>OZ014530.1:287252996-288452996 GCA_963966105.1 Volucella zonaria | reverse complement strand
TAATCAACGAATGCCAATTGCTTAATTGGTCTCCTGTTTACTGTACTTCTGACGTCAATGAACAAGTCGTAACATTGGAAAATAATATACTATACCTTTTTGATAAATATGTTCCCATATGTACAAAAAAAAGTAAACCCCGTGGCATAGAATGGCTTACCCCAGAAATAAGACAAGCCATTTGCAAACGCAATTTACTTTATAAAAGATGGCGAAGGTATGGATGCGAGAGTATCTTGAAAGAGTTTAGGGTTTGCAGAAATATGACGGCAAACCTTGTCCGCAAGTCTAAAAGTACATTTTTTCAAAATAAGTTCTCCAACATATCGTCTTCTGCTGTATTTTGGAAAAACATTCGTCAGATAGGTTTGAACACAAATAATTCTCCTTCTTTACACGGTGTTAATTTAGATGACCTTAATGAAAAATTTGTGCAATCCACACAATCCTTTAACAGTACATCAGGCTCTAGTTTTTCAAGCGTTAGTCAGGGCATGAGTAGTTCTTTTAACCTTAAAAATGTACATATGACGGACGTTCGAGAAGTAATTTTTAAAATAAAATCTAGGGCTGTAGGACTAGACGGCATCCATCCTGATTTCATAAAAATTCTGCTCCCTTATATCCTTAAACATATTACACATATTCTGAATACCGTCCTCACCACGTGTGTATATCCGGATAAATGGAAAGTTGCAAAAATAATCCCACTTGCAAAGAGTTCTTCGCCAACAAATCCTGAGTACAGGCCTATTGCAGTTATTTCGTTTATGAGCAAGGTTCTTGAATCTGTTATAAGCAATCAGGTTAAAGGGTACTTAGAGAAACAGAACTTAATAACAAGGTACCAATCTGGATTTCGGGGAAAACACAACTGCATAACGGCACTTATGAAAGTCACTGAAGACGTACGCTGTGGAATAGATGACAACAAAAATGGCTTAGTTGTGCTGCTGGATTTTTCTAAAGCATTTGATACTGTAAACCACCAAATACTTATTGAAAAACTTACAAATCAATTTGGCTTTGAAACTACAGCAAGTAAACTAATAGCTTCATATTTACAGGGTCGTCTTCAGGCTGTTTTTTCTGAGAATAGACAATCATCATACTTGCCAATATGTTCGGGTGTACCTCAGGGATCCGTTCTTGGTCCTTTGCTATTTGTGCTTTTTATAAATGACGTTTCAAAATGTATTAAAAACTGCTATCACCACATTTATGCTGATGACTTGCAAATTTATAAATTGTTCAAAAAGTCTGACGAATCAGAAGCAGTAGCAGGCATAAACGAGGATCTAGACTCATTGCATCAATGGTCCCAACAAAACCAACTTGCCCTTAATCCTAAAAAAACTAAAGCATTGACAATCAGTAGAAACAAAACAGACCAAATACCACCAGAACTTTTTCTTAATGGTTTAAAAATAGATTTCGTGTCGAAAATTAAAAACTTAGGCATATATATTAACAGCAATATGACCTGGCATGATCATATTAATAGTATAGTAGGCAAAATTTACGGCATTCTCCGTGGTCTTAGTCCAACTGCACGCTTTTTGCCAACTAAAGTTAAGCTCCAGCTTGTCAAGTCATATGTTCTTCCTTCGATTTTATATGGGTGTGAGCTTTTTTGTAAATTGGACTATTGCTCTGAAAAAAAATTAAATGTTGCATACAACAGTTGTGCCAGATACATTTTCAACCTTAATCGATATGATCACGTTTCAGCATATACGCAGAAAATAGCCGGGCTCTCACTGAATTCGCTCCTAAAATATCGCACTGTTGTAGCATTGCATGGGATCCTCGAGAATAAGGCGCCAAATTATCTATCTTACATTTTAGATTTTACACGATCTCATAGATCTTTGCAAATTAAACCACCTCGCCATAAATATTTAGTTAGTTCTAGACAGTTTTTCGTCCATTCAATTCGCCTATGGAACCAACTTCCGATAGACATTAAACGTGCTAATGCGAATCAATTTAAAAAACTGGCTTTTCAATACTACCTGGATGCAAACTGAAGTTTCCGATACTAAAGATGACTAGACTTCATTATCTTAGAATTCTTCTTTTCTATTTTCATCTTTCTCTATCTTTCTCTTCCTTCCCTATTGTTTTCTTTCTTTCACCTTTTCCTATCATTTATAGTTCTTATTTTACCAAAAAATAATTGTTAAATACATCTTCAACCTGTGCATAATTAATATTAGCTGCAAGCTTACCTGTACAGAGATAAATTTTTAAATAAATATGAAATATGAAAATATGAAAATATGACATCGCCAGGTGTACGCTGCTCAGTACCTACTCCAATTGTACAACTCCTAGTCACACTGATACTTGTTATGGCTGTCAATTCTTAGGCATTATGGTTGTCAGTAGCCGATGCCTAAAACTCTGTTCCTTAGTAACCATGGAATTAAATTTCAAGCAAAGTCGTACTGAAATAGAGAAGAACTCATCGAGGTCAAAAGGAAAACGAATTTTCAGATAAATAAAATGTTTGTAGCCACAAGGTGATGGAATTGATTTCCTAGAGGCAACGATAAATTCCATTCAATTGAAAACAATCAAGCGCCGACTTGCGATCTCTGCGTGCGTAAATTTCCGCCTAACTTAGCATTTATTTATTCTTAACAATTTCTTATAAATTAAAATAAGGTTAACGTTTTGTATTGCTAATAAGACCCGAAAAAGATTGCCATTGAGGAACTGTTTAAAGTATTTAAATCGTTCAAACCTAACGCAAGAGGTTTGCGAATTTACTTTATGTATTTTATCTTTGATTGTAAATTGTAAAAGTCGGTTCTACAATTTAGGCGATTTGGCATGTTTTTCAGAATTCATTTCGGTTTAAACTTCTTGGCTATCATTGGGAGTCCACCTTTTAAGGTTACAGGCATGTTAACATTTTTATGTAAGCCAGAGGCTGCAAGCATTGATAGCTACGAGTATATCCACAAAAGTCTTTCAATAGCTGTTGGTTTCCCATTGAAATCAATTCAATCCCACAGATGTACATATATTTAATGCGAATTTAAAAAGTTCAGCTTAGCTCAGACAATAAAAACGGTCACTAAGGCCGCCCCTATCAAGCCATAAGCGTGGCCGTTTTGCATATTTTTGCAATCAATCACTTCTATTGGTTTAGTTTGTCGTAGGATGATAAATATCTTCACTGCTGGAAGATTTATGAATAATGGACAACTGCTTTCAAAATCTAGCCAAGAGCGTATTTTGATTGATTTTTAAAAGTGGTAATGGCATTGCGAATGATATAAGATGGGAAGAAGACATTTGTATAGCATGAGCTAATTTGTATAACATGATGTTTATTTGTTTAGATCTTATCCGCAACGTTTTTTCCTAAATTAGCGCCAATTGATTGTTTTTTACCCTCGTGGTGACCCCTGAAATCTGAATAGTATCTGAAAGTTAACTCCTCGGATTCACACCATGGTGTTGCCTGTAGAGATTGGGAGACAATGAGAGAACGACTCTCCACCATACCAACGCTCATTTACAAGGACATTCCAGCTGTCCACCCTTTGGACAAGAACAATCTGCTTGCTTCAAACTTTACTGACAGCTCAACACTTCCAGATTGTGTTTTGTCTCCGCCAACACTTAAGTGCGTCAAGTTTTGAAATTCGCTGGTCCAGATAGTGGACCTCTTCTGAAGAGGTGTTCTTCCACGTTGGCAAAACTGCAGGGTAAGCGTTTTCATTAATCCCACTCCTTAAGACTTTTTCCGAATAGATGGAAAACTGCGTTTGTTCAGCCCGTCCCTAAAAAGGACGAATCTTCTTCCCTCTCCGGCTATAGATCCATTGCACTTACGTTTCTTTTTTCCAAGGTCTTGGAAATGCCGATAAAACGTCAGCTAATGAAATATCTCGAAACACGAAAACTTTACAAGGACCGGCAGTACGGTTTTCGTAGCAACAGGCCCACTGATGATATGCTGCCATGTCTCACCGAAAAGTGGAAACAAAGCGTACACCAATCTGGCGAAAGCAAGATAGTTGAACTTGATAAAGAACTTTGACAAAGTTTGGCATCACACTCTTTTGTCAAAAAGGCGTGCTCGATGGCTGTTAGAAATGGGTTAGAAATTCCCTTTCGGAACGTTCAATTCAAGATGTCTTGGTTGGTTTCAAGTTAGATATTCACAAAACCAATGCTGGTGTGCACCAGGGCTCCATTCTGTCGCCCACACTCTTTTTAATCTTCATCAATGATCTCTTGTCTGCTACTTCTAATCCAATATATTCCTTTGCTGATCACAGTACTCTCTGCTTTCCTCACGTCCCGGTTCTTCGGCTATAGAACGGGAACGGCTGCGTATGCTAACTTCATTAAATTCCGGTACGAGTATAAAGGCATTACGAAACAGGGAACCACAAACAGAGTCGAATCTAATGCTTCGAAAATGCAATGCTGTCTGCTGTCTTTAAAGCAAAATCCAAACACCAAGTCATTATCCATAAATGGCACTTGCATCGTCAAAACGGAAGAACTTTTCATTATCGGTATACAATTTAGGTTGGAATGACCACATATCTGATGTCGCCAAAAATGCTGCGAAATGTATGATATATTTCACCCCAATCTAATCAGGCTTCAATATATAAGGCATTTATCCGCCCAAAATTGGAGTATAATGCCCACCACTGGTCAGGTGTTCCTGCACCTGATAGATACGCTTCAAAACCGCGCAATAAAACTCATGCTAATATCACCCTGTCAATTGGCAACCCCGGACACCGACGAAATATCTCCTGCCTTGTTCTATTGCTGTTTTCACTGTGAAACCAAAATCCTTCGCAAAGCTAACCTCACTAAATAAACAAAATGGGTGTATCAGAAATTTCTCCAGGAACGAAAAACGTCTGGCAAATTTACTGGCATCAGGTTTGAAACCCTAAAAAAATTGGTCGATGAGAAAAACAAGGAACTTGTTCACGAACTTCCATTAAAGTCCGACTTTCAACTTTTATGTGCAGAGTTATCCGGCTTAAAGATCCGTCAAGATGAAGTATCGGAAAGGGTAATGCGACTAGAGAAGCGAAATGAGTTTCTAGAAACTCAGCTGGATAAGCTCATGCTTAAAAATACCGAGTCCAACGTTGTTCTGCACTTACCTGTTGAGCCAAACACCGACATGAAGGAAAGAGCAAAATCCATCTGCGCCGGACTGCTGTACAAGAATGAAACATCCAACATTGAGGAGTTTGCGTACAGCGTCCGAGCTAGAGCTCCACACACTTCTACGATCACTGTAAAGATGTTGTCGGGAGATTATGCTTGGAGTGTACTACACAGAGCCAACAAACTAAAATGAACCAAAATAAGCGTACATAAAGATCTACCGCTAAACGTGCGGCAAAAAAGTGCGAAACTAGTACCAATCCTGCAAATCTTACGCAGAAAGAACTCCGAGGTGAAAACTGTCTTAAGAGACGATAAATTGTACTTCGCAGATAAGGCATTTACTAGGGTTGAAATGCGACGAAAAATGTGAGTTTGAAGTATTAAAAAATTTAGTTGGAGACATTTAACAACCACAACAATTCATAAATAACATTACTGCTTGTGAAACGTCAAGTATGTTACAAAATGTCAATGCTGCCAACACTATCAACAAAGATGTGATTGCTGAAAACCGTTTGGGTGGACACGCAAGTATTTTAAGTTATAACGTAGCTGGATTGAAAATTATTATTTATACATTTTTTTAATTATGTCAAAAAATTCGACATCTTTTTACTGTTCGAAACCCAAGTATTAGAAATTGAAGAGAAGAGATTTGAACACAGATTTTTAAAATACGAATTGAAGTGGATACCTGGAATTAAATCGGAAATATTTTGAAGGGGAAGTAGTGGCGAATTGTATGGCTACCGGAAAGGTCTTAATTACGCAGAGGTTAGTTTTAAAAGGATAGAAGAATCGTATGTCCTCGATGTAAGAACGAATAACAGCACGATGTTTATAATTCCCATTTATTTGAACGTTAGTCATTGGCAACGCCATTATGAAAATCTTAAGGAAGTACTACAGAATTTAAGGGAAACAAATTTGATGCTCATTGGTGACTTTAATGGTCGGCTAAGACTTGCTCAAAATAATTTTGTGAGTGGTTACAATTTATCCTGTTCATCAACGACATAGCAGATGCTGTAAAGGGTGGAATCGAGTTCTGCAGCATGCAAATTCCGGCTTTTAAGTACGCGGATGACATCGTTTTCCTTTCGGACACCGTGGATGGGTCGTAGCTTATGATAATAGGCTTAGCGTTTACTGTAAATACTGGAACCTGAGCGCGAACTCGAATAAATCGAAGGTAATGGTGTTCAGAGGCGGCGGTGGCAGATATTCTCAAAGGGAAAGGTGGACGTATCAAGGAGAAACGGTGGAAGTTGTTCGCGAGTTCAAATATCTAGGAATTTTGGTGGCTTCAAACTTAAATATAAAGAAACACCTAGAAGCCAAACGAGCAATCTCAGCGGTATGGGGTCGCTGCATCAACAACAAGTATGTAACCCATAGCTCGAAGCAGAAACTCCTTCGCTCAACTGCATCATCTTGTTATTGAGAAGTTTCTTCGGTATTTCTTAAGGCGAATGTTCTGTTTGCCGAGTGCTATGCCTAATTATATGTTGCATTTAGAGACTGGTGCTCCGCATATAATGACGTCCCGCTGAAATCTTTAGAAATGAACATGGAGCTTTGCCTGTGATGTATCAATTAAACTTGCTCAACGCCCTGTGACGCTAACATCTTTTCCCGAAACTTAGTAGCAGAGCTGCTAACGAGACTTTGAAGATATCGCCTCTGATGTGCTAGGTTTGCCCGATGCAAGGACACAGAAAGTATATAAAGCGGCGCTTCTAAGGAGGGTTGGGCCGGCTCGTGGGCTGCACGAGCAAAGCAAGAACCTGGTCTTAGAAGGAAGAAGAGATGGAGAGATGTCATAGTAGAAAAGATTTTCAGACATCTTATCAGAAGGTGGTCAAAGGAAGTATAAAAGGAAGTTAGTAAGAAAGAATACGATCAACATTCAAACAATGAAAGATTCAACCAAAACGATGGTGGACAACAACAGGAAAGTGGTGATAGGACGTCTTGTCGAGTTGTTCAATGCGGCGGGAGTTGACATCGTTAAAAAATACATGAATGAATTTGATCAAGAAACTTTGAGTGGCGCTTGACCGTTTCGAGATAAGGATATTTTGAGTAACCCTCTGCTGCATGCATCGATGGAAAGTGGAAGAGGAGATTTAGCCCAGAAGTATACGGACTGTAAAGCGACATAGGCTTAGTGGAAGGAGTTAGAATTCATCGGATTATATGGCTGAGACGTGGACATCAGCGCTCCAACTCAGTAAGTCTTCGAAAGCAGCACCAAGTGAAAACGACGCAAATGAGAACTTCAACCAACTTAGAGTGAAATTGGAAGCAGTTAGTAGACAACTGGGGTGGCTGGAGAGGCATCCTAAACAATTAAGGTAGATGGTCTAGTTATAAATAAGTCGGTCAATTTGGGTAGACGTTCTAGCATCCGAGATGTACTCGTATGTCTTAGTATCAGTGAATCATTGACTATCAGAATATTATGTGCTTTGCAAATGATTTCTTATGGCCATCACAAGACATTCGTCTGACATATTGGTTAATTATGTATCCCTTACGCCTAATACTGAGATGATGGTCATTTTATCACCTTTGTCCGTCATAAATCTGTCCGTAAAGATGGTGTTTTCATTCTAGTCCTGCGCGACTGTGTTTTATTGGAGATTTCAGTTTTGTTGTATTTTCATGGTTTAGAGCTGTTCGGAATATTTGCATTCCGACAATTCTTACAAACCTGAGTTCAGAATAGGGAAGAGTACGTCTATACGATATGTGCATGTCTTTCTTCCAAGAAGCTTTTGACATCTTTGATTAGGTTAGGAAGATATTTCTCAACCGTTTTCGCATGACGTGTGCAATCACAGATCCGTATAGGATCGGACACCGCGAGGAGGTAATAATTGACTTCATCCGCCATCACAATCTTTTTGGATGATAATGTCTCTTACTTACTTAAGTCGCGCTGCAGTTCAGGGTGAACATGGGCATCGATTTGGACTTTTTGAGATTTTTTCAGGATCTGCCGGAGTGTGAAGGTTTGGCCGATTGTTGATTTTCCTGGTCTGAAACCGCTCTAATATATTATTGTCGAAGGGTTTCAGACGTTTACCCAATATGGGAGATAAGATCTTGTATCCAATGTTGAGGAGACTGTGGTGAGATTCCATTCATCAGGCATACACTCTTCTGAGAAATGTGGTAATGCGGGCTCTCTATAAAGTCATTTCCAGCAGCTTTGAATACCTCGGCCGGTAGGCTGTCAGGTCCATCTGATGTATTGGATTTTAACTTAGATATTGCAATCCTTACCTCGTTCTGGTCAGGTGAAAGGAAGTTTTGGCTATCATCGTCTAAGTTGCATGGTCTATTCTGCCTGAGCAGTATGCTAAGCTTCTCCGCTATAATGCAGTTTGCAGGAAATGTTTTTCCATATTCTCAGTACCGATTGCGACTCCACTACAAGGTTTCCTTCTTTATCTCTACATTTTTCTGTCTAAACATTCCACGTGCAAATCCTAGGTTCATTTTTCTTTAAATTTGTGCTAGGGCCGTCAACAGTGAATCCATTTTCATTCGAGACCACTAGTTGGTCCGCCATATTTTAGTTTCTTCCCTATAGAGTTGTGAGGCCTATAGCGGCGTATGTTAATACAATTCTTCTGGCTGCTGGACCTATACAATCCAATGAAGACACTCATCAGTTTCCCGATCAATCATCACGCAGGTCTCTCGCTAATATCTGTCGTACCCAATTTTAAAATGCTCCCATATTTTCACAGGCCGCACGATCCCTACATCAGTGAAGATGTGATTTTTCTTTTTACAATCGTCAGTGGAACTCATACCAAGCCGACAGCGCCTTATAAGCTTTTGAAGTAATACACTTAGTCCAAAGGAGTTTATTATCCAGGAGGACACCCAAATAATTGGAATTGGATAGCGACGACTTTGATTAAACACTAGATGAGCCAGACCACTTTGCTTCCTGCTTCTCGTAAAGAAATCAACCTCAATTTTGAGAGGATTGACCATTTCTGGTTTACCAATCCTTGATCATGTTTAGGGCTGCAAGTGAAATGCAGCTACATCATGAGCATAGACATCAGAACTATTAAGGGCGTTAAGCGGTGACTTGACCAACAAGCACCATAAAGCACCATAAAGCACCATAGCAATTGAGATAGGGCGCCGTCGTTACCCCCCAGCTTACCCCCGCAATTAATGTCCATTCGCCAACATTGCTTTTGTTCACAAAACTCCATTTTGTATGGGTGAATTGCACATGCCGTCAAACGTTACGTTGTCGAAAGCACCCTCAATGTCGATGAAAATGCGGAGCGCGTATTCCTTCTTATCGAATGTGGCTTCAATTCTGCCCATCAGATTCTGTAGCGCACTCTCGCAGGATCTCCCGCGTTGATAGGTACGGGTTTGTTGCATCTTAGACAGAGCAAAGCAATCTTGCTCCATGCTCCATGCTTCAGGAAGTCAGACTAATAGTTCTGAAGCACTTGATGAGCTTGTAGTTATCTTTTCCGATTTTCGGCACTATTCGCCAGGAGTTTCGATATGCATGCCAGTGTATGTTTTGCAGTGAAGATTTAACAGCAGTTGGTCTATACCTTTTTTTAGGATAACTGGGTCGTGTCTGATGACCTTATTCAATGACAGCTACCAGCTACAGGGCGATGTGTTGCTCGGCTGATTTGCTGCTTCGCTTACAGAAGCTGGTGGTGAAATGGTTGTGATTTATTTACACGGGAAATGACACAGGTCCTTTGCTTTCGATTTGGGGTATTAGCTCAATACACTTGGCTCACCATTTCTCCAATCTATAGATTCCTGTTGTTTTTCTTCAAATTGTTGTTGACTCGGTCCAATAAGTTATCAAAGTATTCGTCTTTGATTGTTTTTCCTTTTTCAAAGTAACCGATTTGTCGACTGTCGACATCACATTGTTGGCATACATAACCGTCGCCGTATTGTGGTGGGTCCATCCATGGATCGTCTAAAATGCGGTTGAACAATGCCAAACACTCCTTCACTTTTTTTCATTTCTGTCAAAAATCATGCGGTTATACGTTTTCAATGGCTGTCGCACACAAACTAAATGACATAGCCTGCTCAGGATTTTACAGAGGTCAGTTGACGGAAACAGTGTTAATTTTCAAGTTACAGTGCCGGAAATTAAAGAAATTAAAGACTCTCTGATCCATCCTCGTAGATTACCTGTCAGTTGTTTATGTAAACAAGTTTTTAATATTGCGGTTGACAGCTCGTTCGGAAGATCCAAATGGGGCAACGAGTAGTATTACATATGTGCGCAACTAAGTTAACGCTGTTTTTGTTTGATAAAAATGCAACTTTATTGTGAAAAAATGGTTACAAATGAATTATTCAAAGTATTGCCCATCGCTAGCTACAACTTTTTCCCACCTTTCAGGCAGAGCTCGAATACGATTAGGGTAAAAGCTTTCATCTTTTGAGGCCATTTTTTGATGTCTTCATATGAGCGGAACTGCTGATCAGCCAGTTCGAACGGAATAAGGAATAATCGGACGGAGCAATATCTGGGGAATATTGCGGGTGAGGTAAGAGAGTAGAGTTGAGAGTTTCCTGGTAGGTTCTAACGGATTTGGCAACATGAGGTCGAGCGTTGCCATGCTGTAGAATCACTTTTTCGTGCCGCTGCTCGTATTGCGGCCGTTTTTCGCGCAGTTCTCGGCTCAATCGCATCAATTGAAGTTGATACCGTTCCCCATTGATGGTTTCGTTGGGTTTCAACAGTTCGTAATAAATAACACCGACCTGGTCGGTGTGAATATTCGACCCAACCGACGACGTAGAAGCATGGCCGGGCAGTCCCCATAACTTTCTTCTCTTTGAGTTCCTGTAACGAATCCATTTTTCATCACCCGCCACGATTCAATGAAGAAAACCCTTTCTTTTTTGCCGCTTGAGCAGTTGTTCACAGGCGAAAAAAGACGCTCAACGTCACTTAGCTTCAAATCATAAGGAACTCAAGATCCTTGTTTTTGAATCATTCCCAACGCTCTGAAATGGCTTGGCGGGTAACTCCTAACGCTGAAGCAAGCTGTTCTTGCGGTTGACACGGATCCTCATCGAGCAATGCCTCCAATTTTCGAATGATTTTGGCTTTCCATCACGCGGACGGTCGTCAACATGGAAATCACCGTCTTTGAATCTACGGAACCAATCACGGCACGTTGTTTTACTTAGAGCAGCATCTCCGTCAACTTTTTGGAGCTCTCCATGCGCTACAGCCGCTGTTTTCTTCGAATGAAAGAAGAAAATCAGCACTTCCCGCAAATGACGATTATTTAGCATAAAATCAGACATTTTCAGCCAACCAAAAGTAAGTATATGTCGCCAAACAAAATCACTAATGTGTCAAAACGGTTTGTTTACCATGACGGTTTTGGATATTTCAAAATCGACCAGCACTGCTAAAGTCATCCATGAACTTAGTTGGTTCTCGTACTGGGAAAATCCACCAAACTGTTTGACAATTTTCGGCTGTTTTTCGTAGACTTTACCTTGTGGTTCTTATTTCAATATGATAGTCGTCTAAGAACCGTGTGTATGCTCAAAAATTAAACAATTTTACCAAGAACTTTTCATAGATGCTTGAACGTTATCTTAGAAACATCTCCATCCTTAGTTAATGTAATTTCGAAGCTGAAACCACATTTAACGCGTTGATCTCATCCAACTGACATAGTCTTTCATCTCGGTTAATTTAGGCAACACTCAGTCAGTTGCTCTTGATGAATACCCAAAGCGATGAGATTTTACGAGTATCTACTCAGCTAACCCCTTATGCAAGGTCAGTTTGCAAGTTAAGTGATCGCCAGTAGCTGCCAAGCCAGAATCATAAAAACATTTTGAAGTCACAGCTGATCTAACTAATTGCACTGTCAATGAACCTGTTAAGTTTATATAAAATTGTAAAGAAGTTTATGTTGTTCAAATCCATCCTTAAGTGTTATCCGTTTTTGACCTTGTATCCGCCGCAATGCAAACGTACTAAAACAGTTCACGAGCACGAAGAAATTGCGTCAGCGCACTTGTTTGACGTTTCGGTCAAATTGAATTTGCCGCACCGAAATTTTCAAGAAGGCGATTATTGTTGGTTTACATTTACGAGTACAGACAACGAATGCTACAGGCACAAATAAAATGACCGCCAAATTCGACACATTACCTCGAATTGACAGCTAGTCATGGCCGCACAACCATGTTGCTTTTCATATGAGTAGCTACGCGAACAATAACCTACGAGACGCGGAAACTGTAAATACAAATGTTAAGATTGTACGTCAACAAAACCGATAATCCGATTGACTTCTCTAATACAGTTTATGACACTTTCTGACGTAAATATTCAAGAAATATATTTTGTATACTTGCAGCATCCAACAGACTCAGCTACAGATGTGCCGGATCGGTAATAAGTGAACGATATGTCACCACAGCAGCCCATTGTGTCACAAATCTGATCGACGACTTGGAAGTGTAAGGAGTCTGACATATCATATGAGCTCAATGCGTAGATCTATTTTTAATTCTATTTCTGGTTTGTAGTTCCCACATACGAATCGGGGAAGCACGCGGCAAAAGAAAACGAAACTGTGAAACGAATCCGGTTTTATGCAGAGTACCACAAGATTATGACATCGAAAGGATCATTGCCCATCCAAACTATGACACACCAAAGTATGCGAATGACATTGCATTAATTCGTATCGTTAAACCGGATCCATCATGTATGTTTAGTTAAAAGAATTTAAGAACAAAAACAAAAATAACCTTGCCTGTCATACTTGTTTTGTTTTGTAGTTCCCCTTACGCCGATTTGCTTGCCATTTAACAATCTTGCAGTACTTGACGAAGAATTAACTGGCCGCCTGGCCATTGTCGCTGGTTGGAGTTCGAATATTGCAGGTAATATTCTCGTATGATCATCTCTATTTGCAATTACAAGATTTCTCTTTTGACAGGTATAAATGGTCAGACGCAGGTAAGAGTTGTAAATAAAAAACCAACATTACAATATGTTCGTTTACCAATTGTAAATCGGACGGAATGTGCCATCACATATGCACAATTCAGTGCTAATTCATGGACACCAATTTTCATTCAACCATCTCAGATATGTGTGCAAGGACGTGAGAATATGGACGCATGTCAAGGTAAATTCTTGTAGATGAAATGTCAAAAAATACTACATATGTCTAATGACAGCTGATGCAAGTGTCAAAGTTTTAAACGTCAGTTAATTTATGTCAAATTGAATGATTTAAACTACAGAAACAGCAAAATGGGGCAGAATTTAAAAAAAAAAAGATTTTTCGAACAATTCTGACATTTGTAGATTTTGACATTTTGTACTCAATCATATCTCTTTCGATGACGTTTGTTTTGTGTATTTCTAGGCGACAGTGGTGGGCCGCTTATGGACGATGGTTCGACAGATAATAGTTTTCGGTATACTCTACTCGGGTTGGTGTCATTTGGTCCGAGAACCTGTGGAGTTTCGAATTTTCCAGGTGTTTACACGCGAGTTGCATCATTCCTCGACTGGATAGTGGCTAATATTCAGCTGTAACATTGATATCATGTGATCATTGCATTTAATTCGTAATTTTAAGTATTATTTACACTCTACCATTAAGTTCATTTTTGTTTTTAGTTTTTTTTTTTATGTTTTAAATTTAATTTTAAGAGTTTTTGTGTTTTAATTAAGTGTTGAGTTTAAGTACAAATTTGTATTGTGAAAGGCAATATACGAGTATGTTTAGGCATTTTTATACTTCAAAATTGATTTTCTTGAATTTGGTTTTTGAAAGGAGTTTCGATGAACACAAACTTATAAATGGGGCTACCCAGTGGGACAGAGCAAGGCTCAGACTTGCCTTCACAATTTTACCAAACTAGTGTTTTTTTTTTCTCACGTTGGAAGGTGGTAACCTTGATGAACCAATGGGCCGTAGCCTATTGTTAGCGGAGATTCTTATCGGCTAGAACTATCTCCACTAGAACAGACCGATATGAGCCCCGTGGTACCGCCGTAAAGCACAACTTCGCGGGGCTCATTTCGAAGACCTAGCCTACACTATACGATTCGATTATATCACTTGTACGCTTTACGATGATGCTCTAATTGTCTATGATTGCTGAGTATGTACTTCGCTATATTACTAACAATAGTCCGATTAACCCCATGTTGCCTGTACGCAACGATATTATTGGGAGTGGGTCACTCTCCAAATTAATTCCGTAAAGCCATCATCTTGGTTTAGTATCGTCGACTATGGAGAAAGATGTGTTCCGCGTTTTTCGAGACAGTTTCACAAAACAGACAGTTTGGGATGTTTTCATTTTGCGTATATACAGATACTCCCTGAGATATCCAACCACTTAATTCATACAACGACCACTGGTATAAGACGATGGGTCCGTCTTCCTTTTAATATACCATAAAATATTTGTGTGGGTTTAAATGATAGAGCTTATTTGTTTTAACACACGCGCTTTATTCAATTCAATTATAATTTGCAATTCAATCGGTTTTGTCAACCAGCTTCACTTTACTTTATATTTTACTTTTAAACCATTTTAACATTGCTCTTTACTCACCATTTTTCGAGAACTTTCTGCAGCTTTGGACGCATTCCTCCAATGGATGAGTCTTGTATTCGAATATAGATGACGCTGTTTTCTTTCGGAATAAGAAGTTATATCAATACTTACTTACTGGCGCTGAAGTTCGGGCTAAACCTGGGTCTCAATTTACAAGCCCCTCGAGTTAGCTCGATCCTTAGCTAACTCTCTTCGCTTGCTCATTTCCAGTCGGTTAGGTCCTATTCTACTTGTGCATAGTGTGAGACCTTCCTCTACTGCACTGTCTCTCGGGGCTTGGGTTTGGTTAGTTAAGAGTGGGTATTGGAGAAATCAACCCGCTTAGGCCCATTGGCCCATTGTGATGCCACGTGGATCTCGTTCCCCCGACTTTTTGTACCATTTTGAGCTTCTGATGAAGCCTAGGAGACTGTTAACGTCTGTATTGTTTCGATCGTTCAAGTCATTGTAAAAGAAAGCTTCTAAGTGGAGTTTGTTTCTTTGAGAGAGAGTAAAGACACCAAGGCATCTTGCATGCCTGCTGTTCAGAGATGACACCTAAGATAGCGCTATTTTGAAAGATTAAACTCTTAGAGCGATTCAGATCCAGCGTTGGCCAGATTAATCCAACAGCCCATCTAAGGTTTGCTCTTCTCTTAGCATCCAGCTTCAGTAATAGTTTGCACGTAGCGATTGGCATATCGATGATACCTTTATCCGGTAGGACAAGTAGAGTAGTTTCAATCTTGGTTTGGCTTGCGTATATCTCTTGCAGATATCACGTTCCGCCAAGACAGGGCTTCTTTAATCGCCACAATTTCCGCCTGGAACACGCTACAGTGATTTGGAAGAGCGAAAGAGAGGCTTAGATTTAGCTTATCTGAGAAAACACCGCCACCAAAAACGCTATCGGTTTTAGACCCATCTGTGTAGAAATGGATTGACTTGTCCTCCGTGAAAGTCGCAGTCACAGCTACTCGTCTGCTGAAAATATCGAGGGGTATTAAGTGAAACAGAATATCTAATGCCGCGGATGGAGTAGAATGTAGGGTTCTGCTTATGCATAGACATGCTGTTCTTTGGACTCTGTTTAGTTTGCTGCAGTTGGCTGCATTGTCAAAGACCGTCCACCAGACAATAACTCCGAAGGTGAATACCGGTCTTATGACCGAGATGTATAGCCAGTGGGTTATGCGAGGTTGAAGGCCCCATTGATTCCCAATGGCTTTTTTGCAAGAACTGTAGCTTTCTTGAATCCTTCTTGAATGTTAGGTTTCCAGTTTAGTTTGAATAAACTGGTACCGTGTATAGAGGGAGGGTCTACAATTGGAATTTTGTATTTCCTGGAAGAGAAGACAAGATCAGTTTTATGAGATTTTGTTGAAGGAGTTCTTTAATTGTATTAAGATGCTAACCTGAGGCGGCTATAGCAACGTCATCCGCATAGGCAATCACCCTGCTACCAACCGATTCCAGGTATACCAGCAGTCCATTAACCACTAAGTTCCGTCTTGCGGCGTACCTTTGCTGACACATCTTTTATCAGAAGCTTCAGCCAGTTTGGAGTTGGTTTTCCTGCTGTTTAGCATAAGACTGATCAGCTCCCCAAGTGAATCATCTACCTTTACAGTGGACACGGCAGTTGTGATTGCGGATGAGTTGACTTTGCTAAAGCCAACCTCAACAAAGCACATATAGTGTACTCTTTATATTGTAGGGATCGTTCGAGTTTAGTTAGTTTTAAATGCATTTTATTTTTTAAATCATTAATTCTTACATACTAACAAAAAATGCTTAAATGCTAGCTTAAAATTACTTAACAATCTTATACTAACTTACTGGCCCCACACAGGCACTCTAAGCTACTCTAAATTCTTATATCTATGTCTTTCGACTTTATTTACATTTTATTGAAATGTTTGTATACTTAAAGCTAAGAAAAAAATTGTTAACAAAAACTTAGCATATGGACTTAATTTTTTATAAAAACTTAATATCTAACTTAAAATAAACCTTAAGCTACCTAACCTACATACACAATACACACACATAGATATTATACATTCACAATTATACACATATATTAGTATATACAAAGGTATATACTAATTATGTATATATTTCTTAAATGCTAACCTAAACCTATGTAAGCTGGCCATCGCTATTCACAGAGCAAATAGATTGGTCAGCTCTGCCTCATTAGTGAGGCTGGTCCGTAATTGACGGAAACGACGACGAAGCATCTTCTCCATCATTCAACCACCAGAAATGCTGGTGCTGCCGAACGACATCCCTCTTATCGCGATTCCCCACCGCCCTACTGAACCTGAGACGATCCACACTGCCGTGTGCGACGTCTCTGCCGTAGTTGAGTCGCCTGTCCCCAGCTTTCCGAGCGACATGGAAGATTAACGGGACCGCTGATCTATCCTGGATCAACCCTATCTGATCTAGGTAGAGGAATGCTTCCGGTGGAACGAAGCCGTCAGAGCGCACACTCTCGTGGTAAAGGTAGTTGGGGTAGTAAGCCCCAGATATCAGGTTATTCGTCGAGGCCATTGCTCTTGCGATGTGTCTTCGAGTCAGCTTAATTACGAAGTTGTCCACTCGTATTAGGTTCGCCCTGTTGTAAAGGACCTCATTACGATAAAATTTTTTGTACTCCGACTCTGGTGTTCTGTACAAGCGAAGGCAAGCCCTAAGGCAAGCCCTAAGGCAAGCCCTCTCAAACACCCGAATCTTTTCCATTAAGCTTGCTCGTACATTGAACCACACGGGGCACCCGAATACCAGCATGGGCCTGATAAGGGCCATGTAGCAGATTACCTTTAGCCTCGCATCGAGTTGGCTGCTATAAAACAGTCTCTTTGTAAGGGCAAAAGCGCCTTTAGCTCTGGCCAGAGCAGCATCTACATTTTTATCAAAATACAGAAACCGATCTAGCCGGATCCCAAGGTATCTGACTACATTCCGACAGGCAAGAGGCTGTCCGTGTTGTCCAATGATCGAGAACTTACGCCAATTTTTCCTGGTATCCCTAGAGGCTCCAGACAACGGCGTCCTAAAGAGAATGGTTGATTTTCAACTTCCAGTCATCGCAAAATCGTCTTATCTTATCGAAGTCACGCTGCAAGAGAGTATTAATGACCTCGATTTTTGGACCTGTTCTGTACACTATCAAATCGTCTGCGTACGCAATAATATGGGGAAGTGAACCTATCAAGTCGCTTGTATAAATGTTGAATAGGATCGGCGAATTGACCGCGCCTTGCTGAAGACCATTTTTAATTTGAAATATTCCAACAGAAGTCACATCGCCATTTTTTACGATGAACTGTCTGTTGGTTAGCATATTATAAAGAATGTACAAGAGTGGTTTACTGATCCCCAGCCTAGTCAGCTTATAGAAAAGACCCTCTAACCATACGGTGTCGAACGCCTTCTCCAAGTCAACAAGGCAGGCACCAGTGCATTGGTTTTTGCCTTTATTCCATTGGATATCGGACACCAGTTTAGACGCGACATGTGAGATATCATGTCCCGCCTTAAAACCGAATTGATTATCCGGAACTATATGTTTGTCCTCAACCCACCTAGACAGAGCTCTATTGATTACCTTTTCAAACACCTTACTGATATTCGGAAGGAGACTTATCGACCGGAGATTCGCCGGATTGGATATATCCTTTCCTTTTTTCGGGATAGGTTGAATCACTGCCGTTTTCCAATGCGCTGGATAATGTGCATTATTCATTGCATTATTAAACAGTGTGGTGTAAATGTCCACCGCTTCTAGAGGAAGATGTCGAAGCATGATATTTGGAATACCATCGGTCCCCACTGATTTCTTAGCCCTGATTGTGTCGAAGATATCATGGAGCTCTTCCTTCGAAATGAACGGAGGTAGGTCTCCCTCTCTGGTAATGACATTATTTGCCATATTTTCGTCGCTGAACCGGGTGAAACCAGAGCCCTCGGATCGCCAGTTCTCTATTTCATTTCGAATGTAGAAGTCGTGCACCAAGACGCGATTGTCCAGGTCATAATTAGGGCCAATGGTATCAGTGGCCTTGTATATTTCCTGGAAAGTCGCCCCTATGGCCTCAACCTTCTCCTGTGGATCCTCGATCACAAAGAAGTCGTCATCATCAGCGGCCTCATTTGGATCAATACCTGCTATTGTCAGTAACCGTTCGTTGTCTATTGTCCGCGCTATTTTAAGACACTGAAGGTCGTTTTGATTTTTTCTCCGAAATATTTTATTTATTTGCGGGAACATATTCGGGTTGCTGGTGTTTACAGCCCGAACCCTGTTGTTCCAATACAAACTTACAGAAATTCTGTAATTCTCTTTTATTAACGTTTGAATATTTTTAATCGACGCCTTCAGTGTCCTAATCTCCGGGTCTTGTCTGTCAGTAAATTGTCTGTACAAGTTTTTGAGTCTTGTCAGAAGTCTACTTTTCTGTCGGTGCAGTGCGTCAATAGTAAGATTGCGGAACAGGTCTTCGTTAGTCGTATGTCGATATCGTGGTATTGTAGTGTCCATAGTTTGTTTAATTGTCTCGTCCATTTGTTTTAGGTAATTGTCGATCTCCTCGTTTGACAAATTCCTATTGGACGGTGGGTGGAGCGTATTCGAGGAGAGTGCTCTTGTCAATGTTGCGGAGAAGCGTGTCCATCGAGTCTTACTGTAGTTGTAAGAATATCTTTGGACAAACTCCTCCAATTCCGCAATTTCGTTGGGAACTGTAATTTCGGTGCTAAAACCGCAATGGTCACTGTCATACACGAACGTGCGCAGACAGTTTAGCGTTTGTAAATTCGTACCTGTCAGTCGTATACGTTCGTCGTACAGCAGTAGATCCAAATAAGACCCGCCTCTGGGAAACGACGGGTTATCCGTCGCTTTAAGACCGAGTCTGTACATGACATCGTGCTGACCCCACCAATCGAGTAGTAGGTTCCCTCTAGTATTTGGCAAATTATTTCCCCAATCTCTGTGTTTAGCGTTGAAATCTCCGCCGATTATGAAATAATTCTCCCCCGATTCCAGTCTCAGAAGTCGAAAAAGGGTATCGAGCTCTGTAATGAATAAAGTGGAATGTGAAGCCTCAGGTGCATAAACAGAGGCCAAGTACAGCCGCTTTCCACTGCGGAGCGGGATGTAAATGACGACTGCCTCCAACACCCGGAACCTACGCAACACTCCCTTGTACACTCTGTGAAATTTTATACCTTGCTTAATGAAGATCGCGACACCGCCTCCACATTTGGATCTGGGCCGGTTTCTTCTTCTAACAATATAATTATTGTACTCCAGTTTGTGCTTATCGGTTAGCTTGGTTTCGCTAGCGAAAAGCACATCAGGAGTTTGGTCTTGCAGCAATTTAAACATCGCGGCTCTTCGTTCGATCCTAATCAGTGAATTAACATTCACCGCAAGGACCTTCAAAGTTTGCTCCACCATGTGCGTACCCATTACGACATGTGTTGCGTTAGGCCCGGCAGCAGCGCTTAGATCTGGCCCACCCGCTTGGCCTGTTCTTGCACCTGCTTTTGCAGCTGAGCCATCTGCCCTTGGATTGCGAGCAAGATGGCCAGCATGTTAGGTGCAGCTTCCGTTGTTCTCGGCATTGGCGCCGGAGAAGCAACTGTCGCTTGCTGTACCGTAGCCCCCCTACCTGCCGCCATTTGGGCGTAGGAAATTTGGGGCATGACGGCTGGTGTTTGAAACCTAACAGGTGAACGTTTGACCTCCACCTTCTGCTGCCGAGCCATTTTTGCTTTTTTAATGTCGGCGAACTTAGGACAACCCCGATAGTTTGCGGTGTGTCCCACGTTCCCACATAACACGCACGAGAGCTGAGTCCTATCGGACGCTCCGTCCCTACCCAGAGAACACTCCTCGGAACTGTGATTCTTTGCGCACTTCACGCATCGAGGCTGCATTTGGCAGTTCGACGCGGCGTGCCCGAACCTCTGGCAGCGAACGCATTGTATAACGTCTTCGCTCCTTTTTAATTTTTCCCAGTGAACCACCTGGTAGTCTAGGACATTTATACTCCTTAGACTATCCAGACGGCTTTCAGGACTGAGCTGCACCAGGAAGAACGGCAGACTCCGTTTCTCCCGCCTGGCTCTAGCTGTGGTAAATGGCTTTACCCCCACGAACTTGAGTCCTTCGCACTCCTTCACTTTGAGCAGTGCCAGGATCTCCTCAGGATCAGAAGACGGTTCCAACCCCTTCAGCAGCATCGATTGCCGCTTTTCAAACTTCGGTGTGAATGAGTAGTGCTCCGTCGTCGTTTCCTTCAGGAGCTCTTTCACTTTCGCGTAGCCCTCCACTGTATTACAGTGGATGGCATGGCAATCGTTCCCCAATCTCTTAATATTAAAATTATTACCAATGACCAACTTACACAGGTCCTTGGTAGCATTTACCTCCAATTTATAAGTGTTGATGGGAGGCACCTTCTCCTTCTTCTTCTGCTGCTGCTGCTGTTGTTGTTGTTGTTGTTGTTGTTGTTGTTGTTGTTGTTGTTGTTGTTGCTGCTGCTGCTGCTGTTGTTGTTGTTGCTGCTGCTGTTGCTGTTTTTGCAGTTGCCGTTTTTGTGGCTGCTGCTGTTTTAGCCGATGCCGTTGTAGTGGCTGCACTTGTTGTTGCTGGTGTTTCTTAACATTTTGTTGTTGTAACACTTGTGCTACTTTATTTACTTGGTGTTGTTGTTGTTTCTGTTTTTGAGCAAGCTGCTGTTGTTCGGATTGCTCTTCCTCTTCCCTCTTCCTTCTTACCAATTGTTTTTCTTTTATGGCCAGCACTCTTTGCTGTAGCATTTTGATGCTGCTACTTATGGCCTCCATTTCTTCTTCTTCATCTTCAGATTCGCTTGTTGCCAATGAAGCGAAGTTGTTCTTTTCCCCCACTCCGCCAAGCAGCTTTACAGTGGCCGTTGGTTGGGTGGGACGTCTTATTAAGTTAGAAGTTGGACTAAGCTTCCTCCTTCTCTTTGTTTTTGGGGTTTGGCTCGAACTGCTCGAAGCCTCACCTGATATTTTAGCAGATCCCGCTATTAGCATAGCGGACCGCTCTTCACAATCCATCACGTGATGGACAACGCTTTACCACCACTTTAACTTTATTGTTTCTGAATTTATTTTAAATATAAAAAGTGTGTAGAGTACACACTGGGATTCGAACCCACGACCGCCAACAGTCGGCCGAGCACACTGGCACTTTGCTAATTGGAGCCTATATATCAACTTCCTCGAATGTCTCTTTGTCACTGATTTTACTAATCACTATTCACTCGCAAGCCGAAACACGTGTGTTCTCCACGGAGATATGTGAACGACTGAGGGATCGTTCGATGTGGCTAGTCAGTGAACGCAAAGCCGTTTCCACCGACTTTTCTTTACAATTGACAGAAGTCTTGGGTCAATTTTAGCTCGTACTATATATGGATATCAATCAGTCGTTCTAGGGTTTTCAGAAGGAAAGATGACTTATAGGGACAACATGAGAGCATTGACTTCTCTCCATGACAGTGGAATGTGGATCAGTTCTACACAGCTCCTCACAATATTTTCAGTCCGGACCAGCAGACTTGTATGGTTTGAAGCTATGCAGCGCCCAGAGGAGTTTATCTCTTGTAGTCAGACCAAGAGTTTTGGTCACGGTTACCGTAGTTCTGTTTGGGTTGCTACTGGCCGTAAAATGGGGGCTACTTGGAAAGTGGGTGTCCAGTAGTAGGTTGAGTGATTCATCACTTGAGGTTACCCAAGAGCCATCGGTCATTTTCAAACATCTAGGCATCATAGGATTTGTAGATTTGTAGAGAGGAATTTTCTTAACCGCGATGCTTCAGAGGTTTCCTTGATCTTGTCACAGAAAGACCTCCAAGATTGTCGGTTTTCGGTTATTTTTTGTATATTTTGAGGATTCTTTATATGGCTCCCAGTCAGTAATTTTTCTTGTGCTTTTTGCTTGTTTGAAAAGTTTCCTGTCCACCAGAGTGGTCTTTTTTTGTATCTAGGTTGAATAAGAGGACAGGAAGTAGCTACTGCCTAATTGAGATCTAGGGTGAAATCCTTGATTTACATGTCAAACTCGTTTATGATACACGAGGGACTTAAGAGTCCAGAGGAGAGTGTTTTTAAAAGTGTTTTTCTGTATTTTTGCCAATCAGTTTTCCGATAATTCTAGAATGCTGGTTAACTGGGAGGAGCATCACTCAGGCTGAATTGGATATATTTGTGTGTCCTAAATTGGAGTGATGCTGTCGGAGACAAGAATTTTCCTACTCTTTATAAGCACCGCTCCAGTTATAATCGGCGAGTACGCTGAAGACGTACAATTTCATTATACATATGTAATGTTTCATAATAAGGGGTCTAAGATCGAGCCTTGTGGCCCCCCGCCAGTAACTTCATCTATCTACATTTTCAGAGTCATAGAATTCTCTATTCATAGAAATCTATTCGATGAAGACTGTTCATTATCCGTTCCCGGTTCGCCGAGTTAAACGCGATCTCACTTCCTGAGTTATAGTGGTGCAGTATTTTTTTGGGGTTCCTTTCTCTAGTACCACTGTTGTTGATTGTAAATGATCTGAAAAGCTGATCGGAAAAAGGTGACAGAAAATGCACACTTGCGAACGTTGCAACGCAAAACAAGGGTACCGAGAGAACAGTATCGAGCCTGAAGAAAGGAGGAGAAGAAAATCTTGCGTAAAAAGTAAAGGGCCTACATAGCCTCTCAGCTCAAGGGTATCAAATAGCGATAGAAACAACTTTGTTGGATACCAAGGTTTGCAAGATTTATTCTTCGGCGATTATAAAAAAGTCAGATGGCAGCGCGTCGCCATGTCTAAAACCTTCCTGACATTGAAGATCTCGGTTGATTCAATATAGATATTGATGAAGAATTCTCCATAGCCATTCTGCAAAACCTAAGTTTGACAGGGATATGAAAACTAGACATGGCTTCGTCATCAGCTGCCATACCAGACAAAAAAAGGGAGTGTCGATATTAAATTCCCGGGTCTTTTTCAAGATGAAAAAGTGAGAATAGTTGATCGATGGTGGACTTTCCTCGCCTGAAACCGCTCTGATATGAACCAATGGCACAAAAGGTCTTGTTAAAGGCGACGTAAAGGAGACTAATTCCTCTATAGTTGCCGCAGTCGAAAAGGCCTTCTTTTTTATGGATCGGACAAACGATGCTCAGACTCCAATCAACGGTCATGCTAATAGATGAGATGGTGCATGTTCTCAAACGGGTAATCTCCAAATGTTTTAAAGAGCTTTTTATTGGACTTCAGCATCGATGTTGCTACCTTAAGCCTGTCGAGGTCAGGGGGACGGAATTCTCTGTCGTTTTCGTCAAGGGTGAATGGTTCATTCTGCCTGACACCAGTATTCTTATCATCATCGCAGTTATATAGTCTGCAGAAGTAGTCTTTCCATATTCTCTGCGAGTCTATTACTAGTTGTCCATGCTCATTCTGGCTTTGTAGTGCTGAACGTGTTGGATAGAATCCATTTGAGCAGTAAATTGGGTCGCATTAGGTTAATCCTAACACTGACAATCATACCGCCCGTCAAAATGCCTTTGAAAGAGGCAGTAGTCCGCCTTTTACTCACAGTGGACGCGAATATATCCTTTATTAAGCTCACCTCATTATCCACCGTTTTAAATTTTAAACTACTTCACTTCCTTCTCTAAATTTAAAAATACAATTTTAATTTTATTCCTACTTATGTACCATTTTAGCACATGGTATAAGTATCTTGTGTGTAACATTAAAACAAAAAGAAAAAAATTAATAATGAATGTCAACGAACACTTAAGGCTCTATACTATTTAGAATCCAATCTAGATATTCACTAACATTTGTATATAATCCTGGCCAACCACCAACACCACACGATACCGGTCCATATGAAACAATCCCAGCAATGAATTTATAAATTAATCCGTCATCTGAGATATCTGATCCAACAAGTGGTCCCCCAGAATCTCCAGTGCAGGTGTCCACACCAATCTTACCTCCAGCACAAATTTGCGTTCTTTTCACATCCAACTGATGTTGCCTATAGATTTGTTTGCAATTATTAAAATTAGCAATAGGAATGGAGGCCTTTAATTTAACGCTACTTCTGGAGCCTGTCTCGGTTGTACCCCAACCGGCTACTTCCATCATTTTGCCCTCAAAGTTAATACGACTCAAAGTTTTCGGGAAGGGCAGACAAATCGGTTGAATGAACTCTGTAAAATTGACGTTTCGGGATAGTCGCAGAAGAGCAATGTCATCAAAATGATATCTTGAATTTGCAATATATTTGGCATGTGTAATGACCTTTTCAACATCGATATCAACCGGAGGATCAGTACAAACTCTGTATTTGCCATTCCCTATGCAATCGACATCGCTGGTAGTATTCCATTCGCCTAAACGAACACGTTCCATGGTCCATAAGCCTGGTAAATCATAGCGGCAATGGGCTGCTGTTAATACATAACGCTTACTGATCAAACTTCCAGCACAGTGGAATCCAACACTTTTGCCATCTTAAAATTGAGAAAGGAAAAATTTTGTAAAATAAAAGGTCAATGTCAAAGAAACATTGTGTCGGGACTCATTGGTCCTGGTCTTACCTTTGGCGTATTCGATTAAAGCCATCCATGGATGATCCTCGAAGGTGGCTATCCTCCCACCATGAATGCGGTCTGAAATGCCACCATTACTGCATTCATGCAGAGCTGGTAGTAAAACATATCCCTTCGTGGTCGTTGTAATTTCTATAGCTTTCCTGTGGTATGATCCAACATATTGATCCGGGCAGCAAACCTGTTATAGAAGTTATATCTTAGAACTGCCCTGCTGACTAATTTTTAAGTGTCTCACCATGCTATTACGACTCGAGGTATTACAACTGCTCTTTATTATATACGTCACATCTTCGGTTGACAATAATGTATTATTTGTCATCGCATTGATACTCTCACATTGATTTAACAAGACACATACACTTGTGACATTATTAGGAGTTAGACATTCCTGAACAGGCTGTCTTGTGCTGGTGAAGGATCGTTTGGGCTTTGCTTCTTCTAAAAATGAATATATGTACATTTTGAAAATACGAGTAACTAGAGATGGATTAATGCCGATTTTTACCACTGTTGCTGACAATATCCGGGCAGCAAACCTACGAAAGAAAATTCTACACATGAGTAATAGGGTGTCCTTGATTCGTATGATAAAAACAATTACCAAATATTTGCCACCTGTATACCCGCATTGACTGCGCCGTACGATGGATTTCTCTGTTGCGGACATATCCTTTTTAAGCAAATTCACAATGAACGGGCAATTATTCAAGTAAACGCAAGTGGAAATCTGTCCAAAATAGTTTTCACATGGCCCGTAATTTGTTATTTGTTCTACAAAAAAAAAAAAAAAAAAAAAAAAACAATTAAAAATAAGAACAATTCAGTTCGCCTCAAAGTGGCGAAGACCGGGCAAAGGCACTCATGCCATTGTTGTCACCTTACAAACGAGTGCTCTCAGAATGCTCGAATGGCTTGTAGTCAGCAAGGTTGACATTGTTGAGCCGGTCGAAGTAAGCGACGCCACTTTCCAAGACCGTCGATGTAATCATACCGCGCGCTGTGTGGACAGATTGTGGTTAAGTAAAACTGACTTTTAATGGCCCCAAACTACCGCGGGTACAGTCAGTTGTATAAGCATTGTATCAGAAAGCAATCGGTCATTCCATTGTTCTGGAAAGCGATCTCGGATGTGGTAACTGCCCAACCATTGGAGGGTCACAGGAACTGCACAACGGATTACTGTTCTTCTTCATCCTTGCGGTTTCCACAGAATACTCAATCGATTTTTTTTTTTATAACTCCTTGAGCAATTATGAACACATACACACATTGCGCCCGAATAAAAATTAGAGATTTAAGAAAACGAGAAACCGATGTATGTACTTAGATACCATCTGGACCAGGGGCTCAACCAATAGGCCGCTCCTATTAATGCGGTCTCTGGTTAACAGCCTCCAGTTGGCCGCTCCAAGTTGACTGAAGGCCCCTTTTTTCTTGTACACGGAACTATGGCAAAAACCTCTTTGAATCAAATACTCTTCGCGCCGGTGTTCATTTGCTCTACATGCCCATCTTAAGCGAATAATGTCCACACTTTTTTCATCAAGTCAAAGTTCGTCAAAAAATCTCATCGTGCAAACTCCATAGTGCCTTCAAAATGGATACGGTGGGTGGCCATGACTCAAGTGGTGGTATTTTGGCTTCCTAATCGGACCGAGAATACCTGCCGTGCCCGAAAGACATTCTTTTTTTCAGGCAACTAAAATCTCGCCAATTTACACTAACAATTTAGTCTCTCCATTAAATGTTGGATGCCCCCCATGGGGCGAAATAACCACTTAGCCCAAAAATCTTTCTGTCTGCCTCTATCTGATTTTCCAAAAAACTTAACACGTGCTACGACGTTTTAAGAGTAGTAATACGCTTAAAAAGGACAATGATATCTCCAGCTTAGCTAACGTCCATGCTCCTGCATAATAAATCAGAATTGGGATAATGAGGGCATTATATAGAGTCTCCTCAAGCCTAACTCTTCGTTTGATTTTTGATGACATTTAACGGCAGCACGCAGGTATACAAAGTCCCGATTCGTCGATATTGTGTGCACCTCTTTAGTGATAGCATAAACTTCATTTCGCCCTCATTCACGCCCTCATGTTTGGCGCTTCTGTTCCAATACTTGCGAACGCATTAGTGTTTCGGTTCTCCCAATGACCCCACCTCTTCGGGTAGGGGTCAGAATATAGACTAGGTAGGCATGTCTGTCATAAGAGGCGACTTAAATCCACCCTCTGTATACCGAGAGTGTATAGTATACAAACCGCGCAATAAATTAAACAAAATGCCAGGTTGGCTCTACGGATTCTGGGGAGAGCCATTTAATAAACCCATTTGGAAAAAGCTCACGGGTATCGAGATCTCAGCCACCCAGATCTCAAATAACTACGTGCGAAATAAGAAGTCCGACGACACCGAAAACGTCGTCACACGAATATCGGACTTCAGCGAAAAGAGGAGCTAAAAACTGAGGAAAATATGGAACTTCGGTCCAGGCTATCCAAAATGGAAATGCTGCGAAGACTTAAACACGAAACTTGGAAAGTGTCTACTGTAAATTGTAGCTCGTCAGACGCCACACTCTATGAAATGGATGAAGAGGATTTAAGTCGTGAAACGGACTGGACACTAAAAACTTTCACTCAACAAAAAGCGAATGGAAATAAGCCGGGAAAAAATTACAAGTTCCAAGCATCGATCACCCGCCGATGAACGTGATCGGTATTGCGGATTACAACAAACTTCAAAATATCACGAAGCCGTTGTTGCGATTTGATTATACCGTCAAGATCGCTGAAGCGTCCCGAAAGTTAAGCCCGAGAAAATACGGTGGTACACTTACGACAACAAAACGGAAAGGCCAATTAATTAGTGTCGTAGCTAGAGGGCTTCATCCGTCGAGCAAAAAAGAAGACATTGTCAATGATCTGAAAAATATGAAAAATGAAAAATGTTGATGCCGTAAATATAGGAAAGTGAGGGAAACAAAAATCAGAAGGGATGGAAATAACAGTAAAACGCAGGCCGAGAATCCCCAAAAAAATTAAAGAAGAAAAGAGTAAGAACATAAAGCTAATCCCTCAGTGCAAAAGCTGTCAAGTGTTCATTGTGTGAAATGGACAGGTAATCACCTTTCTAAAATTTGTGAAGCAAGCAAACAAACCTCTGCAGCGTGTTTTAATTTTAAAAAAGAACACCCAACTAATTATCGAGGTTGCGAACTTACCAGCGAGTTGCAAAAAAGGAGAGATAAATTCCTAAATCCGCAGAATGAGCACCCAACAGTGGCAAGAAGGAAAAAGCCTAAGCCTAAAGAATAAGAGAAGAAAAGCCATCGGATTCCGGTCACAAAAATACTCGTATAAAGGAAAACGTGGTGGAAGAAAAGCCATTAAGCCATTAATTAAGGCGGTTACCGGTAAAACTAACATATGTTCAGGACGCAACTCGCCGGAGCCCCTTTCTCAAAACAAATAAACTTTAGGGCAACAACGGCAACCTATAAGCTCCGCTCTATACAAGAGACGAAGGCAAGATTAGAACTTGTATATTATCGGAAAACTGATTGGCAAAAATACAGAGGAATACTGTCAGAAACGCTATCCTCTGAACTCTCAAGTACCCCGAGTGACACCAACGAGCTTGACATGAAAGTCAAGGGATTCACCCGGGCTCTCAATCAGGCTATGGCTGCTTCTTGCCCTCTTATTCAATGTAGAGGAAAGAAAAAGCCGCACTGGTGGACATGAGCACCGGGACCGCTTAGAAACATTTGCAGAAAACTTTGCAACTTTTTTTGCTAGTTTGCACAAGAAAAGTGACTGACTGAGACTCATACAAAGAATCAATCAAAACTGAGGAAGGCAAAGCGACTATTCTGGAGAGCATTCTGTGACATAGTTACAGAAAACTCTGAGTCATCGCGGCTAAGAAAAATTCTCTCTACAAATCGTATGATGCCTAGCTGTTTGAAAAAAACCGATGGCTCTTGGACAGCCTCAACCTCTACCTGATACTGGGCACCCATTTTCCAAGTAGCTCCCAATTCGCGGCCAGTAGCAACCCAAACAGGACTGCAACCGCGAGCAAAATTCATGGTCTGATTACAAGAGACAAACTGCTCTGGGCGCTGCATAGCTTCAAATCATACAACTCTGCTGGTCTGGACGGTATAATATCTGCCGAGCTACAAATGTCCTCAGATTTTATCCTGCCTACGCCAGAGAATATCACGAGGAGCTGTGTAGAACTGAACTGTCATGGAAAGAAGTTAATTGCAGTTTTCATTCCCAAAGCCGGGAAATGTTCTCATGTTGTCCCAAAAGACCTCAGACCTATATGTCTATCAACTTTCTTTCTGAAAACTCTAGAACGACTGATTGATATCCATATACGAGCTAAAATTGATCCAAGACTTCTGTCACCGGCTCGACATGCCTACTGTAAAGGAAAGTCGGTGGAAACGACTCTGCATTCACTGACTAGCCACATCGAACGATCTCTACAATATAGAGAGTACACAATGGTTGCTTTCCTGGACATAGAGGGTGCCTTTAACAACTCCAATACATCCGCAATCACGACTGCCCTGTCAAGTCTGCATGTAGACGACTCACCTAGAGAGTTGATCAGTCTTATGCTAAACAGAAGGATAGTCTACTCCAAACTGGGTGGGGATTCTGCTAAAAGATGTGTCAGCAGAGGTACGCCGCAAGGCGTACCCTTCTCCAGAACTTAGTTTTTAATGAACTGCTGGAATCGGATGGTAGCAAGGTGATTGCTTATGCGGATGACGTTGCTATAGCCGTCTCAGGTTAGCATCATCATTAAAGAACTCCTTCAACAAAATCTCAACAGATTAAGCCGATGGGCAGATCGCTGTGGATTGGGAGTAAACTCCATTAAAACTTATCTTGTCCTCTTTTCCAAGAAATACAAAATTCCAATTATAGACCCTCCCCGAATAAGCGGTACCAGTTTAGTCTTTTCCGATACAACAAAATATCTGGGTCTCATTTTTGACAGGAAACTAAACTGGAAACCTAACATTCAAGAAAGAGTCAAGAAAACTACAGTAGATTTATTCTCTTGCGACTAGCCATTGGAAACGTATGGGGCCTTCAACCTCGCATAACCCACTGCCCACACGTCTTGGTTATAAGACCGATACTCACCTACGGGGTGGTTGTCTGTTGGACGGCCTTAGACAATGTAGTCAACCGCAGCAAACTAAGCCGAGTCCAAAGAACAGCATGTCTATGCATAAGAGGAGCCTTACGGTCTACTCCTTCTGTGGCATTAGACATTTGGCTACGCTAACATTTAGAAATCCTCACAGAGAACATCGATTATACCATACCTGAACTTTGGTTTGACAAAGACTTCCATGTTAGCTTCTCCTCAAGATCCTTCTGGAAGAAAGATGGACCTAAAACCGATAACGGGGTTGGTGGGAGTGTTTTCTCAGATAAGCTAAATCTAAGCCTCTTCTTCCGTCTTCCAAATCACTGTAGCGTGTTCCAGGCGGAAATTTTGCCGATTAAAGTAGCTCTGTCCTGGCTGAAGGAAAACGTGATATCTGCAAAGGCATCGTTATCGCCTTTACAAATGATTTCTGTAGAAGCTGCATGGACGAGGAGGAAGAAGAGACAGTCCTCCACCTACTTTGTACATGTCCAGCTCTCTCCTAGAGAAGAAAACTTCACTTAGGGGCTTTGTTCTACAATGACCTAAACGATCTTAAGAATATAAACAGTCTCCTCCGCTTCATCGTAAGCTCAAACTGGTTCCATTAGTAAGATTATCATTAAGCGGTTCCAATCTTTAAATTTAAATAAAACAAAGTATGTGTGAGATATCATCGAAATTTTTTATTCATTTGAAAGGCCTATCGACGCAATTATGTATGGAATATAACAACGTTCAAATGTCCGCCGCGGCTTCTCTGGATGGCGCGCATCCAAATGTCCAATTTGTCATTACTCTGGCGCATAAATCAGGCTGAATTTGACCGATGGCATTAGTTATGTTGACTTTGAGGGCCGGTGTGGCTTGTGGCTTATTCGCATAGACCTGCGACTTCAGAATACCCCACAAGAAAGAGTCTAACGGGGTCAAATCGTACGATCTTGGTGGCCAGTTCATATCACCTCCACGTGAGATGACCATGCCCTCGAATCGCTCGTGCAGAATTATAATGTGGCTTGAGCTGTGTGGCACGTAGCGCCGACCTGTTGAAACCACAAGCGCGCGGAACGTTGCCCGAACAGAACACCCATTTTGATAAAACAGTTTTATCATTTGGACGTGTTGTTGTCCGTCCGTGGTGATTTGGCAAAATAGACTGAATAAATGACCGCCAATTTTACAGATGTAGCTTCAACAATATGGCCGCCGCTCGGAAATCTCTATTGGAAGACTCTGTAGTAAGGGGCTTTGCCTACCTTGATTCTGCTGTAAATTCTGCTAACAAGACTTCAGCAAAATAAAATTAAAAATCACTCTTACCAAGCGCTGTTTCTTTGGGCTAAGATGGCAATTGAGTAGTAAGGCTCTATCCCTAAAAATTCAGGAGATTCTATATAAGGCCTTGATCATCGCAGGCCTACTTTATGCCGCTGACACATGGACTCTATCGAATGTGGATTAGGATATCCTCAGTCGTTTCAAGAGAAAAATCCTTCTGGACTTTGGAGTAGAAGATTCAACGACGAACTATACGAGCTGTACAGCGACATCGACCTAGTCAGAAAACTAGTGATCAGTCGCCTGAGATCGCTAGGACATGTAGAGTAAATGGACACCAATGCTCCGGCTCACAGGGCCTTCGAATGTAAACCGGAGAGACAGCGCAGTAGAGAACGACCTCAAGTTAGGTGGCGCGCACAAGTAGAACAGGACCTCAACCGACTAGGAATGCGCAATTGGAGGCAAGGAGCAGGTTCACCCCGAACTGTAACGCCACCTAAGTAAGTAAGTAATTAAATACCTTGCGTCTTCGGGTGATATTGATGTGATTGGACGAACACAGAGAGCCATCAATGAAGCTTTCGGCTATATAGCGGCGAATGCGGCCAAAATAGTTTTGATGGTAAACGAGGGCAAAATAAAGTACATGCTGTCATCAGAAACGAGGGTACACGACTCACGGCCTGGTAAAAACGTCAATGGCATTTACAGCTACTAGCAATAATAATACATACATACTTACATACTTACTTACATGCCATTACAAGATTCCTATCGTTGAAATTTATGGCACAGAGGCTCGAACCTCATCGAATGAAGAATCACCTGGCTGTTTCGACAGAAAGATACTGCGTGTGGTTTACGGTCCTGTTTGTATTGACGGGGATTGAAGGACGATATTCAGCTTCAAGCTGTACAGGGACGATGTCTGAGCGAATGCACGCCACAGCTCCGGCTCAAAGTTTCGACGAGTCTAACTCCGAAGGACGGCGCAGCAGAGGACGACTGCATCAATGGTCACGCACGCAAGTGGAAGGGGCCCTCAGCCAACTTATACTAAGTAAGTACCTTCTAACCCGTGTTTTTTTTGTTTTAGAGGTATAGAACCTGTTAAAGCAGCTGTCTTGTCGTGTCTCTGACATGTATGTTCTGTATACTTAGGAAAATTGCCATGCATAGGCTTACACCCGAACAACATTCGGAAATCGTGACAATTTTTTTTTTGAAAATTCGCGTTCTGTGCGCCAAACTTATAGAGCCCCCAATTTACGGTGCTTATAATCGTCCATCTGAGCAGCTTATTCGCAATACTATGGATCAATTTATGTCTCATACTGTGCGTACCGAGGAAGCCATCGCCTCTGTAGAGATGAGTGTGACCGCAGACCCAAATTTACCGATCCGACGTCGTTCCCCGTAACTAGGCATGTGCCCGTCCACTACGTGGAAGATTTTGAGGAAAGATCTTGGCTTAAATCCATCTGAAATTCGACTGCTGTAGCAATTGAATCCAATAGACCATCCTTTGCGTCGTACGTTTGGTGAATGGGCTGAAAATAAACTGGAAGTTGAACAGAATTTTTACCGTCAAATCTTCAGTGATGAGTCTCATGTCTATCCTAATGATGTGATCTGATCTGACAGACTTCTTTATCGGAAAAGGAGTAAACGCTAGTTACGTCAAATTTGAAGAAAACTTCGATCTTTCCTCCGATCAGTCTCCAATTATCCTTTCATTGTGCGAATCCTTGGTTAAGAGACAAAGACCACCCAGATTATCAAACAAAAAACACTCACTAGGACGATTTCCGAATAGAGGTTGTCGAGAATACTGAGTTAAAAGTACCGCTCAGAACGCCATACCAACTTGAAAAAGAAGTTGAACAACAAATTGAAGTCATAGAGCAAGCGGCATGGAATAACACTCCATGCGAATCGAACAAGGTTGCCAGTATCAGCATAAGATATCCGCCGGAAATCAGGGAAATGATAAGGAAGAAACAAAGAGCACGGAAAAAGTGGCATGAAACTCGGGCTCAAAAAGCCTCACAGCGACAAAAGATACCAATACTCCATATGGAGAGCCGTTAGAAGACTTCGAAAGCCCCAAATACACGTGGCGCCAATAAGAACAAACCAGGATGACTGGGCAAAAGAAGATCAAGAAAAAGCTTACATTCGACGGGGAAGAGCTTCCAGAGAATGTCAATATACTAGACGTGACGATGAACCTTTCAATAGAAGAGGCTACACTTAGGGAACTTAGGCAAGTTATAGACGCGCTTAAGCCCAATAAAACCCCCGGATATGACTTAATTACGGGAGAGATACTTGAATCGCTACTGAAAAAAGGCTAGAGCATGTACCGCATCAGTGGAAAGTCATACAGACCAATATCGTTCCTCCCGACTATATCGCAGGTCTTCGAGCGAATTTTACTCAATCGTCTTAAAACGATTATTGATACAAATTGCGTCTTGCCCGATCATCAATTTGGCCAACACTCTACTGTTGACCAAGTGCATCAAATGTAATTGAAGAAGCAATCAGATGTACGTTAATCTGTTCAAGCACATTCCTTGACGTTTCGCAAGCTTTAGATTAGGTATGGCACGAGGGCGTGAAATATAAACTTCGACAAGTCCTACCCGAGCAATTGTTTCATATTTTAAGTTCATACCTAGATGACCGACTTTTCCGTGTCAGACAAGGAAACGAACATTCCAATTTTAAGACAAAAGCCGGGGGTGCCGCAAGGAAGTGTTCTTGGCACTCTGCTATTTGTTTTTACCCGCGACACACCGCAAACGGACGATACTGTGCTAGCCACATTTGCTGATGACACTGCCATTTTGGCAACAGCTAAAACCGTCGAAGAAGCAACTGCTAAGTTGCAACGTTCCCTTACACGGATTAACAATTGGACAAAGACTTGGCGAATCGCGCTTAATGAAAACAAATCTGTCCATGTGAACTTCAATCTCAAGAAAACTGACAATCTACCTGTGTTTATCAACGCAGTACAAATTCCATTCGCGAACGAGGCCAAATATTTTGGTATGACACTCGACGCTAAACTTAAATGGAGAGAACACGTTAAGAAAGAACGTGAAGAGCTTGAGATTAAGCATAGAGATATGTACTGGCTTCTTGGAAAGTATTCCAAGCTCAGTTTAGAAAGCAAATTGCTGCTATAGGAGCAAGTGCTAAAACCGGTCTGGATATATGGTTAACTCCTTTGGGGTTGTACCAAAATTAATAACGTTAACGTCTTACAGACATTTCAAAACAAAGTTCTTCGAGGGTTTGTTAATGCATTGTGGTACATTAGAAACGATGATATCCACAGAGAGCTAGGAGTCGAAAATGCTCAGAACGAAATTAAAATGTTTGCGCGAAAACACAAAAATCGACTACAAGGACATACGAATATTTCTGTTCAACAGAAAAGGACTAAGCCTCTCGATCTAGCGCGGTGATCAGCAGCGCTTAACTTTTAAAGTACGCAGGAATTTTCAATGAAAAATCGCCTGCAAAATATCTTATTAAAGCAAAATAAAACGCGAAAGAAAAACTGCTAGTTGAGTGTGAACTCCGTCGTAGTCTGTATAAGGGAGGTGCTTTTAGTGAGTAAGAATCTCACACTGCTACAGGGTGCGACAGAACCAGCTGAGTAGCTTTGAAGAGTTATAAAAAAAAAACTGGGTATATATGAAACAAATGTTTTTATTTTTGAAATCCGTAGAACTTACCATTTAATACGTATTAATTTTTAAAAGTAATATCTTTAAGATGGCGGCCGTTAGCTGCAATACATTGCTGGAGGCGATTTCTAAAGTTTTAAACAGCCCGTTGACACATTTCGAGGAGTATGGCGTTCACTTCTTCAACAATTCGCTCCCTTAGCTCTATCAGGTTTTGGGGGCGGCGTTTAAACACTTTTTTCTTAAGATATCCCCAAAGAAAGAAGTCACCTACTCTTAAATCCGGCGACGGCGCAGGCCACCCCACGTCACCTCTCAAAGACACTAGACGTGCGAGAAACATTTTTCTTAAAGCATTTGGAGAATTTCGGGCTGTGTGGGCTGTAGCCCCATCCTGTTGGAACCAAACATCCCCTCATCCCTCTTCTTCAACAACCACTTTCAGTCGGGGCTGCAGTAAATTTTGTAACATTGAAACATAACGCCCGGAATTCACGGTCACGGTCACGCCTCCCTCTTCAAAGAAGTACAGGCTAATAACGCCAAATTGTGATACGCCACACCACACCGTTAGTTTAGGAGAATGTAGCGGTCTTTCGTGAACAATTTGGGGGTTGTTTTCAGCCCAGTAGTGAAAATTTTGTTTATTCGTAATCCTGCTTACGTGAAAATGTGCCTCGTCGCTTCTGGAGAATGCTGCTTCAGGAGGGATCGCTGCAAGCATTTCCTCACACAGATTTTGGCGGTTGGTGTAGTCTGCTGGGTTCAAGAATTGAACCATCATTATTTTGAAGGGATGGTAATTCAAAACCAAATGCAGAATCCTCCTCGAACTGCGGTTTGAAACCCCCAATGCAATAGCGTGCCTTCGAGCAGAACGTCTTGGCGATTGCTCAAGTGCTGCTCTCACTAATTTCACATTTTCTGGTGTCCTGATGGATCTTCGTCGGCCATGTGTATCTATTCTTACTGTGATACCAGTTTCCTCCAACTGTCGAACCCAGGACCGAATTGTGTTTGCAGTAGGAACAGCATTATTGCGAGGAATGTTAAGGCGCCGCCGGAAAGCTCTTTGCGTCGCAATCACAGATCGGTTGTTTTTATAAAACGCACGCACGGCAAAGCCACGTACTCGGGTTCAAACCATTAAATGGGGATGCGGACAGAACAAAAGGAGACCTAGCGCAGCTGCCTACCCCCACCACCGCCCGAACACCTACTGCCGCACCCTATATAAGCACCGAAGCTTATAGTGTCTATGAAGATTTCTTACCTACCCACGGAAAAAAAAAATTCTGGCATAATGGGTATGTTAACAAACTAAGTTACTGTTATTGAAGTGAGCATAATCCTCACGAGACTTTCGAGACTCCGTTATAGCCCGAAGAAGTCACGTTTTAGCGCGGTTTGCTTGCCGGAGGCATAATGGGCCCATTTTACTTTCAAATCTGAAGATGGAGCAACAGTACTGTGCATGGTGAGCGCCAAAGGCAAACGATTCATGATTTGTTGCTTCCTTGTGTCTATAACATTCATCTAAAAGGCAAATGGTTTCAGCAGGATGGCACAGTATTCCATAAAGCTGATCAAACCATCACTTTATTGGGACAAAAATTTAGTGAGCGAATCACCGCAAAAAGTGGACTTTGAACTACTTTGGACTACTTTTGGTAGGAATATGTCAAGTCACTTATATATGTTGATAAACCAGCTACAGTTGACGAGTTAGAAGCTAACATTTAGCGCGTTATTGCTGAAATAAGCCTGGCTATGATGAAAAAAGTGGTGCAAAATTGGACCGATAGGATGGCCTTTATAAAACGCATCCTCCATAGTTGTGTGACTAAATTGTTTTTAAAAACTAAATGCCATAAAATTTTCGAGCTAATAAAGCCAATACTCTTTTGTATTTTGTTTTTAATAAAACTTCTGTCCCTAATAAAAAAAACATCCGATGCATTATTCCGATTTACCACTTTACATCAGAAGGTTAAAAAAAAGCCGAAAGCTGAAGTTTGCAGAGTCGTTTATAGTTTTGTTCTGAGCTGGAACCGTAGACAAACAAAAAAAGAACTCAACACTTGGTGATGAATGTTCAGCAGGCCCAAATAAACGACCAAAATAAAGTAAAAATAGCGCCATGGAAGCTTTAGTAGAGCAATACTTCGGGCATATCAATATACATTGATAGCTTGATGGAAGTCCTGCATCATTTCTTTCAGACGAAGCTATGCCTTGTAAATGCACAAATTTCAGTAATAGATACGTCTCTATTCTAGGTTGCTGTTGTTTCGTAACAATGAGGGCTCACGTGCTGAAGCTCAAAACCCCTAACCCGGAAGTTGAGGGCTTTTCGAAGCGCCCACAATAATATAAAGAATCTATCAGAAATACAAAACGTGTTTAGCGAGGTTGTGCCGGTCTGGGACAGATGCCTTCCACAGATCTACAAACTTCTTTGATCCCTGTGGAAGCTTAGATCACATAAACATTCGACATCCCAGAGCAGATCCGTGTTGACCGTTCGGCATTTGACCTGTTCGCAAATGCTTCAATGAAACAGACCCTGAAACAATAATCGAAATTCACAATATGGAAAATATTTAAGAATTCCCAGCGAAGTCATTCTTTATGATGACAAAAGCACGAAAACTAACAAAGAAACTAGCAACTTTCCAGAATCACGAATCACTGAAGCTCTAATCAGAGGCTATTACTGCGAAAGATTGCTCTCGGAAAAATACCTACGTTATGGGACACGGATGGATCACATTTTAAAAATGCTATAAAACACTGTTTAAACATTCAAAAAAGGTGAATCATTTAAATGGGAGAGTCTCAAAGCTTTTTTCACTCAATTACACTTTACAAAATTAAATCTCATCAGATGTGAATTGCTGGGATACATTCGCAAATACGTAGTTTTCGAATGAAAAAAAAAAAAAAACACTTTTAAGAATCGTCGACTTACTAGCTGGTGATGCTAAACCAATCGAAAGAACTACGGCAAAGCACTGAATCCACTTGATTATCATACTGCGCCTCAAATCTTGCATATTTATGAGGAAAAACACTTTTCACACTTTTTTCGGAAAATGAGATCTATGGAATTGTTAGATTTGTTTTTTTAACTAGTATCTTTATCTATTTTATATAACGAAATGTAACCCTCCGAACGAAGTACTCGTACATAGTCACAACGGATCGGACAAGACTGATTGGAATATCTCTTTCGTTACAGAATATTGTTGTTGATGTAGCCCGCTGGCTAGTCGACTCATTGAATGTGGTTGACTTCATCTGAAATGGGGAATTTGAATTTTAATTTTAGTAACATTACCGTTGTGAGATTGGTATTTCCTGCAGGTTGCATATATCAGCGATAAGAATTTGAACTGTGCTCTGTAGATTGTATAAAAATTGCAAACGTACTCGTATCCATGAATACATACTACATACTCGTATGCCTGTGTAGATACAGAGAGTATTTCATAGATTGTTTTGAAGTTAAATGCGAATCATTCGTCCGATAAGCATACATACGAGTACTCGTACGTAGTAAAGCGGTACACTCTGTGAAGTAATACATCTCTGATTTGTTTGTTTTGTTCTGGATAAATTTGCAATATTTAAAGCTAACATAAATGATGCATTACAATATCTAAATGATGCAACTCAAATTTAATTATAGGGATTATTCACTTTTTTTTTATACGTTTATCGATGTGAGTACTCGTATTACAGCGACAAAGTTCGGAAAGCGACGGGAAAAGGGCATGACCGACCGACTCTAAAACAAGTGTAGCTAAGCCTGGTAAAAAGTTGTCAGAACTGGCAAAAAAAAAAATAGAAGATTCAAAGCAAGGAACCAGCGATGAAAAGAGAACAGAACAAGGAAGGTGAACACTACGGCAGTTTGACCGAAATGAAACGGCAGGTGACATCGTGATTATAAAACCAGGAAAGACCTTCAATGCACGTCCACCACCACAGTCCACCGCCTGCTCATCGCTTTTTTTTTTTCTGTTGTTACCAACTGGGCGTAGGCGCCCACGGTGCTCCATGCGTCCTCACAACAACATCGTGGAAATAATACTTTCGGGTGTGAATATCAGTCAGTAAACTACATAAACGAAGAACCTGAGCTCGGGGTATCATCCGAGTCGCATCTGGACGCGTGCTTTATCTGCCATGCGCTGTAGATATGCGTTAAACTGCACATGCCCGGAGAGAAGCAAGTAAGATAGTTATCCACCTCACCATGATTTCGATCCAGCCACGGGCTCAGGACAGGTATGAGTCAGTGTGTCCACATACATACGATCTCGTTATGGTCCGTACCAACTGAGTTTGCCAACGGTCGATTGCGCAGAGATAAATCCTCTCAACAAAAATGGTACGAAAGTGTAAATGTTTTTGCCTGAAGCTTACACTGCCTAAACCAATTTTCCATGGCTTAGAACTAAAATGCTGTTACATAAATTACTTTAATTTTTTTATTATGGGGTCGATAAAGTTCAACGCCCTTCATATGTAATGCTACCTGATATCTAATCCCACCGATTGGTAAAAAATTCAAATCAGATAAACAAAAAACGTTTGCTGTGACAAAGTAGTTCCCTAACTTTGCCAGCAATAATGATCTACGAAAGCATAATGAGCAAATAATCAAAAGCCGTATAGCTAGAAACACAATCAAACAATCAATCCATGAGAGACCTTTTGCTTCATTTATCCAATCGTCATCATACGCAAATCCCATACAGTACCAACAGATATACAGAACTTTTTTTTTATATTTTATCAGAATATAATTTTCTCGAATACATTTCCTCTCCTACCAGGGGCGTAATAATTTTTTGGAAAACTGGACATACGCAATGGTTATACGAGTACCTCAGGTCGAAAATGGCCGTCCCATCAGTGCGCTCTAAACTTCCGTTTAATAGAAGGAAAATAAAAAAACCACCCGCAGTCAGATCCCAACTGAAAGCAGCGTTGGGATGTAGATCCTTTTTGTTTATGGCTCCACCCATTTTCGTATTTCTTAGGTCATACTTGCCAATTTAAGAGATGATAAAATAAATTTGAAGAGACCTGCGCAGTAGAATGGCAAAATCAGTTGGTACGGACTACTCGTATATCCCGATAGAAATTTATCTCTGCGTTCCGGAGCCAGTACCGTGTCGACCCCCGACGAGTGTACTCGTAATTTCTCGTGTGCTGCACACCGAAAAAGAAAAAAAAAAACAAATAACCAGGCAGTGTAAAAACAAAAACCAAACCACCGCACGCGTGTGCAAAAAAAAAACATAAAAATAAAATAAAATATAGTGCAATGCAATTCAAAAAAAAAATATCACACAGTACGGGTATCACACCTCTCCCGCTCCTGGTCTGGATAGCGGGTTGTGAGCGAAAATCTTGTTGGTGTATGGCTCCATATTGTTGTAAGTGCATAACATCTACAGCAATTTGATTCGGTAAATTAACGTCAGGATTTTAAGTTCGCACCCTTGCTTAGTACCGTCGGTGTTTCGTTTTCTGTGTTTGTTTGTGATTATGACTAGGGAATTCAGGGTGGACGTAGCTAATATACGCGATCTAAAAAGTAACCACTTTTCTGCGTATGTCCACGTCTGTAAGTACAGCTGTTTTGGCACTTAGTGAAACACAGGTAGATCCCCGCCCACACCTCTCAGATCACTCTGATCTTTGATGCGTAGTGATGTAAGCTTACCAAACTCCACCACAATGTAGTCCCTGTTCCAATCCGGAATTCAATTTCGTGTGGTCAAAATTCGATCTCCGTAAGCAAATTATCCACTTCCGCTTTATTTACAGAAGCCCCAAACTGGACAGCAACTCGACCTTAGACGAGTTTGATGCGCTATCTGACTCCATTCAACGAATTGTATGCCTGTATCCTCATACTGAAATCATTCTTACGGGCGATTTCAATATATACAATTCTGGGGGGCTTCGACATTCTGGACAGACAACACCCGAAGGACGGTGTGTTGAGATCTTTGCTGCGGAAGACAACTTAACGCAGCTTGTAAATGAACCCACACGTCATACCAAACGTTGATAGTCATACCGCCAACACCCTGAACTTGTTTTTAACTTCTCACCCTGATAAGTACTGCGTTGATGTGCCCTCCCCTCTAAGCTCATCGGATCATTGGGTCATATCAGCTAATTTCTCCTACACCCACCACACAGTTAGAGAAAAGATTCCTAAAAGAACCGTATGGCAATACGAGAAAGCCAATTGGAGCGGACTTAACAACTTCTTTAGGAATTTTAACTGATGGTTATGTTTCCTCGATAACGACGTGGATGCCGCTGCTGACATGATCACGGAAACTATTCTCTTTGGAATGAGATGCTTTATCCCTCATCGGATGAAGAGTATCAAACCAAAAGAAAAGGCATGGTACGACTCGAGCTATAAAAAGGCTGTCAGGGTTAGAGAATTATTTTTTCGGTCCTACAAGACCAATCCGACAGAGGAAAACCGAAAAAAACGAGCCAGGAATAACTGCAACGTCTTTCTCAAGAGTGTGAAATTCCAATACGACCAAAAACTGAGGCAAAAAATACTACAATGTCCCAAAGTTAGTAAAAGCTTTTGGTCATTTGTCAAAAACATTAGAAATGCTGCCTTATCCTCCATCCCAACGCTCATTTACAATGACATTCCACCTGTCAGCTCTTTGGACAAGGCCAATCTGCTTGCTGTACACTTTGCTTGCCTACACTTGAGTGCGTCGAATCTTCAATGGGACAAATCCACTTTCGCACTCGTGTAGTAGCAGGAGCACTTAAAGATCTCAACATACATAAATCCGCTGGTCCAGATGGCATATCTCCCCTTCTTCTGAAGAGGTGTTCTTCCACGCTGTCAAAACCACTGCGTAAGCTTTTTCATCAATCCTACTCTTTAGGACTCTTTCCGAGTAGATGCAAAACAGCATTTGTCCAGCCCGTCCCTTAAAAAGGCGAATCTTCTTCTCTCTCCTCCTATAGACCCATTGCACTTACGTCCCTTCTCCTCAAGATCATGGAAACGCTGATAAACCGTCAGCTCATGAAATATCTCGAAACACGAAAACTTCTTAATGACCGGTAGTCTGGCGAAAGCAAGATAGTTGCACTTGATATTTCTAAGGCATTTTACAGAGTTTGGCATCAGGCTCTTTTGTCAAAAATGCGTGCTTTTGGGATCGATGACTCTCTTCTTCAATGGATTAGAAGCTACCTTTCGGAACGCTCAATTCAAGTTGTCTTGGTTTCAAGGCTGATATTAACAAAATAAATGTTGGTGTGCGCCAGGGCTCCGTTCTGTCTCCGACACTCTTTTTAATTTTCATCAACGATCTCTTGTCTGCTACCTCTAATCCAATATACTCCTTTGCTGACGACAGTACACTCTGCTTTTCATATTCATTCCCGGACTCACGTCCCTGCTCTTCGGCTGTAGAACGGGAACGGCAGCGTATGTTAAGCCCTTTAAATTCCGATATTAACAGCATAACATATTGGGGAACTATCAACCGAGTGGAAATTAATGCTTCCAATGCTGTCTGCTGTCATTAAAGCGAAATTTGAGCACCCAGAAATTATCCATGAATGGCACTTGCATCGTCGAAACCGATAAGCTTTCCATTCTCCGTATGTATGTCAATGACAACTTACGTTGAAGTGACCACATATTCGATGTCGTCAAAAATGCTGCGAAATGTCTAGGTTTTCTCAAGCGATATAAGAAATATTTTACCCCCTCTGACCTGGCCACAATATATAAAGCATCCATCCGCCCAAAATTGGAGTACAATGCCCACATCTGGTCAGGTGCTCCTAGAACATCTCTGCACCTGCTAGATAGGATTCAAAACAGTGGGATAAAACTGATTGGTGATACAAATATCAGTCAATCAATTAACACCCTCGAACACCGACGTAATGTCTCCTGTCTCACTTTGTTCTATCACTATTTCCACCACCAGTGCTTCATTCAAATCGCCAGTAGCATTTCGCCTATTCAAACTTTCAACCGTAACACCCGTCTCGCTATGAATGCTCATGAGTTTACCCGTAAGTCCATTTTCGGACGTACTCTAAAATATCGTGATTCTTTCCTCGCTTATGGAATGCCCTTCCGACCTCTGTATTTCCTGGTCGTTATAAATTACAAACATTTAAAAACAATGTACATCGGTACCTGTCCTTTCTTCATCGCTAAATTTCCTTCGCCCGCGCTGTGTACCAACATTTAAAGGGTACAAAAACCCGGTTATTAAAAAAAAAAAAAATGACACAACGGGCTAGCTCTCATCATAAAGGCTGCTGCGGAGACCGTGCGGTAAGCGCACCCGACCCGAAGGGATCCGACGCATTGTAGTGAAGTACGCTGTTTTCGGAGATCCCGTCTCTATAGCGCATCCACCCACACCTCGGTGCCGTACAGCTATATCCCATTAACGACTGGCGTTAATAACTCTCTTTTGGCTTCTATCTGCCAGTATTGGGGATCAGCATAGGTAGTGCAGCTGCTACCTTATTGCTCCCCAAAATTAATTCGTGAGTTGACCCACATTCGCGCGGACTACTGCACCCGCAACATTCACACGGAAGTTCTCCCCGAACCGTCTCCGTTTTTTGGTCTGCCAGCTCAAACCTGTGACCCCGCAGCTGGCCCCTGGAGGAAATCCTAAGGCAGTTAGGTACACTTTGCCGCCTCAAGACCACTCGGATGTCAGTCCAACTTACCGAGTTAAATGCGTTATTGACGTAGAGCGTGATCAAGATATCGGCACTCCTTGTCTTGAAGGACCGAAAATACATTTCTCTAACTCTGATACGATTCTTTGAATGGAGTCAGACAGAGCATTGAACTCATTTAAAGTCGAATTGCTGTCCAGTTTGCAGCTTCTGTAAATAAAGCAGTAGTGGATAATTTGCTTACGGAGATCGAATTTTAACCACATGAAATTGAATTCCGGATTGGAACAGAGACTACATTGTGGTGGAGTTTGGTAAGCTACTGCACTACGCACGTAAATGGCGAGATCTCCGTTAATGATAACTTTCTCCTTGCTTCGTTTATCGCTTTCGCCTCCATCCAAACTGAGAGAACGTGTAACAGGACTGAGTTTACAACTTTGGATATTAAGATTCGTCTAGCAAGTCAGGGTCTCCCGATGTTTGGCAGTACTCCAGAAAGTGCTGCCTGGACCTTTGACGCCTTTTTGCCCGAATAGCCGATGTGTGGCATAAAACTTAGTCTGTTGTCAAGTACTACTTGTAGGTCTAATGGTTCGAGTTCCTACCTGATTTGTATGGATCACCTTACCAGTGCAACTTCCCATAAATCGGAAATGAAGTAAGTCACGTCCGTCACAGTCTGACGCAAATATCAGAGTGACGTGGACATGTTCAATTCACTTCTCAATACTACCCTTATGTCCACGTATTCCACATTTTTCGGGCTTGTTATTAGGGCAGCTTCCTCTCCTCATTCGAGGCCTATGGCTATTAGCCAGTCCTTGATCGTTCGTAGCTGACTATATATCTGTTCTTTGTAACAGCTAAAAAGGCCAGCTAAATCGATTATTTTTACTCCTGCAGAACTACATTGTACACAATAATCCAGAGCACGGGCCCCAGCACTGATCCCTGTGGGACTCCCGATGAAGTAGATATTTCTTACTCCCTTCGTCGGTTGCATATCTCAACCTTTTATTGCTGAAGTAGCTGGATACAATCATTCGCAAGTAGTGTGGTGTATCCATTCTAGCTAGTGACCATCTTATAAATGACCACTTTGCCAAGTTAAAGGCATTTTTAATGTCCAGCGTCACTACTGCACAATATCTCCATCGCTATCTCTATCCTTTTATTGCTTTGGCTCCTACGAGTATATCTGCCACTGCTTTTATGGCGTCGACGGTAGAGCGCTATTTTCTACATCCAAACAGTTTATCTGATGATGCTCCCTTTTTTTCTGCCAGAGTAAGCAATGCGTTCAAATATTTTCCCTAGTGCGTGCAGTCGGCATATTGGACGACATGATGCTGGTTCTCTAGGTGGTAGGAGTACCAAATGTTGCAACTTCCACTGTTCAGGGATAATCCCTTCTTTCAGACACTTTGCGTTGTTGTTATAAATATATCTGGTCTCTTTTGAACTGCGGCTTTCACTGCCTTATTTGGGACGTCGTCTGGTACAGGCGCTTTGTTGACGCCTGTCTTCTTGCACGAATTGAGAAGTTCGTCTGGTGATATTATTGGAACTGCCTCTGTGTGGGGCTCTAAAATTATATTGCACAGAGTCAACGGTATCTGTGGGGATAGGTCTCCTGGACATGATAATTGTGGAGATATGCAGCCCTTCAGCTTAGTCATTACCATTCTGGGCTCTTGTCCCAGAACCTCAACACACATCTAAACTGCTGAACTCATATTTGAAGATAAGTGTCCACTTTTGTGTAAATTGACTTAGATATCGAAGAATATCTTCGTCAAAAATGACTATGCATTCGTCGAAATGGCCTTCCAGGATGCGCCAATTCCGTCTCCGCTGGTCCAGATTCATCATAGATTCGTGCTAATAAATTGACTTCGATAGCAGAGCTTTAAGTCCGATGATGGATTCAGTTGAGGTAGTAGCCCTTCTCACAAAGGAAGAACAGGATATTGGAAAAGAACATGAGAACAAAGAAAGGACAAAAAAAAAAAACAATTAAACACACGCAGTTGAGGAGTTTTTACTTAGCAATTTATTTAAGGATCAATTTTTTGCAGAATCCAATCTACATACTCACTAACTCTCGTGTGAACACCTGGTAGATCATCGAATTGACAATCAATCGCACCATATGAGATGATTCCAGCTATAAAGTTATACGATTGATCGTTTGAAGTAGCAACTCCGATAAGTGGACCACCAGAATCGCCTTTACACGAATCAATTCCGACCTCACCGCCCGCACAAATCTGAGTACTTTGCAATAACCTGGGGTTTCGTATATGAAGATATTTGTCCTGACAATCGCTCAAAGATACAATAGGTATAGCAGCTGTCAATTTGACGGTACTTTTAACTCCAGTTTCAGTTCTACCCCAGCCTGTTATATCCATTTTGTATCCAACAAATTCGCCCTTTAAATTGTCCGCCAATGGCAAACAAATCGGCCGGATAAAGTCGGTAAATTCAACATATCTCGATAAACGCAGCAGACCAATATCATTGAACTGATTGGCTGAACTTCGAACATAGTCATCATGAGTTATAGTACGTTCAATGGTAACATCCACATGAGGATCAGCACAATCCTTATGACCACCTACATCGATTACGCAGTCTGGATTTGTTTGGACATCCCATTCACCCAACCGCACCTTGACTAGTTCTACGTTTTGCACAATTATGCAATGAGCTGCTGTCAGAACATAACGGTTGGTTATCAAACTTCCACCGCATAGATACGAATAACTATTATCTGCAGAGAGAGGAAAAAATCAGCAAAAAAAAAAAATAAACTCAACAGAGTCATTGCTTTAATTACATCGGTCCTTGTATATCAATAATGCCATCCATGGAAAATCATCTAATTTTGTGACATTGGCACCGGAAATACGGTCCGTAACTGAGTAACCGCAAATACCAGGTCTTGGGAGTAATCCGCCTGATCTCGTACCGAAGTTTGTGGATTTTTGTTCAGGTGTTTGAGGACAACAAACCTACGAATAATGTTTACTTATCTACATACGAGTACCACTGGCAAATCCTTAAAGTTAAATACTTACCAGAACAGTGTTATTTGTGTATCCGCATTGACTTTTTTGAAGAAATATTTTCTCAGGATCTTTCAGCGGATATGCTTTAGCCATAGTGTAAAGGACATCACAATCACCCAGTTTAATGCATATCCCTGACTCTTTTAGAGGCGTTTGGCACTCTCCGTAGTTAGTAAGTGTCTTCTGTATTTGTCGACGAGAACCATATTCTGGGGTAATTGAAAAAATAACATATCAGAGGTTAAGTATCTTCTGTTGTTAATGGAGATTAATCAATAAAATGCAAACATCCCGACACCTTGGCCGCTTCGTGGACGTGGACTTCGAGCCAGTATTATCCGATGAAATGCTGAAGACAATTTGATGGAACGTGGTACTAAGGGGTAAGAACAACCGGGTGGTGGAGTAGTAACAGGAAAGTAGGCTGGATGGTGAAGTATTACCAATGCTAGGGAAAAGGGCCATCGCCAGTCAACTTGGCGATGCCCTGTCCTGCAACTGTGATTACTGATAAATTTGGCTTATTTTACTCGCAACAAGATATTGATCTCGTCTAACCAGGCTTTAGTTGCCAAACTTCAAAGCGCTAATATTGAGTAAGAGAAAAATAGGAAGAAATCCTTGAAAATCGTTTTAGGTGATTTTAACGAAAAATATTATATCTGAAGAAATTCTGCGAAACTCACAATCCTGTGATCGTGACACATTTTCCTGCAAAATCTTCAGAGCAGAATTTAACGAAACCAGATGAAGATAGCCGGAGGACCAACATCGTCGAGGAAGAACTCGCTTTAGGTGAGGCGTACAAATGGAAGTGGATCTTGACCATCTTAGAAGGTGTAATTGGAGGTAATTGACCAAAGACCTAGTCAGTCATAACTAATGACAAATCGGTGGAAACTAACTGCATCAACTACAATACAAGAAAAGCTCAGTAATTCTTCCGAGAGCTGAGTACCACCGAAATACCGAAACACCGCAAGACTCTGAGCAACCAATGGAGTCAACAAAGATGATAGAGGTGGCACACCTTACGGCCGAAATGTATAATACGGAGAAGATGCAGGGTTTTGTTGACAACTATCGAGTGAGCTTTGTCATGAACTGGGGAAATGCTTCTGTTCAACCATCGACCGAGCCAAAGTCAAGGGAAGCTTGAAAAACTTCTGAGTCTAGAAATTACTCTACTATCGATGTTGGACTACGGCCCATCTATTGTTTTGAAGAGAAAGGAGAATATACGGGTTCCGTATAGACTTTCGGCAGCTCAGAACGTACGTGGATTTTTAACGTAAACCACCTGTCATAAGACCTTATGTTTACGAGATGCCCATACACCGATTGGGAGCAAGGATACGCCTTGCCATCGCTAATAACTCGCTTAATATATACTTATACCCGCTTATATATTATACCAAAGCAGAACTTGTGTTGGAGGCACGCCAACAAGACCTATGACCGGCAACTCGTAACTGGTCAAATCGTAGCAACCATTCAGAGGCTGCAATCTGAAGATGTTTACGATAAGACCAGTTATAGAATAATCTGCCCCCGCTTTTTATTAGACAACGTCATCGATGGGCGAAGCCTTGATAATTGGGCGGGGGCCCTTTCGGCAGCTCAATAAAATCACTCAGAAATGGAAGTTTACTATGCCAGTTATTGACGTGGTGTTAATAACTGTTGGGAAACATTTATTTGGTCTGCCGCCACCTTGGGGAGTCATGCCATCTGATCATATGAAACCCAACTATCAATGGAAGCCCTAACAGAGCAAACAAGCCTGACGCAAATTCAGGTCTTGAAAAACTCTCTTCAGAGTATTTCTCAGCAAGTTCGTCGGCGATTTCATTTCCGTGATCCCATTGTGATCTGCAATCCAAACGAGACTCAGCAAATTTAGCCTTTTGGCTGCGTCCAGAGCAATATTACATTTTCGAATTAGCTTTGGATGATGTGGGGGTTTAACGAGTTACGCAGATACCTCGCTCGCATATCTCCGCTTGAAAGATGAAAGTTTTCCTAAGGAGGACCCACATCGTAAATCAGTTTTGCAGCCACCCGTGAAGACCCACCCACATTCCTTTACTGGGTAGGATTTTGGCCGAAAACATTCCTGGGAATGAGGAAAATCGATTTCGTATTCTCGCAGCAACAGGAGTTCTGGTGTCATTGCATCAGACGGCTGCAGCAAGGCCATAGTCAAAAGATAGTCAGCGCGAATTCTATCGAAGTTCTAGTGCGTGTGGTATCAAAGCCTCTATTCTGAGCATCGAACATGTTGAGTTGTAGAGGCTGATTAAGGGCAATGAACCACGATAGGTTCCCCAGACGAGTCCTGAAACTAATGGATGCTTACCCCCCTTCCCCCTCTCCACCATCCCTGCCACTTCTTTTTCCCTTTAGCTGGTGTCATACGACTCTAAATTAACAAAACCCGAGACCGGTACCCCTTTAATATCGCCAAGGCTCCTGCAATGTCGAGTAAAGGTAAAACTGTGGCAGGGCGTGGTGCACCTTTAAAAGGCAAATGCAGCGAGCCAAAATCTTAACCCTTAAGGAGTGGCAAGACTGTAACAAGCCATGGTCCTACCACTTCCTCCAGCCCATCCATTCCGGAGGTTGAGAGAACCTGCGGACATGAAGACCAAAATATATTGGGCCAACAACTTCCTTAAAGACGGATCAGCCACTTCTCCCAAAGTGCTAAAAGACTGCTCCAGACGCCAAAGATCGTTGGAGAAAACCGTGCCGTTTTCCAAAAGGCCTAAAATTAGGAACTTCAAAACGCCGCTCGAGTTTTACAATGTTACATCCCTGATGTCTTTTAGCGAAGTCCTAAAAAACGCTATCACGATCGCGGTGATTAAGAAAACTGATGCCGATGGAATACCAACACCAAAATCGTGGCTATTGGTCAAGCCACAGCCTTCGAAAAACTTCATAGTCAACATGCGTAAAAACTCTGGACTGCCATCCATCACAAACGTTGCTGGCGACATCAAGCTTATCGCTTGTGCCGACAAAAGATCTTTCGATCTTTACACAAAAGTCCATCTGGATTAGGAAAGGACTGGCCGGATGATAACCTAGAGGTCGTGGCTAAGGAGAATATCCCTAGCAGAAATACAACTCGCCCCTGGATCTTATCATTCTAAAAAAAACATTCTGGAGATCTTCACTCTCCGTAACCTGACCCCTCCGACCCATGACTACAAGGTTGCGAAACTGGAGGAACTAATGGACCCTTATAGATGCGCGCTAATCGTAATGAGTAAAAAATCCCTCAACCCCCTAGCGAAGACCAAAGGCATGATTCAGTTCGATTTCGAGTGCTGAGAAACAATCTCCTCCTCCTCTGAAATTGAATTGCAAAATCAGCCTCAGATTCTGAAGCGTCGATATCCTTTCCTTCAACTCCGAACACTCCAATCTATCCGAGGTGATAATTCAGTCGACGACGGTCTCCACCTCTGAAACCCGTCGGAACGGGAAACCGACGACGAATTAAAAAGAGACCATTTACGATCAGATGATGAAGATGAGCTCTTGGGCTCACGTTCAGAATCGGAGAACTCGAGCACCGTAGCGATGCGTCTCTGCAGATTGTAGCAATGATGCTACGGTTTCTACAAATTAACCTCCATCACTCCAAAAAGGCTTCCGCTGCTGAAGACATCATCCTAATCCAGGAACCATGGATTTTAGAAGGCGTGGTTCGTGAACTTGAGACACCTGAATACGTTCCGCTCTATATAAAAGGCAAAGGTAAGACCTAAACTTCTATATTAGTGAAAGGTAGTGTAACGTATTCTTACTTCCTAACCTCAGCGACCACCGACACGGTATGGGACAATACCGACGATAGAGGTGAGTTGCTTTTTGATTATATTATAAGTACTAACCTCATTGTTTTCAACATTGGTAATGGGCCCCTTTTCCTAATCAAAAATCGGCAAGAAGTGCTGGATATCACCCATGTCTCCGACATCATCACTCAAATGATAAGGAACTGGATGGTATCTTTTTCAGACCACAGATATATCCAATTCAGTCTCTCTGCACTCTTAAGTCCCCGCGTAACACAAACGAGTTTGACGGGTAAATCACGGATTTCACCCCGGATCTCAATTAGGCAATGGCTGCTTCTTGTCATCTTATTCCATCTAGAGGCAAAGCAAAAGCCGCACTGGTGGACATTATCACTGGGACCGCTTACAAACGCATGAAGGAAACTTTTCAAACAAGTAAAAAACATAAAAAAAGTGACTAACTGGGACTCATACAAGGAATCCCTCAAATTATACAAAAAAAGAACTGAGGAAGGTAAAGCGACAATCCTGGAGGTCATTCTGTGACAACATTATAGAAACTTCTAAGACATCGCGGTTAAGAAAAATACTCCCTATCAATCTTACGATGCATAGTTGTTTGAAAAAAACCAATGACTCTTGAATGACCTCAAGTGATGAATCACTCACCCTGCTACTGGACACCTACTTTCAAGGTAACTCTCTATTCACAACCAGTAACAATCCTAGCTGGACTACTGAAGCAGAATACAAGTCTACTGGCCCGATGTGGCTGATGGCATAATACCCGCCCAGCAACAAATGTCCTCAGATACGAGAATCATCCTGCCAACGCTAGAGAATATCATGAGGAGCTGCGTAGATACGATCTACATCCCCATGTCATTGAGAGAACAGGATAAACTGGGTTTGGCTTCTGCTAAAAGATGTGCCAGCAGAGGTACGCCGCAAAGAGGTGTCCTTTCTCCCCTTCTCGGGAACTTAGTGGTGGAACTGCCGATATACCTGGAAGCGGGTGGTAGCAGGGTGATTGTCTATGCGGATGACGTTGCTATAGCCGTCTCAGATAAGCGTCTTAATACCATAAAAGAACTCCTCCAACTAAATCTTAAAAGATTTACCCATTGCGCTGATCGCTGTGGATTTGGGGTAAACCCCAAACTGATCTCGTCCTCTTTTCCAGGAAATACAAAATTTCAATTATAGACCCTCCCTCAATAAACGGTACCAGTTTAGTCTTTTCCGATACAGCAAAATATCTTTGACTCATTTTTGACAGGAAAGTAAACTGAATCCTTACATTCAAGAAAGGATCGAATCAACTGTAGTAGTTTTATTCTCTTGCAAAAAAGCCATTGCGAACATATGGGACCTTCAACCTCGCATAACCCACTGCCTATACGTTTTGATTATAAGACCGATGCTCATCTACGAGGTGGTTGTCTGTGGACGGCCCTAGACTGTGTAGCCAACTGTAGCAAACGACGTAGCTTTACGTAATACACCCTCCGCGGCACTGGATATTCAGTTTCACGGGACACTCCCCGACGTTTTCAGCAGGCAAGTGGCTGCTAGCGCAGCTATTCATCCTAAGGCGGCTGTATAGTGGACAAATAAGCAATTTGGCCACACTAATATTTTTAACACACTAGGAGTCCTTCCAGAGAACATCGACCACACTATGCCCCAACATTGTTTGATATCAACTTTCATATAAGCATCCCCTCTAGATTTTTCAGGGAGAAAGATACTTTCATAGATTGCAAGTCTATCCATTGATACACGGATGAATCCAATACTGATAGCGGGGTTCGTGGCGGTATTTTCTCAGATAAACCTCTCCTTCCGCCTTCCAAATCACTGTAGCGTGTTCTTGGCAGAAATTTTGACGGTTAAAGAAGTCATGTCTTAGCTGAAGAAAAAGTTATCTGTAAGGGATATACTCATATTTTCGGATAGTCAGGCCGCAATCAAATCCCTGGACTCAGCCTCACAAAATCCTAAAACAGCCCTTGACTACCGATCATTTCTTAGAGAGAGAGCAAAGTAGTTCAACTTTCACCTACGTTGTGTGCCGGCCCACAGAAACATTCCAGGGAATTGTAGGGCCGACGAATTCGCCAAAATTGGAACCGCTCTACCTATCCTACCGGAAAAAGGTATCATCGTTATAGCAATCGCTAAGTGCAAACTATTACTAAAGCTGAATGCTAAGAGAAGAGCAAACTTTGGGTGGACTGTTGGATCAACATATCTAGCAACTAAATAAATCTAGGCAAAGCTGGATCTAAATCGCTCTAAGAGTTTGATCTTTCGAAATAGGAAACATCTTTAGCGCTATCGTAGGTGAAATCACTGGACACTCTCTTACAGACAAGCATGCAAGAAGGCTAGGCGTCTTTACTAATGATTGTGTATAAGCTGTATGGACGAGGAGAAGGAGGACATTATCATCCACCTACTCTGTATATTCCCAGCCCTCTCTCAAAGAAACAAACCCGATTTAGAAGCTTACTTCAACAATGACTTGAGGGATCTAAATAATATAGACATTAGCAATCTCCTACGCTTCATCAAGCGCTGAAAATGGCTCCAAGAGTAGGAGATCCACATGATATTACAATGGCCTAATAGGCCTAAGTGGGTTGGTTTTTCCAACGGCCACTCTTCCCTATCCCCTAGTATAAGCCCTAATTTTACACTTGAAGTGCATATTAGTAATGATTTTATATCGGAATTTAATAGGCTTAGGAAACACTGGAGTTCCCGTTCTACAGTCGAAGAGCCAGGACGTAAGGATACAAATATAAAAAGCGGAGAGTACTGTCATCAGCAAAAGGAATATATTGATTAGAAGTGGCAGACAAGAGATCATTGATAAGAATTAAAAAAGAGTTTCGGAGACAGCACGGAGCTCTGTGGCACACCAGTATTTATTTTGTAAATATCAGACAAGACAACTTTAATTGAACGTTCCGAAAGGTAATTTCAAATCCATTGAAGAATAGAGTCGTCGATCCCAAAAGCATGTATTGTCGACAAAAGCGCCTGATGCCAAACTCTGTAAAATGCTTTAGAAATATAAAGTGCAACTATCTTGCTTTCGCTTCCACTTTTCGGTGAGACCCGCCATCAGATCACCAGTGGACCTGTTGCTACGAAAACCATATTGCCGGTCATTGAGAAGTTTTCGTGTTTCGAGACATTTCATGACGGTTTATCTGCGTGTCCATGACCTTGGAAAGAAGGAACGTAAGGAACGTATTGGGTCTGTATGAAGAGAGAGAAGAAGATTCTCCTTTTTTAGGGACGGGCTGGACAAATGTGTTTCATTTTCTCGGAAACAGTCCAACAGAGTAGGATCGATGGAAAAGCTTACGCAGTGATTTTGTTACCTCTCCAGAAGAAGGGGAGATACACCATCTGGACCAGCGGATTTGCTACTATACGTAAGTGCGAAAGTGGATTCGTCCCATTGAATATTCGACGCATTCAAGTGCAGGCGGAGACAAGGCACAATCTGGAAGTGTTGAGTTGGCCGAATAGTGTGCAGTAAACAGATTGGCTTTGTCCAATCTGACAGCTGGAATGCCATTTTAAATGAGCGTTGAGATGCAGGATGAGGCAGTATTTCTAATATTTTTGACGAACGATCAAAAATGTTTGCTAACTTTGGGACATTGTAGCAATTTTTGCCTCAGTTTTCGGTCGTATTGGAATTTCACACGTTTAAGAAAGGCGTTACAGTCATTTCTAGCTCTGTTGTGAACGCGCCCGCTTAAAGTAAAGTTTAAGTTGTAGCTGCATGCCTGAACGCGGGTCAGTCCTGCACGCCTGAACTGCTGGCGTATTTTATGAACTGTCATTTTCCTTTTTTTTTTCTTTTGGCGGCAGATCTCCAGTGCGCAGGTTTCGATAAGCGCTACGCACAGACAAATAAAATATATACATATATAGGCAACTTCTATAAGAGACCTTGTAAGTTCACACATAACCTTCTTGAATATGTTAAATAAATTAGTATACAATAAAATTCGGGATTAAATTCATCCCACCAAAAGAACGGCCTTTTGTATACTAGTTCCCTACGGGTAATTGGATCATCTCAGCTTGTTATCCCGACTCGGCCAACAGGCTCGTTTCAACTTGTTTCGGTTTTTACTGTCGGGTTGGTATTGCAGGACAGAAAAAACATTTCTTTAACCCTGACAGCCTCCTTACAGCTCGAGTCGTACCATGACTTTTCTTTTGGTTTGATACTCTTCATCCGATGAGGGACAAAGTTTCTCATTCCAAGGAGAATAGTTTTTGTGATCATGTCAGCAGCGGCATCCACGTCGTTATCGAGGAAACACAATGACCAGTTAAAATTCCTAAAGAAGTTATTAAGTCCGTTCCAATTGGCTTTTTCGTATTGCCATACTGGGCTTTTAGGAACCTTTTTTTCTAACTGTGTGGTGGGTGTACGAGAAATTAGCTGATATGAAACACCTGAGGGAATGGTACAAAATATCTTGTGCGGTGTCAAAGCATTTCTTATATGTAGGGCATCTCTGAGACCATGACTCCTTCCAATACTTTGAAGATGCATGTGCACTAAGAACAAAAGTGTTAAATCTTCTGTCAAATGACATTGTGACGCGTACAACAATGATACGACTGCATGGAAGGTCAATCTCACCTTCGAACCGGTCGGTGTAATCACATGACTACGGATCACATACAAGTGATTCCCGGAAGCCGGTTACTACGTATACACACTTACAAATGAGCTTTTTTGTTTTAAATTTTTAATAATTAAAGTGAAAAATTGTTGAGGAATTTACGGCATTTAAGTATATGTTTACGAATAAAAAATTCAGATGGCAAAGCTTAGGATTTGTTGTTTTCCCTCTGTTCACATACAACACTATCAACAAAGATAACGCTCACTATAAACAACTACAAACACTGTAGTATTTTTTTAAATTATCCCTTGCAAGAAAATAAGGGTTAGACTTACGTGAATTCGAAAACGGTAAGACGACAACTAAACAAATGACGATAATGTACTCGTGTAACACCGAAATATGTGGCATATTGTTAGTCGTAGACGAGTATTCGTATCTTATTCACCAGTACGAACTTATAACATCGACCACGAATAAATGTTAATAGGAACTGATTCGTTATTCGCAGTTTTAAATTTCACATGAGTCGCTCATGAGATTGATCACCAACGGATTGTTTAAGACTAAACGACACATTGCTTTAGCCAGTTAAATCTGCGGTTGCAATTCGAATAAGACGCGAATCGAGAATCGCTTTTGACCGAAAATGTACACAATCTACACGATTCGAAGTGCTATGTTATGATCTTATCCTGATCAGCGTGAGAGAACTGAATGAAGGCTTTGGAGATAAGAGCTTGCTCTATGGCCTTAAAAAATCTCAACGAAATTTCCAGTTTCATGCGATTAGAAATGTTATTAATTTAAATCAGCACATTCAACATTGTACCTATGGGTAGGCAGGTGAGCTGTTTTTATTCAACACTTTGAGGTACCTACTGCTTATATTTCCGAAAAAAAAAGAACGAGATAAACTGGTTTGTAGAGTGTACAGACTGAGTAAACATAAACGCTGTGAATTAATTTTATTAATTAATGAGAAGATTTTTCCGGGAATTTCGAATTCCCGTTTATAGCCGCTCTCAGATTTCTGTGATTTTTTTTAGTTAGTCGTCACACGTCGAATACAAGTGGACTAATTACACCGGTTAACAGAAATTTTGAGTCTGGGTTTTGTTTGTCTCGTTCTGATTTCTCCCACTCTACTAATTTAAACAAAAACAGGCTTCGCTAAAAAAGTTTGCTTATGTGGCTGTCAGAATGAAAATACGGATTTTGTAGCGCAGGGACATAAGTTCGGTGGGACATTAGTCCAAAAATATACGAGTATTTTGCGAAGATGGGGCATAAGTTCAACAGATTAATGTCATGTATAGCAACATAAACACTTGAAGCCAATGTTAATGTCTATGATATTAGCTTTATTCAATAGATAATTTTATGTCATTGGTGCTTAAATATGATATCGGGCATATGCGCGTAACTTTATCGAACAACTGGGGCCGTATATCAGCAATAACACGGCGAATGTTGACTTCCAAGCCGTCCAACGTCTCTGGTTTATCGGCATAGACTAGTAACTTCACACACCCTCAAGGAAAGTAATCTAAAGGTGTGAGATCACAGGATCGTGGAGGACAGTTCACAGGTCCATTATCCGAAAGTATGCATTCAGCAAATGTTTCCCGCCATAAATTGATGGTGTCGCGAGCCGTTGAAACCAAAACGCTCTGTCACGTCACGTCAATGCCATTCAACTGAGGAACGAAGAAGTCAAAAATCATGTTTCTATAGCGTTCCCCATTGACGGTAACATTCTGGCCGACATCGTCCTTAAAGAAATATGGGCCGATGATTCCACCAGCCCATAAAGCACACCAAACAGTGAGTTTGTCGATAAAGGCTTCTGGGTTTTCGCCATTCCAAATTCAGCAATCCTGCTTGTTTACATAACCATTTAACCAAAAATGGGCCTTAACGGAGAAAATGAGGATCAAGCTGAATCATGTTTTCGGCCCATTCACCGAACCTACGACGCGTATAATGGTCACGCGGTTTCAACTCTTGCACAAGCTTCCACAAAGTGGATGGGTATAGCTCCAATTGCTGTGCACGATGGCGAATCGACTCATTCGGATTCTCCTCAACCCTGCGCTTCACAACGGCAATAACTTCTTCTGTTCGCACTGTTTGCCGTCTTTGGGGATGCGGATTATCCACTAGAGTATACGTGGTGCGAAAACGATTCATCGTATTCCGAATAACTTGCTCAGATGGACGACTATGTCGACCGTAAAATGGACGTAGCGCAGGATAAGTTTGGCAAACCGAACCAATGTTTTCATGGTTTTGTTTTTATTGCACAATTGCATGCGTTGTTCTGGTGTTAATTTATTCATCGTAAAATGGCAAAACGTACCAACAACAAATCAATGTTCAACTGTCAAATTGACAATCTGTAGAAATAGTGTTGCCAGTTTAAAACCAAATTTTTAATTATTTGTCGACAAAAAGGACACAAAAGTTCATTATTATTTTTCAATGAATCATTGCAAAGTTTTGAAAAGCAGTCACTGCACATTTTACAATGATTGCATGGCTGAAGCAATATATTGTATTTCGAGGGCTCTCGACACAAATTGCGCAAGTGAGGATGATTATTTAATCTTCTTCTTGTTACGCGTTGTCAAAATCCAATTCATCTATCACAGCAGTACTAAATTGGGAAAAACCCTTACAACTTGGATGTCAATTAGTTTACAAATTTAGTTGGAGTTATCTAGCCAATATCAAGTTTCTTGTCATCATGTAAATGAATTCGTCTCTTTTTTCAAATTTTGCTTTAGGTCGTTCAAAAATTAGGCGTGTTTCTCTATCCAAAGCCTAGCAAAAGTTTACAGTGGAGTTGTATTCCTTATCGAACAGAGCCAATGTTTTGGTAAATGCCCTCCAAGTTTTTTGTTGTTTGCTTTCAACAAGTGCTTCGCATAGTCTTCTTATATAAAGAAAACTGCTTTGATAGGTCCTGATTAAATAAAACAAATAAAAAGTGGATAGAAATACTCTCCAAACGTACGTTAGATATCCACCGTTCTTTAAAATAATTAACAAATCCCATAAAGTAGGGGAATTCGGGAGCTTCTTTACTCAGTGCGCCGGAAGCATTTTCCATAAAAGCTGGTCTAAGCAAGGGTAGGGTAGGTAGGAGTGGCTATTGAAAACACCAATTGGCCCATTGTGATGCCACGTGGATCTATGATTCTCTTACAAATGGAAACAGTTTGATCTTTCGATGAAGTGTAGGACACTGTTTACGTCTATATTTTTTAGATCGTTTAGGTCATTGTAGGAGAAAGCTCCAAACTGAAGTTATCTTCTCTGTGAGAGAGCTCCTCCTCTTTCTCTTCCTCGTCCATGCAGCTTCTGTAGAAATCGTTTGTAAAGGCGCCAAGCCGTCTTGCGTGCTTGCCTATGGGACAGTGTCCAGTGATGACACCTATGATGGAGCTGAGATGTTTCCTATTTAGAAAATCCAGATCCTTAGAGCGATGCGGATCTAGCTTTGGCCAGATCTGTTTGGTCGCTATACATGTTGGTCCAACAGTCCACCTAAGGTCTGTTCTTTTATTGGCATCCAGCTTTAATATTAATTTGTACGTAACGATTGGTATACCTATACTACCGTTTTCTGGTAGAATAGGTAGAATGGTTCTAATTTTGGCGAGTTCATCGGCACTACAGTTCCCTGGAACGTCTATGTGGCCCGGCACCCAGCAAAGGTGAAGGTTGAACTACTCTGCGATCTCCATAAGAGATGATCGGCGTTAAAAGGCGGTTTTAGAAATTAATGAGACTGTGCCCAGGGACTTGATAGCGGCCTGACTATCCGAAAAGATGCGCTGCAGTGATTTGTAAGGCGGAAAGAAGGGCTCAGATTAAGCTTATCTGAGGAAACACTACCACCAACCCCGCTATCGGTTTTAGATCCATCTGTGTGCAATAGAAGTGGATTGACTTGTCCTCCATGAAAGCCCTTCCCTCCAGAAGTATCTAGAGGGGAAGCTTACATGGAAGTCTTCGTCAAACCAAAGTTTAGATATGGTGTAATCGATGTTCTCTCCTAATATATTAAGAATATTAGCTTGACGAAATAAATTATTTGTCCACTATATAGACGCTATAAGGCGAATAGCTGCAGTCGGAGCTACTTACCTGCTGTAGATGTCGAGAGGTGTGCCGCGGAAAGAGTAGAATATAGGGCTCCGCTTATGCATAGATATGCTGTTCTTTGGACTCTGCTTAGTTAGCTACAGCTGACTACATAGTCTAAGGCCGTCCACTAGGCAAACACCCCGTGGTTGACTGTATCGGTCTTTTAACCAAGACGTATAGCCAGTGGGTTATGCGAGGTTGAGGGCCCCATATGTTCCCAACGGATTTTGCAAGAGAATAGAGCTACTGCAGTTGATTCGATCCTTTCTTGAATGTAAGGATTCAGTTTACTTTCCTGTCAAAAATGAGTCCCAGATATTTTGCTGTATCGGAAAAGACTAAACTGGTACCGTTTATTGAAGGAGGTTCTATAATTGGAATTTTGTATTTCCTGGAAAAGAGGACAAGATCAGTTTGGGGTTTACCGCAAATCCACAGCGATCCGCCCCATGGGTAAATCTTTTAAGATTTTGTTGAAGGATTTCCTTAATGGTATTAAGACGCTTATCTGAGACGGCTATAGCAACGTCATCCACATAGGCTACCACCCGCTTCCAGGTATATCAGTAGTTCATTAACCACTAAGTTCCAGAGAAAAAGAGAGAGGACACCACTTTGCGACGTACTTCTGCTGACACATCGTTTAGCAGAAGCCTCACCCAGTTTGGAGTTGATTATCCTGCAGTTTAGCATAAGGCTGATCAACTACCCAAGTGACTCGTCTACCTGCAGACCTGACAGCGCAGTCGTGATTGCAGATGTGTTGATGTTGTTAAAGGCACCGTCTACACCGGCCACCGACTTTCCTTTACAGTAGGCATGTTGATCGCCGTTGACAGAAGTCATGGATCAATTTTAGCTCGTATATGGATATCAATCAGTTTTTCTGGAGTTTTCAGAAGAAAAGATGATTGACTTATAGGTCTGAGGTCCTTTGGGACAACATGAGAACATTTTCCGGCTTTGGGAAATCGCTTTGCCTACCTCTGTTCGTTTTTGTATAATTTGAGGAATTCTTTGTATGAGTCCCAGCCAGTCATGCTCCTTGTGCTTTTTGCTAAGTTGAAAAATTTCCCGCAAGTGTTTCTAAGCAGTCCCAATGCTGATGTCCACCAGTGCAGTTTTTCTTACCTCTAAGTTGAATAAGAGGGCGGGAAGCGGCCATGGCCTGATTGAGAGCCAGGTTGAATCTTCCCTGACTTTTATGTCAAGCTCATTGGTGTCACGCGGTGGTCGTGAGAGTTCAGAGGATACTGTTTCTGACAGTATTCCTCTGTATTTTGGTCAATCAGTTTTCCAATAATTCCGGAATGCTGGTTGGCTGGAGTTGCATCACTCAGGCTGAATTGGATCTATCTGTGGTCTAAAAAAGAGTGTTCAGATGATACCATCCAGTTCGTAAGCACTTGAGTGATGTTGTCGGAGACAAGAGTGATGTCTAGCACTTCCTGTCGGTTTCTTGTTAAAAAAGTGGTCTCATTGCCAATATTGCAAACAATGAGGTTAGCACTTGTAATATAATCAAAAAGTGACTCACCTCTATCGTTGATGACGGAACCAAGATCCTCTCAATTCCGCGTCGGGATATATTTTTTGGAGTCCACTCCGTAAACCCTGTTCAAAGTGGTTGATAAAGGACGCTGGACGAAATTTAAATATGTATATGTGCTTCAATGAATTAAAACATATGTATATACTCGTACATTTCTTCAGACTTGTTACTAGCAAGCAAGTAGAAAAAAGGATGCACCTAAAAATGGTAAAACGGAGAATATGTATATCCACTACAGCTAATTCTGGTTTTACTCAGTAGATACGTACCAGACAAAAACGTGTACAATAAAAAAAGCCGTGTAAAAAAAGACATGAAGTACATAGAAAAAAAGGGGAACAGTTGCATATCCTTCAACCCTGTAAAAAATAGTTAAAATAAAATGATTCGTACAAAAAGAACTATTACGAGAGTCTTTATGAAAGTTAAATTAAATTTGTACGTTCATTAATGTAGAGTTTACTTCATAAAAAGAAAAGTCAATTCAAATTGTAAGTAAGAGTAACATAAATATAAAATTATTGGAGTATAGGAACTGAAAACTTGTATATAAGCAAACAATATAAACTAATAAACAAAAGGTACATGATCCAATTCTTAAAGTAAATTAAAACAAATTAAAAATCATCAAAAATTCATAAACAAAAAATTAAAAACAATCAAGGTGATGAAAATAACATAGCTCTATTTGCTATCATGATCGGATATCACACTCAATCGCTTGCGTAGGACTGGTTCAAAGTCACTATCATCACTCGAAATATTTTGTACGTCATTATCACGTTCCAATCGTGAGGTTCTCACTGCGGTATCTTCAACAACACTAGGATTTCGCTTTCCGGCTGGATAGCACTGCATTTGACAACAAAATCGGTTATTAGCCATTGTGATCCAGTTTTTGGTAGCTCTTTGCATAATTCATGGTAACGAGCCATACAAGACTTCAGATCACGTTGAAACTGCGCAGCCCTTTCGCCAATAGGACCGTTTCTAGTTAGTTGAACCGGTTCATCACTGTCACTGCTTTCTGTAGAATCAGCAGTCTCTAAGGCAACTTCTATTATTTCTCTTAGAACTTTCTCAACTAGCAGTTCGTCAATATCATCAAATGCTAAGTCATCAAGTCGTTCGCATTTTTAGACATAATTTTTGCTTTTGACATACTCTGGCCAAATTGTTTTCCAACATGCGTTTAAAGTTGATGGTCATAATTCAGATAATGCTAACGCAGCATGTGTGACACAATCTTTCACAGAAAACTTTTTCTAAGCATCAATTACTGTAAGTGTTTTATCATTATGTATATTGTCCAAAATATCCTGGAAATTTCGCTTGATGTAGTACGAGGGTTGTCTGAAAAGTTTCAGTTTTTTATTTTTCTACATAGTCTCCTTGTAACTCTACATACTTCTCTCAGCGATGCTCCCATCTCTCTAACCAGTCCAAATAATACTTGACGTTTTTCTCTGCAAAATAATTGTTCACGAAGGTGATTGCCTCCTCGTTTGACGAAAATCTCTGTCCTCCGAGAGCAATTTTTAGATGAGGGAACAAAAAGAAGTCACTTGAGGCTAGATCTGGTGAATAAGGCGGATGGTCAAGCAGTTCAAACCATAATTCATGGATTTTCGCCATGGCAACCGCTGAGGTGTGAGACGGCGCGTTGTCTTGGTGAAACAGGATTTTCTTTTTCTGCAAATGTGGCCGTTTTTCCGCAATTTCTGCCTTCAGCTTGACAAGTAATGATGCGTAGTATGCTCCTGGAATGGTTTTTCCTTTTCGAAGATAATCGAATTAGATAACTCCTTTACTATCTCAAAAAACAGTCGTCATCACTTTCTCAGCCGAAAAAACAGTTTTTGCTTTTTTTGGCGCCGGCTCGCCCTTTGCAGTCCACTGTTTTGACAGAATTTTTGTTTCGAGTGTATCTTGGTGTATCTTGGTGTATCCAAGTTTCATCTACAGTAATTAATCGGCGCCAAAACTCGGATTTATTGCGCCTAAACTGCGCCGACAGAGCGTTGGAAATGTTCATTCGAACACGTTTTTGGTCTAACGTAAGCCAACGCGCGGACAGCTTTCTCATGCCTAAGTCTTGATGCAATATATAACAAACACGTTCTTTGGACATTTTCATAACCTCTACTATCTATCTCATTTAATTTGGCGGTCGTCTAAGACCATTTGGTGAACTTTAGCAATGTTATCGTCAGTTGTTGCAGTTTTCGGACGTCCCGAACGTTCATCATCTCCCAAGCTCTTACGGCCACGTTTAAATTCAGCTGCCCAAAATTTCACTGTGGTACATGATGGTGCAAAGTCCCAAACACAGATTCCAACTCATTTTTGATTTGCGTAGGCGTATTGCCTTTCAAAAACAAGAATTTAATAACAGCTCAATACTCAATTTTTTCCATTTTGACAAAAAACACTCACATCGATTCACTGAAACGACTGTCAACTAAAAACTGCGCATCCAAAATGACTGAAACTTCGGTAAGTAACCGTCAAAAGATGCACAACTAGCATTCACCAGCTTTTATTGACGAGTGCTGCTATCTTCACGTTGTGGTCGGAAACTTTTCTGACAACCCTCGTAAGTGTTAAATGACGCGATGATTCCCTGGTCAAGTGGTAGAATTAGGTGTATCGTATGGTGGCAGGGACAAAACCTGTACATTTTCGTGCTTCAAATCAGTCTGGCCGGGAGCGTTGTCCACAATCAGAAGAACTTTGAATACCAGATCTTTTTCGTTAGTATATCTTCAAAATTCTGAGACAAAACATTTATTGATAATGGCAATTGGTACCCATCCCTTTTTGTTCGCCATCCAATAAAGTCGACACCTTTCATTGATTGAGGCTTAAGTGGGCGATTAACAAGCAGAGGCTTCAGCATACGGTCTCCTGAAGCACTGCTACAAAATAAAAATGTGGCGCGTGCCTTAAAACCACTAGCACTCTTTTGGTTTTTTGCTACATAAAGGGTCTTTCATTAAGCGCTTCCAACTTTAAATTTAAACAAAACAAAGTATGTGTGAGATATCATCGAAAGTTTTTATTCGTTTGAAAGGCCTATCGACGCAATTATGTATGGAATATAACAACGTTCAAATGTCCGCCGCGGCTTCTCTGGATGGCGCGCATCCAAATGTCCAATTTTTCATGGCTCTGAATTTGATCGATGGGATTGCTTATGTTGGCTTTGAGAGCCGCTGTGATTTGTGGCTTATTTGCATAGACCTGCGATTTCAGAATACCCCACAAGAAATAGTCTAAAGGGGTCAAATCGCACGATCTCGGTGGCCAGTTTACATCACCTCCAAGTGAGATGACCATACCATCGAATCCCTTGTGCAGAATTTCCAATATGGCATGAGTTGTGTGGCACGTATCGCCGTCCTGTTTAAACCACATGTCGTTGGTGTCCATATCATCCAATTCAGGCCTAAAGAAGTTGGTAATCATGGACTTATAGCGCTAGCCGTTGACGGTGATGGCCTGGCCAACGCGACGTCGTTCTCAAAGAAATATGGACCGATGACGCCGCCAGCCCAAAATCTACCACAAACAGTGACTTTTTCGGGATGTATTGGACGCTCTTGGATCTCACGTGGATTGGTATCCACGACAATTCGACAATTTTGTTTGTTGACGTACCCATTCATCCAGAAATGGGCCTCATCGCTGAAGATGATTTTTCGATGAAAGTTAGGGTTAGTTTCCAACTCCTTCAGAGCCCATTCAACGAACACTCGTCGTTTACCTTGAACTCCTGGGTCAGTTGAATTTTGTACGGGTGCAGGCCCAATTCACGATGCAAAATTCGCCAAGTTGTGGTATGCGAAAGTTCTTGTGAGCGACGCGAAATCGGCTGCCTCGGTTTCTACTGCACACTCTCACGGACAGCGGCGATGTTTTCGGCAGATCTTGCGTTCCGTCGATATACGGGTGTTGATTTATCATTTACTGAATCAGTGGACTCAAATTTATAAACCACACTGCGAATAGTCCTCTCGGTAGGCGACCCATTTTGATAAAACAATTTCATCATTTGCACGTGTTGTTGAACGCTATATCCACCCAAGGTGATTTGGAAAAACAGACTGAATAAACGACAGCGAATTTGACAGATGTACTCGTAGCTTCAACAATATGACCGCTACCAACTGTCAAAGTTCGAAAGTCCCTATTGGAAGACCCTGTATGTGCGGCTTGGTTTTTTTCTCCCAAAAGAGATCAGTTTCCTCCCCAATAAAGACCTGATCTGGAAATTCTTTGGCAGCCTTCTCATCTCCAGAAGAAATTTCTCCTTTGTGCTTTATATTATGGAGTGCGTGCCTTTCGGGAAATCCTGTTAGCCATCCTGTACTTGCGGAAAATATGTAGCTCTTACAATATTATGATTTGTTTGAGAGGATATACCATAGATGATTCAAGTTCCTTTATCTGCTTATAAATTTTCAATGCTTTCTGCTTGATAGTATTTCCATCAACTGGTATCCTTTTTTGTGTATTGTCCTCTATCCATATTACCAGTGCTTTTTCTATTTTTTCTTTAACAGAATCTCTAATGTATGATGACGACTTGGCAGATAGTTTCGTTCCAGATGCTACAGATTCCCTAATAGCATCTTCATTTCGTTTAGTGGTCCTTACTGTGGCTTCGTTCAAACCAAAACTCTTTCCTAAAGACGTTGAACCTTCTCCATTTTTGAGGCGGACTATTAGTATTCGATATTTTTCTGAGGGCCCTAAAATTTGTTTCTTCGCTCGAATTTTTACTTCTACATATTTTCTTTAATTCTCAGAAACAAAGCCTTATTTTGCTTTCTTTTCTTTTTCTCAAATTTTACTTTAGTTATTTTCTTTTAATGACAGAAAAGTTTAATAAAAAAACATTTCAGTCTATCTTTTCCTTTTCTCAAATTTCTTTTTAAGTTCCTTATGGATGATTGTGTAGGTAGTAGCATGTGCTTACATGTACTGAATGGCAATATGCACAATCAATACCCACATGGTGGAACAACCCTGCATGTACCATAAATAAAAAAACGACGGTCTCATTCAGGTAGCGTTTCAATAAGTTCGCTGATTTTCGATGCATGAAATACGGTGTATCCAAATTTGCTTTCCTGTATGGTTTGTCTATAAAATTGTTTTCTATCACTATACCCAAACTTTGGTGGGGCATAAATCCGTAAACAAATTGGACTTCCCGTGGACTTATATCCCTGCGCCGCTTTTTTTTAGCTCTATATTATACAGGGTCATCCATTTTGTGGTTCCGAAAGTTAATCTAAATAAAAAATATTTATGATTTCGATAAAATTTTTATTTCAATATATTGTCTGGATCTTGCTATTATGAGTTCTGGCAGGTCTTGATTCTGACAAGGAAATTTTCGATGACATTTCGACACATAACTGGCAATAACTCGTCCATAACTTGACGAATATCCATTTTGAAAGTGTCTAAAGTTTGCGGATTGCATAGTCCTACAAAAAAAAAATCCAACGGCTACAAATCACACGACCTTGGCGGTCTATAAACTGATAAAAGGGAGAAAGGAAGTTAGGGAAGGAAAAAGGAGAGATACCGATGGGCGTTGGTTTTAAATGTTGACTAGGAAATAAAGAGCTTCGCAGGGTATTCCATAAGCGAACTGTACGACTTAGGGAAGTATTACGATATTTCAGAGAACGTCCGAAGATGGGCTTGAGGGTGAACTGATGAGCATACATAGCGAGTGTTACGGTTAAAAATTTTAAGTGGCGGAATGCTACTGGCAATTTCAGTGGAGCACTGGTGGTGAAACTAGTGATACAACAAGGTGAGACAGGAGACATTACGCCGATGTTCGAGGGTGTCGAGTAACTGTGTAATACTGGCATCACCTATGAGTTTTATCGCACGATTTTGGATCCTATTTAGCAAGTGTTTTAGGGGCACTTGACCAGATGTGGACACTGTACTCCAGTTTTTGGCGGATAAACGCCTTATATATAGAAGCTAGGTCAGAGGGGGTGAAATATTTCTTACATCGTTTTGCGGAAACTTAGACATTTCGCAGAATTTTTGGCGACATCCAATAATCGGTTGAAGAAGACAGTTGTCGATCCAAAAAGCTCGCACCTTCGACAAAGGAGCTTACTGTCAAACTCTGTCAAATGTCTTAGAAATATTAAGTACAACTATCTTGCTATCGCCAGATTGGTGTATAGTTGGGTTCCACTTTTCGGTGAGACATGCCATAAAATCACCAGTGGACCTGTTGCTACGAAAACCGTACAGCCGGTCATTGAGAAGTTTTCGTGGATCGAGGTAGTTCATGAGCTGATGGTTTATCGGCGTTTCCATGACCTTGGAAAGAAGGGACGTAAGTCCAATGGGCCTGTAGGAGGAGAGAGATAAAGATTCGCCTTTTTTATGGACGGGCTGGACGAATGCTGTTTTCCATCTGCTCGGAAGGAGTAGGACTGTTGGAAAAGTTTACGCGTGGAAGAACACCTCTTCAGAAGAAGGGGAGATACACCATCTGGACCAGCGGATTTATGTATGTATGTTGAGATCTTTAAGTACTCTTGCTACTACACGAGCGCGAAAGTGGATTCGTCGTTGAATATTCCACGCACTCAAATGTAGGCGGAGATAAAGGACATTCTGGAAGTGTTGAACAGGAAGCAGATTGGCTTTGTCCAAAGAGCTGACAGATGTAATGTCATTGTAAATGAGCGTTGCGATGAGGGAGAATTTTTAATATTTTTGATGAACGACCAACAATTTTTACCACCTTCGGGACATTGCAGTAACTTTTGCCACAGCTTTTGTTCGTATTGAAATTTCACACGCTTAAAAAAGATGTTGCAGTCATTCCTGGCTCGTTTGAACTTTTTTCGGTTTTCATCTGTCGTATTGGTCTTGAAGGACCGCAAAAACATTTCTCTAACCCTGACTGCCTCTTTACAGCTCAAGTCGTACCATGCCCGTTCTTTGGGTTTGATACTCTTCATCCGATGAGGGATGAAGGATCTCATTCCAAAGGAATAGTGTCTGTGATCATATTAGCAACGGCATCCACGTCGTTATCGAGGAAGCATAACCAACAGCTAAAATTTCTAAAGAAGCTTTTAAGTCCGCTCTAATTGGCTTTCTCGTATTGCCATACGGTTATTTTAGAAACTAGCTGATATAACACAGTGGTCCGACGAGCCAAGAGGGGAAAGCACTTCAGCAGTGTATTTATTAGGGTGAGATGTTAAAAACAAGTTCAGGGTGTTGGCGGTATGACTATCAACGTCAGGTATTCGTGTGGGCTCATTTACAATCTGGGTTATGTTATTTTCTGCAGCGAAGATCTTAACACATCGTCCTTCGGGTGGTGTCTGTTCATGTCGAAGCCACTCAGAATTGTGTATATTGAAATCTCTCGCAATAACAATTTCAGTATGAGGATACAGGGATACAATTCTTTGTATGGAGTCAGACAGCGCATCGAACTCGCTAAAAGTCGAATTGGTGTCCAGTTTGGGGCTTCTGTAAATAAAGCACTAGTGGATAATTTGCTTACAGAGATGAAATTTTAACGAAATAAAATTTAGTTCCGGATTGGAAAAGGGACTACATTGTGGTGGAGTTCGGTAAACTACATCACTATGCACGTAAATAGTGAGACCGCGATGAAAAAAGAATAGTGGTACCAGTTCGTAGCCTGGTAGCTTCGGATCAGAGTGATCTGAGAGGTGTGGGCGGGGATCCACCAGTATTTCACTAAGTGCCAAAGCAGCTGGTCTGTACTTACAGACGTGGACGTACTCAGAAAAGTGGTTACTTTTTAGCTCGCGTATATTTGCTACGTTCGCCTTGAATTTCCTAATCATAGCCACAATCAAACACAGAAAACACCACCATACTAAGCAAGGCTGCGATGTGAAATTTTTGACGCTGGTTTACCAAACCAAATTGTTGTAGGTATTATGCCCCTACAACAATAAGAAAATGTGCCCCAACCAAATTCACACTCATAACCCGCTATCCATCAGTTGTTACATGCACTCAGTCATTGTTTTTGCGGTACAGCACTTTAACCAGGGGCAGGATATGTGGGATGCCCGCACTATGATTTTTATGTATTTTTTCTGCACTTTACGATTTATTATTAAGGGAAAACTACAAACAAAAGCACTTATGTAACGCTTAAATCTAGTATACAATTCAAAACGTTAATTCCCTTACAAGCTCATTCTCAGAACGAGAACATTTTTCAAAGAAACTTATTTTAGATTGATAGATAAGAAAATGTAATAAGTTGATATTGGCTTCCTCGTGATGTTTACTTGTCGAACAATGTCATGGCAGATTAAGCATCTTTTTAATAATTTATTTTGACATCTTTGTACATTGATTCAATTTGTGAGAATTTGCGTAATCGTGCCAGACAGCGACTCCATACAAGATAATGCCTTGGAAAATAGTTCTGTAGATTATCACTTTGCTGTCGACACTGAGATTGGAGTTTCTACAGATCAAGGGATAGAGAACTCTTATCAATTTATTTATTTTTTCGATAGTGGTAGAGATGTTTGTTTGAAAGGTTAGCTTTGCAATCTAGGAATAATCCCAGATATTTAAAACTTTGTGACTAGTCTATGTCGACATTGTTTCGTACGCCGTGAGACCAAATTGCTTGTGTTTAGTGAGAGCAGTTTGCAGTATATGATAAACATCATGCGAACATGGCTAACTTCGTTGAAACCACAGGTCTTCCACATCCATACCTTCGATTTGAGGTCAGCAAACCCCGGTCAACATTTGGCATTAGCGATGAGAATTGTCGGTGACTGTTAGACCTTCCTCATTTTTCGTCAAACAGAAATGGCCAAAAAGAAGTGTACCTATTGAATTACTCATTAAATCTCTTAGATATTTTTGTAGTCCTTAGAAGGTCCTTTTTGGAACAGTTTATGGAATATTTATAGCAATTGTTCGAAATGACTTCCTTCCATTTGAATACACTTTCGAGCGCGTTTAACCATTTCGGATGGTAGATTAACGGTCATCAAAATGCTTTTCATCTCTTCTGAAGCGGCACTAATATTTTCTTGTAGCTCTAACAGACTCGACATTTCTCTTAAATAAACATTTTCTTTCATAGCACCCCAGAAGAAAAAATCCATGGGAGTTAGGTCGGGAGTTCTGGGTGGCCAAGGGTTGAGGCGGAATCGACCAATCCATAGTTCGTTAAAAGTATGGTTGAGGAACGAAGTTACCCCGCTGCTATTGTGACAAGGTGTTCTATTTTGCTGAAAGAACAGCGCCCTTCTCTGAACAAGACTGAACATCTTCAAGAAGCTCCGGCAATCGTTCTCTAGGAAATTCCAGGATAGGAATTAACTGTTTGTGGAAGAACGTGCGGGCCTACTAAAGTGTTTCCTATTAATCCAGCCCAAACATTTACCTTAAACCTCCTTTTGAAGAAGTCGTTTACAATAATTAAATTCTTACCTTTGAAAGGATGTCGTGCGTATTAAATGGGGATTGAAATCTGACCGATGGTGCAAATTATGGTGATTTGTAACCCCATCTCTTGTGAACTGCGCTTGGTCAGTCCACAGAATGTTCTTGAATGCCATTGGCAAAATTCTACTCTTATTTACGCATCACCTCGTAGTAAATCCTGTACCGGTATCAAATGGAAAGAGTGTAATCTATTTCTCTGTAGAGTCCTGTGAATTCTGGTTCTGGGAAGTTCTAACGGACGCTGACTGAAGGCTGAACTTCCACAGCACGCAAAATCCCATTCCCAACTTCAGCCACCGCTGCGTCTGAACGTTTTTTTTTGGTGAAGTTGACCCGGTATCAACGAGGCGCTGATACTTATCAGCGAATAGCCGGATGTACGGTGTTCTGTTCTGCGATTTGGGTATACTCGTTGGTACTCCAATCTTGCCAACGAAGCGTTTCCATTACAGAACCCGTATACAAACACTATTTCCGCGAATTTACGTTTTGAATACATTTTGTGGAGATCAACTTATCAATCGGCTGTTCACTTACAGAGCAAAATGTCGATTGTAGATCAGCTGAAACAATGTCAAATTGAAAAAAAAAGATTAACAAAGAATTATTCTTTGTTATTCGACAATTAACTGTTAACTGCATTGCTCATAGGTACGTTAGTTTATAATTCTCACTTAATTTTGTTTGACCATTTTCCTTTGACGAGAAATGGCTTTTACTAGTAAATCTGTTGATCGCACGTAAAAAACTTTCTAAACATAATTTTTAGGAAATTTTGCAAGGATAAAAATTTCAGAAAATTTATTAAGTAAAAATTTTAAGAAAAATGCATTTTAATTAAAAAAAATGGAACAGCAAATTTTCACATTGGGTATATAACTTAATTCGTGGATAATTTCTCAAAATTTGAACGTTTATTTAAGAAAAACATGTAAAATAGTATTATTCAAATTATTGCCCATGTGAAGCTATGACTTTTTCTTATCTTTCTGGCAATTTGTGGATCCCATCCCAAAAGAACTGCGCCGGCTTGGCAGCCAAGAATGAATCAAGCCAATTTTTGATATTCTGCTCTGATGTGAACCGTATTTCAGTGAGGGCGTTCTGCATCGACCGGAACATATGGTAGTCAGAAGGGGCAAGGTCTGGGCTATAAGGCGGGTGGGGTAAGACTTCTCATCCACTGTTTTCCAAATAGTTCTTAACCGGAATAGCAACGTGGGGCCGAGCGTTGTCATGATGGAAAATTATTGCCCCGTGTCTGGTCGCATATTTCGAGCGTTTTTCGGCCACTGCTCTCTTCAAACGGGTTAATTGTGTTCGGTAGCGTTGTCCATTGATGGTTTCACCCGGTTTTAGCAGCTCATAATACAGCACACCCATCTGATCCCACCAAATACAGAGCATTACCTTCGCGCCATGGATATTCGGCTTTGCCGTTGATTTGGCTGGTTGGCCGGGTTTCACATATGATTTTTTGCGCTTGGGGTTATCGTAATGGATCCATTTTTCATCACCAGTAACAATCCGATGCAAAAATGACTTCCTTTTGTGGTGTTCCAGCAGCATTTCGGACATGCAAAACCGCCTTTCGACGTCTCTTGGCTTGAGTTCATGTGGAACCCAATTTCCTTGCTTTGAATATATCCAGCTGCTTTTAAACGTTTTGAAATGGCTGCTTGAATGGCACCCAAATATTCTGCGAGCTCTTCTTGTGTTTGGCAACAATCTTCATAGAGTAATGCTTCCAGTTCTTCATCTTGAAACTTTTTTGGCTGCCCAGGACGTTCATCGTCTTCCAAACCAAAATCACCACTTTTAAATCGTGCAAACCACTTTTGGCACGTTCGCTCAGCTAGCGCATGTTCACCATAAACTTCCACCAAAATACGATGACTTTCGGCAGCAGTTTTCTTCATATTAAAGTAATGAAGAAGAACTCCCCGGAAAAACACTTTTTTAGGCACAAAGTTCGACATATTTGAGTGAAAAAAAATTATTGTTGTTTACTCTTCAAATGAATGACATATACTGAAATGACGTACAATGACAGTAGCTTTCCAACGTATGTTCCAATGGAATAATAACATTGGAATAATACAAGTTACGCCATCTCTTAGCAAACCGCATGAATTAAGTTATAGACCCATTATTTTTTGTAACGATTTTTTTTCCCTATTCGACAATTCACTGTTAACTGTCTTGCTAATAGGTACGTTAGTTTATAATTCTCACTTAATTTTGTTTGACCATTTTCCTTTGACGAAAAATGGCTTTTGATCTGAAAAATCTGTTGATTGCACGTAAAAACCTTTCTAAACATAATTTTTAGGAAATTTTGCATGGATAAAAATTTCAGAAAATCTCAGAAAATTTATTAAGTAAAAATTTTAAGAAAAATGCATTTTAAGTCAAAAAGTGGAACAGCAAATTTTCATAATTTTGAGTTTAACGAGCCATAACTTTTTTGTTGCTGCTCAGATGTACCCAAAGCATTTATGCACTTCTAAATTATCTTTCCAAAATGGTCAAAACTATTTTTGTTCCTGTACTAGTTTAGAAATTATAGCGTTTAAAGTGGTTAATCGTCTAAAGTAGGGGTCACCCACTTTGATGGGCTGTAACTTGAAATGGAATGAGAATATACCCCCCCCCCCCCTGCCACACAATTTCTTGTTCGGCGGAACTTCAGAAATATGCCCTTAAAGGATTATACTGCTAAACTGGGACACCCTGTATATTCCAACATCTTAAAGTTTTAGTATCTCCACTTCGCATGAAGTAAATTTTTACAACCTTAGTTTCAATTTAGTTTAGTTTTTATTTTGCAATCACATTAAGACATAAAATTCTCTTATACGAGTAAACTAGTGAAGCTTTAATTTGTTCAATACAAATTCAGGTTCAGATTCAAGCTAATAAAAAAGATTATTATTATTATTATTTTCAAAGGGCGATACAAATTAATTTATAAAGTCCGGGATTTTACGCTGGGGTTTTTTGTCAACAGCACGCGGTGTACCGAGTTCCCATGTGGTCTCTCATCTAGGTACTTACCGCACCTAATTAGCTTAAATCAGTAAAAAAATAATCTTAATAATACAACTTACTGGCCCAATGCGGGCACTCTAAGTTAAACATAATACTTAATTTATGTCTTTTGACGTTACAGTACATATTTATTTTATAATGTTATATTTACTACTATTAAAATTAAGAAAATTATTTCTGTTAAAAAAAAAAACTGTAACACTTAAAAATAAAAACTTACAAACTGCCTAAGAAAAATACATTTTAACCTACTCGTACTTAGCCTACTTAAACTATCTTATTTTGTATATGATAACATTATCATATTTGCTTTTGTTTTTGTGTATAGTTATCCCTTATTTTAGAATTAGAAGTTCCCATCTCTTTTGTTCTTTTTTTTTGTTAATATTTTCTTTCTCCTCTTAATTCTAATCAAATTCTACCTAAAGCTATGTAAGCTGTCCACGACTGAAAAAAATTAGTCTGACCCACTTTGCTTCCTAGTACTGGAGGAATTTAACGATGAAGCTTCTTCTCCTTCAACAAGCCACCAAAATTGTTGGTGCTGATGAGCAACATCCCTCATGTCGTAATTCTCTACCGCCCTACTGAACCGTAGACGCTACGCCATTTTCGACGTCTCTGTGGTAGTTGAGTCGGATCAAACCTTTCATGTTAAGGTAAAGGAACGCTTCTGAAGGAATAAAGCCGCCAAAGCGCACTCTCTCATGATACATATAATTGGGGTAGTAAGCCCCGGAGATCAGGTTCAATGAGGTCATTGCCCTTGCAATGTGCCTTCAAATCAACTTAATGACGAAAGTGTCCACTGTTATTAGGTTCGCCTTATTGTCCAAGAGCTCATTGGGATAGAATTGTATGTACTCATTCTATGGTGTTCTATACAAGCGAAACTAAGTCCTAAGACAAGCCCTCTCAAACACGCGAATCTTTTCCAATAAACTTGCTCTCACGTTAAACCACACGGGACAATACTAGCATAGGCCGGATAAGGGCCATGTAGCAGATCACCTTCACCCTCGCATCGAGTTGACTGTTATAAAACAGTCTCTTTGTAAGGGCAAAAGCACTTTTGGCTCTGGCCAGAGCACCATCTATATGTTTGTTAAAATACAGATATTGATCTAGCCAGATCCCAAGGTATCTGACTACATTTCGACAAGCAAGAGGCTGTTCATGTTGTCCAACCATAGAAAATTCCTTCTGGTATCCCTAGAGGCCACAGATAAAGGCGTCCTAAACAGAATGGTTTCCGACTTCTGCAGGTTGATTTTCAAATTCCAGTCATCGCAATAACGCTTAATTTATCTGCTTACGCTTCGGCATGGTGAAGTGGACCTATCAGATCGCTTGTGTAAATGTTGAATAGGATCGGCGAATTCACCGCAGCTTGTTGCAGACCGTTTTTAATGTGAAATGTTCCAGCGGAAATTACATCGCCATTCTTGACGATGAGCTGTCTACTGGAGCGCATATCAAAAAGAATACACAGAAGTGGCTTACTAATGTCCAGCCTATTCAGCTTGAAGAGAGTCCCTCTAGCCATACGGTAACGTAGGCTTTCTTCATTCGATTCCAGATACCAGTTTAGACGCGGCATCATGCCCTGCCTTGAAACTGAATTGATTATTTGGAACTATGGTATATGTTTGTCGCGTAGCCTGTTCCTGTATTTGACGCTGAAGCTGAGCCATCTGCCCCTGAATAGAGAGCAAGATAGCCAGCATGTCAGGTACAGGTCCCGGTGCTCTAGGCGCTGGGGCCTGATAAACTACCTTTGCTTGTTGTACCGTAGATCCCCTACCTGCTGCCATTGTACCTGTACGAGTGGACGTTTAACTTCCACTTTCTGCTGCCGAGCCAGATTGGAATTTGGGACAACCCCGATAATTTTCGGTGTGTCCGGTATTCCTATATAACGCGCAAGAGAGTTGGCTTTTTTCTGACGCCCCGTCCTCGCCTAGAGCGCATTCCTCGGACTCGTGGTTCGTTCAGCACTTTACGTATCGAGGCTGCATTTCGCAGTTCAATACGGCGTGCCGGAACCTTTGGCAACGAACACATTGCATAATGTTTTCGCTCCTCATTAATTTTTCCCAGTGTACAACCTGGTAGTCTAGGACTTTTATACTCCTTAGACCATCCAGTTTGCTGTTGGGACTTAGCTGGACCAGGAAAAATGGTAGTTTCCGCTTTTCCCTTTTGACTCTAGCCGTGACGAATGGCTTAACCCCTACGAATTTGAGCTGTTCACACTCCTTCTCTTTCAGAATCAGTCGACGGTTCTAACCCCCTCAGCAGCATCGTCTGCAGCTTTTCACCCTTAGGGGTGTAGGAGAAGAACTCCGTCGTCGAATTTTATGGTAGCGCTCCACTGTATTTCAGTGGATCGCGTGGATGGCCGACTTACGATTACATAGCTCTATTGTCTCTTTCAATTCGACTTTATATGTGTTGATTGGAAGTACTTTCCGTCTGTTGACTTTCTGCTGTTGTTGTTGTTTCTGTTGCTGCTGCTGTTGTTGTTGCTGCTTTTGCTGCTGCTGCTGTTGTTTCTGGGACTTGTGCTGCTGTTGTTGTTGTTGCTGCGGTTGTGCTTTTTATTACTGTTGTTATTGGTTTTGTTGTGTCTGTGCAGGTTTTTTCGTTGGCACTTGTACTGTTTTTTGCTGTTGTAGCGGTTGTTCTTTCTGTTTAGCCTCACCAATTGTGGGCTGTTGCTGAGAAATCAGGAGTTGTTGTTGTTGCTCCTTTTCCCTTCTCGCTACTTGTTTGGCTTTAATAGTTAGTACTTTTTGTTGCAGCTGTTTAATGTTGCTATTTAGTGCATGCACTTCTGCCTCTTCATCTTCTGACTCAGAGGCAGCCAAAGATTGGAAGGTATTCGGTGACCTTCCCCACTATCAGACACGTCTTGGTCTGATTCAGTTGCCGCCTTTGTTGACGTTGTTGGCGCCTCTTCCCTTACGGTATCAGGCAGCTTTTCGGTAGAAGCTGATAGGGAGGGGCGCTTTACAAGATTCGGAGTTGGCTTCTTCTCTTTTTTGCAGTATTATCAGATGACATCGTGCCATCTGCTGACAACCGCTCGTTGTCACTCATCGCCGATCACACTTTTGTATTCACTGTGCCATTTATTGGTTGTTTGATTCAACTTTCAAAAATAAAAAGTCAATGCAAATTTTTCAGGAATTGAACCCACGACCCCTGTTTTATCGGCCGGACACCACTACCACTGTTTCTAGTACACTTTTTATAGAAACTCGCTTATTTACTTTTTTCACTTTGAAAGCCGCAACACGTCTATTCCTAACAGAGGTCTATGAACGACTGAGTGGGAACCGATGCTTTCAATGTGGCGAGGCCGGAATCTATTGTTTTCTTTTTAAAGTTGTTAAACATTTCTATACCGAAGCTCCAGATGGCGCTCTCTTTATTCTGCTTCGCCATTTTGTTTGGTTATATGCGGTCTGTAGCTCTTCTCTGGTCTTTAGCAGGGATTTTATCTATGAAGTTTTTGTCGTTGAAATAGTTTTTTCTCCCAGATCGTACTGCAACATCCTGTACGAGGTCCTTGTGAGGTTTTATTGAGCTTTTACTCTATATGCGACTCGGCAAGAGACATCCATCTTATTCAACAAATTCTGTAGAGTTGCTTCCAATTTTATTGCGTTTTATTCTGTTAGCTGTATGTCATGATCGATGCATAATCAAGACCATTCCCTGACAAATTGGAGGTAGTGGCATATGAGATGGTTTGCAACGATGTAAGGAAGCCACTGGTTTAGAAGTCCTTTTATTTTGAAGATGTATAAGAAGTGCAGCCTTAGTGTGTACATATACAGTGGCGCTAGACTGGCTTCCAGGTGTATCACATAGTGTGGGGTATTTTTCGGCAGCCTAAAGATTCTAGTCATTATAACCTTCAAACATTCAAAACCAACGTACTGTCTATTAATTCCTAATTCACATGTTTTAATTGTTTATTACATTCTTTCTTTGTTAAATGTGACGTTCACTTCTAATGTCAAAAGAATGTTACTACCGGTAGAGAAAAAGGGCGCACATTTGCGTCGAGATCTGGACAAACTAGAAATCTGAAGCAGGTGCGAGGGCAATCATTCACAATTGTATGTAAAAGCTATCCATCAACAATGTTTTGTTACCTAATTTTAATTTGAAGGAAATTATTAGAAAATTTAAATCCGTTTAAGTTATTATCATTTTCATCAGTCACTGACTTTTGCGTCATCTTGTTTATTATTGCTCATGCCTTGACTGCTGACCTCTTAGATAAGACCGCAAGCATATAAAAATCAGCGACAACCTAACGACTATAAAACTGGTTGTTAGATATGAAATATTGAGCTTTATTAGCGCCTACCGCAACTAGGGAACGAGTAATCAGATAGAGAAATATTTCGATGACGTAGAACATCAGGAGAGGAAATGCTTTTCATCTGTGAGGATTCGAATTTCCTGGCAAGCCCAGGAAAATGACTACCAATGCAGCAATTGGCTGTTGTTGAAAGAATTGTTTTTGAGGAAAGCAGAGAAAAACAAATGAACGCCGGCATCAGATAGTACAACTTAAAGGCCAGCTTTAGAGCGCGTCAGGTAATAAAGAAGACATTGCCCCTGAACTTGGAAGATGATAGTGTTTATCGGTGCCACAAACAAAAGAAGAAGTATAACATGCAAAGAACTTTAAACGACCTGTGTACGGAGCTTACAATGATTTCTTAACGTGGTCGCTACGAATGAAAACATGTGAGCTACTATAAAGGTCCTTGTTTATGTAGACCTTGGCGTGCGGTAGGTGTGGGACGGACATCTCGCATGTATTCTCGATGTTTTAAGGCAAATTCTTGAGAATCCTGTGGTTCTTCATGGTACATATTCGTAATCCAAACATCATCGTTGAGAGAATGCCAATCCATGGCTTGGCTGAACACCTGAGTGCGGCTTTGAGTGTGCGTTGGAAACTTTTGACGATACCATTGCAGTGGTTTCCACCTTCTTTGCACCGACGAAATTGACTAACGCTTTGAACGGCTGCGATTCAAATTGTGGTCCCCGGTCCGTGATGATTTTCATCGGTGTGCCATAGTGACTGATCCACTGGTCGAACAATGCTGTTGCAATGCTGGTAGGGCTGTGTTATGATGTGTGACTGAACTTTGGAATGTTGGCATGGAATGCATTCGCGAGCGTTTTTGATGGCTGGCCAAATATATGTATTTTTGACGGAAAAGCAGTGTTGTTCGACTGGTATGAGCCAAATAGGGAATGGCGTCGAAGGCGTGCTTCCGGAGTGGCTGCAGCAAGTAATGACGAATGTTGCCTTGGCTGACGTCGTAATAAATTTTGACATGAGATGTTACAGCAAATTCCTGAACGTTCAACGAGGTTGTGTTGTGAATCAAATCCGTCAACTTCTGGTCATCCTGTTGGGCATGTTTTATAATTTCGGGCTCAAAATCTGTCGGCATTGAAATTGCCTACTACCTTTGGGACATCGTAGTATTTTTTGCCTCAGTTTTTTGTCGTATTGGAATTTAACACGTTTGAGAAAGACGTTGCAGTCATTTCTTCCTCGTTTGAACTTTGTTCGGTTTTCCTCTGGCGGGTTGGTCTTGAAGGAACGAAAAGACTTTCTCTAACCCTGACAGCCTCTTTACAGCTTGAGTCGTACCATGTCTTTTCTTTTGGTTTGATACTCTTCATCTGATGAATAATAAAGTTTCTCATTCCAAAGAGAATGGTGTCTGTGATCATATCAGCAGCAGCATCCACGTCGTTATCGAGGAAATATAACGACCAGTTAAAATTCCTAAAGAAACTGTTAAGTCCGCTCCAGTTGGCTTTCTCGTATTGCCATACGGTTCTTTTAGGAATCTTTTCTCTAACTGTGTGGTGGGTATACGCGAAATTAGCTGATGTGACCCAATAGTCCGATGAGCCTAGAGAGAGAGCACATCAACGTAGTACTTATCAGGGTGAGAAGTTAAAAACAAGTTCAGGGTGTTGGCGGTATGACTATCAACGTCCTTCGGGTGTTGTCTGTCCAGAATGTCGAAGCAACCCCAAATTGTGTATATTGAAATGACCCGTAATAACAATTTCAGTATGAGGATACAGGGATACAATTCTTTGTATGGAGTCTGACAGCGCATCGAACTCATTAAAGGTTGAGTTGCTGTCCAGTTTGGAGCTTCTGTAAATAAAGCAGTAGTGGATAATTTGCTTACGGAGATGGAATTTTAACCACATGAAGTTGAATTCCAGATTCGAACAAGGATTACATTGTGGTGGAATTTGGTAAGCGACATCCCTACGCACGTATGGATATGGCGAGACCGTGGTGAGAGAAGAATAATGGCACTAGTTCGTAGCCAGGTAGCTTCAGATCGGAGTGACCTGAAAGGTGTGGTGGGGGGGGGGATCTGCCTGTGTTTCACTAAGTGCCAAAACTTCTGTATTTGCAGATTACTTTTTAGCCCGCGTATGTTGGCAATATCCACTCAAAATTCCCGAATGTGAAGTACAAATTCAGTGTTGGTTTACCGAATCAAATTGTAGTAGGTGTTATACCCTTACCACAATAGGAAACAGCACATCAACAAAATTCATACCCACAGCCCGCTATCCATCGGTTGTTGCATACACTCAGTCAGTCTAGATCCAAGCTGCCTGTGTTTACCCTGCAAACATAAAATATATTGTAATTGAATGAGAGTAAAATATGCCAGATGAAAACAGTCTCAGAATATTGTTTGGCCGATCCTGCTAAGAACAAGGACACCCTTAATTCAAATGCGGTGCGTCATTCATTAGAGCCCACATAAATGAGCACATATTGACAGCCAGAATGTCAAATTGATAAAAGAAAAATAGAAAAACTGGAAAGTCAACCTGGACTTGGAACGGATTGGAAAGTGTTCGACTCAGTTAAAGCCTGTTTGAAGCACACGTTGACAGTTGCTGCATTCAGCGATTTATTTTAATGAACCTTAAGTTACAGACACATTGTTTGGCAGATGTCATTAATTTATTAATAAAATGTGTCTGCCATAATGATCTCACTTACTTTTGCTAGACAGGGTTTTTTTTAAAGATTACCACTTCAAAGATGATTAAAAGCAAATTGTTTGCTTTTTGTGGTTAAAATAAATAGCCTCAAACGACTTTTAGTTATTTAGTATGTACGAGTATCTAACTAGTATTTCTCGAATTTTGTATTCAAATTATATGGATGTCAAGGTCAACAAATGAGCGTTGTATTGTACAATACTTTTGAAAGACAAAACAGAAAATAAAACCCAGAATTCTTATCAATAGAGTGTTTGTTTTGTCAAGAAATCGCCCCCTCCCTCCCCCCCATCGTAGGATTAAGTTTAAGATTAAATTTAACAATACCGCTTTGAAGCTTTGAGTCGTCTAAACTAAAAGAGGCTGACTTGATTTATGCTCACGTTTATTTTAATAAGAGAAACTGGCAGCTCTTAAGTCTGCTTCGAGTTAACAAAAAAATATAGAAATCTGCTAGTAGAGGTGATGCTCAATTAGCCTATGCAATGGCGGTTTAGTCAGTCTTATTCGATTTCTTGTGACTAAGTGACGCATACGAGTATATTTGAAAATAGTTAAACGTTGTGTTTTTAAAATCACTTTTGGAAAATCACTTTTTTGTTATAAATCAGCATTGTAATTGGACAGAATTCTGCAACATGACCGGCGTACATATTTTTGATAGTCTTTTGCTGATTATATCAATAGTTAGCGCCCGTGAGTTCAAGATCATATTTTCTTTTAAGTTTGATTGATTGATTCTGTTGCTATTAAAAATAATTAAAGTAACTTGTTTCTGGTGTCCGATGAAGCGTCTTGGATTTAACTCGGGATCTCACTTTAGATAATAACATTTGAGTCGCTAGGTTTCCTTTTCTGCTTCCTAAGCCTGGTCCAACTTTTTGGTATATCTATAGGTCATTTCTAATTTCGATATCTCTCGTTAGTTACGTTCCCAGTGGAATACTAACCGAATGCTCGATTCTAATTTGTTTGCATTGTTGCATATGTCCTGCCTTCCCTAGGGCTTCCACCCTAAGATACTCGTCATCGCGTATGAATTTTGGAGATGTACCTTAGCTCCCTTCAGGTTTGCTCTAGTTGACGTGCTTGTTCTGGGCCGCGCCTTTTGGGCGACCCAGTCTTCTTCCGCCCTGCGTTAGTAGATGCCATTGACAGGTAAAAGGACGTCGCCCTTTTAAAAAGTATCACATTTCCAAACCACTGTCACTCTTTCAGTTCTCTCAGGAAGCTCCGCGTTGGAAATACGATTTGGCCCGAAAACCCTTAAGATATTCTACAGATACGAATACAAAATGTTTGCACTATCCCTGTGACATTGGCAAACCTCTTTCAGGTCCTACACCCATGAAATAGCATGAAATCAACGTTCGGCTGGAACAGCCGCAGTTGCTTTGACATGCCCAACGGACATTGTGACATTGTCGTGTTTATTCCCATCTTCCTCAAAGACGATATTTCAAAGATATTTGGAACCTTCTCTTCTGGTTGTTCCGCAACGCTAATTTGTGAGGTAACGGTGAATCCGTTCCAATTTTGTGTGCAGCTGATGGCGGTAAGCACAAGATCTCTTTATATCGACAGTGGTTTTGTTTGGCGACTGAACCGTCACTTAAAGTAAAGTAAAGGACCATGTAGGCCATTCTACGCCTGTTGTCATTTGAGGGAGCTTCACAATCCTATGGGATAACAAAAAAAAAACCTCATCAGCGTAGTCAAAGTGTCAGAGTTCATCGAATTTCACCCTTTCCCGTCGATAGAGCATCGCATCACATCATTATTAAAATAAAATTGGTGAAAGAATACTTTCTTGTCGCAAGTCCCTCTGAATTTCGAATTTCTCTGACAGGTCCTCAATATGCGGAACATGACATTTGGATCCGTGGTAAGCTGTATATGGTATTATCTTACAATAAATGCCGCTAAATTCACTATTGACGCTATAGAATGCCTTATCAATAAACAGTACGTTCAATAGAGCTTGGTATCCTACTTGGTGTTCAATGACGATCCGCAGGTTACTACTCTTGTCGACACAGGAGGATCCCGATCGAAATCCTACTTTTTGTGGGTCGAATGAGGCCTGGAGGTAATGCTTTAATCGCTCGAGGATTACTTAAGCAACTGAAGGTTTCTCTCCTATTTCAAAACTATTCTTTAGGAAAACTCATGTTTTTCCAGGCTCTGTCAGTGGCAGCACAAGTTCTGAAAACATAATTGACGCTGCCGTGAAAAACTAAGCGGGAATACCAGCAGTGATTAGATTTTATAACATACATACGAGTATTGTACATTACATTTGGTGGTGCAAGTAAGGGCAGCAGTTATTGCAGTAACCGGTTGAGTTCTCTCCATCTCATGGTCCTTATCTGAGACAAGCAAAAACACGTTGAATTCTTTCACCATATATTGTTTTGAGCTGAGACATTATTTAACTCTAAGTGATTCTGTAAACTGTTCTGCTGTCGTACCTCTGCTCTCGCGACCGATGAATTAGGGTAGTTTGGTTTGCCATGTCGCAAGCTGCGGTATGTCCTTTGTCTCGTCCTTTCTCGGTACGATAACATAATATTGTTCCTCCCTGCTGCTGGGATTGCTAAAAGATGAACTCTTAGAGCTTTCCGTTCTTAAATCGATCTCGATGTGCCCTCAGAAATCCACCCGTTTTGTGTTTCCTGCAATCTTCAAGCAATATCTTCTGCTGCGGAAGTGAACATATTTTTCACAGCGTTCTGATGTTCTTGAACGGCTTGCAACTTGCTTAGTTCTCTTAGTTGTTGGCATATGGAAGGGTTAGAAGGTCGACACAGCACCAGGAGGGTTGCTGTTAAATCAGTTCGCTGTTACCATGATAATGTGGGCATACGCCATTTCCATGTTTCTGACGTGTAAGGGACAACTTCTTAAGCGACGACTCATCAGGTGCACCCAACTAAATTTGTGACCGGTAGGATGGGCCGGACGTAAGGAGGATGAAAAACTGTGCAATATGTGAACTATAGTGATTTTTATAGGGAAAAGGAACAGCGCTTATTCGGATGCGCATTTGCCATATTCGACAAACTTAGGCAATAAGTCCTGAGATTCCAACACGGTAATTCCCCAGCACTAGCCTAAAAGGCACCCATACCACGCAAGACAAGTATTGTACAAAGCATCACTGCAACGAAGGACGAGAATCGCTCGTGAGCTCTATCTACTACCAGAAGAGACGGGAAGAATATTGGCTTTTCCAGAAGAAGAAAAAAGAGCAGGAAAAGCTCGATTTATTATTTGAAATTAAAAACAAACTGCTTAAATTTATTTATCTTTGTTATTCAAAGGTTGGTTACTGCTCCATATGCTTTGATTGACGCATCACAGAAGCCATGCTGTTCTCTTGAACAGCTGTGGTTTCTAAATCTAATCAATCTGGGGATCGAGATTTTATGAATCAGTGGAAGTTCGCGGCAAAATACTTCCCATTCGCGCTTGAATTCTGATGGGATTGGTTGGTCCCAATCCGTTCTTCGACGCCACAGTTGTTACATAATTACCTAGGCTCTGATGATGCAAGGAGATATCCAGAATGACAGAATGGTCCTTTTAGTTGTCTCCTCGACCTCGAAACTCTGAAACGAAAATGAATCGGTCTTGGGATACCACCTAACGCCTAACGTTTTTACATGATCTGCACAACCTAGAAGCAGCTCAATGTTTATCTCACGATCCTGAACAGGAATGTCGTTTAGCAAGAATCGGCTCCACTTATCAGATCGTCCACGTACATGTCTTCCTTGACAACGCTTGTTCCTATTGGATACCTTTGTGCTTTATCCTCAGCAACTTCATGCAGGACGCGAATGGCTAAATAGGGAGCACTTGCCGTGCCAAAAGTGACGGTCTCGAGCCTAAAGGACTTGATCGGCTGATCCCTGGCTTGCCTCTAAAGAATTATTTGGTAATATCTATCCTCTGGATTGGCGAAAATTTTACGATACATCTTTTGGATGTCTGCCGTAAATGTGTATCAATACTCTTCCCCCCCCCCCGCCCCTTTGGGGCCCACCAACAGATGGTCATTGAGAGATGTCCTATCCGTGACTTTTGAACCTGCGCCAAACACGGCACTTAGTTTAGCCGTGGAGCTAGCTTCCTTCAGGACAGCATGAGGTAGGAGAAACGAGTGATACGGTGACGCATCGTTTTCGAAGTCGATCTCCTCCATGTGTTCGAGTGTCAGATACTCCATGATACATTGACTGTATTTTTCGTATAGCCTTTCATCCTTCTGAAAGCATCGTTCCAAATGCGTCAATCTTCTAAGCACAACTTCCCTGCTGACTCCTAATGCTGGACGTCTCCCTTCTTTGAACGGCAGCACTACCTCATACCGTCCATCTGGTAGTCGTCTCGTATGTGTCGCAAAATGTTTTTCACATACCTTATCCTCTTGCGATGCTTGCGTTTGAAACAGTGCCTCTTCTATCTTCCAAAATCTTATCATCTCTGTGTTGAGATCCACCAATTGTACAAAACTTTTGAGCCTTCGTGAAACCTTTTCAGCGACCTTGCCCAAAAACGATCCAACCTAACTGGGTCTTCTGTGCTATGGGCTCGTTGGAATTGGCACTTCTTATTATTTCCGGGAGGAAAATTTCTGTGTAGACATCGGTACCAAAAAGCAGATCTATATTTAAGGGGGTGTCAAATGCAGGTTCGGTTAATTGTAGACCATTGATTGAGTTAAATTGTTGAGTATCATTGGTTGAGCCGGAAGAAGCCCAGTCAACGACTTAAAAATGAAAGCTCTCAAACTCCGAGCTCTTCGACATGAATGTAATGTCGACGTAGCTCTGACCCTGATACTTCTACAAACATGCGTTGTTGTGCAGCTGATTAAATGTGGCCTCTGACCCAGAATCGATTAAAGCGCGCAGATTAAAGAATCTCCTGTCAACTGACCTTACCTTGACAACTGCTGTAGCCAACAAAATGCTGATGTGTTGCGAAGCATAAAACGCGTTACGTTTGCGGGAACTTGGTTGGTCATCATTCATCGGATGAAAGATAGATGCTTTTGGGTTGACCTTTACCTGTTCCGGTGGAGTGTTTCCAACGGAAACCTTGTAGTAGAGGCACACTCGGGGCTGATAATATGGAACAACTTTTTCTGCAAACTGTATAACGGCGAAAAGTCCCAACTTTATACCGTCGACGATGATAGACGAAACTTCCGTCCACCCGACCAAGACGAATTAAGGATAGCAATATCCAAGCTGAAATCCAACAAACCAGCTGGACTAGACGGCTTAGGATCGAGGCATTCAAAACTGCTGGAAATGACTTTGTAGAGAGCATACACGAACTCATTTATCAGACATGGTCAGGAGAGTGTAGGTCTAATCAATGGAATCTCATCACCGTTTGCCCGATCCTACAAAAAGGAGACTGCGTCAACTATAGAAGTATAAGTCACCTCAACATCGTATGGCTCAACATCAGATGGCTAGGATAGGTAGAACGAATAGACACCGGTATTCGAATCTAACCCGGAATGGCAACACAGTTAGAACGACCTCAATTTAGGTGGCGCGCACAAGTAGTAGGGGACCTCAACCGGGCTAACTGGAGAGGCTTATTAGTTGTGGAACAGGTTCACCCCGTACTGTAGCGCCACCTACATAAGTAAGTAAGTAAGTGTTAGGAAAAACTTTGATCAGCTATATATGCGTCATTATTTGCTACCACTTTCTACCACCTTTCGGGCGATTTAGCAACGCCCCTTTCGTAAAAAGTTTGGGCGAAGAATTGCTTCAAATGAATTTTGGAAGCTTCCAGTGAGACGAAATTTTTTCCATTAAGTGAGTTCCGCAGGGTCAGAATAGGTGAGGTGAAATATCCCATCCAATCTGCACCAACTTCTGCCGAGCCTGCAAAGGACATACGGTCTAGCGTTGTCTTGATTAAACATGACGCCCCTCCGATCAACCAGTTCCGGGCGATTTTCGCTGATTGAATCCTTCAGTCTATCCAATTGAGAGCAGTACTTAACGCAGTCAATAGTTTGGTTAAGCGGTAGAAGCTCATAATCGACAAATCCCTGACAATCTCACCAAATGTAGAGCTGGTCTTAGGGTGAAGAATGGCTAAAATGGCTAACCTCTTTTGCGCCATTATCTTTTCCGTTCCACACTGTTGTAAAGAATCCACTTCTCATCACCCGTAAAATTGGTTCACTTTCGTTGCATATCTGCTGCAAGTCGCTGAAAGAGACACGATCAAATAAATTTTGTTGACTCATATTGTACGGGTAAGTAAATTATGCTCATACCCTGTCCTTTTTATGACAAAGCGATAAGTTTGTAAGGTAAGCAAAGCCTTATACTGTAATCGTTCCGCTCCCCGAGGCTTTTTGAACCAGTGGTGTATTTGAGCCCTTGGTTGTCAGTTCCTACCAGGGCATTAACATCTTCCCATGACGATTTAAGGTCATTCAGTTGGTTGTAATTTATCCTTGTTGACATCGGTTGCTAGGTTTTTTGGAGCACTTGTATTCCTATAAGTCAATTTTTCGACCCCATTTTTCGAACTATCGGATTGGTGTCTGCTTGCGAGTTTTGACAGAGTTGGTTACATCATCTACAGCTTTCTCCAATTGGGGAGATCTTGATCTACTCCTACAAACCCACAGTTCCGCATATCAAACTGGTTAAAGTCTCCTTCCACCTATGTACATAAGACGAGTTCTTTCCTTTAAGTTACGTTAGGATGGATTCGAAGACCTTCCGGCTGCGGCATCAGAGGTTATTTATTCAAAATTTCAGAGCCATTTGGTCCTTGGTCAAAAACAAATGTTCTACCGTTTCTGTTCCCATATTTTCAATTGCATTTTTGATTTGCTTTGTTCTGCAAATCTTCGCTCATAAAAACTGATCTTGGCTTCTTGGACTTTTCTCTATGAACTGTCGTTAGTATGATTATTCAAATAATGCAGGATTCACCGCACGTTAGACCGCACTCATCTACAAGCGTAGCCTAGATAGTCTCCATTCTGGCATACTTTTTCTCTTACCAAATCTTTAGAATACGATTGTGTACACTCCCCACTTAGTCATTTCTCGCTGTCGTAAATAACTCGACAGGTAGGATACACCAACAGCCGAGTTATGTTAAAGTTTCCTTCCTCATCGACTGCTTACTAATAATTACTTTGTCTTACCATTGGTTAGCACTAGCCTTATCTTTACTACCTTGCTAGGAACCAGTGTAGAGTCGCTGCCTGAAACACGGCAGCCTTCAATTATCGTCGATTGTGGTCACGCTGTTCTCAGTTATCTACAATAGATCATGCGCTCTTGAATCCGTGATAACTTCATCCTTAAAATGGAGGTTCGGTCTTTCTCGTCGTCTCGAATCTGAGGGTGAGTGGTGTAATTCGCTGACCCGTTTTGCTGGAGCATTACTGTCCATTAGCCCAACTATATCATCGTCATCGTGTTTTGGCTTTCTAGATATATCCACATCTGGATACAGCTCATAGAGTCCTGGGTTATGTGATTCTCCTCTATTCGCCCGTCCTCGGGACGAAATATCGAATGAAGAATTTTCCTCTGCTCTGCTTTCCTTCTTATCATGCAGGACATAGCCGAACTGGCAAGATCAATAGTCTTCCGAATTATGAGTTATAAACGCATTTGTTTCGCCAAACCAAAGTACAATACCAGCGATTTACTAGCGGGAGTCTTCGCCGAAACTCCACTAGGGAGAAAATTTTTTATTGGTGTTTACTGTGGACAAATGCGTCTTTGTTTGTTGATAACATGATCGAGTATGTACTTGGTGTTTCCCTTATTTACGTCAAGCACCACCTGCTCCTCAATTCTCCATGGGAGCGACTGATAATATCGATATTGCCTCCGCATTACAGCAGCTGGACCGATTCTATATACGGTATGTGTTCGAGGACAAAATGCAGAGATCCTGCAGTTCAAATAAGCTGATACCAAATTACAAATTGCACCGTATGTTTTCCAACGTCATGCGGCACAACAGAATCAGTTTTGCCAGAATCCCGAATGCGGATTCGCCTTGTCGACCTCAACACAGTGAATGCTATCATTTGCGACTTTGAAGTCAAGTCTCGTCTTAAAATTCGCTGGTCTTCTCCAAGATTGGCCAAAGTTACAATTTTGGTGCTTTTATTCTCTCTGAACAGAGCACTCAGCCAAAGAACGACTCCATGGTACTCTTTCTAAAGTTCCGTTTAATGAAATCTTTGGGTCATACGAAAAAGGATGAGTAAGCGTTTCAGCGACAAGATGCCTACAGTACAAGCATCTACTACATCAGCGCCGAGTACATGCATCCTGATGCGAGCGAAAGCCGGACATTCACAGAGTCAGTGCTCCGCGATGTCGTCATCACAGGATGTTGTGTCACTTATACGCAGAACATTTGCAAAAGTGTAATGTTATGTTACGACGCCAGTAAGCAACCTCCTAGAGATCTCGGGAAGCATTCGTTTGGTCTGCCTGCATCCCGGGAAGCCGTGCCATCTGCAGTTGTACTCATATGAGAACCAACTGTCATTGGAAGGTTCGGGTCGTGAAAAACTCTCCTCTGAACCTTGCCTGGCAAGTTCATCGGCGATTTCATTTCCAGTGATCCCATTGTGACCTGGGACCTAGACAAGGATCACTGAATTTAGCCTTCCGACTGCATTCAGTGATCTTTTGGATTCTTGAATTAGCTTGGAAGTCCTAAGAGGGTTCAGCAAGGCTCTAAGCACAGCTTGGCTGTCGTTACAGACGCATATGCTTCGCCCCCTTCACCTGTTCCCCGCAATATAGTTCGCTGCCATCAGGATTGCGTAAATCTCCGCTTGGAAGACAAATGCAGGTTTTCCTAACGTGAGGTGAAATCTAACATTGTTGTCCTCCAGAAAGACACCAGCTCCACATCCTACCCAACTGCATTCCTTTCCACGCTCAGATTCTGGCCGAAACCACTCCTGGGCACAAGGAAAGTCAATTTCGTATTTTTTCCGCAACACGAGTTCTGGTGTCAATGCATCGGACGGCACGTCCATAAGACCAGAGACATCAAAGCTCCAGTGCGTGTTGTACCAAATCCCACTTCTTTTTAGACGGACGATGGTTTTGACAGCGCAGCCCATGATATGAATATCAATGCGTTTAGAGCAGAGCCATAAGTGTTGCGGAAAGCACCTGATAAAAGCAGCAATCACGTATTTTCGCGAGGTTTACTCCACCAGACAACCGAGAATAGGATATAAGTGGCCTTATCATAGCCGTGTAGATCTAAAGGACCCTTCTCAGTGAAAGAAGGCCGACAGCGCCTTTGATGCTTTCGACGTAACATGTTTAGTCCAGAGAAGTTTGTTATCCAGGAGGACAACCCCAATAGCTTCTTTGGAGAATTCGATGGTGATGCCTTTAAGCACTAGATGAGTCACACCAGACAGCTTCCTCCTTCTGGGAAAGAGAACAACCTCAGTTTTAAGGGGAGTGACTGAAAGTCCATTATTAGTGCATCAGTTGTCGATGTCGTCTAGGGCTGCCTGCGCTTTAGAGCAGTCAGTCGCTACAGCTTTTGGCAGTACAGCTAAGGGATCTTTCATTAAGCGCTTTCTATGTTTAAATTTATATAAAACAAAGTGTGTGGGAGATATCATCGAAATTTTTTATTCGTTTGAAAGGCCTATCGATGCCATTATGTATGGAATACATATCGTTAAATGTCCGCCGCGCGCATCCGAAATGTTCAATTTTCCATAACGCTGGCGCATAAGTCAGACTGAGTTTGACCGATGGGTTATGTTGGCTTTGAGAGCCGCTGTGGTCTGTGGCTTATTCGCATAGACCTGCGACTTCAGAAAACCCCACAAGAAAAAGTCTAACGGGGTCAAATCGCACGATCTCGGTGGCCAGTTCACATCACCTCCACGTGGGATGACCATGCCCTCGTATCGCTCGTGCAGAATTTCCAATGTGTCGTGAGATGTATAGCACGTAGCGCCGTCCTGTTGAAACCACATGTCGTTGGTGTCCGTATCAACCAATTCAAGCCAAAAGAAGTTGGTAATCATCGACCTCGCTCGCGCTCGCCGTTGACGATAATGGCCTGGCCAACGTCGTTCTCAAAGAAATATGGACTGATGACGCCGCCAGCCCAAAATCCACACCAAACAGTGACTTTTTCGGCATGTATTGGACGCTCTTGGACCTCATGTAGATTGGTATCGTCCCAAATTCGACAATTTTGTTTTTTGACGAACCAATTCATCCAGAAATGGGCCCCATCGCTGAAGATAAAATTAGGGTCAGTTTCGAACTGATAGAGCCCGGCGAACACACATGTCTATGGTCGTTTACCTTCAGCTCCTGGGTCAGTTGAATTTTGTGTGGGTGCAGGCCCAAGCCACGACGCAAAATTCGTTCTTGTGAGCGACCCGAAATCGACTGCCTCGTATTCTCCTACACACTCTCACGGACAGCGGCGATGATTTCGGCAGATTTTGCGTTTCGTCGACGTACGGGTGTTGGATTATCATTTACTGAACCAGTGGACTCTAATTTATCTGCGAATAGCCCTTTCGGTAGTACGATTATGGCGACCGTAAAATGGACCAAGCCCGTGGAATGTTGCTCGAACATCTATTTTGATAAAACAATTTTATCATATGCACGTGCTGTTGAACGTTGTGTCTGTCCATGGTGATTTGGACAGACAACAATATGGCCGCGATGAACTGTCAAAGTTCGAAAGTCTGTATTGGAAGACCATGTACATCATCCGCGTATGCTTGTGCATAGAAGTTAGAACTATTGAGCGCGTTAAGCAGTGAGTCGACCAACCTGCACCATAGCAGTGGAGACAGAACGCCGCCTTGCGGGCAACCTCAATTGGCCGGCACATATTGCAGTCAGGATCCGCAATGAGTATCCTCTTCACCAGAATTGCTTTTATTAACAAAACTAGTGATTCGTCTACGCCATATTATCAGGGCTAGTTACACATGCTGCCAAAAGTTGCGTTGTCGTAAGTACCTTCAACGTCGATGAAAATGAAGCGCACTCTCGCTGTATCTTCCGCGTTGGTAGGCGTGTTGCATTGCCGACAGAGGATTTATTCGCAAGGCGGTTTTACGCACATGGATTTCGATGATTTTCAGCATTAAAGAAGTCAGACTTATAGGTCTGAGAGCTTGGCAAGCAAGTAGTCCTCGTTTCCGATTTTCGGTATAAAGGCCACTCTTACTATTTGCCAGGAATTCGATATGTATACCGGGCTAGCAGCGAAAATATTTTTCAGAGTTACCGGCAGCTGGTCTATACCTTTTGGTAACATAACTGGGTAAATACCATTGGTGCCAGGCGACTTGAAGCCATCAAAGGAAGCAACAGCATATTTAATGGCGGCCTCATCCGTCACCACAAGCGATGACATATACCAGCTATGGCATGTTGTGTTGTTCAGCTCACTATCAGCTTCGTTGACAAGAGCTAGTTGTGAGCTGGCTCCGATTAGGTAACCCGAGAAGTGAGACTCAAGCGTGTGACGAACAGTCTCTGCTTTCGACTCAATATAAGTATCAGGTCAGATTTTCTGAGTGGTTTTAGCCTGGTTCATCTTCTCCTTTTGAGGGCTTTGACTAGCCAGCTGGTTTCACCAACAGTTTCGATATCTTCGCACTCTTGGAAATCCGAATTCACTTCTTATGTCCTTTTAGCTTTGATCTATAAAGATTCCAGTCATCCTCCAATCTTGTTTAGAAGTTTTTTTGGTTTTCTTTACGTAGTCGCTGCAGATCTGCATTCCACCAAGGTACAGGCGATCTGCACGATTGTTTTATAGCGGGATATGTAATTTCAAAACACTTTGGTGGGCGTGCAGTTCAGATTCTTAATAGATTCCTCTTGCATTTGTCTTGAGTTTAGGAGACCACTGTCAGACCAACCTGCTCCTCAAATCGTGTCCCGTCGTCGGGACTTCGAATCCGATTCTTAATTCGATGTACATATGACAAGTAGATCTCCGGTAGTATTTTCCAACCGGTATCTCCTTAGCATCCCTGTTGGTTAATATGAAGTCGATTACTTGCTATCTGACTCTCGTAACAAGAGTTGGAAGCCAACATTGTTGACTACCAGCATCTAATTCAGGAGACGCTTACCTCTCACGTTACATTTGCTACTGCCCCAAAAACTATTCTTAGAACCAGCATTGCAGCATGTGGTAAGTCCCATCTTCCTGGAATCACAGCATTGAATGAGTTCGGTTATCGATTTCGGTGGTAATACCGACTCGTAGAGAAACCAAACTGACGCAACGACGAATTTATACCATGCTCCGTTCATTTCGTTCATTATGTCTGAAACAACTAAATCTTGTTTGCAAAATTACCATGTAGACTTGGTGAAGTGAATTCGGCATAAAATGACAACTTCTTGGTATTCCCCGTCGCTCATCATATATCTAAAGCCACAGATGTGTTTATACTCACATGACTCTCCTATAGATATTCTGTGAATCATCTTATCAATGCAAAGGTTCGCGGCTTCGTTTTATAATGGGAGATTCGTATCGTTGTTGTATTCCCAGCAATTTTTGTACTCGTAGCTATCGAGTTAACCTATAAATATTTGCATATCCTATTTCCAGAAGGAATCACTAACCTACCTGACCCTGGCACATGCGGCCGAGCGCTTTTAAATCGTATCCAAGGTGGAAATCTCACTTCAATCGATGAGTATCCATGGATGGCTTTGCTCGAATACGACAAGGGTAAGTCTCTGCTCCGTGTAAAAATTACTTCCCAAGATAATGTGATGAATTCATTTATTGTAGGTAATGGCGTCACCGGTCTTCATTGTGGCGGTAGTTTGATCAATAACCGATACGTCCTAACAGCAGCTCACTGCGTTAGTACCATCCCGGCTACATGGACTCTGAAAAGTGTCCGCCTCGGCGATTGGGATACATCAACTAGTCCAGATTGCGTCACCGATATAAGAGACTACAAAGACTGTGCCGATCCCCATGTAGATGTCACCATTGAAAAGGTCATACCCCACGACAACTACAGTCCGAATTCAAATGATCAATCCAATGATATTGCTCTCCTGCGACTATCAAGAAATGTTGATTATTCGGATTTCATTCAACCAATTTGCTTGCCAGTTAGCGATAAGCTTAAAAAAGCTAATTTCGATGGAACTGTCATGGATATAGCTGGATGGGGAATCACTGAATCCGGCTCAAAGAGTAATATAAAGTTAAAGGCTACCGTTCCAGTTGTTCCCGTCGCTGATTGCAAACAAATTTATAGCCAGCGGAATAAGCCTGTAGGTGATACTCAGATTTGTGCCGGCGGAACAATGGGAGTCGATTCTTGTCGTGGTGATTCTGGTGGACCTCTCATTGGATTAGATGGGGCAAACAAAGCTGGAGCGTACTATTTCATAGTTGGAATAATATCATATGGACCGAGCACATGCGGGCTCGATGGATGGCCAGCAGTGCATACGAAAGTAAGTAAATATATGGATTGGATTCAAGGAAATCTTGCACCATGATAGGAGTTCAAGGTTCACGAGTAGGAAATTTAAGAAAACGAGATTGAATACTGTGAAATGGTGTTAATAAAAGTAAAGATTTTAATCGTTTCTTTTTATTATTGCTGGTGTAATTCTTACAGTATTTCGATTTTTTAGGAAATACCCCAGGGGCGATAATTTTAATTTTTTAATTTTTTTTTAATTTTGGTGGGGGCTGAGGCCCCCATTTATTGGCTTAATACAAGCTTAATCTAACTTAAAAACTAACAGAAAGACTTAAGAGCTAGTGACCAAGGAAGTGATGGAGGAGATCTTGTTTGAGACGAGGAGTGCTCAGGTGGAAATGAAAAAGGGAGAGGTTCGAGTTGACCTTTCGGAGCATTCGGGAAATAGGTTCGTTGGAGCCATAAGAGGTGCGGTGGACCGGTAGATAGAAGAGACGAGGACAACGTAGATTGCGGGGGTTGGTATTGAAGGAAATGGAGTTCAAAATGGATGCACAGTCGATGGAACCTGAGAGAAGACGATGAATGAAAAGAACGTCAGCAATATTCCTACGTTCTTCTAACGAATTCATATTTAGAAGTTTGAGGCGGTCTTGATAGGGAGGTAAGATTAAAGGGTCGTTCCATGGCAGGCCACGGAGGGCAAATCGGAGGAATCGACGTTGAATACCCTCGATTCGGGAAACATGAACCCGGTGAAAGGGGGACCAAGCTTGACTGGCATACTCAAGCAGGGGGCGAACAAAGGTAATATAGAGAGATCTGGTTACATACGGGTTGGAAAATTCCTTGGACCACCGTTTAATAAAGCCAAGTGATGAGTTGGCTTTGAGGATCATCTTATCGATATGTGAACGGAAATTAAGCTCACAGTCGAATAATATGCCAAGGTCTTGAAAAGACTGAACCAGGGGAATTGGTTGACCATGGAGAAAATAAAGTCGGGGGGGAGACGGGTTGTATTTACGTGAGAAGGTTATAAATTGACATTTGGCTATATTAAGTTCTAGGCAGTTTTTGAGGCACCAGATTGAAAACCGATCAAGGTCTTCTTGAAGAAGGGCAGAGTCCTGGGGAGAGGAAATAGATTTAAAAAATTTTGTGTCGTCAGCGTAAAGGGAGAGGGAGGAGTGCTTAATGACACTCTCAACATCGTTGATAGTAAGAATGAAGAGAAGAGGGCCAAGATGACTGCCTTGTGGAACTCCAGATGAGGCCAGGAATGGAACAGAAAGGGCGGATCTAAACCGAACACTATAATATCGGTTTACCAGGTAAGAAGAAATCCATTTTAAAAAGAGCGGCTCAAAGCCGAGAGCAGACAATTTGAAAAGGATCAATTTATGAGATATCTTATCAAATGCTTTAGTGAAATCTGTTGCGATAACATCGATTTCTTTGCCATTTTCTAAGGCTGAGAGTGCAAAAGACACGAATTCAACTAGATTTGTGGTAGTTGATCTACCTTTTAGAAAACCATGTTGTCGGGGTGAAATAAAAGGCTTGCATTTGAAGCTTAACGCTTCGTATAAAATGCTTTCAAAGAGTTTGGGTATATGAGAGAGTTTAGCAATGGGACGATAATTGGTAACTTCATGCTTAGATCCCTTTTTGTGTATTGGGATTATAAAGGAGGTCTTCCAAATCTGGGGAAATTCACCCTGTGTGAGCGATAGACGAAAAAGGTAGGAAAGGGGTAGAGACAGGTTGGAAGAGCATTTCTTAAGAAACATGGCGGGGAGTCCGTCTGGGCCAGGTATAAATTCATCCTTAAGATTTTGTAACTTTTCTTCAATAACTGCAGGATCGAAATTTTGAGTGAGAAAGGGACCAATAGAGAAATTTGGTAGATCATTGAAGTAAGAGGGATCTGGTACGAAGGAGTTGTTGGCAAATGATTGCTTGAAAAATGTAGCAAAAAAGTTGGCGATGGTAGGAGGATCACATGAAGTTTTGGTTTCGAAAGCGAGGGAGGAGGGATAACCATCGGTGTTACTTTTGCAATTGACAAATTGAAAAAAGGACTTGGAGTCATTTATGAGATTGGTTTGCGCACTATTCAGGTAGCGCTGATAGAGAGAGTTATAGAGTTCAATGAAATGAAGATATGTACCTAGATAATTTGAATAGTCGGAAGAAGAGTGGGTGCGAAGGAATACCGCCCATAACTTGTTTCTTTTGTTTCGCAGAGAGCGAAGTCTACGATTATACCAAGGAGGGGATGTAGAAGAAGTTTTATGGCGGGTGTAAGGCACATAAAGGGAGATGGATTTGAATATTTCTCTGTAAAAAATGGAGAGGGTATCAACCAGAGATAGATTGGTAAACTCAAAAGAAGCACTGCTTAGATAGGTATTAATTTTACGGAAATTAGCTTTGTGAAAATTGTAAGAAAATAGAACTGCGGGGGGAGGCGACTGAAGGGGAGAGTTGTGGAAAAATGAGAGAAGAAGTGGAGGATGAAAATTATCAATAGTTGAAAGAGATAGGGGACAACACGATACTGAGGAGTTGATGGGATCAGTTGTGAAGATAAGGTCTAATTGCCTTTCCATATAGTTGGAAACGCCACTGACTTGGCATAGACTAGAGTCTGTTAGCCGATCTAAGAATAGGCATTCCTTAGTAGAAATGGGATTGGAAGCGATGAAAAAAGATAGGTCTTCAGATGGAGTCCACTTCAGCTGAGGCAGATTAAAATCGCCGAAGATAATGATATCATCAAGCGATTCTGATAAGTCGATCAAATTGTCAATTGCTGCAATAGCAAGTTGGTAGGATTCAATAGGTTGCGCCGGAAGAATGTAACAACACATAACGTACAGGCATCTGCGAGTGAGGGTTATTTTAACCGACACAAAGTCGAGCTTAGGAGAGGATGATGTTGCAACGAGAGAGGAGTCCAAGCTGTTGTGAATAGCCAGTAGGACACCTCGACAAGGGGATTCAATCAAGGGGGGTGCGCGATCAACATCCCGAAAAACATTAAAAGAAGGAGGGAATAACTCCTGGTATTTTATGTTGGGGATAAGATTAGTTTCGGTCAGAGCATAGATATCAAATGGGAGAGCATGAGATTGGCGGAAAACAGCGTGGGTTTTAGAACGGAGTCCTCTTACGTTCTGGTAATAGAAGGTGAGAGGGAGGTTTTTGCATGACTTTTTAGGGTCGAAAAAATTTATCATGGTCAAGGCGACTGCGTTGGAGGTGTGAGACTCTTTTAGAGTGTACATATTGGCGAAGAGCGGCAAGATCGTCTGCAACTTTTTGGGGGGGCGTATTGAGAATCTCGTGATACTTTATATAAAGTTTCCTGAGACTGGTAACGTCTGTAGGGAGGCCTTCCTGCTGGATAGAAACCATGACGCTTGTTTTTGTTTTACCCTCGAAGCACACCGAGTCGGATTTATCGTGCAGATAGGCGAGATATAGACGTATATTCTCATATATCTTTTTATCTCTAAGCCTAGAGAGCGCATAGCGACATTCGGTGGTATCGCTAGTTTGCTGCGTTAATTTAACAGTGGGTGGCGAAAGGGGGTCAATAGAAGAGGGAGTGGTTAATGAGTTCGGTGTCGCAACGGCTGGTTTTTCTGAAATAGGGTTTAAAATGTGAGAACTGATGAAATTGGGATACTTAGCTCCAGTTCTGAGGTCGAAATTAGGGAAAGGCGTGTGTGTTAGGGGTTGAATGGTGGGAGTTTGAGTGGCAGGAGTTTGAGTTGTAGGGGTTAAGTCAAAAGAGACACGTTGACGTTGGGGCTTGACTTGAGGTGGAATAGGGGGAGTTGGAGTTTGGGTGGGCGGCTTAAAATTAGGAAAAATTGTTGTTTTAAAACTCCAATTGGAGCTGGGTTTGTTGTGGGAAGAGGAGGTGGGTTTTGGCAAATTGGGTTTAATTACTAACTTATTTGTTAGTTTAGGTATAACGGACTGCTTGGCTTTATCCTGCTTCTTGGGCGTATTTTCCAACCATTTGCAGACACGCATCTTTCCAAGATTGAAATTGTTGCTGGCAGAATTATGGAATAACCATTCGTACTTGGTTGGAAGATTGAGCTTGAAGCTGCGCTTGCTTCTGTGGTGAGATGTAGGAAGCAAATTGCAGTGGCTAATGGTAATGCCATATTTCTTTTCGAAGAAATTTGAGATCCAATCAACATCAGCGTTTGGGGGGGCGCCTTTGATAAAAAGCGTAGTGACCAACTGACTCTTCGAAGCAAGTTTATCAATTCTACGTTGCCATTCGGAAGGTGTCCAAGTTGAATTAAAATGACTGATAAGCTTCCGTGGGGCAGCGATTGGAGGAGCTGACATAGAAATATTTTCTGCTGTTAAGTTGGAAGAAACTTCGCAGGAATCAGTGGGTTGAACCGTCTGCAGATGACTTATATGTGGGGGTGAGCGTGAATCCACTTCAGGTTCCATTAATTCAGCCATAAGTGATGTATTGTAGGGAACATTCTGGTAAGGCTGCGGCAAGTTTTGTGTATCAACGATTTTGCTGTTTATTGTTGCGATGTGATGTTCAATATCGCATACGAGGGATCGAGTCGCAGTAAGTTCGTCGCCGACATCGTTCACTTTATCGAAGATAACTTCGAGCATGGGATCACAGTGTTTGGGAGAGAGTTGTTTGTGTGACGAGGACTGAAAATGAATGTCTATGTCGTCACGCAGGGAGTTTATCATCTCGCAGGTTTTTTGGTTGGAGATAACCTGCGCAGAACACATAGCTTTAATATCAATCAACACTTTTTCGAGGTGACGTAAGGGAGTTTCTTCATTCCTTGATCTCCCGGAGTCTAACTCGATAAGACCAGCAATTTGTTTGTCCATGTGCTTTACTTTTGATTTTATTACATCGGCTGAGTTCTGAACTGTGTTACGTAACTCTTCAACACTTTTAACACTGTTTTCTATTACCGAAATTTTATCCGTAATCTTTTTGGCGAGTGCGTCCTGGTAGGAGTCATTTGAATCACTTAGGCATTTTATTGCCAAAAGTACGTGTGAAAGTGAGATACTCTTACACTCATCACAGAAGAAAAGTAGGTTATCGGAAAATTCTTTAATAAACACCGTGTTTCTTTTATTTAACCCGACACAAACGGCATGAAAGGCGTTCCCACAAATGCCCTTGCAAGCTACCCAGTCAGCATTGCTGTCAACGATTACACAATTGGCAATTCCGCAAGACATATTCAAATTGGTTGTGTAGGTCAGTGAGGGTATAGATATAGGTCGAGTTATTTTTTTTTTATTTATTTATTTTTTTGTTTTTGTAGATAGGGGCTTTTATTTGCACTGAAATCTGCCAGTAGACAAAAAAAAAATAATGAATTCGAGCACTGGGGGTTATTAACCGGAAAATGCAATTTAACGAGATTTATAATTGAAAATTGAACAGGGGAATAGGGAGAACAAGAAAAACACGTCTAGCTGGTTTGAGTCGCAATGAACAATACAAACGCCGGGTTTTTGTGTAGAGATAAACAAAAGGGAAGCAGCTACGACATATTATTCCGCGTCAATAAAAATTACGTGATAGCTTTGACGAAGTTATTACCACTGATCAGGTGTCATTTTCAGAAATACTAGATGGGTCACGAAGTTTATGATAGAGTACAACAACGTTGTGTAACTATGTGGACCTAATCTCTACAGTGCTTATATGGTATTGTCGTTTTGTGCAGAAATAAGAACGACTTAAGGGATGTAAGCTTACAGGACTTACTTACTTTTGATGGCATCTTACAGATCAGTGCGGTCCTGGGTCTCAACCAACATGCCTATCCAGCTAGACAGATCTTGCGATCCTACGCAGTTGAAATCGAAGATCCTTCGGGCTGGAGTACTGGTATCCATGCAATGTATATTACAGTCACCGTAGTCGCTTCTCCTTCACATTCCGTCAACGCAGACTAGGCCAAATATCACACGAAGAATTTTTCGCTCAATAGCAATTAAGGGAGCTTTTATACGCTCGTCCAATAGGACAGCGATAATAATGTGTATTCTTCGTTGATCAAGATATGGCTTTGCTGCAAAGGCTATTCTTCGTTTAATTCCCGCGCTAATGCCATTCCTGAAGCTCATTGCAAAGCCTGGGTGGCTTCAATTTCTTACCATCGATAGTCACATTTTGCCTTAGATGTCGGTGTTGATTGTTTTTTTCGACCACAGCCTATGCATTGTTTTGCTTCCATGAATAGCCAGACCTATTTTTGTTGCTGCTGTATCAATGCTCATAAATGACCCACAATACTATGATCCTATCTAACAGATTCGGTAATGTTTCGTCCGACCTTGACAGAACAGCGGAATTTCTACATGGACATCCGGCAGTTCGTCAAGGATGTCCAGACCAAACGTGCCCCTACATAGCTCGTCTCTATAAACTTCAAGATCTGCCTTACTTATAAAGGCCGCGCTATAGTTCGGTGTGGACCTGGGCGTCAACTGATAAGCCTCACCCATTAGTGCGGTCTTTGGCTAGCTGCCTCCAGTTGTGCACTCCAAGTTGGTTGAGGACCCTTCCACTTGCGCGGGCCACCTAAGGCGAGGCCTTCCTCAACTGCGTTGTGCCTCCGGATTAGTGTCGAAAATTCTGCGGGCTGAAGCGTTGATGTTCATTCGCTCTACAGGTCCCAGCCATCTTAAACGCACAATGCGCAGTTTTTTGACCAGGTCGATGCTGCTGTATAGCTCATAGAGTTTATCTTTGAATCGTCTCCTTCAGAACCCGTCAACGCATACGGGACCAAATACCTTACGATGGATTTTTCTCTCAAAACGTAAAAGGATATCTTTATCCGCTTTAGAAAGGGTCCATTCTTCGGAACAATAGAGCAGGACTGGGGTTACAAGGGTCTTATATAGAGTTTCCTTCTTGGTTCGGGAGACGGCCTTACTACATAGTTGCCTTCTCAGCCCAAAGAAAGGGCAATTGGCAAGCGTTATTCTCCATTTGATTTCTGAAGAGATGTCGTTTCAGATGCGATAGCCGATATGATAGCAGAGCCGAGGTAGATAAAGTCCGTTACTACCTTAAAGTTATAGCTGTCGATTGTGACATTCTGGCCGATTCGTTGATGTTGGGTGTCTCTTCTTGTTGACAGCATATACTTTGTTTTGCCCTCGTTTACCGCTGGACTATACTCGCAAATGCACTAGTGACAGCTCGCTGTGTTCTACAAATAATATCAATATCGGCGGCATATGCACAATTCTTTCAAGTATAATGTTGAAGAAGTCACATGACAGCACGTCGCCTTCCCTAAATCATTTTTTGAGATCAAAAGTCTCGGTTAGGTCGTTACCGACTCTGATGTAGCAGCGAGATTTCTCCATTGTCATCTTGCACAATTGGACGAGTTTGGCAGGGATGCCAAAACTAGATATGGCTCTGCATAGCTCGTCATAGTAGATGCTGTCACGTGTGGCTTTTAAATCGATAAAAAGGTGGTAAGTATCGATCTGAACTTCTTTGGTTTTCTCCAGGATCTGCCGGCGTAAAACCGCACTGATAGGGTCCAATCAGAGCGTTGATAAGGGCTCGCACAATACGGCAGACAAGATCTTATATGCCATGTTTGGGAGACTGCTACTTCTAAAGTTGGCCCAATTTAGAGGGTCTCCTTTCTTATGGACCGGTCAAACGATGCTGAGGTTCCATTCATCAGGCAAACAGTCATCCGACCAAATCTTGGAAATAAGTTAGTGTATGTATTCTACGAAGTGCCTTAAATAGTTTAGCGGGTAGGCCTTGTTCGACTTTAGTTTAGATATTGCTATCCTCACTTCATTTTGAACGGGTGGATGGAATACTTGACTTGAATCGTCAATATTGAATGGTTCGCTCTGCTTAACAGCGGAATTTGTGTTGCCTTCACCGGTTAGCGGTCTGCAGAAATGGCTTCTCCATATCATCAGCACCGATTGTGACTCTTCTACAAGGTTTCCTTGTTCATCTCTACAGGTTTTTCCGTTCGGGTCTTATTGCCCTGACACGTTCCTTTTACCTTTTGGTATTGTAATATTTCCGAACATTATTCCTGGAGTAGCATTTCTCTATTTCCTCGATCTCGCGCTTCTCGTGTTCTTTCTTTTTTCTCCGGAGAAGCCGAAGTTCTAACCTCCTCTTCTGCTTGTAGAGTTCATTGCACGTAGATTTTGTCGAGGCGCACGTAGAAGCTTTCTTTGGTAGCATCGTCCTTTCCTCTGTTGTGGCATGAGCGCATATAAGACTGATGTTAGCGAATTTACTTTTGATACGGATTGTTATAAGGCGTTCACTTAGGTGTCGAAAGCTCAGGACTTCTTACCGAAGTCTGCCGCTTACAACAAATCCGCATCCCAATAGATGCTGCTTACGTTCCCTATAGCAATCACCGTAGTAAACATCGCAGTTTTTCATCTTTCCTTTGCCCCGCTAAATGTTCGGCAACCTGTTTAAGGTCTCTTGTCTGCTACTTCTAATCCAATATATTCCTTTGCTGATGACAGTACTTTCTGCTTTTCATATTCGTTCCCGCACGGAACTATCAACAGAGTGGAATTTAATGCTTCCAAAACACAATATTGTCTGCTGTCGTTAACGCGAAATTTAAACACCCAGCCATTATCCATGAATGGCACTTGCAACGTCGAAACAGATAAACTTTCCATTCTCGGTATGTGTATCAGTGACAACTTACGTTGGAATGACCATATAAGTATTCGGTGTTTCCTCAAGCGGCGTAAGAAATACTTCAACCCCTCTGATCAGGCCTCAATATATAAGGCGGTTATCCGTCCGAAATTGGAGTATGATGGCCACATCTGGTCGGGTCCGCCCAAAACATCTCTGCACCTGCAAGATAGGAGTTAAAACCGTGCGATAAAATTCATAGGTGATACTATGTCTTATCGCGATTTTCGCCGCCCCTTCAAACTTTTAATCGTAACACTCGTCTCGCTATGAATGCTCATGAGTATACCCTCAAGCCCACTTTCTGATGTACTCTAAAATATTGTGATTCGTTCCCAAGCCGTACAACTCGCCTATGGAATGCCCAGCCTAGCTCTTTATTTCCTAGTCATTATAACCTTCAAATATTTAAAACCAACGTTCACCGGTACCTCTCTTTCCATCCTCCCTGATTTTCATTCGCCCGCGCTGTGTGCAAACATTTTCAGGGAACTTAAATCCCTTGAACGGGCGCTAATTATAAAAAAAAAACTAACAGACATAACTAAGTTGCTAAAATAGTTCACCAACAACTAGCAATTCAGAAGGGATCGATCCATGATGATAAGGAACCATATTGGGTTCATCAAAGAAGTAATAGAGTCTAATAACTTCATATTATACTGGGATAGACCAATACTAATCGACTACAATAGGCCAGGTATTATGCTAATAAATAAGCATGAACAAACAGCAATGATTATAGACATTGCAGTCCAATAAACATATAATGTTAAAAAAAACCGAAATGGAAAAAGTTTCGAACTATGAAAACCTACTGATTGAACTAAATGGAAATTGAAAAAAAGTACACAGTTACATAATTGTAATATCAGCGGAAGGTGTTATAAAGAAAAATCTAAAGCTGAACCTTAATGAAATTTGGCTGCCAACATCTTTTATAATGAAAACAGCACAAAACTCTACAATACTACCAACATGCCATATAGTAAGAAAATTTTTAAACCACCAAACCTGACAAAATAGTGGGCTTGGACAACACTAGCCGAGTTCTTCCTTTATGATAACCTCTCATTGAAGAACCAGTGAATTTTTTCTAGGTAATTGCTGAGAAAGTGCTGCTTTAGAAACTAAGTCGATGCTAAAAATACCTGTTGAAAAAATAAACAAAGTTCTGTGCTAGATTCGTCATTTCTAATTTGATTTTGTGATAATTAAAGAAAGCGAAATCTATAAAACGCTTTGCTCGGACCTTCATCAAAGACGCTCGAGGGAAAATTTCCAAGCATAAGAAAGACATGTGAGTTATAAGAGATGATCGAATCCTTTTGGTCAGTGAATTGTGGTAGAATTTAAAAATATTTCCAAGCATTAATCTCAAGAAATATGTACAAATTGGTAACTACCATTTCAGATCATTAACACTAGCCGCATGGTTGAGCGCAAACAAACCTGCAATGAGTGGTAGTCCAGTCAAGTTGCTTAGTAACCCTTCAAATCCAGCTTCAATCAAAAGCAAACCAAAATCAACCAAATGTGAATCACTAGAATCAATATGCCAGTCAGAACCTACACCATGCACAACTGATGTGGTATCTAAATATTTGAAGGTCTCTTCAACAACCTTACAAAGTGTTTCCAGTCAATTCGAAAATATGGACGTAACCACAAAATCACTTCTAACAGCTTGTGTAGTTTTTGTTACAGGCGTTCTATTGACCCGCAAGATGAGATACATTATTGATCATTTGGATGTTGTCTAATTGAAGTGAGAAAAGAAACCAAGATTGGCATTCATTCATGACTGTCATGGTCCGGTCATTTATCACAAAACTCGGTTTGCCATTTTTTTTTTAAATAAATAAAATATAAAATAACTGAAACAGCCTAAACTGACATAAAGGCTCCCGCAGGTGATCCAGATATCTAACCAAGTGTCCCTTGGAATGTATCAATGCATCACAGAGCTACAATATTTGCTTAATTCCTTTGCCCGTTATTTGCTAACCACTTCCAGGAAATAATATGGTAGGAAAAGGATATTAAGAAACTTAATGGACTTAACCTTTTTAAAATATCCGGCCTAAGCAGAGCCTGTTGCAATTTAAAAACAATATTATAAAATATTAATTCTTAACACTTCCACTATTACAATTCATTGGTTGGTAATTCAAATACAGAAAAGCTATTATCAAAATGTTTCGAAAAATGTTTCTTAACAAAATTAAATATCAGTTAATTAGCAAATTAGAAAATAGGAGGAGTTACTCCCATCATAAAGTAAAAACATCTCTAACTTGATCATGGGTTGAAACCTACTCCAATTCAAACAACCCGTCCTCATATTTTTCACGTATGGAATTGAAGCGAACATCAATATACTTTGTTCGCTTGTGGAATTCAGGGTTCTTTATAAGCCTGATGGCACCCTGATTATCTACGTACAAAACTGGTTTCGCAATTTGATCCCTGATCAAATCTTGTAAAAGCTGCTGCATCCAAACTAGCTCTTTAACGGCCTGGCAAGCAGCTATAAACTCCACTTCGATTGTTGATAAAGCTGCGGACTGTTGTCTTTGAGAAGCCCATGGTAGAATGCATAATCTGCATCGCTAAAACAGTTAAATTTAGTATTTTTAAAAAATATACCATATTCGTCCATTCCCTTGAAACAGGGCAAAATTCGCTTCACCATGGTGACGTGTACTTGAGTTGCATTGTCCAAATAAAGACTGACACATCCAACGACAAACGCTATATCTGGTCTAGTTGCCATCATAAGGTGCATCAAGCTATCCACCGCTTGCCGAAAAGGAAACTTTGTTGCCTCAGCTCCCTCATGGAAGCCACCAATTGAATTAATCGAGGTATCCGCAGGAGTCGATACAGGAACAGCATCCTTCATATTAAATTTCGATATCGATCTCCGTGTACTCGTATATGTCGATTAATTCAATTTTTTTTTTCTTATGATTAGCACGCGCTCAAGAGATTTAAGTACTGTTAAAATGCTTGCACACAGCGCGGGCGAAGGAAAATCAGGGCGGATAGAAAGAGGAGTACCGGTGAACGTTGGTTTTAAATGTTTGAAGGTTATAATGACTGGGAAATAAAGAGCTAGGCAGGGCATTCCATAAGCGAGTTGTACGACTTAGGAACAAATCACGATATTTTAAAGTACGTCCGAAAGTGGGCTTGAGGGTATACTGATGAGCATTCATAGCGAGACGGGTGTTACGGTTAAAAATTTGAAGAGACGGAATGCTACTGGCGATTTCTATGGAGCACTGTTGGTGAAAATAGCGATAAAACAGAATGAGACACAAGACATTACGTCGGTGTTCGAGGGTGTCCATTATTTGAGTGATGGAATGAGTTTTATCGCACGGTTTTGAATCCTATCAAGCAGGTGCAGAGATGTTTTGGGCGCACCCGAACAGATGTGGGAATTGTACTCCAATTTCGGGCGGGTAAACGCTTTATATATTGAGGTCAGATCAGAGGCGGTAAAGTATTTCTTATATCGCTTGACGAAACCAAGACATTTCAAAGCATTTTTGACGACACCGAATATGTAGTCATTTCAACGTAAGTTATCATTGACACACATACCGAGAATGGAAAGTTTATTGTTTAAATTTCGCTTTAACCACAGCAGACAGCATTGTGTTTTGGAAGCATTAAATTCTACTTTGTTAGTGGTGCCCCAATTAGTTATGTTGCTAATATCAGGATTTAATCAGCTTAACATACGCTGGCGTTCCCGTTCTACAGCCGAAGAGCAGGGACGTGAGTCCGGGAACGAATATGAAAAGCAGAGAGTACTGTCATCAGCAAAGGAATATATTGGATTAGAAGTAGCAGACAAGAGTTCATTAATGAAAATTAAAGAGAGTGTCGGAGACAGGACGGAGCCCTGGGGCACTCCAGCATTTACATATTTTGTGAATATCAGACTTAAGACAACTTGAAGAAGAGAGTCATCGATCCCAAAAGCACGTATTTTCGACAAAATAGGCTGATGCCAAACTCTGCCAAATGCATTAGAAATATCAACTGCAACTATTTTGCTTTCACCAGATTGATGTCACTTTTCGGTGAGACATGCCATCAAATCACCAGTGAACCTTTTGCTACGAAAACCGAACTGTCGGTCATTGAGAAGTTTTCGTGTTTCGAGATATTTCATGAGCGTTTCCATGACCTTGGAAAGAAGGAACGTAAGTGCAATGGGTCTGTAGGAGGAGAGGGAAGAAGATTCGCCTTTTTTTGGACTGGCTGGACAAATGCTGCCCTAAAGAGTAGGATTGATGAAAAAGCTTACGCAGTGGTTTTGCCAACGAGGAAGAAAACCTCTTTAGAATGAAGTGAGATATACCATCTGGACCAGCGGATTTGTGAATGTTAAGATCTTTAAGAACTCTTGCTACTACACGAGTGTGAAAGTGGATTTGTCCCATTGAAGATTCGACGCACTCAAGCGTAGGCGGAGACAAAGCACATTCTGGGAGTGTTGAGCTGGCCGCTAAGTGTGCAACAAGCAGATTAGCCCTGTCCAAAGAGCTGACAGCTGGAATATCATTATAAATGAGCGTTGGGATGGAGGATGAGGCAGAATTTCTATTGGGTCTGTAACTTAATTCGCGTGGTTTGCTAAGAGATGGCGTAACTTGTATTATTCTATTGGAACATGCGTTGGAAAGCTACTGTCATTGTACGTCATTTCAGTATATGTCATTCATTTGAAGCGTAAACAACAATAATTTTTTCCCACTCAAATATGTCGAACTTTGTGCCTGAAAAAGTGTTTTTGCGGGGAGTTCTTCTTCATTACTTTAATATGAAGAAAACTGCTGCCGAAAGTCATCGTATTTTGGTGGAAGTGGTGGTGAACGTGCGCTAGCTGAGCGAACGTGCCAAAAGTGGTTTGCACGATTTAAAAGTGGTGATTTTGGCTTGGAAGACGATGAACGTTCTGGGCAGCCAAAAAAGTTTGAAGATGAAGAACTGGAAGCATTACTCTATGAAGATTGTTGCCAAATACAAGAAGAGCTCGCAGAATTTTTGGGTGTCACTCAAGCAGCCATTTCAAAACGTTTAAAAGCAGCTGGATATATTCAAAAGCAAGGAAATTGGGTTCCACATGAACTCAAGCCGAGAGACGTCGAAAGGCGGTTTTGCATGTCCGAAATGCTGCTGGAATGCCACAAAAGGAAGTCATTTTTGCATCGGATTGTTACTGGTGATGAAAAATGGATCCATTATGACAATACCAAGCGCAAAAAATCATATGTGAAACCCGGCCAACCAGCCAAATCAACGGCAAAGCCGAATATCCATGGCGCGAAGGTAATGCTCTCTATTTGGTGGGATCAGATGGGTGTGCTGTATTATAAGCTGCTAAAACCGGGTGAAACCATCAATGGACAACGCTACCGAACACAATTAATCCGTCTGAGGAGAGCAGTGGCCGAAAAACCCCCGGAATATGCGACCAGACACGAGGCAATAATTTTCCATCATGACAACGCTCGGCCCCACGTTGCTATTCCGGTTAAGAATTATTTGGAAAACAGTGGATGAGAAGTCTTAACCCACCCGCCTTATAGCCCAGACCTTGCCCCTTCGGACTACCATTTGTTCCGGTCGATGCAGAACGTCCTCACTGAAATACGGTTCACATCAGAGCAGAATATAAAAAATTGGCTTGATTCATTCTTGGCTGCCAAGCCGGCGCAGTTCTTTTGGGATGGGATCCACAAATTGCCAGAAAGATGAGAAAAAGTCATAGCTTCAGATGGGCAATACTTTGAATAATACTAATTTACATGTTTTTCTTAAATAAACGTTCAAATTTTGAGAAATTATCCACGAATTAAGTTTTGACGAACGACCAAAAACTTTTACCACCTTTGGGACATTGTACGAGTAGTATTTTCTGGCTTAGTTTTTAGTCGTGTTGGAATTTTGCACGCTTAAGAAAGGCGTTGTAGTCATTCTTGGCTCGTTTAAAATTTTTTTGGTTTTCCTCTGTTGGGTTGGTCTTGAAGGATAGAAAAAACATTTCTCTAACCCTGACAGCCTCTTTACAGCTCGAGTCGTACCATGACTTTTCTTTTTGTTTGATACTCTTTTTCCGATGAGGGATAAAGTTTCTCATTCCAACGCCGTTAACGGGTAACATAACGACCAGTTAAAATTCCTAAAGAAGCTGTTAAGACCGCTCCAGTTGGATTTCTTTTAGGAATCTTTTCCTTGTTTTCTCTAACTGTGTGGTTGGTGTGCGAGAAATTAGCGGATATGACACAATAGTCCGACGAGCCTAGAGGAGAGAGCACATCAATCGTGTACTTATCAGGGCAGAGGTTAAAAACAAGTCCAGGGTGTTGGCGGTATGATTATCAACGTCTAGTATTCGTGTAGGCTCATTTACAAGTTGGGTTAAGTTATTTTCCGCAGCGATGATCTCAACACACCGTCCTTCGGGTGTTGTCTGTCTAGAATGTCGGACCCACCCACAATTGTGTATATTGAAGTCGCCCGTAATAACGATTTCAGTAGTTGAGGACAACCAGCGATTACGTGCTCGATAGTTCCTCCAACTTTTCAACACTTTCTACATCTATCGTCAATATTTGCACTTATGCAATGCTTTTCATAATTTCTTGTTCTAATGGCCTTGTCTTGAATGGCCATCATAAATCCTTCTATTTCACGGTGTAAATTACCATATGTGAGCCGTAATAGTGACATGCTATGTCGACATGACTTTCCGTGCAAACTTGCTTGTAAATTTGATTGGATTGCTTCTTATACAGCTGGTATATCATGCTTACTTGTAAGCTGGGGTTGCTTAGGGTTAATGGAGTAAAGCCTTCATCTGCTTTTATTATAAGTCTCATAGACTCGTTTTCAGACGATAATAGTCTGTTCCTTAGTCCTGTCTCCTGTGATCTACTTAACTTAAAAACATTAAGCAAGCCCATTCCCCTTCTTTTCTAGGTAGGTACAACCTCTTTACTGACGAGTTTGAGTGTAAACTTATTAAGTAGCTTTTTCGTAAGTCTATCAGTTCCATGTAGGTCACTGTCGGACAATTTTAATATTCCAAATGAGTATGATAACACTGGGACAGCCCATATGTTCAATGCTTCTACCATATTCTTGCCTGATAGTTTTGTGTTAAGTAGCTTTGTGACTCTTTTCTTGTATACCTGGGTAAAATCCGCTTTTAAAGATATGTGGATTATTCGTTAATTTTCGGATATCCCTAGGTATTTGTAAACATTATTTGGTTGGAGTTCCCCGATGCATTGGGACACTTCACCGGAAGTTTCTATTTTTCCCTTCATGAGTCTTATGATGGCATATTTTTCAAGACCGAATTAAATTTGAATATTTTCACTGTCTTCCGGGGTTAATCTTGTATCCCATTTTAGTTTGTTTAAGTAATGTGGAGAGTGGGTTTAATGCCTCTTTTTATCTTAATTGCGCCAATATTACTCTTAAAAAATTAACTATTCTTTGGCTTATTTTATATACTCGTATTTGGAGCTTCTTGTAGTCAATATAACATGCGTGCAAGTTTATTTTTTTTACCTGCGTTTGTTTCAGGATGACTGCATCAATTGTAAGTTGATGCTTGCATCCTATAGTGCCTCTCCTGCAACCCTTCTGTTCATCTTCCCATAAATTTTTTGATATGCAATGGCTCATTTAGCAGAGAAGTTAAAAGCAGGTCATTGGACGGCAGTTTTCAGACCACTAGGCATCTCCTTTTTTGAATAATAAATGTGTATTACACTTGGTTAGGTAGATGGGTATTGCTAATGCAGGTAGGTATTTAAGCCAGAAATTGTGAAGTTTATCTGGCCCTGGTGTTTCCCAATTGCTGGTCTTCTTAATGACCTTTGTCACCTCATAGGTGCTAATATCTTCTTCGTTCATCTCTATATGAGGAACTCCATCTCTAATTTCCTGCAGCCAATACGCTTCTTTAATGAAATTCTTTCCTTCTGAACATATCGATTCCCAGTACTGCTTAAATATATTCAAGGTAGCGCTAGGAAATGCCGCAGTTGGCTCATTTATTTCTTCTCCTTGCATATGTCTCAGAAATCGTTTCTTGCTCTTTTTGAAGTCTTCATTTTGTTACCTTCTTTTATGAAGCTCATTATATCTTCTAAGTCGGTGTCATGCACCAATTCAGACACTTTACACTTTATCTTCTTGGAAAGAATCCCTTGCAGTTACTCATCAATAACATCTGCCTTTGATCGGAATGCATCTATGCTTATTTCCAGTCTTCGTTTCTATCGTGGTGCAGGCTTTCTTCTTTTTGGCTGAGTTTGTGTCCCAGTATTCAGAGTTTTTTCACCACTGAGATGAATTACTGTCACAGCCGCGCAGTATAATGCCAGATGTGTTTCTTCTAAGCACCTGTTTGTGTTGAGGTACTGTAAAAGAGTATTATTAACATGTTTAATTATATGCTCCGCATTTCTTATTATTATTATTATTAGTATATTTTATTAGTACGTAATCTACATTATACATGATAAAGAGCCCAGCTGCGGAGACTATTGGCTCTTCAACAATTAAAGGGTGTTCTTTTTAGAGTTTTACAAATTCAATATGGAATAAAGCACTTGAAACTAATGTTAATATCTATCATATTAGCCTTGTTTAATAGATAATTTTATGCCATCACTGTTCAGATATTACATCCGGCATATACTCGCGAATGAAGTGTAATCCTGAAGTCCAATTTTCGACAACTTTACCGAACAGCTGGGGCCATATATCAGCAATAACATGGCGAATGTTGACTTCCAAATCGTCCAACGTCTCTGGGTTACCGGCATAGACTAGTGACTTCACATACCTCCAAAGAAAGTAATCTAAAGGTATGGGATCATAGGATCGTGAAGGTCAGTTTACAGGCCCATTACGCACCGTGTGGCTTGTTGTGCCATCTTGTTGAAACTAAAGCTCTGTCACGTCAATGCCATTCAACTGAGGAGCGAAGCAGCCAGAAATCGTGTTTCGATAGCGCTCTCCATTGACGGTAACATTCTGGCCGATGATTCCACCAGCCCATAAAGCACACCAAACAGTGAGTTTTAATGGTTGTAAGGGCGTCTCGACAAAGGCTTCTGGGTTTTCTCCACTCCAAGTTCGGCAGTTTAGCTTGTTTACATATCCATTTAACCGAAAATGGGCCTCATAGGAGAACAAAATTTTGCGTTGAAAATGAGAATAAAGCTGAATCATGTGTTCGGCACATTCACCGAACCTACGACGCGTAGAATGGTCACGCGGCTTCAACTCTTGCACAAGCTGGATCTTATAAGCTTTTAAGACAAGATCTTTCCGTAAAGTCTTCCACAAAGTGCATAGGCATAGCTCCAATTGTTGTGCACGATAGCGAATCGACTCATTCGGATTCTCCTCAACACTACGCTCCACAACGGCAATAACATCTTCTGTTCGCACTGTTTGTCATCTTTGGGGATGCCTATTATCCACTAGAGTGTACGCGGTGCGAAAACGATTCATCTTGTTCCGAATAACTTGCTCAGATGGATGACTATGTCGCCCGTAAAATGGACGTAGCGCACGATAAGTTTGGTGAATCGAACCATGTTTTTCAAAATAAGTTTGCACTATGTGCACGCCTTATTCTGACGTTAATCTACTCATCGCAAAATGGCAAGACGTACTAACTACAAATCAACTTTCAACTGTCAAATTGGCGATCTGTAGCAACAGTATTGCCAGTTTAAAAACCAAACCTCTAAAGCAAACACCCTTTATAAACTACTATTTAAGGAGAACTACTAAGTCAATTTTGCCTGCTCAATTATTTTTGAAATTTCTCTGCTATCTGCCATCCCTGCTTAACTGATTCACTTATAATGGATAGGGAAATCTCGCTGCTCCATCTTAATAAGTGGGGGATCAGTGGGATCTTCAGTTGAACCGTATGTCCTGCCGTCCTTATGGCAATCATAGGGTTTGCTCGCTTTAATATCCACATGGCGAACACCTAATCGCCAAGCCATCAACCAAATTGATTATGTTGGGACCAAGAGACCGTTTCTAGTCTTTTATGTCAAAACATGCTATGTTGGCGTAAGCCCAGTACCACCCTGATCTACAATGGGGAATAATCCCCATTCTTATTTATTTGATCGTCCTGGCGAAACCCCATTCAGACCAGTACCAATTCGAAGTCATCGTGTAGGCTAGACTTCCTCTACCTAAAACCTCCTCCAATCTTTGGGTTATGGCACGCTGTAGTATTTTCTACATTTTTGTGGTTTTCCAACAGTCGACTTTAGGCATAAGCCACAGCCACCATGAAGATCTCGCAAGGGCCCCCTCTCTTCAAATTAAGCTGGAACGTAGGGCCTCCTGGTTACAGAAAAAAGCCTCTGTCGGGCTACAAGTAAGACCCCTACAGATTTCATATATCGGCTGGTCGCTGAAAAGCCTTCGAACATGTCGCTGGTCAAAGTCTATGTACACCAGTTGCAAATTTGATGTTCCTTTGCACAAAACCAGCTTTGCTTTGAAAGCTAAATAGACGCAGCCTGTACAATTGGACATGGGTCCGTTGCGACCGACAGATGTCTCCAGTGTTTTAAGTGAACTCCTGACAAATATAAGCCTAAAGTTCTACCCTTGGTATGAGTCGTGGCCGATCCAAAACCTCTTGTTGATCTTAGGATCACAGCACCCAATAATTATTGCAACTCTACATCGATCAGCTCGAAACCAACTGGAAAACCCTTCCTGCGATTTTAGATTTACACCACTGCCCACCTCTTTAAGTCAGATCCGGACCGAAGTCGGGGTGGTTCCTGATTCCCATGATACCATGACCAGCCGCTCATAATGCAACTGCAACAATCTAGCTCTGCCCCGATGCATTATTAGACTAAGAACGTTATTGATGGCAGTAGCCCTAGTAATTAGGTCCAGTTGCAACAGACAGACTGCAATCACAACAAAACGTGTATAGTCAATCCTTTCGTGCCCATGAAATATCCCTGACTGGTGGAGAGCGCAGGTTAGTATTTATCCACCGAGCAGCGTTGCGTTGTAAGAGCAAACAAAGGGAACTACTCGTACCTCCCTTCTCCAGAGGAAAAGTAAAAGCATGGGAAACTCACTATCGAGGATCAGATGTTACTTCAGGATCGAAATTCGAAAAGGTGAAAAGAAAGTGTCAAATCAAAAAGAGCCAAAAGGAAACCTGTGAAGATGATCAAAGAAATTAAAAAGTAAAATCATAGTCGCGGCTGAGAATACGGAACAACAATATCCGCAGATTGGTGAATTGCGAGTACGACCAAATTCCGACCATTTAATTATAACAATGCTCTCGGAATGGGCGGTCTACTTACCGACCCATTGAAGAAAGCAGTGCATAACATTCCAAGAGAAAAATATGGCTGATGAAAGTCCCTTATATGGCGGTTACTTGTCTCCTAGCTAAACTTGTCATGGAGAACGCTGGTTCTTCAATAAAGATCAAAGGCAATCTCACTTACTTAGATGGCGCTATAGTCCGGGCTGGAGCTGGCACTCAACGAATAGGCTTCTCCAGGTACCGGCTACAGGAAAGTCATGGCAAAACTCAAAGACGCCAGGTCACTCTCACTCTTACGCCCTTTCTTAATGCAAAAAATATTATGGGGATTATTTCCACCGCAATCACCAGCAGAGCATATAGAAGCTCCGATACATCGCAGCCGTCACAGAAATGTAACTCCAGGATTGAATGACATACCAAATAACGCCCTTAAGCTAGCCATCAGAACAAACACAGAACCTTTCGTGAAAGTGTTTTTTCCAGACCAATGGAAAAGGCAACGTCTGGTTCTGTTGCCTAAAGAGAAAAAGCACCAGATGAGCCCTCGTCGTACCAGCCCCTATGTTAGACATATGCAACCGACTAGAGGTCGTAATTAGTGAAGCCGGGGGACTCTCAAACAGTATGGATTTAGAAAAGCTCGTTCTACAATAGATGCTAGACCTGGGCTAACTACAATCTTGAAAAAAGCTATTCAGGGCGGTGCAAAGAAATGTGGTGCTGTAATAACACAGGACGTCAAAAATGCGTTCAACTCTGCAAACTGGGGATGTATAGTGCAGTCCCTTAGAGCAATGATTCAATAATGCGAAGTTATTTTGAGAAACGGTTTTTGGTCCTTGATAGCGACGATGGAATAAGGCAGTACCAAATATCTGGCGGAGTACCACAAGTATTGGTACTAGGTCCCATCCTGTGGAACATTGTGTATGACAGGGCTGTAAGACTTGAAATCCCAAACGAGGCAAAAATCATAGGTTTTGGCGGTGATTCGAGTATTGCAATCGTTGTCGCGGCGAAACACCTGGAGGAAATAGGGGACCCTAGGAACGAATGTATCCGAAAAGTGAGACGGTGGATGGCAGGAGTAACTACAAAGAATCTATGATGCCAAAATCCAGGAAGCCTTAGCTTCAGATGAATATATCAAGATGGCAGAACTACAGCGAAGCATGTGAACATGAGAGGAGAGATGAAATCGGTCTTCAAAAGAAAGGCCGACCCATTGCCATATGCCAAATATCCAAAAATGGACGGGTCGGGATTACGGAGAAATGGATTTCTATCTCAGCCAGCTCCGAACTGGAAATGGCAGCTTCCGTGCTTCTTCATGGATTGCTCCAAAACCAATTTAGGATGCGGCGCTGCTGGTGTCTTTCTGGAGGACGGCAACGTAATCTCGTTAGGAAAACTTGCATCTGTAGTGGAGGAGGCGAAGCATTTGCATCTGTAGGGACGGCCAAGCTGCGCTTAAAGCCTTGCTGAACCCTCTTAACACTACCAAGCTAGTTCGACAATGTAAAACATCACTGAATGAATGCAGTCGGAATGCTTAATTCACTGCGTCTTGTCTGGTTCCAATGGGATCATGGGAAATGAAATCGCCGATTTACTTGGCAGGCAGGGATCAGAGGAGAGTTTTACAGGCAGTTGTGTTTCATATGAGTACAACTGCAGATTGCATGACCCTCCAGGGATGCTACTCGTAAGAAACCGATGAAAACACCGCGGAGCACTACCATTGTGAATGTCCAGCTTACGCTCGCATGAGGCTGCAGTTACTCGGTGCTGGTACTCTAGGAACCTTACAACTGAAACTCTTATTCATCTTTTTTCGAAAGACGGAAAAAAGAACTTGCAACTGTTCAGAGAGAAAAAAAAAAGAAGAAAACTCCTCGTTTGATTTCTGATGGGTGGTCATTATAATGTTAAACAAGGCGACAGCGGACGAATTCTAAGGATGGAATCAACGGTGGCATTTACAGTTCCAGTTACGAGTAGGTCAAACTAGTGCTATCTCTATATGAACTGCTTCAACGTACTCGAATACCAGGTCTATTGGGATCTCCAACACGTCACGGTGTTGCAAAAGAGTTGCTGGGGGATGAGCCCCTAATATTTGCCAACTGCAGCACTCACATCGCAGAAGCTGGTTACTGGCTCCGGAATTTGGTCCGGCCCCTTTTGCTGCAAAACGAACAAAGGACAACGACTTTTGGATCTGCACGTGGAATGTTCGAACCTTGACCAGGCCGCGTGCAGCCGAACAATTAGCGGAGGTCTTAGACTGCTACAAAGCAGGTATCACCGCCTTCTAGGAAATGCGGTTTGATGGGCCGGGCAAAAGAAGATGAAAAACTGTGATGTTTACTATGGTGATTGCTATGGGGAACGTAAGCAGCGTCTATTTGGATGCGGATTTGTTGTAAACGGCAGACTTAAGCAAGAAGTCCTGAGCTTTCGACACCTAAGTGAACGCCTTATAACAATCCACAAGTAAATTCGCTAACATCACTCTTATATGCGCTCATGCCCCAGCAGAGGAAAGGACGATGCTACTAAAGAAAGCTTCTACGTACGCCTCGACAAAACCTACGTGCAATGTCCGATGTGTGACGTTAAAATCGTCCTAAACGGCTTTAATACCAAAATTGGAAAGGGGGACATATTTGGTAGCACAATCGGAGCACATAGCCTATACGACACCACGTCTGGAAACGGACTTAGGATATTCGATCTCGCTGCGAGACGTAACGTTACTATAGCAGGCAAACGGTTTGCTCACATCGATATTCACAAGAGAACATGGCAGACATCGGATCGATGTAAGGCACCACTCAAGCATTTTAGATGTCCGAACATTCCGAGTGGCCAGCATAGACTCGGACCACTACCTAGTTGCAGCAAAGTACTTCTACGGATATCTCAGACGCCACAACAACGGGGAAATACTATGAGGAGATTTAACGTTGAATGGTTGCGATCGCAACAAGCCGCCAGGACCTTTTCCAATCGGATATCCCTCAGCCTCCCGACAAGTCCTTTGCAGCCAGCATCAAGTGCCTAAGACCAGTGGCTCAGGTGCCGAGAAGCCATCAGAAATGCCGCAACTGACATGGCGGTTTTCACCCACCCACTACCACGAAACCTGTGATTTGATGAAGAGTGCCGGCAAGCACATGCAGCAAAACAACTTGCCTACAAAGCGGAGCTGTACAAAAGGACGAGAGCGGCTCGTGAGCTCCACGAGCAAAAGAGGTGGGAAGAACATCGGCTTCTCCGGACAAAAAAGAAAGAACATAAGAAGCGCGCGATCGAGGAAATAGAGAGGTAAAAAGAACATATCAGAGTATTAAATGAAATAATAGAAATGAACATGGTAACCTTGTAGTAGAGTCACTGTCGGTACTGAGGATATGAAAAAACCATTTCTGCAGACGACTCAAATTCCACTGTCAGGCAGAGCGAACCATTCCATATTGACGATGAAAGTCAAGTATTCCGCCCACCCGACCCAAATGAAGTGAGGATAGCAATATCTAAACTGAAGTCGAATAAGGCCTACCCGGAGAACTATTTAAGGCACTTGGTAGAGAGCATATACTAACTTATTTCCAAGATTTGGTCGGATGACTGTATGCCTGATGAATGGAACCGGTCCACAAGAAAGGAGACCCTCTAACGCGCCAACTATAGTTTCCAAAGCATCGCAAATAAGATCTTGTCTGCCGTATTGTGCGATCGCCTGAAACCATTAGTCATCGATCTAATTGAACCCCATCAATGCAAGGCCCGGTATGTCCACAATTGACCAAATACTCACACTACGACAAGTTCTGGAGAAAATTTAAGAAGTTCATATCGATGCTCACCACCTTTTTATCGATTTTAAAGCCGCATATGACAGGATCGACAGAGACGAGCTATACAGAACCATGTCGAGAGTTGGCGTCCCTACCAAACTCGTCCGCTTGCCCAGGATAGCGATGGAGGAAGCTCGCTGCTGCATCAAAGTCGGTAATGACCTAACCGAGATTTAGGACAGGCGACACGCTGTCATGTGACTTCTTCAATTATATACTTGAAAGAATTGTGCAAAACTCACAAGCCAACACGCGAGGTACGATCTTCTAAAAGTCTTCTATACGCCGTCGATATTGATATTATTGGTAGAACACAGCGATCTGTCACTGGTGCTTTTGCGAGTATAGGAACAGAAGTGGCAAAAATAGGTCTAGCGGTAAACGAGGGCAAGAAAGGACACCCAACTTCGACGAATCGACAGCTATCATTTTGGGCTGAGGAGGTAACTATTGTATATAGTAAGGCCCTCTCCCGAACAACCAAGGTAACTCTATATAAGACCCTTATAATCTCAGTCCTGCTCTATGGTTCCGAAGCATGGACTTTTGGTCGTTTTGAGAGAAAAATTATTCGTAATACTACCTTGAAATTTCTCGGAATGAAATCCGAAAATTAAAAATACAAGTTTATTCATCTAAATCTATATTGTTCCCTTCAGAGTAATCCCCATCGACTGCAACACATTTATGCCAGCTCCTGATCCAATCCTCGAAACATTTTTTATATTCGGTTTTCGGTATGTCCATCAGTGCTTTCTGCGATTTTTCCATTACTTCCTCTCGGCTGCTGAAACGCGTTCCCCGTAGTGGTTTTTTTTTAGCTCTATTGAACAGAAAAAAGTCACAGGGAGCCAAATCAGGCGAATTCGGTGGCTGTTGGATGGTATTTGCTGCATTTTTCGTCAAAGAATTACGAATAATGATGGCACTGTCCGACGGTGCGTTATCATGGTGCAAAATCCACGAGTTTTCTGCCCACAATTCTGGTCTCTTTCGGCGAATTGCTTTACGCAAACGTCTCATAATGCCCAAATAATACTCTTTGTTTACTGTCTGGCCGTCTGGCAAAAATTCATGATGCACTACACCGTTGTAATCCATAAAAACCGTGAGCATTGCCTTCTTTTTTAACTGAAAACGACGTGTTTTTTTTTTGTCTCGGCTCATTTGGTGAACGCCATTCACTTGTCTGATGTCTGGATTGCGTGTCGTACTCATAAACCCACGTCTCGTCTCCAGTAATGATACTTTTGACGAATGTGGGATCGGATTCAGCCTCGCAAATCATCTCTTTTGCGACGTCAACACGGTCTCTTTTTTGCATGAAATTGAGGCCTTTTGGCACCAACTTTGGTGCTACACGACGGAAACTCAAATCATTAACCAAAATGTCTTGGACGGATCCATAGGCAATGTTCAAGTTCTCCGCTATCTTTCTGATGGTTAATTTGATGGTTATTGACCAACATTTCTTCTACTTCGTCAATGTTTTGGTCGGTTTTCGATGTCGATGGTCTGCCACTGCGTTCATCATCTTCGATTGACTCACGAGTACTTTTGAACCGCTCGTGCCACTGGTAAACGGTCGTTTTCTTTAGAGAATCGTTGCCGGAACACTTTTCCAACATGTCCAACGTTCGCTTACCATTAAATCCGTTTTTTTTACGCAAAATTTAATACTCGTACATGTTCGTTGTTGCAAATTTAAATCCATTTCTAAAATTGTAAAAAATCGTCAACACACCCAGAGATAGATGTACTCTTGGCTACGTAACTTTTACAAATGTCAAGCTATAACGCTAAGATTTAGAGGGAATGTCAACAACGGATTTACCAACTTAACAAAAAAACAGAACTCAAATCGGACACCACATGGTGGTGTCCCCCGGGAACTTTTTGATCAAGGTGGTATTCCTGGCTTTATAGCAGCAGATTGGCCATCGCGCAGTCCAGATCTGAATGCACTGGATTATGGTTTGTGGTCAGAATTGGAAAACATGGACTGCAAGACTACCCACAGAAATTTGGAAGGCCCTAAAACAGCATTAACCAGAGTAGCGTCCACGATCTCCACGGAAACCGTACGTGCCCCTATAGCCCAATGGCCAAACCGTTTGGAAGCTTGTGTTAAAGCAAAAGGCAGTCATTTCGAATGAATCCAATTTTTTTTTTAATAATCAATATTGTGGCCTAATAAATGCAATAATACGAGGGCGGGTCAATAAGTCCGTGACAGGCATCTGTCAGTTGACTCCTGTCAAAATTTAAACTTGCTGCGTCAGTTAGTTTGTGTTTGACAGCTATTTTTATCAGACTACTCACTAATTTGAGGAGAAAATGGAAAAAAGTGAATTTCGTGTGCTTATTAAGCATTATTTCTTGCGAAAAAAAACCATTACCGAGACCAAGGCTAAGCTTGATAAATACTATGGGGACTCTGCACCATCGATTTCAATGGTAAAAAAGTGGTTTACTGAATTTCGTTGTGGCCGTACAAGCACTGAAGATGCCGAACATCCTGGACGCCCAGTTGAGGTCTCTACACCCGAAACAATCGAAAAAATTCACGATATGGTGTTGGCCGACCGAAGATTGAAAGTGCGAGAGATTGTGGAAGCCGTAGGGATCTCGCATGGCTCAGTGGTTTCAATTTTGAATGATCACTTGGGCATGAGAAAGCTTTCCGCAAGATGGGTGCCCCGTTTGCTCACAGTCGACCACAAACGCAATCGTGTAACAACTTCACAGGAAGGTTTGGCGTTGTTTAATCGCAATATGGAGGAGTTTTTACACCGTGGACGAAACATGGATCCATCACAACACACCAGAGAACAAACAACAGTCAAAACAGTGGGTTTCTAAGGGTGAATCGGAGCCAAAGAAGGCCAAGGTGGGTTTGTCAGCCAATAAAGTTATGGCGACTGTTTTTTGGGATGCACGCGGGATAATCCACATTGACTACCTTCAAAAGGGAAGAACAATCAATGGGGAATATTATGCCAACTTATTGGACCGATTCAATGACGATTTGAAAAAAAAAACGACCTCATTTGGCCAAGAAAAAAGTTCTTTTCCACCAAGACAATGCAAGGGTGCACACATGTGCAGTTGCCATGGCAAAAATCCATGAATTGGGCTATGAATTGCTCCCTCATCCACCCTATTCTCCAGATTTGGCTCCGAGCGACTACTTCTTGTTCCCAAACCTGAAGAAATGGTTTGGTGGAAAAAGATTTGACTCCAATGATGAAGTCATCTCGCAAACAAAGGCCTATTTTGAGGACCTCGACAAATCATTTTTTTTGGAAGGGATAAAAAAATTGGAGAAGCGTTGGACAAAGTGTATAGAGCTCAAGGGAGACTACGTTGAAAAATAAAATTATTTTTTTATCAAAAAATCTGTGTTTTAATCCAAAAGTCACGGACTTATTGACCCGCCCTCGTATGTTTCCTGTTTTTTTTTTATAGCGTTTTATATTTGTAACAGAACTTATGGCAGGACTAGGACTGTGATATCTTACAGTTTTTCATAATTTTTTTTCAACGCATGGCACTTTTTGGAGGGCCATTATGTTTGCTTTGTGGCAGCCGAGGATCTCCGCTGCACGCGGTCTTACAAGGGCCCAAATATTCCACATGGTGTTCCGAAGATCGTTGTCCCTTGATCGTTTACCAATAGTTAATTCGTTATTATCCTAGACTTTTAACTGGTTCGTCACATTTCATTCTTATCTCCTGCGCTTTGGATTGTGAGCCCTACGACGGCGTAGGCCAGTATCGCTCATGTACTTTCCATTTTAGATTTCCAGAAAGATTTACTCAATCGACAGGCAAAACTCTTTCAGCTCTTAAAAATCATGAACATTGTTGCCAAATCGAATATATCATAATGAAAATAATTACAATTTACTATGATATTAAATACAACTTCTGAAAGTCATAGCGAATTCGAATAAACTCGTTGGCCACAGAACAGCTTGCGAGCGAGAACCTACACATAAACAACTACTGGTTGTCTAAAGTGTAAAACAAAACCCATACAATCGTACCATGCCCTATGTTCGGGAAAAAATTATTTTAGAAAATAAGAAGAAAAAAAAAATCTGAAATCTTGATTGGCGATCAAGTCGTTCAAGTCGTCCAAAAGCTTTACTCTAAGTGCTGCGACTCATCGGAGCTTAAGAAGAGTTTCCAATTCTCGAGGCTAAGTTCAGGTTTTACTCTTAAAATCACACTTAAATCACCATTTGGTAGGGAAACCGCAAGGAAATAAAGTGCCGGTATCAGACGCCACTGGACCATATATTGTCAGTTATTTAACATTAGCAAGAGAAACAATACGATCAGTCTTGATCGATCCGTTGCGACTGAGTGTACGATTTTATGTGTGTACCTGACAAGAATCTCTGCATGAGAAAAGAGCTAAAATAATCTTTTTTTCTTTTTGTTTTTGTTCTTTTTATAAAAAAAAAAATAGTACGTATCTCCGAAAGTATCAACAATTAACTAGAAATAACAAAAAAAAAAATATTAACTTCTCGGTAGCTGACCTAAACTGCTTCCAAAGATGATAAGCAAATTCACTCTGTACGATGTCGCTCTTCTTTTGATCGCTGCGGTATCACTAGCCAGTGCACGTAAGTCTTAAAAAAAATTTACAAAAAAAATCTTCTTCTTTTGTGTGTATGTATGTGCCTTACTGCCGACTGAAAAAAAAAAACCTGCTTTTATTTATGTTTATTTAAAATCTAACATTACCTCATCAAAGATTCGCTTTGTGTGTTTATTAATTGACGAAATCACCATCTGATCTGATGGATAGTAATCATCTTTTCATGCTTTCAAAATTAATGGCTAGTTAAACACTGTTCTAGAGAATGTGTCCAGGAATTTGGCTATTCTGTTGGCGTTTTTTTTTTTTTTTCTTTTTTTGAAAATTTTTCCGATTAAAATTGTGCCGAAACTCATCGTAGAAATTATAAGAACTGCAAGCATAGGGTTAGTGATTAATAAGTTTCTGTGAACCCCCCCAAGTGTAGAATTATTCTCTTTGGAACAGCTTTACAAGCAGCAGGGGTAGAGGTTGTGCTTGAGTAGCCCTGAGAGACTGAGATACTTGTACAGTAATCCGAAAAAATAAAAATAAAAAAAAGCACCAGAAATACAACATTAAGGCGATAAAATGATTGTGGCCGGTTACTGTTGAATAGCCTTAGCAGTGTTAAGTGGCAAAACGAAGACGAAGATTGTCATCTTCTCATTAATTAAAAATAAAAATAAACTAACTGGTTGACGGTAGCTTGAGAATTGAATGATATTTTGCGATGTTTACTAAAGTTTGTCCAAATTAATTGTAAGCAATTTATGTGATCATACAGTTTAATGTCTCCAATACATTAGGCTTTGCAAGTGAATTGCTGCGGGGTTTTACAAAGACTCCTGGATTTTCCCATATTTATTTCATTTCTATCTTTCAGAGTTTTTCTCGGTAAAGGTAAACCAGAATTTCAAAGAAATTTACCTCCTAAAGGACCTATGCATACCATAATCGTATCATGGTAAGCAGTGCCTAGTTGGAGACTGATTCAATGACCTTGTGGTTTTTATAATACAATGACCTTCCTCGACATGATTATTTCTAGAGAGAAACTCGTTTGGCCATTTCGTTAGTAAACAAATGCGACTGCTCATTGGTTTTTCCTCGTTGCATGAATTTGTTTATGACCTGTTCCGAGCGGCAAAGATAAGAGCAGAAGATTAGCTAGCCTTACAGCTGCTGCTTACTTTGTGTTTCTTGTTTTCAGCATCGATTCGATATTGAAGGACACAATAAGAATTTTTTCTAGAAAAATCGTTTTTAATAGCCGCCATAAAGCAGTTATTCCTTCAGAACATACCATTCAGACGAAGAACTAGATTTTGTGTCTTCTTGAATGGCCACAGTCTCAAGATCTACAAGATCCGCAGTATAACCTTAGTACCCGTTGCATGGTTTTGTCCCCACCCCATCTGTTTAGTTAACCGGCTCCCAACTCTTTGATCATAATTGTTTAAGACACATCCGTTTTCCAGTTCTCTCGATTCTGGGAAAACAGCTTTGACCTTGTCTTCTAAGCGGTTTGTGTGGTTCTTTTGCGCGATGTAACTCAGCCGGTATGGTTGTAGTGTCTTTGCTTATTGTACTAGGTGGGGTGAAAAGTAACTTCCTTGGCCGCCAGAATGCGCTGCTACTGCAAAAAAGGTTATGGTGCCTTGAAGTCCGTCCATATTTAGGTAGACACGCCAAATTTCAGTGCGATACTGTCTTTAGTTTTGTTTTGACAGCTGATTGTTGTTGACGTATTTCGCATCATGTTGAGTATGGACAAAAACGATTTTCGTTCTCTCGTAAAACATTATTTTTTGAGAGGCAAAACGGCGAAGGAAACAAAAGAAAAGTTGGATAAATATTATGGGGCTAATGCTCCGTTAGATTACACCGTCAAATATTGGTTTCGAGAGTTTCGTGGTGGCCGCAACATCACTACCGATCAAGTCCGCAGCGGCAGGCCCTCCGATGCGGTTACATAGCACAATGTCAAAAAAATACATGAAATGGTGTTGGCTTCGGTGGAAAGTGAAGGTGCGCCAGCTAGCAGATACCACAAAGATTAGTACTGAGTGCACACGCCATATTTTGGGCAATATTCTGCATATGAAAAAGTTATCCCGCCGCTGCGTGTCGCTAATGCTCACTTTTGACCAAAAACACGAACGTGAGAGCACTTCGAAAGAGTGTTTGGACTTGCTGATGCGGAATCGGGCGGACTTTTGGCGTCGATTGGTAACTGTTGATGAAACTTGGATCCACTATTACACACCAGAGAATAGAATGAGTGTCCGGCAATGGACTGAATCCGGCACGAGTGCTCCGAAACGGCCGAGGGAGGCTCGATGGGTCGGAAAGGTTATGGCGTCGGTTTTCTGGGATTGTCATGGTGAACTACCTCGAAAAAGGAAAAACCATCAATAGCGAGTATTACTGTGCATTATTGGAGCGATTGAAGGCCGAAATCGCTGCAAATCGGCCTCACATGAAGTGAAAAAAATTTTGTTTTTGCGAAGACAATGCGCCGGCGTACAAGAGCATCGCAACTACGGATAAAATCAATGACTTACGCCTCCAATTGCTGTCGCATCCAACGTATTCGGACTATTATCTCTTCCCAAACCTCAAAAGATGGCTCATCAATAAAAAATGCAGCTCACGCGAGAAAATCATCGACGCCACGAGGAGAATTTTGTAGACCTTCCGGAAAATTACTTTTCGGACGGGAGCAAGAAGTTGGAAAATCGCTGGAATAAGTGTATCAAATTAAAAGAGGACTATATTGAATAATATAAAAAAACATTTAAAAAAAAAAATGTTTAATTCCCAATGAGGTCACTTTTCACCCCACTTAGTACTGCACCAAAATCTTTGTACAGTTCAAAAATTTTGGGGTTTCGCCTTCTTCTCCATTCCATCTCTTCGCACAGCGGTAAAACGTTTCCCATTTTATTATGAAGAGCTACCAGTGGCGCCAGATATGGGTCTGTTTAGCTCGTCTCTATAGATGTTACCATATGCTGCCTTCAAGCCGACGAAGAAGTGGTGAAATCTGAACTTCTTGAGTTTTTTCTAGGATCTGCCGTAGTGTGAATATGTGGCCAACTGTGGGCCTCCGTGTCCTAAAACTACACTTAAAGAGACCAACTACAATAGTTCCTTGACAAATGGTTTTAGGTGTTCACACAATGCGTCAAAAAGGGATTCAAAGCGATATTAAGAAGACTGATGCCTCTATATGTGGTTGCATAGATACTGATGTTGTATTCATCAGTCTACTTTCCTTTGACAAAGTCATCTCCCTTTGATTAAATATTTCGATAAATGGTCCGTTCTGCTTAACAGCGGAGTTTGTTCATTCCTTCGTGGTCGTGGTTTTTCTATATCCTCACTACCAGCTAGGACACTACTACATAACTTCACCACCTTAGGTAAGGTATTCCTACATACGAGTATACACCGTTGCCGCACTAGTTTGTAGTCGAAAATCCTTCAACCTGGAGCACTGTTATCCATGCGCTCTATACAGCCTAGCCATCTGAATCGTGTCCATGTCCCTGCGCCGTACAACAGGAAAATGATGATGAGGGTCTTGTATAGTGTTTTCTTTGTGCCTCGTGACAGGGAGGGCGGAAGGGATCTTAGCTATTCCCCGTTTAATTTCCGCGCTTATATCATTACTGGAGTTCACTGCAGAGGCTAGGTAGATAGGTTCCTTTATCATCTCAAAATTATAGTTAATAGTCACATTATGTCTAAGGCGATGATGATCTTTCTTTGACGAAAGCCAAACCCATTTTTACTGCTTCTGTCTCAAGCTCCACTGGCTACCCCCTAGTTTCTCCCGATTATATGAAGTTAGATGTTAAAGAAGTCGCATGACATCGCGTAGCCCTGTCGGAGAAGCGTTCCAACAACAAAAGATTCAGTGGTGCCTTGTCCATCGACATCCTGCATAGTCGAACGAGTTTGGCAGGGATGCCAAAATCAGATATGGCTCTGTATAGCGCGTCTCTCTCTACAGACGCCATCATATGCCAGCTTAAAACCGAAGAAGGTAGTGGCTATCTTCTCTAAGATCTGACGCAGATGCAAGTCTAGAACCGCATTGCTATGGACCAATTAGATTGTTAAAGGTCAGGTTAAGATAATCGAATAATATGGCAGCAAGCCTCTTGTACGAGTATGCAATGTTTAACAGGCTTATGTCCCTCCTTTCTTCAGAATCCATTCCATTCAGCAGACATTCATTCTGGCCACATTGTCCATATAAGCTTATGCATGCTCCCTACCAGATGAATTTCTCCAGTTTTAAAGGGATCAGCGGCTAAAGTTGATTTCTTAGACTTAAGTTTGGTTGCAGCTGCCTTTACTTCGTTTTAGTCAGGCGAATGGATATTTTCGATGTCTTTGTCCGGAATGAATGGTGAATTACCAGACAATGGTATTTTTGTGCTTTTCGCCGTTTAACACTCCGCAGAAGAAATTCTTCCAAATTGTTAGCACGGACTGCGTCTCAACTACGATGATCTCTTGGTCGTCTTTGCAGGCTTCTTACTTTAGGCTTACTTGCTTACAGTCCGAGGTGGACCTGAGCCGCAACCAACAACCATCTCTAGCCAGCTCGATTTTTAGCTAGATGCCTCCAGTTTCGCACGCCAAGTTGACTGTGGCCCTCTTCCACTTGCGTTCGCCACATGAGTCGCGGTCTTCCTCTACTGCGCTATTCCTCGAGCGGGGATTAGAAGCATTTCGGACGAGAACGTTGATGGCCCTCCGCTCTACATGGCCCGGCCATTTCAGTCGTTGGACCTTCACTCTTCTGGTTAAGTCGATGTCGTTGCACAGCCGGTAAAATTCGTCGTTGTAAAATCACCTGAGGTTTGCACTATTCTTTCAAGAATGATGTTAAAGAAATCAAAGGTCTCGGTGAGTTTACGGACGAGTATGGCAGGGATGCCAAAAGTAGACATTACTCTGTATATAGTATAAATGCTGCGTTATGCGGCCTTAAAATCAATGAATACGTGGTGTGCATCATGAATATTTAGTCGACGGTGGACTTTCCTGGTCTGAAGTCACGTAACGGGTTCAGGCGTTCACACAATACGGCAGATAGAATCTTGTCGGCGATGTTAAGATGCCTCTATAATTGTCGCAGTTCAGAGAGTCTTCTCTCTAGAAGATCGGTCAAACAATGCTGAGGGTCCATTTATCAGGTACACTTTCGTCTGAACATATTTTACAGATGAGTTGATGTATGCTCCTGACCAAGTCATTGCTTGAAGTCAAGCCGTTCTCTCCAGCAACTTTACTGCACTTAAGCTTAGATCTGGCTATCTTCATTTCATCCAGGTCGGGTGGACGAAATTGTTGGTCTATATCGTCCAGTTTGGAAGGTTCATTCTCTCTGACAGCGGTATTTTGGTCGTCATCGTCGTTTACAGAAATGCTCTTCCGAAATCCTCAGCTGAATGAAGCCCAGCTCATCAGAGTCGGCATCTTTAATGGCTTTTTGGCAATTTTGCCACTGGTCTTCGATACTTGATGCATAAGACCTCATAAGAGATTAAGTTTGCTTGTATAGGATATTCGTAATTGTATGTTATCTTGGCTACAACAAGGTAGTGCTTCGTGTCGATGTTGGCCCCTCGGAACTTTCGATCTTCCAAAATACTGCCTGTGCCTTGCGTCAATCGCAATGCGGTCAATCTCTTTGACGGTTGATTGATCAAGTCTCCAAGTCCACTTATGAATATTGAGGACATACAAGACTAATGTTGGCAAATTTAGCCTTAATACGGATCGTTACTAGACGCTCGTTCACATGGCGAAAACTAAAGGCTTCTTGCCTAAGTTTAGCTCTAACAACAAATCTGCATCCAAATAGGCGCTGCTTTTGCCGTCAATAACAAATTTTCGTAGTAGATGCCGCAGTTTTTCATACTTTTTTTGTCCGGCCCATCCGCATCTTGGATGGCGGTAATATACTATATACTTTGTAGCAGTTCAGGGTCTCCACTAGTTGTTCGGCTGTAAGTGGCCTATTATGGGACGAAGTTCGTTGTCCTTGTTTCGTTTGCAGGGTTTGTAAACAGAAGAGCCGTCCGCATCCGGTATATGTTGTTGCTTCAGAACTTCGTAACCGGCGGCACAAGCTCCAACCTGGAGAGCCAGGACGATGGGTCAGTGTGACCGAAGCCAGTAACCCATTCGGGTATGTGAGCGTGGCTCATCCGCCGCCATCTCTTTTCCAAAACCCTGACTTAGTCTTGGAAACCCTTACCGGCTTGAGCTCCAAATATGTCAGAGTAACCCGAATAAGGTATTATTCTATTGCGGGATTTTATGATAATTCCATCTGGGGAATTCATCCGCTGTCCCGTTTATAGTGCTACTATTTTTGTCTGCTGGTCAGCACTCGCGTTTAAAAGTCTGGCAAGTCGAGTCCGGATGGGCATCGACCCGTACGTGATGGTTACCACTTGGAGGTAAAATAAGCATAATTGATGTGTAGAAACAGATACAATAATGGATATCGCCAGGATTACATCTGCCAATCCTATTTCTACCCTCAGGCTTTGCAGACTTCGGTCCGAGTTTGGTCCTCTGACTCTTCCTTTATACCTTCTGATAAAATTAACATACGATTCCTACAGTAGTATCTGATTCCTACAGTAGTATCTGATTCCTACAGTAGTACCTCTCAATCTTTTCAAATTCGTGTTTTTCGAACTACGAGTAGTTCCTTGTGGGTTTTCATCGTCGATGGGTTTCTTGTCTATGGTGGCCATGTTAAACTACATGGCGACGGCAGACGGCATTTCTGATGGCATGTATGCAGTGTTGTTACTGGTCCTCCTTTGGACTTTGACGATCTTTTGCGATTTTACCCGCCTGACGTTAAATCTCCTCACAGTAATTTCCTGTCTCTGTACTGCCTTTGATATCCGCATTGCTACTAGATAGTGGCCTGACTCAATGTTGGCACCTGGAAATGTGCGGACGTCTAGAAGACTGGATGCGCTTCTTCTGTCTACATCACATAGCATCAATCTAATTTATCACATTTTGATCACCGCCATATGCCCTTCTAGATTCTAGAGTTTCTTCACTATATGTTTCGAGGGCATCAGATCTATTAAGAGTCTTCACATTCCAGGTACATATCAAATCGTCGTTGTCTTTGCCACGATCTTAATGTTGTCATGCAAAAACGTCTGCGGCCGTCCTTTTTGTCGTAATGCAAGGTTCTGTATAGTAACTCCGACTACATCGGCACTAAACTCGCATCTAAAAGTCGGTATTTTGCAGCACAAGCTGACATTCAGGGCTTAAGTTTCCCAGTATACGCTGTAGAACTCATTAGTAGGGAAAACATAAGACATAGCACCGCAATTGGCTTCCTTTGAACGTATGTAATCTAACATAATCAACTGAAAATTCTACATTGTGACTGACCCATCAATCCAAGTATGTCTGAAAGTAATAAACTTCAACTAACCAGCCACTAAAGGACCAGGATCTATTTCAAGCTCTAAAACTGCTATAAAACATTTCAATTGATCTTTTATTATTTCTTTCTTTTATGTATGATTTGTAAAGAAACGAAAACATTAGAAAATAAAGAAATTTACTTCCCACCCAACGACCCAATAGAACAAATAACAAACTACGGACGTTGTATAACACCTAATGGAGAGCGTGCCTTGTGCATCAACCTCGAGCAATGTTCCGCCCTCTATAGTTTGCTTCAAAAGAGGCCACTACCAGATTCGGAAAGGGTCTTCCTAAGTAAAAGTCAATGTGGATACAACAATGGAAATGTCCTGGTAAGCACGTTCATCTATTTAAAGAAAACAAATTATCTTAAGACGCTCCTTCCTCTACATAGATTTGCTGTTCTGATCAAAACATTCGTAACCAACAAAGTCCTATGACTACAAATACTAGAGCAGGCGGATCTTTACCCCAACCCGGGGTATGTGGCAATGTCATTTCTGATCGTATCTATGGTGGAAATATCACCAAAATCGACGAGTATCCATGGATGGCTCTGATCGAATACAAGGAAGGTAAGGTTTTAGCTTCTCCTCAAAAGTTACTTAATCACTTTCATCGGTGTTAATTCCTTTACTTTAGGTGGAAATGCAGCTGGTCATCATTGCGGAGGCAGTTTGATCAACGATCGTTATGTTGTAACAGCAGCTCATTGTGTCAGTGCTATTCCTCAAGCATGGTCACTGTATCGTGTTCGTTTAGGTGAATGGGATACCGCAACCGATCGTGATTGTTCAAAGGACGTCCGTGGCTACGAAGACTGTTCCGATCCCCACATTGACATCCTAATTGAAAAGGCTATTACCCATGAAAGTTATGACCCCAATTCGAATAATCAATTTTTCGATATTGCCCTGCTTAGACTGTCACAAACCGTTCAATTCACGGACTTTATTCGACCGATTTGCTTGCCAGTACAGAATAATTTAAGAAGCTCCACTTTCGATGGAATCACTATGGATGTGGCCGGATGGGGAAAGACTGAATCAGGATCGAATAGTAATGTTAAATTAAAGGCCAGTGTCGCTGTAGTACCGCTAAGTGATTGCCAACGTGTGTATAGTCAACGTAATAGGGATTTGCAAAGTTCACAAATTTGTGCTGGTGGTCAAATGGGAATCGATTCATGTCGTGGTGATTCCGGTGGACCACTTATTGCTTTGGATGCATCGAATAAGGTGCGGGTTTACTACTTTTTAGCTGGAATTGTTTCATATGGACCAACTCCTTGCGGTCTCCAAGGATGGCCTGGAGTATATACAAAAGTAGGCGATTATGTTAATTGGATTCAAGCTACAATTAAGCCATAAGGAAGGTTCTGCATGTGGTATATTGCTTAGAAACTAAAAAAAGACGTAAGTTGAGAATAAATTGATGCTTATCTCCGGTTCTTGTTTTTTTGTTTTTGTCCCACAGACATTCTATACTAGAATGAACAAGTTCAAAACTTAAGGACGTTAGAATCTTCTTTCGCCAAAGAAGTCAAGTTTTTAGAGCCCGGATGAGATAGATATCTGAAACGTCAATCTTTTTCACACTATTCTTCAATTGCATTGTTTGGAAGATGTATTCTCAGATGCGAGTTTATACAAATGAACACGTCTGCAGATTGGTTTACTTCCTAACCTCGAGTCGATCCTTGCTAAATTGGATGACATTGACAAATCAGAACTACCGTCAAAGCCGTGCATTTGCTGCAAGAGAATTTGATCTTCTGCCGCGGCTTCGAGTAGTGGTTATACGACCTTTGTACGTGCATAACATTTCTTCTGCCTTGGCACGTGCGCATTTGCAGGTTCATCAACTATAAGACCATCCTTTTCTAAAGCTTAATAACCTTGACACTAAGACGTTGACCCAGGAGTTGCTAGATCTTTCTTTCTACGACACGCTATAGAACGATGTATTAAATACAGCAGAGGCTTAATCTGATCTGGTTGTGTCTGGAAGCCGAAAAGGTCAAACGGGCTCTAGAACAGCTAAACTCTGAAGAGCTACCATCTAAGGAAGAAATGAAGAGTTCTTCTTCAGCATGTGGGCAGGATTGACACCCATCAACCTCTTGGATCTGAAACTGTTTCGTCTGCTTCTGCCTCGAAGAGGGTTAAGAGGAAGAATGTTTCTGATACGGCTGAAACCGGTGCTGCAACCAACAAACGCCTCGGGGAAGAGACCGGCATAGGCACGTCTCTGACGTTTTAAATTGGGAAGGCTAGCAATGAACGACGTTGAGTGCAAACAATGAATTGATCAACTGTGTAAGCCAGAGAATGATTGCATTCAAGCAGAGGGTTGCGATGTGGAAAACGGTATTCCTCTGGAGTAATGCTCCACGCAGCAAATAATCCGTCACCAAAATTTGCACGTACCATCTTCTGGGTTCCGGAGCAACTCAAGAAAACGGAAGATGCACTGATGTGTCTTAATACTTAAAAATAGAAAATGTATTCTCATAGGTGGAGCAAGAATAGGGAAAACAAGGACATTTTCTCATACGTACTGGGCTTAGACAAAGCTTCTGACAAGATTATCAAATATAGGTATGGTTTACGTCCCTATGTGCATCTTGGAAGGGTTAATGTTCGCGTTGTTTTCAAATGAATACAGACAAGAGACGGCCAGCTCAGATGCTTGCTCAGATCAACGTTCAATACAAGTTCTCACAGTATATCCATATGGGATATAGAATAAACCCATCTATGGTTTTGGTTTCGGACGTGGCTTCACACCACTGCATGACGAGCGATCGGAAACACTCTTTGAACTCTTTGTTTTGGGCCGAAATCGCCATCTTTGGGCAATTGCAACCAAGATTTAGTTGCTGCAAGCATAATTCATGGAACGCACGGAGAATGCCACAAATTCGCCCCTGTGTCAGCTTATTTTCCTGATGATCAGGTTTTATCAACACCCCCAAAGGCAGGAAGATGTGACTTACTCGTATCATATGCCAACGTTTGTTACGAAAGTAAGCAAATAATCCAACATTTACGACAAGGATATCACCGGTTGAAAAGTACTATAGAAGGCTGAAAGACATGAAATGTCAGACTATCGGCACATAAAATTCAGAAGGGGCAGTAAATTCTCGACTTTATTAAAGAGAAGCAATTCTCTGGACACGCTTTAAGGATGAGCTCGGCAAGTCTGTCAATAATTTCCCTAAGCTCAGAGTTAAACAAAAGGTAGAGGAAGCTATTCAGAACTTGAACCTTGAACGATGTCCCCACCAAGTATTTTGAGGTAACGTGTCCAATTTGGAAAGAATCCTAAAGATCGCCCGTTCCATGGTGGAACGCAGATTCGCAGCGATTATGTAAGAAAAAAGGGAAACTTGTTAATAAGCCACTTAAAACTAATTTGGAGGAAGACTGGAATCTTTACAGATCGAAGCAAAAATATTGTGAGAAGCTTATTACGATTTCAAAGAGTGCTCCTTGAAGACTTTTGTGAAAACATCCAAACACCCGGTGAGACCAGCAGGCAGATCAAAGGCCTCAAAAGAGACAAACCTGCCAGTCTGGAAACACAGAAAAATTAGATGTCACCTATACTGAGTCGAAAGCGAATACTCTTAACAAACATGCCAAGTAAGTAGATCAGAACAGGCTTAGTACTAGCTTCTATCATCGAAGCTGCAAATGAGCTGAGTAACACGACACGCTGTATTTAGTATCTATCATCTGCCATCAAAACACGCTTTCTTTGACGACTTGGTACCGATGACACATAGCCAGTTATGGTATAGAAAGGCATAGACCAGCGCACCCAACTCAATAGAAAATCTTCATTGCTTCACGCATCCTATGTCCAGCGGAAGATCCTACGAAACAGAATTAAAGACGCACTCGACGCGCTGAGGATTTTCATCAACATTGAACAATGCTTGTAAATAGGGCCAAGAGTGAGCGGGAGTTCAGTCTCCAATGCTATGGTCTATGTTGGTCGACTCACTTAAGTAGTGATTTTAGTATTTCTAACCTCTACGAGAAGGAGAAAGCTAGCTACTCTAAACCTTCTAGAGCTTAAAGGCATTATTTAGTATTTGTGTACTATCCTGGATGTCAAGATTTTTTGGACTAAAAATGTCATATTCAAAACCTCCAAAGGCGTTATCGGTTTTCTGACAGTACAAAGGAGATTTCGACAAGACATAGGAAATCGACTTTCCCTGTGTCTAAAAACGCTTTCGGGTCGGGTCGAACTTATGCCTTGCTGTAGCGAAGGTGCGATTGCGGATATTTTTACATCCCAAAGACAAGAAAATACTGTGATATGGTTTGATATTGGGCAATCCGAAGAAATCGCCATAGTTTTTGCTGATTGAGTGTCCTTCGATCTTTCATCATGCATGTAAGACAAGTGGCAAAACTGCCGAAAAGCTATAAAAGAAGATTGTCGGAAGGCACATGCAGCGGAACGTGGGGGTTACAGACCTTTGCTGTATAGAAATATCAGAGATGTGAGCTCTATAAACAGAAGATATGAGATGAAAACGGGGCTTATAAAAAGAAAAAGAAAAAGCGCGATAAGTGCGGTTGAGTGAAAGTACGCCCAATGAATTGAACCTTACCATTACTCGCCTGACCTTCAGAAAAGTAGCCCCTTAAAACTGCAGCAAGTACCACCAGCAAAAAGGCGTAAGTCTTTTTCAAGTTCGGTTACAGATCGCATCAGCTGTGCTTTTAGGCAAACGAAGTCAACAAAATAAGCCCAGATTAATACTCATTAGCTCATTATCGATCTCTATGCTGCATAGGACTTCATCCTGCTCCGTCCGATGGTGCAGGAACCAGGAGGTCCATCATCAATGTCGGTGAAGTCCTTATCGGGATCTTTGATATCAGAAAAGACTTAAGCCATAAAAACTTGATGTTCTGGATTTTTTTGCCATCGCTATTTGAGGAATTGTGTAAAACTCATCCGCTAACACCAGAGGGATAAAGGCATACGCAGACGAAAATGACGCGATCAGAAGAAAACAGCCTGATGTCAGTATCAGACCTCAGAGAACAGAAACGTCACTCCAAAGAGATAAAACTTTAAGCAAGTTAGTGACTTTGTTTGTCTATGAGCTAGCACTGACATTGGCGCTAAGAATAGCCTGTAGAATGCTTTTAAGATACGCAAATTTAAACAAACTCTACGAGCGGCGTTAAATCAATGCAGATTTGCGGGAAGTTTTTCAGAAGAAGACATCAACGTTAAGATCAAACGAAATATAATTGTTGGTAATCGAGTATTTTAGAACTCTCTCTCAAATAATTAGTTATAGTGACTTTTTATTTATATGACCTTTATTATTCCAGTCCTGCTCTTTAGAGTAATAACTTGAAAAAAAAATTCATGTTCGGATAATCGTCAGACAGGAACGGGGAGACTTTGAATCCATCCCAGCGGAACGGAGAAGTAAAGGAAAATCCTAACTCAGGTGGAGCTCGTAAGTCGAAAGAGATCTTAACCAACTCGTGCGTAAGTGGCGGGAACAAGCCTGTGCCCAATCTGTTTGAGGATGCTTGTTAGTAAATGTATTTAAAGACTTCATATATCCAAAGTTCAACTAAAAATTTTGGTTGCACTACATGATATTCACTTTTATCCTCAATATACTGACTGACAGATATTAAATAGAAAAATAAGCATTCTGAAAGAGAACAAACCAAATGAAAATTGGAATTGTTATTTATTATACTAATCGATGTCAACCTCAACACTTCGCATCTATCGCCAATAAGGAAACCCTGCAAATTCTGACAGCTTTCACATCAAATTCGCTGGCATAAAAGAAGTAGTTATAAATTCTCCGGCAACATTATTGCGAAAAGTGCAATCGCGGTCATAATAAATAATACGCTTGCCAATTCGTATCGGGCTGAAGTCTATTCCATGGAATCGTCCATTGATAATAATGTTTCTTGGCGTGGCTGTTCCATGGATGAAATCCATCGCTATCTCAACGAATTCGAACTGGAACATGTACCTCCCGTGCGACTAACAGATCATGACTCGGTGCTGTATCACTTTCCCATACGCTGCGAAGATTGCGAAGCACCACGACCACTTAAAGGACAAGATAAATGGGATTCGAATCACGTACGTTTGCCGTGTTCTCCCAAAAGCCAGTACCCCGTCATTGGAGCTCATGGTAATGTAGCAATCGAACGTCGTTGGAAGATGGTTGAACAGGCTCTACTCCGCCCAATTAAGACCAGCAGAGAACTAGAAACTGCAATTCTTTCGTACAATTCGAAGTACAGAGACATTTGGAATTTCTGTTCTCTACACGAGCTCTTCGAAGTGGAGTTGGACGAATCCGAGTCAAAGGCGTTCTTCGAGCACTTGTTGCCAAAGATTATCCGATTGGCTCTAAATTTGCCGTCGATAATTCAGTCCAGTATACCCCTACTCAAGCAAGAACAAAATCGATCAGTGTCGCTGACGCAGCTTCAAGTGGCGTGCCTTCTGGCGAATGCTTTTTTGTGTACCTTTCCAAGAAGAAACACCACAAAACGAAAATCTGAGTATAGTTCATTTCCAGAGATCAATTTTAATCGTCTCTATCAGTGTCGTGGACCCTCGATAACCGAGAAAATCAAATGCATCTGTCACTACTTCAAGAGAGTCTGCAATAAAACACCCACCGGAGTTGTGACTTTTATCCGACGTTGCCTGCCGAATGCGTTAATGCCCAAATGGTCACAAATCGAAGCACCGCTGGCGGTGATTCCACTTCACATTACTTCGTGCGGTACCATCGAAGATCAGGGGCTTGGATTACTACAAGTGGACTTTGCAAATAAATTTCTGGGAGGCGGTACCCTTGGCTACGGTTGTGTTCAGGAGGAAATTCGTTTCTGCATATGTCCTGAGCTGATAGTAGGTATGTTGTTTTCAGAGAGCCTCCGGCTGAATGAGTCCCTTGTTATGGTCGGTTGTGAGCGCTTCAGCAATTACAAAGGATATGCCGGCACCTTCGTCTGGGATGGTGATTTCAAAGACAACACTCCGTTTGACAGTAGTCGGAGAAGAAAAACACACATTGTCGCAATAGATGCTCTGCCGTTCTATAAAACCTCCCATCAGTATCGTGAAGACCAGATGTTACGTGAACTGAACAAAGCCTACGTGGGATTCTATCATCCCCTCGAGACAGTAGCACCAGGGGTAGCTTCTGGCAACTGGGGTTGTGGTGCTTTTGGCGGAGAAGCTACTCTTAAAGCTATACTTCAATTAATGGCGTGTACAGTGGCAAAGAGGCCACTGGCATACTTCACCTTTGGCGATGAAGAACTACGTGATGCTGTCCACCAGATACACACATTCTTCATCGAAAATAATGTTACTGTGAAGGAGCTGTGGCAGCATTTGAGAAAGTTCCACTCCACGGGACTCCCACCGGATGCGCTGTACGATTTCATCTGTACCAGCCATGTCAACAACAAGGCCACTGTCAACGGACAAAACAGCTCCAGCATCCAAAAATTATTTGCAAAAGCAGCGAAAGAACAAAATTGTTCCTCTACTAGCAGAGCAGCTCCCCAACATCAAAAGGAAAAAGAGCAGGCCATGATACTGACCCAACTTTCTCCAGATTTGTTTTCCGGCTCAGATGACGACGATACACTGGCTTGTATTGCAGCCCAAATTGATCCTGGACCCAGTGTTAACAGAGTTGAAAGTGATAGCAGACTGAAGAACTCTCCACCTGCCAGTTCGCCAAAAGGATTTGAGAAGAAAATGAAGCAAACAACTTTGATGGAAATGTTAGATCGATGCTACACCGGAGACAGTCCAATGAAACGTCGTCGGGAGACTGAAAATTCATAGTAAATACTCGTTTCTCAGTAGCATCGCACGTGAGTAGATACTCTTCTTGTAGAACCAGACGATAATAAACGAAATTTTAATTTTACCAATTCGAGAAGTGTTTCATTTCATTTGTGTCAACAGATTTGGTGTTTTTGGGAAGCTAGAGGTGAAACATCTTTTAGTTCTGCTGGGGGATGATGCATTCGTCAGAGCCAACAGAGTAATCTATTGTTTGGTTTCGAAATAGATGAAAGAGTAAGTATCTATCTTAAGACAGTGGGCTAAAACCGAATTAATCTTGTCGTCAATTACTCCTTCGTGTCGTCTAGTTCGAAATTCTGAATTATCCTCGATTTCATCGAAAATGCTGTGGTTGGCGCAAAGCCGCTTTAATCGGTAGAGTTGCAGTGCGTGCTGAGAACATGGAAGTAGTCTTTTTCCGTAGAGTACGAAGATGATGATGGTCAAAATCCCACCCTCATACAGAATGAACCATTCATCCTGGATGGAGAAGACAGCGAATTCCGTCTGTCTGACGTAAACGAAGTGAAGGTAGCAATATTGTAACAGACGGACTGTCTGCTGAGCTATGTAAAGCAGCCGTAGATGACCTGATTGGCTGGGAACTAGCTTATCTGTAGGATATGGTTTTCAGTCCCATTTGTATTAACATTGATGTGTTCAGGCGATGCGTATCCAACGTCTAAGATGGATCTGTCATGTTGAGATAGTTTAACCCCGACGTTACTAGAGATCATGCCAGCTTGAAAGGCTTGTTGGTTGAGGCCCAGGCTCACCCCGGACTGTAATGCAACCTAATTTAATAAGTGCCTCATGAAAGTCCATAACCATATGCGTAGGCTGGCAATTGCGTGCGCAGATATCTTAGGTAAGCCATCATTGTCCACTCGACTGCTTCCTTTGACAGACAACATTGGTACTTATTTGCCTAATTAGATTGCGCTACAAGGGTGGAATTGGGACAGAAGAGCCGTTCCACTAATGCGCGCCTCCTTAAATTAGGTTTTTCTCTAATGCGTTATACTTTCGGAAACTCTTCGGGCTTGAGCGATATGATATCACATCTCCTAGCCATCTTCGGGCACCCAGGCAAACTTTTCTGACCAGGTCGATGTTACTTTTTAGTTCGTAGAGTTGGCTGTTATATACCTTCCTCTAGGCGAATCAACGCAAATGGGACCAAAAATCACTTCAAGAATCGTGCGTTCAAAGACCAAGAAAATCTTTTACTAACGTCTATGCTTCTGAGCTATAAAACAGAATCGAGTCTTATACAGAGTCTACGTAGTATTTATTGGGCAGGCCTTGTTAAACTGTAGGAACAGCGATTGTCAAGTGTTACTCTTTGTTTGATTTCTGGTGTGATGCGTCACTTCTTGTCGACAGCATATGATTTGTGTCGGTTCCATTCCAATGCTTGTAAATGTATCAGCGACAGTTCTCTGGGTCCAGCCATTGCAGTCAATGACATCTGAGTGTGTAAGTAGTTGCAGAGACTTTTGAAAAATTGTGTCCCTGGTGTTGAATAGGATGTTGGAAAAGTTACAAGACAGCGTATGGCCTTGCCTGTCTCGGAGGGGTCGCTGGCGACCTTAACGAAGCAACGAACGATCGTCAACGTCTTTCTGCACAAATAATAGTTTGACGGGGATATCAAGGCTAGACATGGCTCAATATTGCTCGTCGCTGTAGATGATATAACAGCATCTAAAATCGATAAAGAAATAGTGCGTATCGATTTTAACTTCTTGGGTTTTCTCGAGGATCTGCCGTAGTGTGAACATCTGGTCACTTCCCAATTCTAAAAACCCATTGATCGGAACCGTTCCAATCGTTGAAACAATACTTATGAGACTGCTACCTTGTGAACGGAGCTAAAGATGCTGAGGTTCCATTCATTAAGCAACTAAATTTTGAAAATGAGTTTATGTAGTCGCCCCCAGGGATGCCGCCAACGTCAAAGCCAATCGCCTACTAACTTCCTGCCGGTTTTTGTGGTTTAAATCTCTGTAATTCTAGAGGATCGTTACGTATCCAATAAAGTTGGTTTTAAAAGCTCTTTCAGATTGGGAATCTGGAAGTTGGAAAAAAAGATCTTCATCTTTTACACCTAGATCTGGTAATTGGGTATTCGGAAGCAGCCAGGTTTTGACACAGCTGTTAATGTCGGCTCTTTGCCTGTTTCGGACGTTTGAGAAGTGACTGTGACTCGTCAGGTCTCTCCGGTTCGATATTCCAACCGTCCCGGAACTCAAACAGCTTGGCTCCGGTGATGATCAGAAAAATCGGCAATTCTTTCAGTTCCTAAGGCGACCGTCCTGGCATTGACATCTTCCATCAGGACAACGATATCACGATTAGTTGACCACAAAAACCTGTGATTTCTTTTAGCTCTGCTCTGGAATAAACCAGCTGCCGCACGTTCGCTGCTGACTTTTCAGAGTAAAGTAAGAGCTAAGGGCACTCACTGTCACTCACTCACTCACTCTTCAAAGTATGTTCTTGTCTAAATTGAGATCGAATCGCTATTCCTATACGACAATCATCAACAATATATCAGCTCTGTGGGAATTACAGCGAAGGAAGGTGTTGCCTTAAATCAAAGTGGGCTTTGATTTAAGTATAAGCATAGTGTTGGGGAATATGGTGCAGTGTTTTATGAGAGAGTAAACAAATGTACACACGCAGCAGTAAGAGCTCATTAAAAGTATTCAGTTTAATCGAAGCTCGGAGGATTATTTCTAAAAATAGCTTCCTGTGCTCCAATTGATTTCAGTTCAGAAGATGGGAGGAGTATTTTACAACTGCTAAACTACTTAAAGGACGGTCTTAGATACTAATATTGGCAGAACTTTGGGTAATGGTGAGTTAAACACAGAGATGGATGGTATCTCCGCACGCATTTCGGAAAAGGAAGAATTCTTTGGGATTTCAAGAAATGCTGACCCAATAGCTAGTATGCCCTACGTGTCGTTAACAGCTTAGAGAAGTCAAAATTGTACTCATGTTAATAAGTGCCTTACTGCAGAATGCGGGCTACGATAAATATTAAGCAATGAAGCAACGACTATCTTCAGATAGAAATGAAAGTGTACGAACTGTTGATGACTAATTCACAACTCACAAATGACCACAGACTGACACAGCGCAGATTCTTGAAAACCGCAAAGTTACAAAGCAATCATGAGAGTTAAGATCGTGATGAGCTGAAACTTAATCTAGAAGTCCAAATAAAATGACCCCTTGTTACCCTATGACGTCTAAGAATATAAAAATGCAAATAAAAGGTGGCACCATCTTTTACTTTAGTCAGCAATTGATGAATCCTGATTTTCTATTACCTAGAACTTTGACAGAAAATGAAGCAATCGCTTGCTCCGGTAAGACTTCGCGACAGTTTGCACAAATTAATTAACATAACAATGATGCTCGGACCACGGCATCTCGTATTTCTCCGAAAATTTCCTGATCAATTAAAACGATTGCGCCAATGGTGACAGTTACGACAAACCACAAGTCATAGTGATTCACGTTCAGAGCTTGCGTTAGTACAAATGGAACACCAATCAAGGTGTCCATTATCTAAATAATTAAAGTTGCTGTGGTGCAGCATTTTAAACAATATCGGCCCATTCCATATTAGTTATTTGCATTGATTCAAAATTTAAATTGTTATTCTCGAAAGTGTTGTTGCTGTTGTTTCCACCAGACTTCTTTGAGTCGTTCAACCGATTAAACGACAAAATGGGTTTTTCCGCATAAGCACGACTCTGTGACGTGTAGCGTTCGCACTTTTCAGATAAACAATTTTTTATTTTTTTATTTCTACAAATGATAATGAACTTTTCTTTTTAATCAGAAGCAATGATTTGTAAGAGTTTTTTCCCCATAACTGAAATTCCATAAAGCGTTCTTACGTCGCGTCCCTCTCGACGCAATATCAAAAGTTGTTGTAATTTGTATTCGTTTGAAAATGAACACAGATATTGTATCTATGAGGTGGGACGGAGAAGTAACTTCTCTAGAAAATGTTAATAAGCGTGGCTAAATGTGAGTCAGGTTATTCTTGGTATTTTTTGATCTTTACTGCCAAAGACGATCGTAAAAGAATTATAATGTATTTAAATGTATGCCGGAACGATTTTGTAAACAGATACTTGTATCACTGTATCTAGTCTAATAAGAGGACACTCAACATCTAGACAAAATCTAGATCAAATTTAGAAAAGTTGATTGCGATGATATTGAGGATCGTAATTGTATCAAGTTCAGCGGTGCCCGATCCAATGCTTTCAGATTATGCTGTCTCCACCCACACTAGAGTGGCGCGAACAGTCGATGGGGCGAATCATCTTTGGCACTCGAGTAGTAGCAAGACCACTCAAAGATCTCAATATATACAAATCCGTTGGTCGAGTTGGTATATCTCCACTTCTCCTATCTTCCACGCAGACAAAACCACTTGTTTTGGTAACGCTGCACTCCGGGATGTAACTAAGTGTCCAACAACAAGTCTTTTCAAGGATTGCTCGCCAACTGTCTCCAGTGCCGCAGTGCAAGATGATTGAGGTCGCCATCTACTCATGTGCGCCACCTTAGACGGGCTCGTCCTCTGCTGCACGGTCGAGGAATCGGAGACACTTTGGGCCGGAGCTGTCTCTTATGGTCCAACCATCCCAGACGTTGGATTCGTAGACGTCTGACTAGATCGATGCCGCCCGTGAAGTTTGTGGTTGGATCTCTTTCTTCCTTGGTACCGAAAAGCACGCGCTGTATCTTCCCTCAAAACGGCCAAGTGCATCCGCTTTTGATATTGAGCCTCTGAGCCATAGATCACTACCGGAATGATTAGACGAGAGATGGGTCTGTTACTTACTGTTACTTACTTGTGATTGTTAAGAGTAACTCTAGGTCTGATTTCCAGCCAAGCCGTTGCTGGTGTGTGCTATTTTGTGATAACAGCATGCGCTTTGTTTTGCCCTCGTTAGCTGTCAGACCCGCTTATTCCGCTTACTCCCGAAAGCTCCGCGCAGTTCGCTGTGTTCGTCCAATTATATCAATGTTTTCCGCGTATGCAAGTACTTATGTGGACTTCAGAAATATCGTGCCTCCAGTAGGTAGGTAGGTAGGTAGGTAACACAAACCCACCTAGGCCTATTGCTCCATTGTGATGTTACGTGGATCTATGATTCTCTTACTAATGGGATCAGTTTGAGCTAACAATGCTGCGTAGGAGACTGTTTACGTCTATATTTTTTAGATCGTCTAAGTTATTGCAGAAGAAAGCTCCTAAGTGAAGTTTTCTTCTCTGGGAGAGAGCTAAACATGTTCAGAGTAGGTGGAGGATTGTCTGCTCTTGCTCCTCGTCCATGCAGCTTCTACAGAAATCATTAGTAAAGACGCCAAGCCTTCTTGCATGCTTGCCCATGAGGCAGTGTCCAGTGATGACACATATGATGGCGCTGAGATGCTTTCTATTTAGAAGGATCAGACTCTTAGAGCGATTCGGTTCCAGCTTTGGCCAGATCTGTTTGGTCGCTAGAAATGCTGGTCCAGCAGCCCATCTAAGGTCCGTCCTTTTATTGTTTTATTGGCATCCGGCTTTAATATTAATTTGCACGTAGCGATTGGTATAAATATACTACCCTCTTCCGCTAGAATAGGTAGAGTGGTTCCAATTTTGGCGAATTCATCGGCCCTACGGTTCCCTGGAATGTCTCTGTGGCCCGGCACCCAGCAAAGGTGAAGGTTGAACTGCTCTGCCATCTCCATAAGAGATGATCGGCATTCAAGGGCGGTTTTAGAATTTAACGAGACTGAGCCCAGGGACTTGATAGCGGCCTGACTATCCGAAAACATGCGGATATGCTTTGCAGATATCACGTTTTTCTTCAGTCAGGACAGAGCTTCTTTAATCGCCAAAATTCCGCTTGGAACACGCTACAGATTTAGCTTATCTGGGAAAATACCGCCACCAACGCCACTATCGGTTTTAGATCCATCTCTGTAGAAGTGGATTGACTTGTCCCCCATGAAGGCATCTTCCTTCCAGAAGGATCTAGAGGGGATGGTTACATGGAAGTCTTTGTCAAACCAAAGTTCAGATATGGTGTAATCGATGTTCTCTGCGCGGATTCCTAATGTATTAAAAATATTAGCGTGGTCAAATAAATTATTTGTCCACTGTGTAGACGTTATAAGATGAATAGCAGCAGTCGTAGCTACTTGTCCGCTGAAGATATCGAGGGGTGTCAAGTGAAACAGAATGTCTAGTGCCGCTTAGGAAGTAGACCGTAAGGCTCCGCTGTTCTTTGGACCCGTCTTAGTTTGCTGCAGTTAACTGCATTGCCTAAGGCCGTCCACCAGGCAGCAACTCCGTAGGTGAGAATCGGTCTTATGACCATAGCCAGTGGGTTATGAAGGTCCCATTTATTCCCAATGGAAAATAGAGCAACTGTACCTTTATTCACTCTTTCTTAAATGTTAGGTTTCCAGTTTGGTTTGCTGTCAAAAATGAGACCCAGATATTTTGCTGCATCGGAGAAGTGTACTCTCCATATTATAGGGATCGCTCGATGTGACTAGTCAGTGAATGCAGAGCCGTTTCCACTGGTTTTCCTTTACAGTAGGCATGTTGAGCCATTGACAAAAGTCTTGGATCAATTTTCGCTCGTATATGGATATCAATCAGTCTAGAGTTTTCAGATCTTATAGATCTGAGGTCCTTTGGGACAACATGAGAGCATATTCCGGCTTTAGGAATGAAAACTACATTGACTTCTCTCCATGACAGTGGAATGTGGATCAGTTCTACACAGCTCCTCATGATATTCTCTAGCGAAGGTAGGATAGTATCTGAGGATCTTTGTAGATCGGCAGGTATTATACCGTCCGGACCAGCAGAATTGTATGGTTTGATGATATGCAGCGCCCAGAGCAAGTTTGAATCTTGTAATCAGACCATGAATTTTTGTCACGGTTGCAGTAGGCCTGTTTGGGTTGCTACTGGTCGCGAATTTGGAGCTACCTGGGAAATGGGTGTCCAGTAGCAGGTTGAGTGATTCATCACTTAAGGTTGTCCAAGAGCCATCGGTTTTTTTCAAACAGCTAGGCATCATAGGATTTGTAGAGAGGATTTTTCTTAGCCGCGATGCATCAGACGTTTCCGTGATTTTGTCACAGAATGACCTCTGGGATTGTCACTTTGCCTTCCTCAGTTCCAGTAAGTTTTGCAAGAATATTTCTACGGCGATGTTAAGAAAGTCTCATGACAGCACGTCGCCTTGTGTGGAACCTTGATCTCTGCACAACTTGACGAGTTTGGCAAAGATGTCAAAAATAAACATGGCGTCGTATAGCCCGTGCCTATGCACGTTGTCGCATGCGACTTTGAAGCCGACAAATAGATGATGAGTGTCGATCTGAAATTCATGAGCCTTTTTCCAAAATTATCTCAAGTCTGAATATTTGATCGATGGTGGACTGATACGGACCCAGCACTTTATTCATGAATGCTTTCAGACGCTCAATAATACTTACTTACTTACTTAGGGGCGCTGCAGTTCGGGGTGAACCTGGGCCCCAAATAACAGGCCTCTCCAGTAGTTGCACAGACTTTTGAAAAATCATTCCCCCAGTGTTCACTTTTGAGTTCCGCACTATTCTTTCAAGTATAATATTAAAGCAGTCACAGACAGCGCGTCGTCTTGTCTAATACATTTTCTCGATTAAGTCGTTACCAAATTGGCGGAGCAGCGAGGGCAGAAATGCCAAAACTAGACACGGCTATATATGTTTAGCATGTCTCTTTGCTGTCATATGCCGCCTTAAAATCGGTGAAAAGATAGTGACTATCGATTTAATAGATCTGCCGGAATTGAAAATTTGTTCTATCGAGGACTTTCCTGGTCTGACCAAACCCTAATAGAGTCCAATCAGGTTGCTGACGAAGAGTTTTAGACGCCCATACGATATGGGACAGATAAGACTTATATGTCTTTAGTTGACACAGTGTTGATCGGTCAAATGATATTGAGATTCCATTCATCAGGCATACACTTTTCCTGACCGGATCTGATAAATGAGTTGATGCATGCTCCCCACAGCTTAGAATAGCTCGGCCAGTAAGCCTCTAGGTCCCGCTGCTTTGTTGGATTTCATCTTAGGTATTACATCATTTTGGACAGGTGAACGGAAGCTTTGGCTAACATTATCTGTATTGAGTGGTCTATTCTGCCAGACGGCGGTATGTGCTGGATATTGGGCTTCTTCGCCGTTATTCTGATCCCAGACTGTGACTCTACTACAAGGTTTCCTTCTTCATACAGGCCTACGGGTCTTCTTGCTTTGACACGTTCTCTTTACATGTTGGTAAAACTTCCGTGGGCTATTTCTGGAGTAAAACGCCGCGCGCTTCATTTGCTCTTTATTATTCTTGTACGTAATCTTCTTGTTTCGTTACATGTCCTTGGTGGCATTCTTCATCAAACCAGGGGTTACTTGGAGATGGTCTGGTGAAACCCAATACATCAGTTGCGTCATCTCTGATAGCAGCGTTGCCACTTATCTTCGATTCTTAATTCTGGCGGCATAGTAGTTGTTGAGAGGTTTCGCGAGACGCGTCCGACGAAGATTTTAGCGGTCTCTTGGGATTGCAGATTTTGTACATTATATCTTCTCACAGCAGCTCTCCTTTGCTGTGGCGCTTAGGAATCCGCATTCGCACCGTGGCTGCAACAAGCTGGTATCCGAGTCATTTCAAACCGCCCTTATATTTCAGTCGTCCTCTTATTTTACTCCGTAATTGTGAATCCTTATTTCGCTTATTCCAATCCAAGAAACTAATTTCTCTCCAAACAATTGTTATCGCTAACGCGCCTTTTTTATTGTTGACTTTTTCAGTCTAAAGACAGACAAGTATGTTAATGTCGTGACAGTGCGTTTATTTTTTATTTATTTTCTCTGTCATAATTTTTTGTGTTGCTTTTTGTTTTCCTGGCCTTCGCCATGTCTTCTTGTGGATTAACTGTGTTTTTCAAAAGAGTTATGATATCATCATCAGCCACAATGTTTCCAACATCTCACCACAAGAACAAACGTAATTTCAAGCCTAACTTACCGGCTAGATATGAATTTCGATATTACAACTGGAGCCAAATATCCAAACTTTATCAGCTCGCATATCTGAAATTCCGCTTGTAGGTCGCCTTCCTCCTCGGTTTCACGGGCCTATGCCCCTATTTTTGATCCCCTTTCACCACTTAACGTTAAATTGACCCAAAAGAATATAGACACCATGGAATGCCGTTATGCGCTTTCTAGGTTAAGGGATAAAAAGATACACGAAAATATACGCATATTTTTACGATAAATCCGACTGTGTTTGCTTTGAGTGAGAAACCAAAACAAGTGTCATGGTCTCCATCCAACAGGAAGGCTTTCCTTCAAATATATCTAGTCTCAGGAAACTTTACAACAGATAACACGAAATCTTCAACACACCTCTCCAAAAGCTTGCGGATGACATCGCCACTTTCCGCAGCTATGTGCACTCTAAAAGAGTTTCTCATCTTTAGCGTAGTCTAGCTGACCATAATAAATTTTTTCAATCCTAACTTGCCTTCTTTGCCTGCATCTCATCTACACCACTCTACTCCTCCACGTAACAAACTACCTATTACATTTTACGTACTACCAAAACGTAGGCTTGCGTTCTAAGGCTCCTGCTGTTTTGTCTAAATCTCATGGCCTCTGTTTCGATGTCTCTGCTCTTACAGAAACCAATCTGATCCCCGACATAAGAGCCAAAAGCTATTCCCACCTTTTTATAATGTTTTCCGAGCTGACGATAATTTTCTTCCTATGGTTAATGATTTTGCTCTCCGTAAAGTTGATTCTCCGTGCCGAGGTGTCGTACTTGCCATTCACAATAACCTCAACGTTTCTCTCATCGCTATCTGTTCTTTTGTCAAACTTGACTTTGGTTCAACTGAAATAACAATTCCACAATGTGTTGCTACGATCTCCTAACCCAACCTATGGAATCCTACATCCTTGCTATTAAAACGGTTGACCAACTTATCTTTGGTGACTTTAATCTGCCTCAGCTGAAGTGGATTCCATCGGATGATCGCTTCCTTTTTACCGAGTCAAACGCAAGTTCATCCAAGGAATGCCTGATAGTATAGCAGACTCAAGCCGATGCCAAGTAAGTGGCGACCCTAACTCCATCGGTAGACAACTAGACCTTATTTTCACCAGCGATCCCATTTACTCCACAGTAACTTTTTGTCCCTTAACCGTATCAACTATCGACAACTTTCACCCCCCTCTTCTTTTCTCATTTTTCCATAACTCCCCACTGCAGTCCACTTCTTCACCTACCATCTCTTCTTATAACTTCCATAAAGGTAATTTTCGAAAAACCAATATCTATCTTAGCAAATCTCTTTGGATTTCGCCAACCTATCCTTATCTGATGCTGTCTCCATTTTTTACACTGAAATATTTTATTCCATTTCTCTTTACGTCCCATTTTCTCGGCACATCATCTACTTCCTCTCCATCGTATAACAAAACACTTCGCTCTTTACGAAACAAAATAAACAAATTAGCTTGGAACCTACTTAAAATTCCTCCAACTCTATAACTGCTTCAATCAGGGCTTTCTCGACACAGCGCAGACGAATCTACCCTAAGACATGTTATCAATTCGTCAACTACAAAAGAAAATCAGACGGTTATCCCCCCTCTCTCTCGTTCGATAATATATCATCGAAGGACCCACATACTATCGCCAACTATTTTGCAAACTTTTTTAAACAATCATTTGCAGATAACTTCTTCGCGCCTGACCCCATATATTTGAAGTACCTTCGTAATTTCTCCACTGGCCCCTCTCTCTCTCTCTCTCTCTCTCTCAATCTTTTGATCCTATCCTTATCAAAGAAAAGTTACAAAATCTCAATGATGAATTTTTATCTGGGCCAAACGGCCTCTCCGGAATATTTCTCAAAAAGTGTGCCTCCAATCTTTCGCACACACTTTCCTCCCTATTTCATCTATTCCTCACACAAGGAGGATTCCCCCAAGTTTGGAAGACCTCTTTCATAGCCCTGCTCCAAAAAAAAAAGGATTAAAAAATGAAGTAGATAACTACCGTCCCATTCCTAAACTTTTTAACATACTTAAAATGTTCGAAAGTATTTTATATGAAAAGCTAAGCTAGAAAATGGCAACGAAATCGATGTTATTGCTACAGATTTTGTAGCAAATTGTCAAATTGCCTTCACTCGGTTGTGACCTCATATTTTTGAAATTGATCTCCTCTTCTCTGGAGGGCCTTTATTACAGCATACGTTTTAGGTCAGCCTTCTCAACCCCGTTTCGAGCCACTTCTGGTGTCCCACAAGGCAGTCATCTAGGTTCCCTCTTCTACATTTTAACTATAAACGATCTTCAGAGCGTGCCGACTGCCGACTATCCATTTAAGCCGACGGCACTAAGTTCTCCAAGACTTTATTCTCCTTCAAGAAGACCTCGATAGGTTTTCCACTTGGTGTCTAAAAAATTGCTTTTGCAGCCCTATAGTATGTGGCAAGTTCACTTTACATTACCCTTGTCCGGCCCCTTCTCGAATATGGCAGTCTAGTGTGGTCGCCCTTTCAGCGAGTTCATATATCCCGAATCGAGAACATTCAACACTTGCGTCGTTTTCTTCGATTTTCCCTTCGAAGTCTGCCCTGGGATGACCCCTTTATCTTACCTCCCTTTCGTGACCGCTTCAAACTTCTTAACCTGAATACCCTCGAAAAATGCAGAGACGTAGCTGACATTCTCGACGGCTCTCTGGTTCTGTCGATTTAGCTTCCCTTTACAATTCTATTTCCTTCAAAACTAACCCTCGTAATTTGCTCTATCTTCGTCTCTTCTATATTCAAACCCATCGCACCTCTTATAGTTCCAACGAACCAATCTCCCGCATGCTCCGTTTTATATACACAGAAACCTCCTCCTTTTTGATTTTAGTCTGAGCACTTCTCATCTTAAACTTGATCTCCTCCACCAATCCCTTACTTCCTAACCCTTAATCGTTGTTAGTTTCTGAGTGCTAGTTTTTAACTTAGTTTAAGCTTGTATTAAGCGAAATAAATGGGGGCCTTAGCCCCCACCAAAAAATTTTAAAAAATTACTGGGAACGTTCAGACGTCCAAAATACTGGAGGCATGCTTTTCGTCGATCTCAATGTGATCAATTTGATTTAGCGTTTGATGATCCGGAGACTGCCAGGTCGACTTGTGTACATATATTGAGATGAAGAAACCGTGTGTTTGCTGTAGTGATATTTCGCCTTGCCGCAAAGCCAATAAGCCTAAGTCTCGTCAGATGTGGTGCCGTGTAGGCTATGCTTACCAATTTGTTCTCCTTTCCTATCCGATGTTATGGTGATATAACTGCTCCAGCGCTAACTCCTCCTGTCGCCGCAGCACTGAAACTTTCAAAAAGAGGTATGGCATCACCATCAACCAATGCACAATATTCCCAACATCTCGCCACAAAAACAAATGTAATCTCAAGCTTAACTTACCAGCTAGATATGAATAGTTATTTATTAACCCATCCAACACCAACCTCAACTTCGAAAAGATGCGGGTCCCCAAATAGACGGATCAACCAAGCAAAAAAACCATAGAAACAAAACGAAGCAACGTCTCATCTACTAAAGCTAATTATAAACCGCCCACATCCATTCCCCATCCACATCCTAAACCCGACCCTAACTGGAGCCTTACCAACTGTCCAACTAAAGATGTTCTCCTTTCCTATCCTGGCGTTAGAATCTTACTAAGCGACGTCATATTTCGGCCATTGCCCATGTCTTGTCGAGTAGCTCGGGTGTGTTATGTTAGTGAATTTAACCTTTATATGGATTGTCATAAGACGCTCGGTCACGTGTCGAAAGACTTCTTCCTTAAGTCTGCCGTATATGGCAAATCCGCAAACGAATAAGCACCAATCACCAATAGTAACGGGTAACCAGATAACAATGATAGTTTCTCCAATTGTTGTGTTTCAGCAGCTGTCAAAGTTACCAATGACATCCAGCTGTCAAAATATTCAATAAGGTTTGCCATTTTATCAGGCATCATGCAAATATTCCGTCTCAGATGTCGGTCGTTATCAAGGCTTCACTCTTTTGGATCTTAAGCCACATAGAGATTGGTGCGAAATGAAGAAAACATAGCCGCCGTATCGGCCAGTGTCGAAGAAGACCCAGAAATGTCGATTCAGCGTCGATCAACTGAATTGGGCATCGCCAGAGTGTCAACCCGGCTTAGTTTGCGGTTGGATTTGGGCCTACATCCGTATAAGATTGTGCTGACGTATGAATTGAAGCCGGACAACCATAGACAACGCCGTTAGTTGGCAAATTGGGCGTTGGAAATGTTGGTCGGAGATCTGGATTTTGGCCAAAAAATCATCTTGATCTTTTTAGCTAAGCGACTATGTCAACAAGCAAAATTGCCATTATTGGAGCGAACACAATCTACAAGTGTTTGCCAGCTTTGCACGAGTGCGGTAAGACACGAAATAAGAATAGTGGTGGAGCCGCCCAACCAGTTAAGGCACCGTCGCCCACCTGGTCCGTGGTCGTTAGAAGCAAAAAGCCGGCTGTTTCCTCCATGGAAGTTGTGTCAAAAATTACGAATAAAATCGCCCCCACCCTGGGCGTAAGGGTTAACGCGGTTAGACCGCTTAAAAATTGTGACGTGGTAAAACGCACACTTTCAACTGTTGATAGGGAGCGGATTGTTGCTAGTAGCAACAAATTCAACAACGTCGACCTTGATGTGGCAGTGCCTGAAAAACCCGGCGATAGGATTGTTGTCCATGGTGTTCACACCAATATTACAACAGAGGAGTTCATGACGTCTTAACTCTCCTGTGGGCGCTAGTCAGAACGAGCTGAAGATGGTTTGCAAACCATGGAACGTTGAAGAAGTAGGCACCACCAACGTGGTTTTAGAGAGCTCGCCTGATGCCATAAAAGCTTTAGGTAGCATTGGAAGGTGTTACATCAAGTGGTATTCGTTCCCGGTAAGGGATCAGGACGAATGGGTCGTTGCACGCAACATCCATATTATCAACGAGCCAAGCGAGATATATACTTTTGATGTGGTCGGCGTTGGCAGAAGTGACATTGATGTTACTTTTGCCAATTAGGCAGCTTCTAGGGCGTTTAGTTTTAGGTGGAGGGTTAGCTAAGGGGTGAATGATCACAATTGGATTCATTTTGAGATCGCTCGCGTAATAGAGGATAGGGATACGGTTTCTGATAAGAGATGGCGTGTGCGAGGCGTTGATTGGGGTGTTTATGGTGCACGCATACTTACGGAGGTTTCTTCCGTAAGTCACCTCAAGTGTATGGCAGCTTAGACATCGACCGGCAAATCAAGCACATCAATGAGTGCGTTTGGCGGATTTAGGGCGAGTTGGTAGAACCGCTGTTTGACAGAGAAGCGAAAGGTAGTTCGAAACCTAAAGAAGCGATTCCAAAGGGCTCGAGCGGATAACGCTGAGAACTTGGCTCAGTTGAGCATTGCCTTTCGGCGATGGCTTGCTGAGAATAAGCGTCTCATAGTTAGCACAGAAGAGTCTCATTGGCAAAACTTTGTGTCAAATAATAGGGGGGGTCCCTGGGGCAAGCTTTCTAAGATTTTCAGAAGTATTAAGAAGACTGTTGGCGTTGAAGGCATTCATGCGGATAATACGGTTTTATCCACATGGAAAGATTGCCTGACTTCATTGTTTGGTCAGTTCTTCCCGAGGGAGGAGCGCTTCGAGGATTCTCTGAATGAAGAGCCTGCGGTCCCTGGAATTAGGGACTGAAAAAGTCGAATATGGCGTTTCACTTTTTCGCTCTTGGAGATTTCCTGAAGCTGATGGAATGACTGGAGAGATGGTGAAATACCTACACAGTCTATTGTATATAGCAAATGCATAGCTAGTAACTACTCCCCCAAGGATTGGAAGGAGGCAAAGCTGGTCGTGCTCTTGAAGTTCTCTCATAATAATTGGTCTGATCTAAATCATATCGGGGCATCAGCCTGCTTCCGGTGCTTGGAAAAGTACTGGAAGAGGATATGGTGGAAACGATTTCGGAAAACATGATGGAACCAATGTCCCGTTTTCAATCCGGTTTTGCGAAAGGCAAGTGTGTTGAGGACGCATGGTCTTTCTTTAAAGACAGAGTCTGGAGAAGCAGCGCTAGGGTGGTTATAGGGATCTTTATTGACTTCAAAGCTGTCCTCGACAACTTGAACTGGCAGAAAATACTAACCAGGTTGCAAGAATTGGGCTGCCATGAAATGGAGCCTTGGGGAAGCTATTTTTCTGACAGAAAAGCGAGTGTGGTCAGTGCACATGATAGCTTTTCAGTGAGCGTTGAGAGAGGGTCTATCTGTGGTCCTTTTATTTGGAACCTGATGATGGATCCGCTTCTGCAGATGACCTACTTCTTACCCTCGAAGGCCAGTCCAGGACCCAAGCGGAACAACTAGGAGAAAGAGCTCTTGCAATCGTCGAAATGCGGAAAAAGCGTTGGGGTAAGTGTATCACAGGAGAAGATGGTGTCAATGCTGCTTAAGGGCAAATTGAATACAAGAAGTCGACCTCCTTTGATTCATAACATACGAGTTTGAACGGCATTAGCATAAGATGTGTGACTGAAGTCAAATATCTAGGCATAACGTTGGGTGAGCGACAACATATGTTAAGTGCTGTAGGTCAGGTAAGGCGCATTCTGCGATCGGACTGGGGGCTTAACAGGCGCTCTGTCCGTATCATATATGATGGCCTTTTTTTTTGCTTGTGCAAATATGGAGCATCGGTATGGTACGATAAGGCTATGACTGTGGATGGCTGTCGTCGGATTTTGGGTTGCCAAAGAGTCGCCTTGCTTGGATGCCTACCTGTGTACTACATTGTCTCCACAGAGGCAATGCAAGTACTGTTGGGCGTGTCACCTCTTGATCTGGAAGTGATACGTCGTGGTATTGCTTTCAAGATCAGAAAAGGTCTCCCTCTAACTGAGCGAGATTGGGTATCCCCGATAGAAGTGAACGGCCTATCCTTGAGGTCGCGTAAAATCTTGCTACACGCATGTGTTTTATCTAGATGACAATCTAGATGGGATGCTAGCAAAAACGGTAGGGTTACTACTTATGGCTTCCTAAGGGATCTACTGACCATGCGAGTATTTCTTGAATGGAGTTTTAACCTCAGCCTGGGAGTTTTGTTGACCGGGGATGGGTCTCTTAATGCATTTTTGCATAAGAGAGGGCTTATCGGAGTTGCTAGCTGATCATGTGGAGTTACCTACGAGGACTGGAGTCCCATGTGAGTATCCCAATTATTCAGATATTAGGGACTTGCAGTCTATGGGCATCATCTTTGATGGTGACACCTACGATTTCAGTGGAGTTATCACTGACACCGTACGGTTCGAAATATTTAATAGAAGACGCAGTAGGCAATTAGCGGGTGGAATTATAGAATAGTTGAATTTTGAATTTGATTAAAGGTTGCCAGGCCTGGGCTGTAAAGTGCCTAAATGGGAGTGACCGCAATGTTACGAAGCTCGAACTGAAGCTATATTCCGGTACCACGGAAGGTCAGGGAGCCGATTGGTCTGCTCGATGTGGAGTTGCATGCATGTGGGTACCATGACCCACAGAATGGCGGAGGTATTAGATAATCCTCGATCTTTCAACAAAGGGGGAGTTCATGCCTTACACTCGACTTCGGATCTGATACTGGTGGTAGTACTTGTACTGCCCGAAGGGCGCTGATCAACGCATTGTTTTTATATCTCGTGTGAAGAAGCGGCTTAAGCCTTAATGGCAGGTACCTACGTTAAACACTAGTGACATCTGACTGTTTGGTGCGGTTTATGGCATGACGGAATCATCGGAGCTTATTTCTTTCGAAATGAGGAATGATGCACCACTACCGTCTCCTGGTCTCACGTATAGAGCGATGCTAACCGATTTTTTGTGGACAGAGCTCGACAACATCGATACATCCGAGCTGTGGTTTCAACAAGACGGCGCTACATACCATACAAGTGACGCAACGCTCGAAGATCTGAAGACGAAATTTGGAGGCTGGGTCATCTCACAGCGAGCGTTCATCAATTGGCGGTTGCGATCATGCGATTTGACACCACTCCCTTAAAATGTTAGTACACAGCGCGGGCGAAGGAAAATCAGGGAGGATGGAAAGAGAGGTACCTATGATCGTTGTTTTTAAATACGACCAGGAAATAGAGAGCTCGGCAGGGCATTCCATAAGCGGGTTGTACGGCTCAGGAGCGAATCACGCTATTTTAGAGTACTCGTACGTCCGAACGTTGAGACACGAGGCATTACGTCGGTGTTCGAGGGTGTCCATTGTTTGAGTGATATTAGTGTGACCTATGAGCTTTATCGCACGGTTTTGAATCCTATCTACCAGGTGCAGAGATGTTTTCGGAGCACCTGACCAGATGTGGGTATTGTACTCAAATTTCGGGCGGCTAAATGCCTTATATATTGAGGCCCGATTAGAGGGGGTAAAGTATTTCTTACATCGCCTGAGGAAACCTAGACATTTCGCAGCATTTTTGACGACATCGAATATGTGGTCATTCCAACGTAAGTTGTCACTGACATACATACCGAGACTGGAAAGTTTATCGGTTTCGACGATGCAAGTGCCATCCATGGATAATGGCTGGGTGTTTAAATTTCGCTTTAACGACAGCAGACAGCATTGTGTTTTGGAAGCATTAAATTCTACTCTGTTAGTGGTTTCCCACTTCGCCATGCTGTTAATATCAGAATTTAATGAGCTTACATACGCTGCCGTCCCAGTTCTACAGACGAAGAGCAGGGACGTGAGTTCGGGAACGAATATGAAAAGCAGAGAGTACTGTCGTCAGCAAAGATATACGAGTACATATATTGGATTAAAAGTAGCAAATCGTTGATGAGAATTAAAAAGAGTGTCGGAGATTGAGTGGAACCCTGGGGCACACCAGCATTTATTTTGTGAATATTAGACTTGAAACCATCAAAGACAACTTGAATTGAACGTTAAGAAATATAGTATCTAATCCATTCAGGGTGAGAGTCGTCAATCCCAAACGCACGCATTTTCGGCAAAAGAGCCTGACGCCAAACTCTGCCAAATATATTAGAAATATCAAGTGGAACTATTATATCTTGCTTTCGCCAGATTGATGTACGGTTTGGATCGACTTTTCGGTGAGACATCAGATCACCAGTGGACCTGTTGCTACGAAAACCGTACTGCCGATCATTAAGAAGTTTTCGTGTTTCCAGATATTTCATAAGCTGACGGTTTATCAGCGTTTCCATGACTTTGGGACCAAGGGACATAAGTGTAATGGGTCTGTAGGAGGAGAGGGAAGAAGATTCGCCTTTGCTAGGAGCGGGCTGGACAAATACTGTTTTCCATCTGCTCGGAAAGAGTCCTAAAGAGTAGAATTGATGAAAAAGCTTACGCGGTTGTTTTGCCAACGAGGAGGAACACCTCTTCAGAAGGAGGAGCGGATTTGTGAAAGTTAAGATCTTTAAGAACTCTTGCTACTACACGAGTGTGAAAGTGAATTTTTCCCACTGAAGATTCGATGCACTCAAGTGTAGGCGGAGACGAAGCACAATTTGGCCACAAAGTGTGCAGTAAGCAGATTGGCCTTCTCGAAGGAGCTGACAGCTGGAATGTCATTGTAAATGAGCGTTGGGATGGAGGGTGAAGCAGAATTTCTAATATTTCTCTGGGGCTATGTCAGCTCCTTAGTCTACGCTAACAAATCAGGAACTTTGGACGAGCTGGAGGCCAATATTCGGCACGCTATTGCCGGAATAACGCCGCTCATATTGGACCGAGTCATCAAAAATTTGACCGACCGTTTGAAGAACTGCCAGCAAAGCTGAGGCGGCCATTTGAATGATTTACTATTCCACACATAATGGCATGAACATAACTTCAAAATAAAGCCAGAATCAATTTTATATCTCAGACCGTTGTGCTTTTATTTAAAATTTGTTTCCTATAGTTCTTATCCGGTCACAGCTCTGACTTCTCCAATCCATGTTATGGGATAGTCAGTTGTTTCCCGAATAATCGCCACTAATGGGGACCTATCAGTATCACGCGGCTTAAATCCTTCAAAGAAAGCAACAGCATGACTGATGGCCTATCCGTCACCACAACCGATGAGAGATACCAGGTACACCGTGTTGTGTTACTCAGTTCGCTTGCAGCTTGATACGAGCTGATTGTGAGCTGATTCTGATCAGGTTACCTTGGAAGTGAATGTCTAGCGTAAAACCTTGATTTTGACTCACTATACTCGTAGGTGCCATCATACTGTTTGAGTGATTCCAGCAAGCCTGATTTTCTTCTTTTGAACACTTTGACTAGACTGGTAGTTTCACCAAGTCCTTCTAAAAGGCTCACTTCGAAATTCTACCTAGATTCTTATTTCTTTTTTTCCTTGATCTCTAAAGACTTCAGTTTTTCTCCAAACTTGGTCATAAGTGACTTATTTAGAAGTTTTCTAGTTTCTTTACCAAGAAACGGGAGAATAGCGTTAATAGCGTTAAGTCGATTACTTATTGTCTTATTTTCGTGACAAATCTTGGCTATCAATCAATATTCTTGGCAATAGACACTACTACGAGTACTCCAGCCCGAAAGATCTTCGAATATACCTCAGTGGTTCAATGCAACATAGGAATACCTTACCGAAGGTAGCGCACTTAGTGGTAAGGGGACCTCTGCCAACTCGGTTTGTGTAACTGGTGGCTAGAGATCAGGTTGCTGTAGAGGCATATCCTGGTCTGTAAGATGTCATCAAAATTTAACTAAAACCAACTCAAAGTCCAATTTGTGGTTTGGGCGAAACGTGAATTTGTATTGAATCACATATGGTATACACGTATAACTAATCAGGTTTTGCCTCCACAACATGACGTCCAAAAATGATGATCGGATGCAAGTGGAGTCTGGAAGGCTTACGTGGCCTACAGTTGGTATTTTCCCTAGCCAAATTCATGAAACGAAAATAGTAGTTAAACGTAAGTACTCGTACATTGTTGCAAAACTCATAGTTGCAAATTGGCGTTAAATTGAAATTTCTAAAATTCTTTCCAAAGTGTAGGCTGACACAATCAAAAGTGACGTAGTCGAATGTACTTTAGCATGAATCCGAGACGTTTTGTGTCACCATGACTAAGCCAAAGTCTATGGAAGAGAAGCATTTAAGAGTAACTCGATTCGAAGAAACTTGTTCTCCAAGTTACTCGTACTCTGTAACAACAAGCCAAGTTGTTGTGAGACGAGTATGTCTCACTAAATAAATATTTACCATGCCACACGCCGCAATTTTGTTCAGTGTCGTTTCATTAGTCGCGCCGGAGTCAACTTAACAAATTCGCCAGTTTTAAGCTCATTTTCTGCTTCATTGCTCTGAAATTATTCCAAGCTACAGACTTATTGGGATTTCCGTGAAACGTGCGTGCATCGGTTTTTGATCCACTAACAAACAATTACTCGTGCCTCTTGGGAAATCCGAAATCTCATTCAAAATGACCGGCAAATTTTGGCTGACATTTATTGTTGTCTTGGTCGCAGCAATTTTGGTAGTCAGTTCACGTAAGTAGTTTCGGAATATCCATTTCAGTTAATTCTAACAAAATACCCTATTGTCGATGGATTTTTATGGAGTGTCATATTTATTTGTTGTTTTATTAAAAAAGGGGTTTTATTAGTCCAGATCAAGATTTAGTTATTTAAAAAATAAATGGAAAATTTAGTTGTGTGGGGAGAGCCTGATGTACCGCTTTTGTTTTGTTGTGGTTTTTGTATCTTTTTTATTGTTATGACTGAAACAAGGTTAAGGAGCCTGTTTCTGGTTGAATTTCGTGTTTATTTTTGGGCATGATTTGGTAGTGTTTGTTTAGATATGTCAACACGTCGCTAGTACAGTCACTAAAGATTGTTGCAGATTGTATACCATATTACAGCGACAGATAAACTCGTACGAGATCGTATGAGGAATGACGCAGTGAAAAAGACATGAACAACTTCAAAGTCATGGAGAGATTCTTAGTCATGAGATTGGTATGAATGTGGAAAGTCAGCATCTTGCAGCATACTCATATGTAGTTATGCATCCGTAGTTGTAGCATATGTTGCCACATTGAAAAAGATATTTTGAGCTTTTCAAGCGGAAGCCCAAAGAGAGAAGATTAACTGGCATTTTACAGAAGATTAGGAGGTTGAGACAAACAAACTCAGATTTTGATGACGTCCAATGGTCTCAATCTAATCTCAGATTAATCTGACCCAGTTAAACACTGGTAAGCCAACTCAGTCAGTTGGAGCTTATATGTATACTGACAGATAGCTGACAGGCTGAAAGTTAGAAGAGGCCAAATTTTTACGTGATTCTCGGTTACCCCTTCCTTGAGGAACAATTGACAAAGTTCCACTTGTATTTACTTACGACTTACTTACTGTGATCCCTCCATTCTTGAATGACATTTGCTGCAGTACTGCTATCTCTTCGATTCAGAACCTGGCTTCCAGTTAACAAGGCCCAATTTCCAATTTTCGGAGAGGGAATAGATTTTTTGTTAAACTTCTTTACACTTTCCTACCGTGGAGAACCCATTTTCGGAGCATACTTTTTCTTCTGTCCTAGGTTGGAAATACCAACCAACTTTAGGCCTATTGGCCCATTGTGATGCGAAGTGGATCCATGATCCTCTTACTAATGGAACCAGTTTGAGCTAACGATGAAGCGTAGGAGACTGTTTACGTCTATATTTTTTAGATCATTTAGGTCATTGTAGAAGAAAGCTCCTAAGTGAAGTTTTCTTATCTGGGACAGAGCTGGATATGTACAGAGAATGGAGGATTGTCTCCTCTTCCTGCTCGTCCACTCAGCTTCTACAGAAATCATTCGTAAAGGCGCCAAGCCGACTTGCGTGCTTGCTTATGAGGCAGTGTCCAGTGATGACACCTATGATGGCGCTGAGATGTTTCCTATTTAGAACGATCAGACTCTTAGAGCGATTCGGATCTAGATTTGGCCAGATCTATTTAGTCGGTAAACATGTTGATCCAGCAACCCACCTAAGGTCTGTTCTTTTATTGGCATCCAGCTTTAATATTAATTTGCGTGTTGCGGTTGGTATCCCGATGCTACCCTTTTCCGGTAGAATAGGTAGAGTGGTTCCAATTTTGGCGAATTCATCGGCCCTACAGTTCCCTGGAATGTGTCTGTGGCCCGGCATTCAGCAAAGGTGAATTTAATGAGACTGAGTCCAGGGACTTGATAGCGGCCGGACTATCCGAAAAGATGCGATATCCTTTGCAGATATCACCTTTTCTTCAGCCAGGGCAGAGCTTCTTTAATCGCAAAAATTTCCGCCTGGAACACGCTATACAGTGATTTAGAGGACGGAAAGAGTGGCTTAGATTTAGCTTATCTGAGAAAACATTGTCACCAACCGCGCTATCGGTTTTAGATCCATCAGTGTATAAGTGGACTGACTTGTTCTCCATGAAAGCATCTTCCTCCCAGAAGATTCTAGAGGGGAAGCATGCATGGAAGTCTTTGTCAAACCAAAGCCCGGGTATGGTGTAATCGATGTTCTCTGTGAGGATTCCTAATGTTTTATGAATGTTAGCGTGGCCAAATGAATCGAGTTGTGTGAAGTGAAACAGAATGTCTAATTCTTCAGAGGAAGTAGACCGTAAGGCTGCGCTTATGCCTAGACATGCTGTTCTTTGGACTCTGCTTAGTTTGGTGCAGTTGAGTGCATTGTCTAAGGCCGTCCACCAGACAACCACCCCGTAGGTGGGTAACCAAGACGTATAGCCATTGTATACCTATTGCATACGTATGCCCCATACGTTCCCAATGGTTTTTTTTGCTACTTTAGCTTTATTGCCTCTTTCCTGAATGTTAGGTATCCAGTTTAGTTACCTGTCAAAAATCCGACCCAGATATTTTGCTGTATCGGAAAAGACTAAAGTGTTACCGTTTATTGAGGGAGGATCTATAATTGAAATTTTGCATTTCTTGGAAAAAAGACAAGATCAGTTTTACGGGGGTCTACTCCCAGTCTACCGCGATCTGCCTAACGGGTTAATCTGTTGAGATTTGGTTGAAGGAGTTTTTTTAATGGTATTAAGATGCTTACCTGAGACGGCTATAGCAACGTCATCTACATAGGCAATCACCCTGCTACCATTTGCTTCCAGGTATATCAGCAGTTCATTAACCACTAAGTTCCTGAGAAGGGGAGAGTACACCTCTGCTGACACATCTTTTAGTAGAAGCCCCACCCAGTTTGGAGTTAATTATTCTGCGGTTTAGCATAAGACTGATCAACTCCCCAAGCGAGTCGTCTACCTGCAGAGTTAACAACGCAGTCGTGATTGCGGATGTGTTGACGTAGACCCTCTACGTCCAGGAAAGCAGCCATTGTGTACTCTCTATACATTTTGTAGCGATAGTTCGATGTGGTTAGTCAGTAAATGCAGAGCCGTTTCCAATTTCCTTTATAGTAGGCATGTTGAGCCTACTATACAGTTGACAGAAGTCTTGGATCAATTTTAGCTCGTAGGTATATGGATATCAATCAGTCGTTCTAGAGTTTTCAGAAGGAAACATGATAGACACACCATATAGGTCTGCGGTCCTCTGGGACAATATGAGAATATTTTCCGGCTTTGGGAATAAAAACTACATTGACTTCTGTCAGTTACAGTGGAATGTGGATTAGTTCTACACAGCTCCTACGAGGGTCGTCTGAAAAGTTTCCACAACGTAAAGATAGCGGCACTCGTCAATAAAAGCTAGTGAATGCTAGTTGTGCATCTTTTGACAGTTACTTACCGAAGTTTCAGTCATTTTGGAGGCGCAGTTTTTAGTTGACAGTCGTTTGAGTGAGTCGATGTGAGTGTTTTTTGTGAAAATGGGAAAAATTGAGTATCGAGCTGTTATTAAATTCTTGTTTTTGAAAGGCAATACGCCTACGCAAATCAAAAATGAGTTGGAATCTGTGTATGGGGACTTTGCACCATCATGTACCACAGTGAAATTTTGGGCAGCTGAATTTAAACGTGGCCGTAAGAGCTTGGGAGATGATGAACGTTCGGGACGTCCGAAAACTGCAACAACTGACGATAACATTGCTAAAGTTCACCAAATGGTCTTAGACGACCGCCAAATTAAATGAGATAGATAGTAGAGGTTATGAAAATGTCCAAAGAACGTGTTTGTTATATATTGCATCAAGACTTAGGCATGAGAAAGCTGTCCGCGCGTTGGCTTACGTTAGACCAAAAACGTGTTCGAATGAACATTTCCAACGCTCTGTCGGCGCAGTTTAGGCGCAATAAATCCGAGTTTTGCACCGATTAATTACTGTGGATGAAACTTGGATACAACATTATACGCCCGAAACAAAAATTATGTCAAAACAGTGGACTGCAAAGGGCGAGCCGGCTCCAAAAAAAGCAAAAACTGTTTTTTCGGCTGAGAAAGTGATGACGACTGTTTTTTGGGATAGTAAAGGAGTTATCTAATTCGATTATCTTCGAAAAGGAAAAACCATTCCAGGAGCATACTACGCATCATTACTTGCCAAGCTGATGGCAGAAATTGCGGAAAAACGGCCACATTTGCAGAAAAAGAAAATCCTGTTTCACCAAGACAACGCGCCGTCTCACACCTCAGCGGTTGCCACGGCGAAAATCCATGAATTATGGTTTGAACTGCTTGACCATCCGCCTTATTCACCAGATCTAGCCTCAAGTGACTTCTTTTTGTTCCCTCATCTAAAAATTGCTCTCGGAGGACAGAGATTTTCGTCAAACGAGGAGGCAATCACCTTTGTGAACAATTATTTTGCAGAGAAAAACGCCAAGTACTATTTGGACGGGTTAGAGAGATCACTGGGAGAAGTGTGTAGAGTTACAAGAAGACTATGTAGAAAAATAGAAAAAAATTTCAGAAAAAATGTTTTGTAACATTTCAGACAACCCTCGTAATGATATTCGGCAGCTTAGGCATCTGAGGACCTTTGTACCGTCTGGATCAGCAAACTTGCATTGTTTGAAGCTATGCAGCGCCCAAAGCAAAGCAGATTTATGGTCACGGTTGCAGTAGCCCTGTTTGAGTTGCTACTGGGCGCTAATAGGAGGCTATGTGGAAAGTGAGTGTCCAGTAGCAGGTTGAGTGATTCATCACTTGAGGCTGTCCAAGGGCCACCTGTTTTCTTCAAACAGCTAGGCATCATAGGATTTGTTGGTTTCTGTGATTTTGTCACAGAATTATCTCAAGGATTGTCGCTTTGCCTTCCTCAGTTCTTTTTTGTATACGAGTATTTTGAGGGATTCTTTGTATGAGTCCCAATCAGTCACTTTTCTTGCGCTTTTTGCTAAGTTGGAAAATTGTCTTCAAGTGTTTCTAAGCAGTTCCAGTGCTGATGTCCACCAGTGCGACCTTTTCTTGCCTCTTGGTTGAATAAGAGGGCAGGAGCGGCCATGGCCTGATTGAGAGCTGTTATATCTTAGAGAGAAAGATGTTGCGTAGTTCTTGGTGTAATTGAACTGAGGTTCAGGAAAATCAGCTTCAGCCGAACTTTTGTCCGAACTGGTTTTTTTCATTTCCGTTATCGGAACGTCGACTTTTGATTCATCAAGAGCCATCTCACCGGTTCCTTCCTCAAACGATAATCGACTGCCCAAAGGTGTTTATTTTTCTTGAGGAACAAAGAGAAATGTTAGAGGGAAAATTATGTAAATTACCAAGAGAATTGCCGATTTGGGTGTCTGGCATTCCTTTAAATATAGTCGGTTCTGGTTTTGGTGTCTACGACATGGTCCTGCAGAAGAATGAATCTTATCAGCATTTCTTGATCCATTCCTTGGATCCACTTTTCCTTTTTCAAAAATTGTCGTCATAAAACTCAGTGTCCCGCATAAAATTTGCTTTTTTTGGTTTCGAAAGTTCTAAGCTTATCATTTGGTATCAGCCCTGAAAGCACGCAGCGTTGCTGACGCCCATGTAACAACTCCGATGGGGGTTTTTGAGTGACAGGATTCGGTGTAGTGCGGAGGGTAGAGAGTAACATTGTAACTGTTCGATCCAAGTCAGTTCCATCTGACACAATCTTGAAGGTACGGCCAAATCTTTCAGCTTCACCATTCAAAGCCGGATGAAAACAAACGGTACGTATGTGCTGAATAATATTTTCACGACAAAACTCTGCAAAGTGCTGAGATGTAAATTGTGTTCTATTGTCGCTCACTATAGTTTTGGGAAGCTCTTAGACAGAAAATACCTTCCTCAACGTTTTAACTGTAGTTTCTGAAGTTGCTGTTGTCAAGGCATAATATAGGGGAATTTCGAGAAAGAATCGATACAAATCAGCCACATGCATCTACGAAATGGACCTGCGAAGTCCATATGTATTCGACTCCAAGGTTCTGTCTCCTTAGGCCAACTGATAAATTCGTTTCGAGGATTACTTGCTTCCGATTGACAGCTTCTGCAATCAGCAACAAATGTCTCAATTTGTTGATCAATTTTCCGAAACCAAATAATACGACGCGCTAATTGCTTAGCATTAGCCCTTGTCGAGCCCCAGTGGCCTTCATGCAAAATCTTCAACGTTTTTTGCTGTAACGTAGCTAGAATCACGCGGATGATTAGTGTCAAGTAATATCACGCCTCCATGCATATTTAGAGAGTGTTTCCTAACGAAATAGGGTTGCAAATATAACTCACTTGCCTTTAAATGCGTTGGCCATCCTAACTGTATAAATTGCATTACTTTAGAAAGCGTTGGGTCTTTAGCAGTGTGACGCCGAAGCAAATTAATATCAAGGGGATGGGTATCCAATACCTTGTCGCATATTGCTTGTACTTCGCAACAGGGTTCTTCTGGCTCATCAAAATCATTGTCTTGTCCAATTTGAAGCAAAACATTCGCATGCTTTGCGGTTGGTCGACATCTAATAGTGAAGTCATAACCCATGAGTAATCATCATTTCCGGCATTTTTTTACTTGGATTAAAAATCGTCGTCAATGGTTTGCGATCCGTTAGCAGTTTAAATGATCTGCCATAAATAGGTGAAATTTCGTAATTCGTACACAATGGAAAGTGCTTCCTTATCTATTTGGCTGTACGCCTTGTGATGGATGTTAAGTGTTTTTGAAGCAAAGGCTATAGGCTTCTCAGAGATATCTGAGAAACGATGCGAGATAACTGCGCCGATTCCGTAATTTGAAGCATCCGTCGCTAGGATAAGCGGTAGATCTTCATAAAAATGAATAAGTCTTGATGCATCAAGCATTCCTTGCTTAAGATTGTCAAAAGCACTTTGTTCTTTTTCTGACCACCGAAAAGCAATACCTTTACGACGTAAAAAGTTAAGAGGTCCAGCATCGTGAGAAAAATTTTGAATAAATTGGTGGTAGTAATTAAATTTTCCAAGAACTGCTTCTAACTCCTTGATGTTTGAAGGGGTGGGTAAATTTTTAATAGCTAGCAATCGGTCTTCCAGGGGGCGAATGTTTTGTGCCGAAATTGAGTGCCCTAGATATGCGATCTCTGTTTGAGCAAAATAGCACTTATTCTTATTGCAGCGAAAGCCGCTTGATTTGAGTCTCTCAAATACAGCGGAGAGATTTGCCATAAGTTCTTCATCGGTTTTTCCTGTTACCACTAAATCGTGTAAGTACACCATCACGGACAAATCGGCTAGTAATTGTTCCATCACGTTTTGAAACTCTCCTGGGAAGCTGCTTATACCAAAAGGTAAACGTTGGTATTCAAACAGACCAAACGGAGTATTTATAGCAGCTATTTGTTTGGATTCTGAAAGCAGTTCGATCTGCAGATACACGTCAGACAAACCGATTTTTGTAAAACGTTTCCCGCCTTGGGGTTTGTGAAATATATCACGAATTCGTGGGATGGGGTGTCTATTGATCACAATTTGTGAATTTATCGTGACCTTAAAGTCACTGCATATGCGCACTGCACCTGACTTTTTTGGCACAGCGACGATAGGCTTAGCCCATTGTATCCGCGGAACTGGCTTAAGTATTCCTGTGCGAACTAAACGATCTAGTTCCTGCTTTGTAGCTTTTTGTAATGCATTCATGGTCTGAAAAATGTTGGCTTGGCATTGGGCAATAATTCTAAACAAGCTTGATAATTGACAAGACGCCTTAATCTCGATCGAAAAGCCCAGTGTCTAACCAGTCGATACCATTCAATTGGTCCATGACCAATTTTTCCATTCATCCGACAAAGATGAAGTTAGGACAGCAATTTAAAACGTTAAGTCCAACAAAACTGCTGGATCCGATGGCTTAACTACCGAGCATGCACCATCTCATCTCTAAAGTCCAGATTGACGAAAATATCCCGACGAATGGCACCTCATCGTTGGTTGTTCGGCCCTTAAAAAAGGTGATCCCCTGAACTGCGTCAATTTCGGGTACTAAGTGTTTTCAACATCGCCTATAAAATTCTATCTGCCGTATTGTGTGAACGCCTAAGGCCGTTCGTAAACAGTCTGACTTGTATTCTTAGGCCAGAAAAATCATCCATAGTTCTTGAAAATAACCCAGAGTTGCAACTCGATGCACAGCATCACTTCCAAAGCCGGAAAATGTTCTTATGTTGTCCCAAAGGACCTCAGACCTATAAGTCCAGAATCTTTCCTTCTGAAAACTCTAGAACGCCTGATTGATATCCATATATCTACGAGCTAAAATTGATCCAAGACTTCTGTCAACGGCTCAACATGCCTACTATAAAGGAAATTGGAAACGGCTCTGCATTTACTGACTAACCACATCGAACTATCGCTACAAAATGTATAGAGAGTACACAATGGCTGCTTTCCTGGACGTAGAGGGTCTACGTCAACACATCCGCAATCACGACTGCGTTGTTAACTCTGCAGGTAGACGACTCGCTTGGGGAGTTGATCAGTCTTATGCTAAACCGCAGAATAATTAACTCCAAACTGGGTGGGGCTTCTACTAAAAGATGTGTCAGCAGAGGTGTACTCTCCCCTTCCCAGGAACTTAGTGGTTAATGAACTGCTGATATACCTGGAAGCGAATGGTAGCAGGGTGATTGCCTATGTAGATGACGTTGCTATAGCCGTCTCAGGTAAGCATCTTAATACTATTAAAGAACTCCTTCAACCAAATCTCAGCAGATTAACACGTTGGGCAGATCGCTGGGCACTGGGAGTAGACCCCCGTAAAACTGATCTTGTCCTCTTTTTCAGGAAATACAAAATTCCAATCATAGACCCGCCTTCAATAAACGGTACCAGTTTAGTCTTTTGAGATACAGAAAAATATTTGGGTCTCCCTTTTGACAGCAAACTAAACTGGAAACCTAACACTCAAAAAAGAGTGAAGAAACCTACAGTAGCTTTATTCTCTTGCAAAAAAGCCGTTGGGAACATATGGGGCCTTCAACTTCGAATAACCCACTGGCTATAGGTCTTGGTTATAAGGCCGATACTCACCTATGTGGTGGTTGTCTGGTGGACGGCCTTAGACATGCAGTCAAATGCACCAAACTAAGCAGCGTCCAAAGAACAGCATGTCTAGGCATAAGCACAGCCTTACGGCCTACTCCCTCTGCGGCATTAGACATTCTGTTTCATTTGACACCCCTCGATATCTTCAGCAGGCAAGTAGCTGTGACTGCAGATATTCGCCTTAAAGCGACTACACAGTGGACAAATAATTCGTTTGGCCACGCTAACATTCTTAATACATTTGGAATCCTCACCGAGAACATCGATTACACCATACCTGAACTTTGGTTTGACAAAGACTTCCATGTAAGCTCCCCCTCTAGATCCTTCTGGAAGTCAATCCACTTCTTCATAGATGGATCTCAGATAAGCTAAATCTAAGCCTCTCTTTCCGTCTTTCAAATCACTGTAGCGTGTTCCAGGCGGAAATTCTAGCAATTAATGAAGCTCTGTCCTGGCTGAATAAAACCGTGATATCAGCAAAGGATATCCGCATCTTTTCGAATAGTCAGGCCGCTATCAAGTCCCGGTACTCGGTCTCATTAAATTCTAAAACCGCCTTTGAATGCTGATCATGTCTTATGGGAATGGCAGAGCAGTTCAATCTTCACCTTTGTTGAGTGCCGGGCCACAGAGGCATTCCAGGGAACTGTAGAGCCGAGAAACTCGCCAAAATTTCAACCACTCTATCTATTCTACCGGAAAAGGATAGCATCGGCATACCAATCGCTACGTGCGAAGTAATATTAAAGCTGGATACCAATAGAAGAACAGATCTTAGGTGGGTTGCTGGATCAACATGTCTACCGACTAAACAGATCTAGCCAAAGCTAGATCTCACTCTAAGAGTTTGATTCTTCTAAATAGGAAACATCTCAGCGCCATCATAGGTGTCATCACTGGACACTGCCTCATAAGCAAGCACGCAAGACGGCTTGGCACCTTTACAAATGATATCTGTTGAAGCTGCATGGACGAGTAGGAGGGGGAGACAATCCTTCACCTAATCGGTACATGTCCAGCTCTCTCCCAAAAAAGAAAACTTCACTTAGGAGCTTTCTTCTACAATGACAGGCCTAATTGGGTTGGTGATTCCAACAGCCACTCTTACCTACCTGCCTTTGGGTAGGTTAACGAAGTTTGTTCTGAAACTTCTCAATTTTGATCAGAAGAACCGTCGCACGGCATCGCTCAGGAGCTCTTGAATGACGTCAATGAGGATCCTGGCTTGCTCAAAAGGGTCATATTCAACGAATTTGGCCATATGCGACTTTTTCCTGTTCCCAAAACGAAGAGACCTATGAAAGGACGCAGATCTGCAACCACTGAGGAAATAAAAACGGCAATGCTGGAAGAGCTATAGGCTGTACCAAGAAGTGATTCGAAGATTGTTTTGAAAAGGACAACATCAATATTGATGAATAAACAAATATTTTTTTATAAAAATATAAAGTCACCTTACTTACTAATACACCTCGTATTAGTTCTTCTACTGTTTGTCGCCTGCTTATAAAGTTTCAGGCTACCTCATCTAAGTCCCTATAAAATATCTCTACTGCTATCGCAGTAACTGTTTCCTTCAGCCTTTTCTTGCAACGCTCTTAGTCTAATTCAGAACGCTTTTTATCGGTTTTGCTATTTCTGAGGTTATCTAAGCTTGAAAGGTTTGCTTTTTTTTCTTAAAGCTCTATTCGGCTCTTCCTTTTGCCTCCGTATTGTTTCTTCTAATTTATGCGAACTTGGCTCTTTGGAACATTAAACAGAGTTTTTGCACTACTGTGCAACCATTTTCGCAAATTTACTGCTCATATCTGGTCTCTTTCCTTTTTGAGGTTATGCCAGTTCTTTCAACAAAAGTCGGTGCTGACTACTTAGTGGTTCACCTAAGATCACTTTGATTCTTTTAGTCGGCGTTCTTGGTTATTCCGTGTGTTTCGTACCCACCGCTGACAGTTTGTGTCAAAATATTTATTTTCCCGATTACTCACTGCCTACATTCAGCTCAATTTGAATACGGGGATCCTAACTCCAAATGGAGTGGACTGGACGGATGCTTCATGTTTTCTCTTAAAAAATAAAGTTAGTAGGAATTTTCGATTTTTTGCAATGATGCCTGTTCAATGTTCAAATTCCTCAGAGTACTCGTATTTATCATCATTCCGTGTTGACAACTCAAGTTCGAGCGTCATCTTGGCACGCTTTCATGTCAAAATAAAACTTAGTCGCTAGCATATACACGTGTACAAGTCTATAGAATTTCCCATTAAAGGGGGTCTTTCTAGGTAGTAATTAGCAAAGCTTTGCGGTTAGATGGAAAACAAAAGTATGAATGGGAAGTGCTCCGTAGTCCTCTGGTTTTATTTGAATCATAATTTTGCATAAAATTCCACCACAAATGCGGCTGTCGTTCGTTCCTTCGTTTTCCATAAACAATGTAATTTTTTCGGATGAGTAAACATATTTATATTTTACTCGTAGTCTCGTTTTCCATTGAGGAATGTAATCCCCGTTTTTTTTTATAAAAAGAGCAGTTCTTCGATGTTGGTTTTATTCATATTCATGTTCCATTTGAAAAAAAGAGCAATTTCGGATTCGGATTGCCGACCAATGACAGTGAATTCTATCATAATTTTCACATGTCACCAACTGACAATTTTATGTTTTTCGTTTTATTTACAGAACTGATCATCAGAAATGCATCCGCATCAGCAACAACAGATGATTCACTCCTTAGATCTACAATTCCTAAGACAAAAACCGGCTCTAATCCGGCAATCGAAGCAAACGCAACCACTGAAAGGATTATGATATTAACAGATAGCCCTCTCACTGAAGAAATACGATTCAAAACAGGAATTGCGCCTACTAAAAAAATTAGCCCTGTAACGCATGGCCCAATATTTGAAACGGTACCGCCAACAACAGAACTTCCCTTTGCTAAAACAAATCCCCCTAAGACCATTCACGCATCCGATGGCAATGGTCCACTGATAAGAACAGTTACAACTCCATCTCCTCCAACGATTCTTCGGATAACGATTCCTCCAACAACAGTTGCTCCAGCAACGATTCCTCTGGCAACGACTGTTCCGACAACGATTGCTCCAGCAACGATTGCTCCCGCAACAATGGCTTCCGCAACGATTCGTCCTACAACTGGAGCTTCATCTATTAGCCCGACATCAAATACAACGCAGTGTATGACTCCTGTTGGAAAAACTGGCGAGTGCATAGACTTATATGAATGTGCACCCCTCTTCAACATGCTACAGAATAAACCATTGCTACAGGAGAACAAGTTATATCTCCGACGAAGCCAATGCGGATACAAAAACCGAAGGATCATGGTAAGACTTCAATTTAAATCCTCTAACAATTCTTATTCAAATTTTTGTTCTTTAAAGGTTTGCTGTCCTGAGCAACAGAACGAAATTGCCCTATCTGCTCCTGCATTCCCAGAAGCGTTTCCTTCAACCACTTACCGACCATCCCTTCTGCCACAACCGGGACAATGTGGAGCCATGATCACGAATCAACTGTACGGCGGTCATACCACAGAAATAGATTCGTTCCGTTGGTCAGCACTGCTACAATATTCCACAGGTAAACATTTTCGAAAATTATTTCCAAATACACCGACTAACCCTACACTTGAACTTTTAGGCAACAATACATTAGCTCACTATTGTGGCGGCACCTTAATCAATGACCGCTACATTTTGACAGCAGCGCATTGTGTTGTCGATATTCCAAAAACAAGAACCCTTAGAAGTGTTCGTTTAGGTGAATGGGATACGTCGACTGATCGTGATTGCGATCTCTATGCTGATTATGGAGACTGCTCTGATTCTCACATTGATGTGCCAATTGAAAAGGTCATTCCTCATAAGGACTATAAGCCTGAATCTCAAAATAAAAATAAACTTCATGACATCGCTCTAATCCGATTGTCAAAAAGTGTGCCCACCACAAATTTCATTCAACCGATCTGCTTACCGGGAGAGGATAATTTCCTTCATGCTTTCGATACTCAGAGTCTGGAATTGGTCGGTTGGGGTACTACTCCTCAAGGTCGTTCAGAGACTCGAAAAATGAAGTCACATGCTGCAGTAGTGCCACTACACCATTGCAGTGACATTTACGCTGAAGTCAATGTGAAACTTGAGCCCACACAGTTCTGTGTTGGAGGTCAATTTATGAATGAAACTTGCTACATTGATTCTGGTGGTGCTGCTATCAGTTTTGATACAGGCAACATGGGCTTGGGATCATTTTACCTTGCAGGTATCAGCTCTTTTGGGCCCTCAACGTGCACTCAAGATAGGTGGCCAACTGTTTTCACAAGAGTTGGAGAATACATCAATTGGATTGTGGACAATATTAAACCATAAATCGGGAGAATTGAATTTATCTGTGATGACTATGTACTGACAATTTATTAGGTTTAAGTCTTATAAAAGTCGTTTTCGGTTTCAGATTTGACTAATATTTTTCGAATCGGCGAACTTAAGTTTTAAGCTCTGCTACATCTCTGTTCTTCGGTGACAGCACTAGCAATGCGCCATATTTCTTTGTGAATATACTCGTATTCAATTAACAATAAGTTCCTTTGTTTTTCAGAAACTTAATAAAAGAATTATTTGTTTTGAATATTAACCAACTTGTTGCTTTATTTAAAAAAAAAATAGAATAGGTCCTATTTTAAGCTGTTAAATAGAAATAGGGCAGACACTGAGAGGGGTAAACCTAGCGTTACCCAGTGTTGTACTCGTAACTGTTTCTACGCAACAATTGTGCTTATTTTAACCCCAAGTGGTCGATGTCCATTCGGACTCGACTTGCCAAACTAATAGGCGCGAGTGCTCACCAGCAGCACTATAAACGGACAGCGGATGAATTCCACAGATGGAATCAACGGTGAAATAAAATCCCGGAAAAAAGCAAATAAGACCTTATCCGACCTATTCCGAGCTCAGCCTATTTAGAGCTCAGGCCGGTAAGGATTTCCGAGACTAAGTCAGGGTCTTGGAAAAGAGGTGACGGATGAGCCCTTAATGGACCAACGGCAAGGCACACATTCCCGAACGGGTTACCGGCCTCGGTTTGACCGACCCCTCGTCCTAGGCGTATCTATAATGGTTGAGGTCGGGGACCTGCCCGACCAGAAAAAAAAAAACTTCAGTTACGAAGCAACAATAAGCCTCAGATACGGACTTATCTACTGTTAACAAACCATGCAAACGGCTCAAGGATAACGGCCTTCGGATCTGTACGTGGAGTGTTAGATCCGTGAATAGGCCATTTGCAGCCGAACAACTAGTGGAGGCCCTGGATTGCTGCAAAGCAGAGGTTACCGTCATCCAAGAAATGCGATGATATTGGCCGGACAAAAAGACAGCAACAGCAGCAATTGTTATCAACGGCAAAAGCAGCACCGGCTTGGATGCAATTGCATTGTTAAAGGCGTGAGTTTCCGACATATTAACGAACGCCTCGTAACAATCTTTGCCAACATTTACTTTTTATGCGCGCACGCTCCTATAGAGGAAAAAGATGACGACAGCAAAGATAGATTCTACAAACTCTTGGACGACACTTATGAGCAGTGCCTGAGCTATGACATTAAAATTTTCATCAGCGACATTAATGCAAAGCTGCGACGAAGATGCGAGCATATTTGGTAGTACTCTTGGAAAGTATAGCCTGTGCGACAGCACCTTCGATAACGGATTCAAACTAATAGACTTTTCGGCGGCGTGAAACACTGCCGTAGCTCGCGTTTCCCACGGTCAATCAACCGCCAACCAGATTGGTGACACTGCGATTGATGCAAGGCACTCCTCTAGTATTATGGATATGCCAAAGTTCCGAGGGACCAACATCGGTTTGGACCATTACCTTGTTGTAGCCAATGTACAGTTGCGGATATCTCGAACATCGCAAAAGCAAGCTAATATTGTGAGGAAGTTTAATGTCGGACAGCTACAATAGCAAGAGATCGCCAAATCCTTTTCCGATCGAAGCTGCCTTAATCTCTTAAGAGATCCTATGCCGCAAGCATCAAGTATTGAAGACCAGTGACACCACCAAGAAATCTCTGGTTTGAGGAAGAATGCCCGCAATAAAAAGCCTCCAGAGCGGCGCTACAACAAACAATGATAGCTGCATATGAGTTCTACGAGCAGAAGAGACGGGAAGAACATCGGTTTCTTCCGAAGAAGAAAAACGAGCACGAGAAGCGCGCGATCGAAGATATTGAAAGGTTGTACTCCAGAAATAACGTACGGAAGTTTTACCAAAAAATAGCAAAAACATGTCAGGGTAAGAAAACCGCACCGAAGCCTGTAGAGACGAACAAGGGAACATCGTAGTAGAGTCGCAGTCGTTGCTTAAGATTTGAAAAGCAGAATGAACCTTTCAACCTGGACCTTCTAGACGAACAATTCCATTCATCCGACCTAGGTGAAGTGAAGATAGCCATATTTAACTTAAGTCCAACAAAGCTGCTGAAACGGGCGGCTTGACTGCAGAGCTCTTCAAAGCGGTAGAAAACAACTTGGTAAGGAGCATACACCAACTCATCCCTAAAATATTACTAGATGTATAAAAACCCTGATGAATAGAATCCCAATATTGCATGTCCGTTCCTCAAGAAATGAGACCCTGCGAACTGCGTCAATTATATAGGCATTAGCTTTCTGAACATCGCCTACAAGATTCTCTCTGCCGTATTGTATGAACGCATTCGTCAACAACCCGATTGGTTCATATCAGTGTGGCTTTAGGCCAGGAAAGTCCACCATCGACTAAATATTCACACTACGGCAGGTCTTGGAAAAAACCCCAAAAACCACCTATTCATCGATTTTAACGCCGCTTATGATAGCATCTATAGAGACGAACTACACAGAGCAACGTCTCTCTTTGGCATCCCTGCCAAACTCGTCAGTTTATGCAGAATGACGATGAAGAATGCACGCTGTTCCATCAAGGTCGGTAAAAAATTCACCGAGACATTTGATCTTAAAAAAGGATTTAGACAAGGCGATGCGCTGTCATGCGATTCTTTCAATATCATTCCTGAAAGAATAGTGCATAGCTTACGTACCAATACAAGAGGCACAATCTTTCAAAAGTCCGTCCATTTACTCGCATATGCCGATAATATTGACATAATCGGCAGAAAGCAGCGTGATGTCAGTGGCCCTTTCTCATGTATTGAGGCGGTCAAGGAAGGACCAAGAATATGCTGTCAACAAGAAAATACACCCAACACCGTAGTCTCGAACAGAACGTCACACTCGACAGATATTACGTTGATGCAATTAAGGATTTGTCTAACTAAGCTCCGCTATTAAGTCAGGCAACCACACTAGTGCTGAGGTCAAACGCATAATATCTCTTGCCAGTCGCTGCTTGTTTTGGAAAAGAAGGCAATTGACTAGCAAAGGAATCTCACGAACAACAAAAGTGACCTTATATAAGACCTTAATAGCCCAAGTTCTGCTCTATGGCGCGAGGCCTTTACTTTACCAAAGATGCATGAGTGTGCTCTTGGCTACTTTGAGAGGAAAATTCTTTGGGTAATTTTCGGCCCTGTTTGCATAGGCGGTGAGTGGAGGAGAAGATTAAACGATGAACTGTACGGTCCGAACGGCGACATCGACTTATCCAAAAGAGCGAAGGTTCAACGACTAAGGTGGCTAGGTTATGCAGAGTTTATGAACAGCGCAGTAGAGGAAGACCGCGACTCGGGTGGTGCACGCAAGTGGAAGGTAACCTCATCCAACTTGGCGTGCATGCGAAACTGAAGGCAGCTAGTTAAAGATCAAGCTGGCTGGAGGCGCATGTTGGTTAAGGCCCAGATCCACCCCGGACTGCAGCGCCACCTTAAGTAAGTAGGTAAGCAGCATCTTCCCACAAGACCAACATCAAAAACAATTCTGTCGACTGTATGCTCTAAAACTTTAAACGAGGCCACTGATGCGTTGGCCGTGGATTCGTAACGGAGTAGGTGAGACATTCCTGGCAATTCCGAATATAATACTTTGGCAAGACGAGGCGGTGTTAGGTAATTGTACGATTAGGGCTGGCATTGAGTGGCGTCGGTCTGTCTGTAATAAGGATTAAATATCAATCATAATCAATTCTGTTTCCTCCACGTGGTAGCCACCGGGTAGTTTCTGGCCTAATTCACCCGTTCTTAGCTGCCAAACTTAAATATAAGTAGGCCGGACGATGGATTTGCGTGACTGTATCAACAGTGACACGGTAGACTTCCTGCTGACCTATTTCGACGTACTTGGAGCCTTGGTCAATAAGGCTTTTTCAGGACTGGTACTGAAACAGATATTCATATTCCCAAAGTCCGCTACTGGTGCCGGAATATCTGACCCCTTTTGATTAAAGAGTCATAAGAGCTTCCAAATCGGAACCGCGCCCGAAAGACGTTAATTTTTTCAGTTAGCTAAAATTAAGTGAGATGAGTAGTTGACTAGAAAGCAACAATAACCCAATTTCCAATAACAATTTAGTCTCCCCATTAAATTTTGGATGCCACCCATGGAGCGAAATAACCAGATTTCAGTAGGTTACGAGAAAATCCCGCCAAGATATTAATTATAGCGGCAGTAATAAGCATCACTTACTTTCTTAGAAGGTTCTACACTCCGGTGTGATTCTGGACTACAACAAATAAGCCTGACCACTTAGCGCGGTATCTGCCTAGCTGCCTTCAGTTGCCCACTCAAAGTGACTTATGTGTACTTTTATAACTGGCTCACAGCGGTACAGGAACCAAGGGCCAATCGAAGAATTCATAATGGCGAAGGATATTTTATTCCACTGTCGCTAACGTCCACGCCTGTGTGTTGCTTGACAAGGCCTTGTTACCTTGTTAGCCATCCTAAGCCTAAGAAAGAGCGATTAGAAAGAGCAATCCTTCGTTTGATTTCTGAGGAGATGTCATTAACAGATTTAATAGCGGAGCCGACGAATACAAAATTTCTGACTACCCCAAACTTATTCCTGCCCATTATGATGTTCTGTCCAATTCGTCAACCTTGAATGTCCCTTCTTGTCAGCGTATATGCTTAGTTTTGGCCTCATTTACGACTAAAGCTATTTTTGCTGCTTCTGTTCCGGTATTTGTGAACGCACTAGTGACAGCTCGATGGCTCTGCCAGTGATATTAATGTCATCAGCGTGCGCAAGAAATTGTGCAGGCTTTTGGAAGGTTGTGAATCTGATGCTGACTTTTCTCAAGTATGACGTTGAAAAAGGTACATGGCATCGCATCATTTAGTCTAAATCCTCTTTTGATATCAAAGGTCTCGGAGGTATTGTTTCTGAGTTTCACGGACGAGCTTGGGACGGAGACTTGCGACCTTAACATCGATAAGGAGGTAGTGGGTGTCGATTTAAACTTCTTGGGTTTATTTTTACAGAATCCGCTGTATTGTGAATGTTTGGTCAATTGTGGGCTTACCGGGCCTAAAATTGCACTGATATGGACCAACCAGATTTTTCAGAAATGGCTTTAGGCGTTCACACAAGACGGCGGATAATTGGTGCAGCTAAAAATCTTGGAAACGAGTGCTTGTCTCTATCTGGTCACCTCGGCAGATAGACCTTCCGTTCCAACAGTCTTGTTATGCTTAAACTTGGGTAGTGCTATACTCCGGACGGATCTCTGGTTGAATGGTTCATTCAGCTTGACGCCAGAACTTGGGCTGTCCTCGCCATTTAATTTATTCTATATCCTCAGTACCGACTACTACCATGTTTCCTTGTTCATCTGTAAAAACCTCTCTCTGTTCGGCTCTTGTTGCCTTGAGACGTGTGGTTTGCTTTTTAGTAAAACTTCCGTACATTGTTCTCTTTTTATTTTCCTGATCGCACGCTTCTCATGCTATGCCTTTTTCCTCCGGAGGAGCCGATGTTCTTACTCCTCATTTGCTCCTAGAGCCGCTATTGTTCTTCTATACAGTGTCGCTTCATATGCGAGTTGTTTTTCTGCATTCTTCATCAAACCATGGATTTCGTGGAGGTGGCTGGGTGAAACCCAATACATCAGTTGCGATGTGTTTGATTTTCGCTATTGGCATCGATGCCACCTGTCTTGAGTATTTGATGTTGTTTGCATAGGAAATGGCAAGAGGTTGTAGTTGGCGGTTTGTTACGATTGCATCCATTCAACGTTAAATCTCTTCAGAGTATAACAGTGACGTCTGAGATATCCGTAAACGAACTTTTATTACAATAAGGTATTGGTTCATGTTTATGTTCGCCACTCGGAAGGTTAGGACATCTATGATACTGAAGGAGTCTCTTGCGTCGTTCGAAATATGATCGAATGGTTGACGGTTAGATGATCAGATGACCGTGATGTCCCTTTGTGTATATTAAGGTGCGTAAATCGTGTGTCAGCAATAGTGATGTTCCGCCTCGCAACAAAGTCAATTAGTCTTAGTCCGTTTCTAGACAAAGTGTCGTACAGGCTATGGTTCTTGACTGCGGTGCCAAAATTGTTCCTCCTTCCTACCACAGTTTGGCGTTAAAATCCTCTAAGACGGTTGATGACACATTCACCATAGGGGTCTCGATTTCGAAACCCAAACCCGAAGGGACATAAGGGGTTAGGTATATTTTTCAAAGCCCGTTCTTTTGATTATTGGAAAGGGTAACTCAAAATTGTTATAAAACTATCAATACTTTTAATTTTCAATACAAGAGTGAAATAATCTGAATCTGTGCCGGCTCCGCAGAGATATTGAGCGGAATTTCAAATGAAAGCGTATTTGTTTTGACAAAAAAAAATTATTACACTGTTACTCTGTATATAAATAAGACAGTAAACGAATTTTAAATAAATATATTGTACTTTATATGCGCTATATGTATTTACAAGGTATTTGGTTTACCAGAATTGATATGGAAATGAATCTTAATTATACTCCTAAAATTGGTAAATTATTTATTTTATAACAATTTTAGCACTTCTGCTTTAAGAAAACTGAGCAAACCGAGCGCATATTCATGAATTCGATTTGACAACTTGCAGCTGTCAATTGTGATTTGCAGAAAATTTATTCTTCGAAGTCATCACGATGGCGTCTAACCCAAATGTTTCCGCATATTTAGCAACACAAAAGAAAGCCACAAATAAAGAATTAGCCTCCGAATGGACAGCAATCGAAGATCTCTACAATGAAAAGTAAGTTCCATTTCAAAAATATGAGAAAGACTCGTAAAATTTGTGCCCTCAAACACCTGCCCTCTCGCCGGTCACTAACCTGTGTTCGATGTTAATTTTTCACCTTTCTATCTCTTCCTAGACTCTGGAATGAGCTTGCGATTAAATTGATTAAATTCGTTCATCATGAAGCCCTGCAGGATGAGGATTCACTACTACAGCTCTACCAGAATTTCATTTCATCTTTTGAAATGAAGTAAGTTTGTGTCCAAAAACGAAGGGAAAAGATGATGCATCACGTTCTTTGTCTTTGTTTTCAGAATAAATCCATACGGCTTGGTGGAAATTCTAGAAGTTGTGGTAGAGCATATCTCGGACAAGACCGAGGCAGTTGCGTTTCTGGAAAAACTCAAGGAAAAAGTGAAGATTTGCGATGAAGCTGTTTGGTTTATTCAGGTAAAGTAAAGAGTGTGGCCGTGGAGTGACTCATTATGAACTGTTTTGTTTTTTTTTTGTTTTTTGTTTTATAGGTTCTTCAGGGTAATATTTATCTCACAAATCTAAATGACCTAAACGCAACGAAGAAGATCATCGAGGAGCTTCGAGAAGTGCTTGAGGAAGCTGGCAATGTGACACCAGTCCATGGAAAGTATTACATGTTGGCGTCACAGTATTACCGTCGGGTTGGACAGCACAGCGATTATTATCGTTGTGGCTTACAGTTTTTGGGATGCTCACTGGATGTCTATCCGAAAGATCAGTGGGCACAACAGGCGTTCTTTTTAGGTCTAGCTGCACTTCTCGGCGACGGCATCTACAACATTGGCGAGCTTGTAAGTTGAAACGAAATTTTCTTCCTCTGATTGACTTTGAAAATGTATTTCTTTTCTGCAGCTGGCACATCCCATTTTGGAATCACTCAAGGGAACAGAGAACGAGTGGGTGATTGAACTGTTGAAGGCTTTCAATTTTGGAAACATTGAAAAGTAAGTTAGTGTTCGTTGGTTGCCTTGAACTGTTAGTAAATGGTGTCCCGTTTTAGGTTCAATGAAATGAAGCCGATTTGGAGTAAAATCGCCGACTTGGCAGCGCAGGAAATTAAGCTTCGTCAGAAGATTTCCTTGTTGTGTCTGATGGAAATGACATTCAAACGATCAGCTATACAGAGATCGATTTCCTTCGCTGACATTGCCCAGGAAACTCAGCTTCCCATTAAGGAAGTTGAACTTTTGGTCATGAAAGCACTCGCACAGGGACTTGTGCGTGGCGAAATCGATGAGGTCGCTGGTGTAGTTAATATGTCGTGGGTAAGTTCTAATCAATTGGCTCTCGTCATCGTAGAATGGGACTCGGGGCGCCGCTTTTAAGTAGAAGTTAGCGTCTACTATCGTAATTTGTTATCGCACTGTAATTGCTTGAAATCTGCAGTACCAAGCATAGGACAAATTGTGGCCGCATATCGCGTACTGTGCATTCAGTCCGAATTGTCAACGAAACGTTAAACTGTAGAGCATCAGCTTCCGTGGGAAAACTTAACATTGCGTCAAACGTTGCAGTGTTCATTTGATCGAACTTCATAGCACTCACAACAATTTGATTTGGGTAAACCAACATTAGATGTTTCACTTCACAAGTTTGCTTAGAATTGTCAGTGTATTGTGTTTTTATGCTTGGTTGTGGTTATGATTAGGGAAATCAGTGGGGACGTAGCAAATATACGCTGGTTAAGAATTAATCACTTTTCTGCGTACGTCTACGGCGCAGACCAGCGGTTTTGGCACTTAGTGAAACACAGGTCGATCCCCGCCCACACACAGATCTGAAGCTATCTGACTATGAACTATTGTCATTATTCTTTTCTTACTGCGGTATCGCCATTTGTCCGTAGTGATGTAGCTTACCAAACTCCACCACAATATGATCCATGTTCCAATCCGGAATTCAACTTCATGTGGTTAAAATTAAATCAGCCACTACTGCTTTATTTACAGATGCCTAACACTGGACTGCATTTCGACCTTTAATGAACTGTATCCCTGTATCCTCATACTGGAATTGTTATTAGGGACAATTTCAATATACGCAATTCTATGTGACCTCGACATTTTGGACAGACAACACCCAAAGGATGGTGTGTTTAGAGCTTCGCTGCGGAAAACAATTTAATGGAGCTTGTAAATGAGCCCACGCGAATACCAGACGCTGACAGTCATACCGCTAACACCCTGGACTTGTTTTTAACTTCTCATCCCGATAAGATGTGCTCTGTCCTCTAGACTCGTCCGACCATTGTGTCAGCTAATTTCTCGTACACCCACCACACAGTTAGAGAAAACATTCCTAGAAGAACCGTAGGGCAATACTAGAAAGAAAATTGTAGCAGGCTTAACAGCTCTTTAGGAATTGTAACTGGTAGTTATGTTTCCTCGACAACGGCGTGGAGGCCGCTGCTGATATGGTCACAGACACTATTCTCTTTGGAATGAGATGCCTTATCCTTCATCGTATGAGGAGTATTAAACCAAAAGGGAAGGCATGGTACGACTCGAGCTGTAAAGAGGCTGTTTTTCGGGTCCTTCAAGTCGAACCCGACAGAGGAAAACCGAAAAAAAGTTTAAACGAGCCAGGAATGACTGCAACGTCTTTCTTAATCGTGTGAAATTTTAATACGAGCAAAAATTGAAGCAAAAAATACTACAATGTCCCAAAGGCAACGCAAATTTTTGGTCGTTCGTCAAAAATATTAGAAATTCTCCCTCATCCTTGGACAAGGCCAATCTGCTTGGTGCACACTTTGCGGTCAGCTCAACACTTTCAGATTTTGCTTTGTCACCGGCTACACTTGAGTGCGTCAAATCTTCAATGGGACGAATTCACTTTCGCACTCGTGTAGTAGCAATAGTACTTAAAGAGTACGCTGGTCCAGATGGTATATCTCCCCTTCTTCGCTGGCAAAACTACTGCGCAAGCTTTTTCATCAATCTTTCCGAGCAGATGGAAAATAGCATTTGTCCAGCCCGTCCCTAAAAAAGGCGAATCTTCTTCTCTCTCCTCCTACAGACCCATTGCACTTACGTCCCTTCTTCCAAGGCTTCTGATAAGCCGCCGGCTAATGAAATACCTCGAAACGCGAAAACTTCTCAATGACCGACAGTACGGTTTTCGTAGCAACAGGTTCACTGGTGATTTGATGGCATGTCTCACCGAAAAGTGGAACCAAAGTCTACACTAATCTAGCGAAACCAATATAGTTGCAATTGATATTTAAGCATTTGACGGAGTTAGGCATCTGGCTCTTTTGTTGCAAAATGTGTGTATTTGGGTTCGACAAATCTGTTCTTCAATAATTAGAAATTAGCCTTTGGAGCCTTTGAAATCCACAAAATAAAAGCTGCGGCATCAGGACTATACTGTCTCAAAAACTATCATTTATGGTCACTTATAGTCCAGTCTATTTCTTTTCTGACGACTCTCTACTTTACATAATGCATTTAGTCCCGGCTCTTTGACTGCAGAACGGGAACGGCAGAGTGTGCTAAGCTCATTAAATCCCAATATTACCAGGATGACTAATTAGGGAACAACCAACAGCTGTCTACTGTCGTTTAAACATCCAGTCATTATCCATGAATAGCATTTGCATCGTCGAAACTAAAACTTAACTGAACTGAACTGAACTGAAACGTTCAACCTTACTTTCGGGTGTAATCTGAAACATCCTGGTTCGCTTCTAAGTCGTACAACTCGCTTATGGAACTCTTTCGTTTTTAGTCATTGTAACCGGCAAACATTCAAAACCAACATTCATCGGTGTGTGTCTTTCTTTCTTCACTACTTAAAAAAAAGAAGGAAACAGCTAATTTTGTCATAGTTCTTTAATGTATCTTTTGATAGGCCGAGAATCTTTAGATCACCTGAGAATGGTAAACTTATTACAAACCAGCTGTCATTGCCTGTTTTCCTCATAGCCGCTCTGCTGCTGTTTGTGCACTTATTCAAACTTGTTTGCTTGGTTGCGGAATGCGGAAATGTAATAGCATTTAGTACGAGGGCTCCTAATCTGGTATTCTTCACTCTTAAAATCGCGATTGCTGATAAGATTAATCTAAGATCCGGAGTCCAGAAGAATACGGCATCCAATTTCTGTCCCAATGCGATTTAAAAGTCTTACTCTTTGATCAAATTTTCCTTCATATGATTCGCATTTGTTATACAGGATTTTCCATTAAGAACTCTAATTTTTTTTTTTAATGTGAACGCACCCTTAATGTTTTGTCAATGTCTACCGTTTAGTTATGGTTCAGTACTCGAACGAGGAGGAACGTTTATAGTGGTTACAATGGAAATGGTTACAACCGATTCGGAATTTCATTGCGAAATCATCTTCCATGATGAAGCTCATTTTTGGCTAAATGACATTGTCAACAAGCAAAATATGCTCTGTTGGACTGCTAAAAACCCACTGCGTCATTGGGCTGTATTTTTTCGTTTGTGGTGATAGCCGCCACACTACTGTTAATGGAAATCGCTTTCGGCACATGCTGAAACGGTATTTTTTGCCGCAATTGCGTGAGATGTGGTTACAACAGGACGTCGCCACTTGTCACACAGCGAACCAAACAATCGAGCTATTGAAGTTAAACACAAAAATGTACAACTCGTAATGGAAAACCCGATAAGCGCAGGCGTTGTTTCTTCAGAATTTTGCAGCTGCTGAATTTGAGTGTGCAGTTTTGAGGTGTCCCTTTACTTGAGTTGGGCGTTGAAAAATGTCATTGCATATCGGCATTATGTCTGAGACAGTTTCTACATACCTTTTCCTGGGGTACCAGATTGACTGGATTCATTTGTAAGAATTTCGTACACTGACATAAAAAAAATGTATCTCGCGGTTGTTTGTTGCTTCTTATTCGTCACATGCAATGTTGCTGGCGATCTTGTTTGAGTTTTGGAATTGTCAGTCCTCTTTCCTTTATTATCTATAACTTCGAACGACTGCAAACGGGTCTCAAGTGTAGCCTGAAATCCCTTTATGGACTGCATCTCGCTTGGGTTAGCCAAGCCTTGTTCATAAAGTGCATGCGTATTTCGACTCAATTTCTTATAAAGAAATGTGTAGAAACCACCAGGTTTTTTAAGCCTAATATGGTTTTTTTTGTCGTATCATGTAAAGCCTTGAGGTGGATCGTTTAGTCACACCCGCTGACTTTCGTCGTATACTTCGGACGGACGAATGTCCTGTGTAACAAATCTTAAATTTGCGCATTTCACGCGATTTCATGGTTATCTTCCAGCTCCTTTATCCAGTTATTAAGAGCTGCTCAAAAGGTTTTCACGTCGTTGTCTATAGTAGCGCTATAATCGATGAAAAGAAGCGCGTTTGTTCTGGATTCGTTGACGTGCTGCTTCAATAAAAACTCTTGCAAGACCTTAAAAAGCAACGGACTTTATACACTTTTTTTGGTGTACTCCAAATTTTAGTTCGATTCTCCGGTTAATCCCGCTGTGGATTTCGTTCTAACGTCGCATCACACTTAATATGTACGTCCCAAGTAAATTTTGAAATCTTACCGCCTCGCAATGAGTGAAAACTATATGCATCACGTACATATATAGTACATATATAGTGTGCGACCTTAGTTTGATAGATCGGTAGTTGTTGTAATTCGTCGTGTCGCCGTTGCCTTTGTGCAGTGGAACAAGAAAACTCTCTCACTACTGACATGGCGTTCGATCGTTCTGTGTGCTAGCATCGCCTTAATCCATAAAATTAATTGTCGATATGAGTTGAGAAGCAACTGAAGCATCTTCCTTAAAAAGAGTTCCTCCAACCTTACTTTCCTCATTTCCTACCTATTTCTTCGTAGTCCTGATACGAAGTCTTAACATTGCAGTGTAAATCTCCTATTTGCCCCAGCCAGCATAGCTTCCTGAAACGCAGACCAGTTGCCACAAACCTCTTTGACTTCGTGTCCTTCACCTCTCAGCCCTAGGAAATGACAATATTGCCTGCTTTTTTTTTACTACATCTGGTATTCCACAAGGCACCTAAGTGTTCTTGTTTTCATCCTTACCCTAACCGATCTTGATACATCTTCTCAGCATACGTTGATTTTTCAAAGTTATCGCTTCACCGCAAGGAACCAGACTTCTGCCAGATGACTTCGATTGGTTTACTGTTTGGTGTCTCAAAAATTACCTAGAGTTTAAATTCACGTTTTTATGTAAATGCAACCAATCTCATCCCCGACTTTATATTTTCCACTGCCAACCTCCATAATGGTCGCATTTTGTACGACAGGGACCCAAATTTCCATCTGAATGTTGGCAGCATAAAATCAATTTATCTCTAGGGCTTATCAAAGAAGTTCCCAAGCTATACGAGACAAGATCCTTCTATATTCTCTGTTCGGCCCTTGCTTGAGTACGTCAACCTAACTGGTGACCAGATAGCAATAATAGTTTTTTCAATTGTTATGCTTCAGCAGCTGTCAAAGTTACCAATGACATCCAGCTGTCAAAATATTCAGTAAAGTTTGCCTTTTCATCATGCGTCATGCAAATATTATCGAAATTCCGTCCTAGTTGTAAATACGCAACGTGAATTTCGTCGAGGTCGGTCGTCGTCATGTGTGCAGGCTATTCATCGCATCGTGGAACAGTTTGAGCGTGAGTACCCTCTTTTGGATCTTAAGCCACCAACCAGATAGAGATTGGTGCGAAATGAAGAAAACTTATCCGCCGTATCGGCCAGTATCGAATAAGACCCAGAAATGTCGATTCGGCGCCGATCAGCTGAATTGGGCATCGCCACAGAGTCAACCCGGCTTATTTTGTGGTTGGATTTGGGCCTACATTCATATAAGATTGTGCTGACGATGAGTTGAAGCCGGACAACCATAGACAACGCGGTGAGTTCGCTAATTGGGCGAATGAGATAATTTTTCGCTCAGCGGCTATGTCAATAAGCAAAATTGCCGTTATTAGAGAGTTAACAAGGGTTCGGCTAAGCATCAATGCATGCACAAAGATTGACTATTTGGTGCGGTTTGTGGCATGGCGGCATAATTGGACCTTATTTCTTTCGAAATGAGGAAGGAGACACTGTTACCGTCAATGGTCTCAAGTATGGAGTGATGTTAACCAACTTTCTGTGGTCAAAGCTTGACAACATCGATATATCCGAGCTATGGTTCCAACAAGACGGCGCTACATGCCATACAAGCGACGCAACGCTCGAAGTTGTGAAGGCGAAATTTGGCGACTGGATCATTTCACGGCGAGCGTTCATCAATTGGACGTTGCCATCATGCGATTTGGCACCACTCAATTATTTTCTCTGGGGCTAGGTCATGTCCTTAGTCTACGCTAACAAGCCAACTACTTTGGACGAGCTCGTTATTGTCGGAATAACGCCGCACATATAGGACCGAGTCAACAAAAATTGGACCGACCGCTTGAAGCACTGCCAGCGAAGCCAAGATGGCCATTTGAATAATGTGCTATTCCACACATAATGGCATGAACGTAGCTTCAAAATAAAGCCAGAATCAATTTTGTAGCTCACACCGTCGTGGTGTTATTTAAGTTTTTTTTCCTTTCGTTCTTATCTGGTTACGCTTTAGTACATGTGTCTGGAAATGAGAACTTTCAACGACGTTTTCTTCGATTTGCTCTTTGTGATCTGCTGGAAAAACACTTTTGTCCTACCTTCATATCTAAACCGCCTCAACTCTGTTCTGAATACCCTTGAAAAACGCAGATACGAAGTAAATTTACCTCAGGTTCTAACTTCCCGTTTCTTGTATTACTGCCCCTCTTAGGTTTTAATGAACAGATTTCAGATATGCTGTTCAAGAAGATGTAGTTTAGGAAGGAATTTGATGCGGTTGAAAATGAAAGAGTTGACTAACGTGAGTGTTAGTGTTGAAGTTAGTCTTAGCAGTTAACGTTTGCCTAAATCTTAAGTTTTTACTTCCAGTTAGCGCGGTCTCTGGTTAACTGCCTCTTGTCGCTTACTCCAAGTTGGTTGAGGTCCCCTTCCACTTGTGCGCTTCACCTAAGGCAAGGTCTTCCTCTAATGCATTGTTGCTGCAGCGTTGGTGTTCACTTACTCTACATGTCTTTACTATCTTAGGCGAGCAAAGTGCTTTTCCTTCAAACGCCGTCAACGCAAATGCAAATGCTCGAACGCACTCGCAGAATTTTGCATACAAATCGGCCAAGGATATCTTCATCCATTTTCGCTAACGTCCATGCTTCAGAACCATAAACATGGGATGATAAGATCAAATCACGACACTACTTCTTGCGCAACTCCTCTCCTCTGTTCGATAGGTTTACCTGTTCGATAGGTTTACTGCTTGACATCGGTGCTTATAGATATATATTCGTAAACTGGTAGAGAGTTGTGTCTCTTGTGGTGTTACTTTGAATTTCCTTTACCACTGAAAACATTCGTAAAATTACCTCTAACCTTTTTAATTCTTCTTTAATTTGTAGGTGCAACCAAGAGTGTTGAATCGGTCACAAATCGCAAATATGGCAACAAAACTAGACGTTTGGATGCAGTCGATAACATCAATGGAGAAACTCATGGAGCTCCGTGCAGCGGATATTCTAACAAATTAAAACACTCCCCCTCACTTGTAAAAAACAACAAACAAATATACAACTGCATAGATGTAACACTGAATGCAATGTTTCTCTTAATTTTCTACTAAACGCAAGTTGCTCGTAAATAATTCGTTTTTCTAAACAAATTGCATTTTAAACAAAACAAAATATACCGAACCACATAAACAAAACAAACAACAAAAGCGTAGTTTTCATTTCATATCGATTTATTACTATCTCATGGTAGAAAAGTGGGATTGGGTTCATTCTCTTACGAGGATGGTTGTGTCTTAATTTGTAGGCCTTATGCGGTATTAGCGACAAAAATATAAAATAAATATAAAAAAAAGCATTTACAAATACAATTATTATTACATTTATTGTTTATCATATTGGATAGGAACAGTAGTCCATCAGTTATGTGCGCTTCCGTTGTGTTTGTCCCTTAAATGTTCAAGCAGCGCAACTTTCTCTCTGGTATTCTAGATGTAAATTCAAATGTTGGCGGACGCTTGATATCCTCATGTGAGTCTCGTCTTATTCTCTCTGGGTCATTACCCATCACAGATCCCAATGGTATTTGATCCTTCGAAATTAGATGTTTCACATACTTTTCCAGTGTGAATAAATGATCATCTTCGGCACCAGGAATCTCTTCACGCATAAATGCGGCTAATCTTAGCAGGTACTCGACATTGTGTCCACTTGGTCCTTGAGAATCGACAATTTGGCGGGCGACTTTGTGCAGGCAATCTTCGCCCATCCAGTGGCGATTTTGTTCAGTGGCAATATAAACAAGTACCTCTACTGCTTCGCCACTAAAATACGAATCGTGAGATGCTACACGTGGATAGAATTTTGTATCAACGGTTATATAGCCTCCTAAAAAGAGGAGAAAATTACAGATTAGGAAAAACTATTTCCGAGGGTGGAGTATACTTGATGTGTGTTTACTTACCTAAGGTGCATTCGCGCTGCTTGAGATAATCGAGAGCTGTATCACCGGTGATTTTGTACGCACATCCCCAGGTGATGCCCTACAAAGAGATGAAACAAAATGATTTAATAGAATGTGCCATCCTAAGGGTATGCAACAATAGGTAAATGTTATTTTTTATTGCTTTATAGTTCGCAGAAATTTTTTAGACATGCGTTTGAACTAATACCGTTAGACAGTGACTAAAGTGGAAGGTGTTCGTATCTTCTAGGCTTGTCTCTCGGGGTCACAAACGAGTTCTTGGTAGCTCTTGGAAGGCCGTTCTCTCGGACGGTCATTCATTGAACACCCTGGGGAAAGTCCCCGGGCCTAGGATAGAAAGTATCAAGATGTAGCTTTGTCTATATTTCAGGGAAATCCTCCAACGCATAAAGGAGGACTGATGTCCGAGTAAATTGCGTTGGTGTTCCTGGAAATGTGCCAGATGCATGAGATATTGACATTGTGTGTCGTTTGACACGACACACAACGAAATGGGGCTTACTTTCAGAAGGTACGACACACTAGAAAAACCACATTTTGGACTGTGGAATTTTTTTTTTGACAAAAAGAGGGATTTTCTTGGGCTTTAAAGCGTACGTCCAGTCATGAGGTAAGTATCGTCGTGACATAGTCAAACTTACTTTTAAGATTCAGCTAGACAAATGCTAGTTTTCCCAAAAAATAAGATGACGCCTCCACGGACGAATACGTCAAGTAACTCTGATCTGGTGGCATCATCGGTACTTATTTTTTCAAAAATGAGGCCGCCCCTTGCGTTTTGGCTTGGGGATTTTGTCTTTCTTCAAAAATATGAACACCATTGTTCTGGCGGATATGTGGTTTCAGCAGGATGTAAAGCTGGCTAATAGGGTGCAAATTATTCAGACTATGGGAGCCAATATTTAGCAAGATATATTTAATTTTGGGGGGCGAGGGCTCTCATTTATTCGGCTTAATACACACTATAACTTAAAATTAAACTTAAACTTAAAACTAAGGTTGGTTGGAGTGGTGAAGGAGAACGGATTTGTGGTAGGGAGTCTGCGGTGGAAGTCAAACACGGTAGGGTTTGAATTGATTTTTCGTAGCATACGGGAGACTGGTTCATTAGCGCCATAGGAGCTGCGGTGCGTTAGTAGATAGAAGGGACGAGGGGTACATAGATTTCGAGGGCTACGGTTGAGGAAAATAGAGCTGTGTAGGGACGCGCATTCATCGTGACCTGAAAGGAGTCGATGAAGAGAAAGTCGGCTGCATCTCTGCGTTCCTCAAGGGTGTTTAAGTTGATAAGGTTGAGATGGTTTTAATAGGGGGGCAGAATTAAAGGATCGTCCCAGGGTAAATCGAAGAAAACGGCGCTGGATTCTTTCGATTCTCGAGATATGAACACGATGATATTGGGACCACACTTGACTGGCGTACTCTAGGAGGGGGCGAACAAAGGTAATATAGAGGAACCTGGTCACGTATGGGTTGGTGAATTCTTTGGGCCACCGTTTTACAAAACCTAGCGCAGAGTTGGCTTTAAGGATTGTCCCATCCATCTGTAAACGGAAGTTGAGATTGAACGGAGGAGATGGCTGGCAATAAATGAAATAAATAAATAAATAAAGAGACGTGTGTTTGATGATGCTATCTGGTAAACCGATATTATAGTGTGCGGTTTAGATCCGCCCTTTCTGTTCCATTCCTGGCCTTATCTGGAGTTCCACAAGGCAGTCATCTTGGTCCTCTTCTCTTCATTCTTACTATTAACGATGTTGAGAGAGTCATTAAACACTCCTTCCTCTCCCTTTACACTGACGACACAAAATTTTTTAAAACTATTTTCTCTCCCCATGACTCTGACCTTCTTCAAGAAGACCTTGATCGGTTTTCAATCTGGTGCCTCAAAAACTGCCTAGAACTTAATATAGCCAAATGTTAATCTATAACCTTCTCACGTAAATGCAACCCATCCCCTCCCCGACTTTATTTTCTCTATGGTCAACTAATTCCCCTGGTTCAGTCTTTTCAAGACCTCGACTGTGAGCTCAATTTCCGTTCGCATATCGTTAAGATGATTCTCAAAGCCAACTCATCACTTAGCTTTATTAAACGGTGGTCCAAGGAATTTTCCAACCCGTATGTAACCAGATCTCTCTATTTTGCCTTTGTTCGCCACCTGCTTGAGTATGCCAGTCAAGCTTGGTCCCCCTTTCACCGGGTTCATGTTTCCCGAATCGAGGGTATTCAACGTCGATTCCTCCGATTTGCTCTCCGTGGTCTGCCGTGGAACGACCCTTTAATCTTACCTCCCTATCAGGGTCGCCTCAAACGTCTAAACATGAATTCGTTAGAAGAACGTAGGAATACTGCTGACATTCTTTTCATTCATCGACTTCTCTCAGGCTCCATCGACTTTGCATCAATTTTGAACTCCATTTCCTTCAATACCAACCCCCGCAATCCTCGTCTCTTGTATCTACCGGTCCACGGCACCTCTTATGGCTCCAACGAACCAATCTACCGAATGCTCCGAAAGGTCAACTCAAACTCTCCCTTTTTGATTTCCACCTAAGCACTCCTCGCCTCAAACAAGATCTCCTCCATCACTTCCTTGGTCCCTAGCTCTTAAGTCTTTCTGTTAGTTTTTAGTCCTAGTTTTTAAGTTAGACTAAGCTTGTATTGAGCCAATAAATGGGGGCCTCAGCCCCCACCAAAATTACAAATTAAAATTAGCGAAATCATTAACGGTTAATATAAAAAGAAATGGACCGAGATGGCAGCCTTGTAGAACTCCAGATGTAGTCAAAAATGGAACCGAGTGGGCTGACCTGTAAACACTGTAAATACGGTTTTCGAGGTAAGAGGATATCCATTTTAACAGTATGGGTTCAAAGCCGAGAGCAGACAATTTGAAGAGTATTAACCGATGAGAGATTTTATCGAAGGCCTTGCTAAAATCGGTTGCAACTACATCGACTTCGTTGTCATTTTCTAGGGCAGAGAGGACAAAGGATACGAATTCAAGGAGATTTGTGGTGGTTGACCTACCCTTTAATAATTCATGTTGTCTAGGGATTTGCATTGGAACCTTAGAGCTTCATACAAAATGCTTTCGAAGAGTTTGGGTATATGGGAGAGTTTGGCGATTGGGCGATAGTTTGTTATTTCGTTCTTTGATCATTTTTTGTGGATCGGGGTTGTGAAGGAGGTTTTCCAAGCTTGAGGAAATTCTCCTTGTGAAAGGGATAGACGAAAGAGATTAGAAAGGGCGAGGGAAAGAGAGGAGGAACATTTTTTTTAAGAAATATTGCAGGGAGGTCATATGGGCTGGGTGTGAATTCGCCATTAAGTTGGTGTAACTCATATTTGATCCAGAGGTGAGTGAGTAAAGGGCCATTGGAGAAATTCAGTAGGTAATTAAAATAGGATAGGCCCGGCACAAGGGAGTCGTTGGTGAGTGGATCGGGTTATAACTTGTTGTTGAGAGATAGGAAACGAGGGTACCCATCGGACTTTCTTTTGTAGTTAACTAATTAGGAAAAGGACTTAGGGTCGTTTATAAGGTTGACTTGAGCATTGTTAAAGTAGCGCTGGTATAGAGAATCGTAAAGTTCGGTGAAATGAAGATAAACGCCAAGATGGTTGAAATAGTCCGAAAAGTAATAGTGCAAAAGAAAACAGCCCATAACGTGTTTCTCTTATTTCGTAAGGAACGAAGCTTGAGATTATACCAGGGAGGACATGTAGATAATGTTTTAAGGCGGGAAAACGGAACGTAAAGGGAAAAAAGTTAAATATCTCTCTATAAAAAATGGATAAGGCGTCGTTTATACTTAGGTTGTGAAAGTTAAAGCGGGATCTGCTGAGATAGTTACTGATTTTGTGAAAGTTTGCTTTATGAAAATCGTAGGATGGGAGAGTTGTGGGGGGATTGGACTGGACACAAGAGTTGTGAAAAAACGAGAGAAAAAGGTGAGGGTGGTAGTTATCAATTGTTGAGAGAGACAGGGAACAAACTGAGACTGAGGAGTTAATTGAATCTATTGTGAAAATAAGGTCTAATTGCTTGCCCATGTAGTTGGATATACCGCTGATTTGGCATAGACTTGAGTCTGTTAAACGATCTAAGAAGAGGCATTCCTTAGCTGAATTGGCATTCGAAGCGATGAAAAACGATTGATCATCTGATGGAGTCCACTGTAGCTGAGGAAGATTAAAGTCGCCGAAAATAAGGATATCGTCAATGGAGTCAAACAGGTCAATTAACTGGTCCATCGCATCGATAGCAAGTTGGTCGGATTCAATAGGTTGAACTGGTAGAATGTAGCAACATATAACGTAAAGGGACTTGAAGGGGAGTGATATGTTTACTGCGACAAAGTCGACTTTAGAGGATGAAGAAATGGTAATGAGAGAAGAATTAAGGCTTTTGTGGATTGCCAGTAGAACGCCTGGACAAGGGGAATCATAATTTGGCCGGGTAGGATCGTCGTGTTGAAAAAAATTAAACGTAGGGGGAATAATTTCTGGTTCTTTATGTCGGGAATCAGATTGGTTTCAGTCAGGCGACATGTAGTTCCAGCAAAAAGGCGCTACATGCCACACAGCACGCGAATCGATGGACCAATTGAGCAATTAGTTCGGTGAGCAATTTTTCTTTCGTTTGGGAACGATGCATTGGCCGGCTAGATCGTGCGATTTGACGCCTTTAGACTATTTTTTATGGGGATACGTCAAATCTCTCGTCAATGCTGATAAACCAGCGTCAATTGCAGCCTTGGAAAACACGTCATGTTATTAGCCAGATAGCAGCCAATATGCTCGAAAAGGTGATTCAAAATTGGACTCTTCGTATGGACCACGGAATTAAAAACCAAACGCTTAAAAAATCACTCATTATGAAAGTTATGCATTGTACCTACGAGTATATGCCGAAAGTTGTATTTAAAATGTTTTTTTATGAAGGAAAATGAGTAAAGACTTTTGGTTCAAACTCAATTCCTGTGGTAATTGTTTAAAAAAAAAAGTTCCATAGCATTTTATAGCAGAGGAAAATTATAAAAACACGCATTGGAACGTGCAGTAAGTGAGTCATCGAATAAGTAATGTTTTCTGGCCTCTAGAACGCAGTGGACATATTTCATTGCTATGTTTTGCTTGGCTATATCAATGATAAAAGCTTATAATCGCCATAAATATTAACAAACAGTACATGCATAAAACAATAAATAAATTCTTTTTGATGTTCCTTGAATGTGTCACTCACCTCTTTGTCATCCACCAATGTTGCCACACGTCCTGGCTGAAAATGATAAAAAAAAAATCATTTTAATCGACGAAGAATAGTTGGCAAATAAAAAAGACATCTAATGAATGCTCCCATTCAACAAATTTTTATAAAAGAAAAAGTTATTCTAAACGAAAAAAAAATATTTAAAAATAGAAAGTACTAAAAATATTGAAAAGAAATCGCGGTCTTTGCGAAAAATATACACGCGCCAAGGTGATGTATTAAAGAGCAAGACGTGCCAGAAGCAAAATACCAATATAAAATTAAAAAAAAAAAAATAAATAATAGTTCGTGTTTCCGCCTTCTCAAGGGGGTGTTTCGAAATAGGTCGAATGTGGGTTGTTGAAATAACAAAAGTCGCCCGAAAGGTCAATGGTAGCGTTGGTGGGCTCTGGTAATGTGAGAAACAGACTAATACAAAACATCATATAATATCCATACAGGGACCACAAGTGTGAAAAAGCCGCATCTGTGGGCTTAGATGCTTGCTGTCCACTTTATGACGAGCAATCTGATAAGCCGAGAGCTTGTCTTGTATTCCAATCACTCTCAGAGAATCTAAAAATGAACAGATTTGAATGCTGCAACCATGAGTAGCGAAATTAATAGAGAATGTTGCGTCAGCTAAGTACCACTTTGAGTATAAACTACTTGCACCACAACATATAAGGAGGCCTTGAACTCATTAAATACTGTGCTTCTATGAAAGTTGGGAATTATTAAATTTTTTTTGATAATTAGCGCGTGCTCAGGGGGTTTTTGGAACCATTAAAATGTTTGCACACAGCGCGGACGAAGGAAAGTTCGGGAGGAAAAAAAGAAAAATACTGATGTGCGTTGGTCTTAAATGTTTGAATGTTATAATGACTAGGAAATAGAGAGCTCGGCAGGGCATTCCACAAGCGAGATGTTCGGGTTAGGAACGAATGGCGATATTTCAGAGTTCGTCCGAAAGTAGGTTTGAGAGTGTACTGATGACAATTCATAGCGAGAGGGGTGTTACGGTTAAAAGTTTGAAGGGGCGGAAAGCTACTGTATGGAGCTCTGGCGATGGAAAAAGCTATAAAACAAAGTGAGACACGACACATTTCGTCGGTCTTCGAGGGTGTCCATATCGCACGGTTTTCAATCCTATCTAGCAGGTACAGAGATGTTTAGGAGCAAGTGACCAGATGTGAGCATTGTACTCAAATTATGGGCGGACGAATGCCTTATATATTGAGGCCAGATCAGAAGGGGAATAGTATTTCTTACATAGCTTGAGGAAACCTAGACATTTCGCAGCATATTTGGCGACTTTAAATATGTGATCATTCCTACTTAGGTTGTCATTGGCACACATTCCGAGAATGGAAAGTTTTTCGGTCTCGAGGATGCAAGTGCAATTCCTGGATAATGGCTGGGTATTTAAATTTCGCTTTAACGACAGCAGACCGCATTGTGTTTTGGAAGCATTAAGTTCCACTCTGTTGATAGTTCCCCAATTGGTTATGCTGTTAATATCGGAATTCAATGAGCTTAACATACGCTGGCGTTCCCATTCTACAGCTGAACAGCAGGGACGTGAGTCCGGTAACGAATATGAAAAGTAGAGAGTACGGCCGTCAGCAAAGTAATATACTGGACTAGAAGTAGCGATCATTAATGAAAATTAAAAAGAGTGTCGGAGACCGAATGGAGCCCTGGGGCACACCAGCATTTATTTTATGATTATCAGACAATTTGAATTGAATGTTCCGAAAGGTTATTTCTAATTCATTGAAGAAGAGAGTCATCCATCCCAAAAGCACGCATTTTCGACAAAAGAGCCTGATGCCAAATTCTGTCAAATGCTTTAGAAATATCAAGTGCAACTATCTTGCTTTCGCCAGCATTGGGTCCACTTTTCATCAGATCACCAGTGGACCTGTTGCTACGAAAACCATATTGCCGGTCATTGAGAAGTTTTCGTGTTTCGAGATATTTCATGAGCTGGCTGTTTATCAGCGTTTTCATGACCTTGGTGAGAAAGGACATAATAGGTCTGCAGGAAGAGAGAGAAGAAGATTCGCCGTTTTTACGGACGGGCTGGACAAATGCTGTTTTCGGAAAGACTTCTAAAGAGTAGGATTGATGAAAAAGCTTACGCAGAACACCTCTTCAGAAGCAGGGGAGATATACCATCTGGGCCAGTGGATTTGTGAATGTTAAGATCTTTAAGATCTCTTGCTACTACACGAGCTCGAAAGTGGATTTGTCCCATTGAAGATTCGACGCACTCAAGTGTAGCCGGGGACAAAGCACAATCTGAGAGTGTTGAGCTCTCCGCAAAGTGTGCAGCCAACAGATTGGCCTTGTCCAAAGAGCTGACAGCTGGAATGTCATTGTAAATGAGCGTTGGGATAGAGGATGAGGCAGAATTTCTGATGTTGTTGAGCAAAAGTTTTTACTACCTTTGGGATATTGTAGTATTTTTTGCCTCAATTTTTGATCGTATTGAAATTTCACACGTTTAAGAGAGACGTTGCAGTCATTTCTGCACTTTTTTCGGTTTTTCTCTGTCGGATTGATCTTGAAGGACCGAGAAAACATTTCTCTAACCCTAACAGCCTTTTTACAGCTCGAGTCGTATCATGCCCTTTCTTTTGGTCTGATACTCTTCATCCGATGAGGGATAAAGGATCTCATTCCAAAGAGAACAGTGTTTGTGATCATATCAGCACCGACATCCACGTCGTTATCGAGGAAACGTAACGACCAGTTAAAATTCCTAAAGAAGCTGTTAAGTCAGCTCTAATTGGTTTTCTCCTATTGCCATACGGTTTTTTTTAGGAAACTTTTCTCTAACAGTGTGGTCGGTATACGAGAAATTAGCTGATATAACACGGTGGTCCGACGAGCCTAGGGGGTAGAGTATTTCAATAGTGTACATATCAGGGCGAGAAGTTAAAAATAAGTCCAGGGTGTTGGCGGTATGACTGTCACGTACTATATGGTATTCGTGTGGGCTCATTTATAAGCTCCATCAACTAGTTTTCCGCAGCGAAGATCTCAACACACCGTCCTTCGGGTGTTGTCTGTCCAGAATGTCGAAGCCACCAAGAATTGTGTTTATTGAAATCGCCCGTAATAGTAATTTCAGTATGAGGATAAAGGGATACAATTCTTTGTAAGGAGTCAGACAGCGCATCAAACTCATTAAAAGTCGAATTTCTGTCCAGTTTGGGGCTTCTGTAAATAAGGCAGTAGTGGATAATTTGCTTAGGGAGATGGAATTTTAACCACATGAAATTGAATTCCGGATTGGAACAGGGATTGTATTGTGGTGGAGCTTGGTAAGCCAGACCGCCGTGAGGCGGCACTTGCTCGTAGCCAGGTTGATGCATAATAAGTAAAGCATCATCTACTGTGGACAACAATTGGATACTGCCATTAACTTTGTGTTTGGAGCTCACTAAGAAAAATCCGCAGGAGTCGTTGTTGATGAAACCTAGATTCATTACTATACGCTAGAGGCCGGGCGACCATGCGAATCTGCTCCAAAGCAGGCAAAGACCGTCCCATCGATTGGAAAGAGTATGGCTACAATTCGTCAGGGGGATACGAAGAGAATAATCTTCAGGGACTTTTAGAACAAAGGAAGCACGATGACAAGGCTGTACTACAGTGAATTATTGGTCTGATTTGATATGAAATTGACAGAGAAATAACCCCATTTAGGAAAGAAAATAGTGCTGTTCAATTCCAATCCAGAATCACCGTGTACGGTACGAATTACTACCACATTCACCTTACGCACTTCGCCGATCTGGCTCCAATCGGCCGAGGCCTTTTTTGAAGAATTGGACAATTCATATATTTTAGAAAGCTTACAAAAAATAGCAGGAACGCTAAGAAAAGTGTGTGGTCGGTTACGTTTAAAAATAAAATAAAAATTGTTAAAAGCCTGCGTTTCCATTCCAAACAGGGGTTGTTATTGCCACACCCTCGTAGAAGCTGTTTTTTTTTTTTTTCAATATATTCATCAATCTTTAAATGTGTGTGTGTGTATTACAAAAATTCCAACAGATGTTAAAGTCTTTCACAAAATATTTGCTTTTTCTCAAAGTCACAAATGTTTCTAGCTACGTTCACACAGAGGGCAATCAACTTTGTAAATAGTTTCTGAACAAGGTGCAGGTTTTTTCGATTCATCAAATAGTCGTATCGTACGATTACGAATACTCGTATATCAATGTTTCTCAAACACTTTCCTTATCTGTGCCAGACGTTCTAATCTTTAATTAATAAATCCATAAGCGCATTTGATAATTAAGCCACTTGTTCAAACAAAACAAGAGACAGGCACAAACAAATGAAAAAAACAACTTAAGCAACAAATGAATTTAATAAAAATCTAATTATATTTGCATACGTATCTATGAATTTACTAATTAACACTCAACACTCACCTTATCTGGTGTTCCCCGGTGCGTTGTGTTCCCTTGCCAGAATCGCCTCACAAAACCCCGGATATATCCAGTAATACATTTGGAATACTCAAATCCGGGATTCCAGCATAGAGATCCATATCCGAAAACCCAGATGGAAGGTGAATTTTGATCAGACTCATTGTTATCCGAATCATCTGTATCCATGAAGTTGCCATTGGCAAACAGATCTTCAAATCGAATTTGTCGTTGATGATTCATTTTGAAAATTCCCTCAATTTATTCAAAAATCCTTGTAAGTTTAGCTTTCGTCCTCTTTTGTCCAGATTTTGTAAATAATTTGAAAGGCGTAACTTTTTTTTGAAAACTTTTTTGGTTGAAATGAAATGAGATGGCTTAAATCGAAGTTGCACGCAACATATGTTAGCTGAAGATTTCTTTAAGATTAATTTGCGTTTGTTGAGATCGTCCTTGTGTTGATGTTTTGGTGGATCTTCTTCTATAGCTGCCGCTGCAAGACATCTGAGAGTCTATTCAGTTCATCGTAGTTAATTTAAAAGTCATTGTTGGATTTGGAATTGTCGGTTTCCGGTTAAAAAAACGATTCTTTGGGTTGTTTCTCATTTAATTTAAATTACAATATTATTTTTCTTAAACATTGTTGTTTCTATTTCACGTGAGCTTGTCAATTTTGATTTCTGAAATTGATATAAATTTTTTTTTTAAATGTTTTTTATTTTGTCTTTTCAAAACAAAGAGAGAAAACGGAAGACAAATTGTAGTCACAACGCGCACGGTTGATAGTCTGATTTGTTGTGAGCTGCTAGCGAAACTACAACACTTGGACGCGCACGTTTGTTGGCAAAATGAAAATTATTTATAAATAAAATAATAACAAAAAAAAAAAAAAAGCTCACGATATAATACAATGAAGCGAGAATTAAGCGCTCGGTGTGCAAAAGAGTCGTATGCATTCGTCAGAGAAGTGATCTTTGATACACAAATATGAGTAGTTAGGGTGATGGAAGAATAAATTGTACGATTTATAGAAAAACAAGTAAATGAGATACTTTACAATTTATGGTCTTACATATAGATTTACCAAGAGGCATTGTTTCTGTGGGATCAAGGGCAACATGTCTGAGGAAAATGTAAGTCAAATATTGTAGTTTGATTAGAAAAGACGCCAGAAGAAGATGATAAGACATAATATAAACGAATATCAGTTGAGCGTGATATTAGATATGTTTTTCTGGTAACAGATATCAGCGCGCAAATTACACTAATAAATATATGCCTTAACTCAACGCAAGATATTTATCGGAATCAACGCGGATAGCAACAACGCTTCCGGACCTGCTTTTCCGTGATAGCGATAATTTTTATGAGAACAACAAAACACGCGTCACTTTTTGACAGCCAGTGCTGTCAATTTATCCTAATGTTAATAGATAACGCCTTCGCGTGGCAGGCACCTTGACGCGAGCGACATCTTCAATGACGCCGGTGCGGAGGCTTAAATCGCAAGGACTCAAATGAGGAGTGACGAACTCTGTCAAACCCGATTCCAGTGGTGATTTTTTTTGAATTTGAATTTTTGTGTGGGCTAACGCGCCCATTTATTTGGCTTAATTCAAGCTCAAAAAACTAGGACTCAAAAACTAAAAATACAAAATATTTATTGTAATTGAGGTGTTAAAGCTAGGGATGGTGAGGGAGATCGAATTTGAGGGAAAGTATGCTGCGATTACCTTACGCAGCATACGGGAGATTGATTCGTTAGAGCGATATGTGGTGCGATGGATTGATAGATAAAAGAGACGGGGGCAACGTAGATATCGAGGGTTAGTGTTAAAGAAAATGGAGTTATAAAGAGACATGCAGTCGCCGGAGCCTGAGAGGAGTTGGTGAATGAAAAGAATGTCTGCTGCGTTTCTTCGTTCCTCAAGGGTATTCAGGTTAATATATTTGAGACGGTCTCGATAGGGAGGTAAGATTAGAGGATCGTTCCAAGGTAGACCTCGAACGACGCTGGATCCTCTCAATTCGGGATACATGAACTCGTTGAAAGGGACACCACACCTACACATCACTTTAGTGATGTATAGTGATCTGGTCACGTACGAGTTGCAGAATTCTTTGGACCATCTTTTAACGAAGCCAAGTGATGAGTTTGCTTTAGTATCTCATCAATATGCGAGCGGAAATGAAGCTCCCTGTCGCATAATATGTCAAGGTTGCGGATAGACTCGACAAGGGATATACTAGATGGAGTGAAAAGTGACATCCTTGACTGCCAGAATGCGCTGCTACTGCAAAAAAGGTGATGGTGCCTTGAAATCCGTTCATATTGGGATACTGTATTTAGTTTTGTTTTGACAGCTGATTGTTGTTGACGTGTTTGGCATCATGTTGAGTATGGACAAAAACGATTTTCGTTCTCTCATAAAACATTATTTTTTGAGAGGCAAAACGGCGTAGTTGGATAAATATTATGGGGCTAATGCTCTGTCAGATTACACCGTCAAATATTGGTTTCGGGAGTTTCGTGGTGGCCGCAACTCCACTACCGATCAAGTCCGCAGCGGCAGGCCCTCCCATGCGGTTACGGAGGAAAATGCGCCAGCTAGCAGATACCACAAAGATTAGCACTGAGCGCACACGCCATATTTTGGGCGTGAATAAGTGTATCAAACTAAAAGGGGACTATATTGAATAATAACATATAAAAAAACATTTAAAAAAAAAATTTTTAATTCCCAAGGAGGTCACTTTTCACTCCATCTAGTAGGTTGGCCGTGGAGAACGTAAATTCGGGGAGTAGACTTGTTGCATTTACGTGAGAAGGTAATCGATTGACATTTGGTGGCATTGAGTTCTAAGCAGTTCTTGATGCAGCAGGTGGAAAAACTATTTAGATCTATTTGAAGGAGGCTGGAGTCGTGTTGTGAGGAAATGGGATTAAAAAATTTGGTATCGTCAGCATAGAGAGAAAGTGCTGAGTGGTGAATGACCTTTTCAAGATCGTTAATGGTTAGGATGAAGAGGAGTGGCCCTAGGTGACTACCTTGAGGAACACGTGAAGTGGCCAAGAAAGGGGCCGATAGGACATACCTGAAACGAACACTATAAAAAGGTAAGAAGACATCCATTTTAGCAAGATGGGTTCAAAGCCCAGGACGGACAATTTGAACAGGATTAGATTATGAGATATCTTGTCAAAAGCCTTACTGAAATCAGTTGTTATAACGTCAACTTCTTTACCACTTTCTAAGGCTGAGAGAACAGAGGACATGAATTCGACGAGGTGAGTGGTAGTTGATCTACCTTTCAGAAAGCCGTGTTGATTAGGGGAGATTAGAGGAGTTTGAATATACCATATGTGAAAGTTTAACTATGGGGCGGTAATTATGTAGTGACTTCGCTTTTTAATCCCTTTTTTGTGTAGCGGTGTTATGAAAGAAGGCTTCCATGTCTGTGGAAATTCATCTTGAGAGAGCGATAACCAGAAGAGATTTAAAAGGGGGGGATGGAAGGCTATCTGGGCCGGGTAAGTATTCATCATTAAGTTGTTGTAACTTATTTTCTATTGCTGTATGATCAAAACTTTGAGAAATAGAGGGACCAACAGGGAAGTTAAGTAGATGTTTGAAATAAGAGGGAACCGGTACGAAGGAATTATCGGCAAAAGATTTCTGAAAAAAAGTACCAACAAAGTTGGCGATAGTATGTGGGTCGGTTGATGATATGTTTTCGTATGAGTGGGATGGAGGAAAACCGTCAGAGCTTTTTTGTAGTTAACGAATTGGTAGAAAGACTTAGGATCGTTTATAAGCCTTGAATACGCACTATTATCGCTGGTAGAGAACCTTATAAAGCTGGGCGAATTGGAGGTATGACCCGAGATAGTTTGAATAGTCAGAAAAAGAGTTGGATCGGAGGAAAACTGCCCATAATTTGTTTCTCTTGTTACGTAAAGAGCGAAATTTACGATTATACCACGGGGGGCTCGTAGAAGTGGCTTTGTTGCGCGAAAAGGGGTCATAGAAAGAAATAGAATTGAATAATTCTCTGTAGAAAATAGAGAGAGCACTTTTAAGGGACATATTGGCGAAATCAAAAGAACACTTACTAAGATATGCGTTAATTTTGCAGAAATTCGCTTTATGAAAGTCATAAGAAGGGGCAACTGCAGATGGAGTGGGCTGGATAGGAGAGTGGTAGAAAAGAGAAAGAAGAAGTGGTGGGTGAAAGTTATCACTGGTCGATAGTGAAAGAGGACCGAGCGAGTCAAAGGAGTTTATGGGGTCAGTGGTGGAAATGTGGTCTAATCGCCTACCCATATATCTAGTTGGAGACCCCACTAACTTGGCATAAGCTAGAGTCTGTGAGCTCATCCAAGAAGAGGCATTCTTTACTCGAGTAAGGGTTTGCGATAAAAAAATATTGATCGTCTGATTGAGTCCAGTGCAGTTGAGGTAGATTGAAATCGCCGAATAGAATGATATCATCGAGAGAATCAGATAAGATAATTATTTGATCAATTGCATCGATAGCCAGTTGTTAGCATTCGATTGGTTGTGCCGGTAGGATGTAAAAACATATAACGTACAGGGACCTGCAGGGCAGTGTTTTCTTTATTGAAACGTAGTAAAGCTTGGAATTCAAGGACAATCATCATTTGGATGGGTAAGAACGTCGCCTCGAAAAACATTGAAACTAGGATGGAATAATTCCTGCTTCTTTATATCGGGAATTAGATTAGTTTCAGTCAGAGTGTAGATCTCGAATGGGAGAGCGTGAGATTGGCGCAAGGCAGCACGGGTCTTTGATAGCAGTCCTCTTACGTTTTGATAGTAAAAGTTAAGAGGAATGTTGTTTCGAGTGGGTGTGGGAGTGGATGGTTGAAACACTCGCAATGGTAGCACGTTAGGGACGAAAAAATTTACAGTTGTCAGCTCGACCAGACTTGCAGATTGTTTATCGATGTTGGTGAGCTTGGACTTGGACGGCTGAGGACAGAACCGAGTTGCCTAATTCATCAACACAAATGACACTACTTTCTAAATTGGACTGATTCGCCGTGATCATTTTGGTAGGACTTTTTTGGAATGAGTCATTGAAGTCACTGTGGCACTTCTTTCATGAATACCGTATTTCTTTTATTTAATCCGACATAAATTGCATGGAATGATTCCCCACAGATGCCCTTACAAGTAACAAAGTCAGCATTAGCATTGACATCAAAGATTGGGCAGTTAGTGATTCCGCAAGGCATGGCAGTTTTATCAAAAGCAAATGAAAAAGGTAAATAATGAACTTTACGCACTGTTATGCACTGCGAGTGGAAATTCAGCAAAATCGGAAAATTGGTCAGCACTTTGGGTAATATATCTGGAACCGATACCAGAAGTGGCATACTGACAGTTATTGAGCGCGGAAGATTGAGGTCAGCCAAAAAAAAAAAACCAAAGAGACAGTTAGCACCTGGGGTAATGCAATAATGGCTCGTAACTGATATCAGAAGTAGAGATATGGAAGGGGAAAAAATAATTTATATTTAAAAGTTTAATGCGGAGCAAAACGAAAATACGTCCGAACACGACGAACAGTAGAACTTAACTTGGTGTGAACATATAACAAACCGTGCCGAAGGATGCAAAGTTGGGTGTCAAACCATCAGCGAACCTTACCCAGGTATTGCGGCGCTGCCTCTGCTGACCTTTTATTTCCGGCTATACTCGTGGGAATCAGAATTAATTTTAAAAATGGAAAAACAAAATACAAACAAAATACAACACAGACCATCCCCGTCCGGGAAGAGTTACAGCTGAGTGAAGACGAAATTTCGACTTCATCCACCTCTACCTTACTGGCTAACGATAGTGGGGTGTTCGAAAAAACAGCGAGGGCCTGTCTTGTGGAGTACATCACCAGACAGGACGTCACATCCATACTCATACAAGAGCCCTGGATCGATAAGCACAACAAAATCCAGGGTCTTAGGCTGAGAAATTACGAGTTATTCTATTGTACAAGGCAGAAGGTAAGATCAGGACCTGCAACCTTATCAAAAACCAAATTGAGGCATTTTGACAGCGGCAAGCTGCAAAAGGGAGTGTGGCAAGCCACTGCTTCTGACCTAGGCCTACTTCACCGTGGTAGTGATCTCAGGGAAGCTAAAGGCAGAAAAATTGGATGCTGGTACTGAAGAGATGAGTGTTTGTACGATTTTATTTTATCTTCCAACTTCAATATTTGTAACAGAGGAAATTCACCCACTTTTGTGGTGAAAAATAGGCAGAAGGTGATAGATATCACCCTTGCTACAAATACAGAAGGGTTAGAAATAAGAGAATGGAGAGCAGTCGACGAAGCGCTAATGTCGGATCACCGATGGATACGCTTCACGGTGAACTTTCAGAACAGGGCATGTAGTTTTCAAAGAAATCCTAGGAAGACTGATTGGGTCAAATATACACAAGTGGTAAATATACACCTGTATACCCAATCAATCACCTGCGATAATATTGTTAACTTAGGTAGGGCGGTAGAAAATATTATTAAGGCACTAACAATGGCGTCCGAGAAAGCTTGCCCGGCTAACAGAACACCTAAAAAGGCTCAATCAAAAATGGTGGAATAGGGAGATAGTTTTAAAAAGGAAAGAGGTCAGAAAACTCTATAATATGGCGAAGCTTTTCAGAAGCGACAGTGCAGGGAATGAGTACTACGAACGTAGGAAGCAATTCAAGTAGGTACATAGATAGAAAGTCAAAAAGGGCTTCATGGCAGAAATATTGCGAATCTTTCGTGATAATAGACGAGGTTTCGAGGTTACGCAAAATGCTTTCAAAGGAAGCGAGCGTTTCTAGCTACCTCAGAAAAAATTACGGAACCTGGGCTGAAAGTAGCCAACAGGTTCTGGCAACACTGGTGGAAACCGACTTTCCACACACTTCCGACTTCCACAGGGAAGTTAAGGTGGTTTTTTATACCTAAGGCTGGCAACGGAGGTATATAACAGCAAAAGATTTCAGACCAATAAGTCTGTCATCATTTATGCTTAAAACCTTGGAGCGATTATTAGAGATTCATATTAGGAATAGATGCAGTAATGGCTTTTAGACTGAGTCACAGCATGCATATATGAAAGGAAAATCTGTAGAAACCGCCCTGCACGAGGTTCTGGGGAAAATAGAGAAGCGTCTACACTTCGGAGAGTTTGTGATGACGGCCATCGTCGATATTGAAGGAGCCTTCAGTAACATGAAGTGCAACGCCATTAAAAATGCTGTAGTAGACGCTAACATTGAACAGGGTATCACAAACTGGGCTTGCAACATGCTTGCAAGTAGGAAAATAAACTGTTCCATTGGGCAAAGCTCGGTTAGAATGTCTGTAACCAGGGGAACCCCTGAAAGAGGAGTCATATCGCTACTCCTGTGGGTGTTGGTTATCACTGGAATCCTCAAAAAGCTTAGTACAATGGGTATAAGTGCCACGGGATACGCAGATGACGTAGTTATAATAGTGCAGGGAAATTCGTTAAATATTTTAAGCGACATCATGGAGGTTGCCCTGAAGACGATCAGCACTTGGGCAAAAAGCGGTGGTCTCGATGCCACAATTCTGAATCCCAAAACTCAATGTAGTGGAATTGTCCTTCTTGGACAGCGCAAATCATCTGGGTGTGATTCTGGAAAGAACCAAAAGGGCATACTCGCATAATGCCCTTTTTATCTGCAAAAGAACAGTAGAAAAAATTTGGGGCTTAAAACCTGCTGTATACGGTGGTGGTAAGACCCATACTAACATACAGCGCACTAGTGTTGGTGGAATGCAACAAACGAGAAAACGTTTTACGGATAATTAGCGATACGGATAATTAGTTCAACGAACGGCTTCCACAGCCGTACCACCTCTACGGCAGCATTCGACACCTTTTTGCACCTAACACAGTTTGATTTACAGATCAAAAAACTCGCTGGCAACAGTGCGATAAGACTCACTAATCTGGGTTACTTCAAGAGCAGTAGTTCGGAATCCAATTCTAACAGATGGAATTCATTCCGTATGATATAATATATCCGGAGAGGGAGGATTGGCAGAAAAATTCAATTTTCACAGCTGGTTCGAAAACAGGGAAAGAAACAGTTTCGTGTATCTTCTCAGAAGACCCAGAACTAAGAGTGTTTATACCGGACGCAAGCAGTGTCTAACAAACAGAGGTTCTGGGTATCCTCAGGGCGGCTGAGCTAATGCAGATGAAATCGGTATCCGAAAGAGATATCTACGTCGATATCCAAGCCGCGCTCAAGGCAATGGAATCAACTAATGCCAACTCTCATACAGTTAAGAGCTGTCGCACAGCGCTTAAAACATTATGCAGTCAGAACCGGGTAAGACGGTGCTGGGTGCCAGGACACTGCGGTATCAAAGAAAATGAACAAGCGGACGAGCTTGCAAGAAAAGGACAATAATGAGGTTGCTAACATCAAACCAATCCTTTGCATAGTGAGGGGCACTATTGAGAAAAAAATTATTACCTAAGGTGGTCAAGTCTTGAAAGACACAGGGTACGCAAGGCTCTTTCACCGCAAAAGATCTAGGAAGTTAATAAAATTAAACGCTTAGGACAGTAATAGGAATCCTGACAGGACACTGCCTCCTGCGGCAACATGCAAAGGGACTCAAATTGTTAGATCTGCAAGCTGTTGAGGACATAACACACATACTTTGTGAATGCGAGGCAATATCGCGGAGTAGGAAGAAATTTTTAGGGAAATACTTTTTGGAAAACCTAGAGAAAATAGACGGCACGAGCTTCAAAGGCCTTCTTGGCTTTTGCAAGAAAATTGGGTGTTTCACCAGGGCGATGATTTAGGTTTTTGCCATTTGAAGACAAATTCAACTGGTTCCACAGGCATCGCGATGGGCCCGTTTTCTCCGGTGTCTGTGTGATGGCATATCCATTGAGAATACTGGCCGCGATGTTGTACTGTTAATGATGAACAAAATCAAGACATATTGGAAGTCATTCTTCTGCACGAATAGGAATTAATAGGCCTACAGCGTATGTATGGAAGTTCCAATAGGACGGTGCTACGAAACACTTAGGCTCTGTACAGATTTACAAATTTTTATGGAAATTTTCCGAGAAACACGACCGAACATTGCCTAAAAGTGGTGACTTTGACCGGTCCCGGCAATTATCTGATTTAATCAACCCCAATTTGCTATGGGGGCACTCAAAGGGAAAGGTGCACATAAACCTTTCAGCCAAGCACAATTCTGTTGCTCAAGGACATCAGTCAAAGGAAAATTGCTGATCTGTCAAAACAGTCTTATCAAATGATTAAGATATAATTTAGTTGCTATGAAAATTAATTCTGGAATAACATTTCTTTCTATAAAAAGGTACGCTTTCAATTTGCGCAGTAAGATACAAGATCGTATGTTATACCCACTAGATCGCTCAATTTTCTCGTAATAGATCTGGGTTTAAGTAAAACACATTATGTAAATAAAAATTGATTCAATGCCTAATAGAGTTGCTCTAACTAAAAGTGAATATCACGTTCTATGAGCATTTCGTCATCCACATGCAAATTCCGATCACCTTGCGTTCGCCAAAAAAGGCAAGCTTGCGCGTTAACCTACTAAGTTATGGCATTATAAAATGCATTTTATATTCTAGTTATCCATATTCAACAGAAATCGAGAGCTGTCATAATGAGAATGACAGATAGCAGAAGAAAAAATAACTACGAATGCATGTCTCAACAAAATATTTTGTGACATTTTGAAGATAATAAATGTACATCTCTGACACACGTACGCGGTGGACCTGCAATATCTTACAAATACTTTTCCAAACGTTGATCTATATTCGCTCAGTGTATTCTTGCCATTTAAGACGATGAATTCTGTTCCATCAAGAATCCCAATGTCACAGTATAACTGTGAGTGACTCTTGACTTGATCTCTACGGTTGTGCTATTTTTTTGGATTCACAGTGATGCTCAGGTAGACAAAGTGCATTAGCACTTCAAAGTTATAGCTTCTTGTTGCGGTGGTTTGTGGGAGTGGCTGATGTCCTTTCCGTCCTTTCTGACTGAGATCTTATACGAGTATTTTGACCATCATACTATTGGGTCTACAAGTAAGTTTCCAGCGTTTTTTTTTCCAAAATTTGAAGTTTTATTAAGAAAACATAGTTACAATGCTTTATTCAAAGTATCGTCCATCGGAAGCTACAACTTTCCCCCATTTTTCTGGCAATTTATGAATTCTGGACCAAAAAAATTTCTCGTCTTTCGAGCCCAAGAGAGCCAATTTTTGATTTCCTCTACTGAGCTGAAGCGTATTCCCGTAAGAGCGTTCTGCATCAAACGAAACAAGTGGTAGTCAGATGATGCCAAGTCTGGACTGTAAGGCGGGTGAGGCAGAATTTCCCATTTTCTATTTTCCAAATAGTTTTTCACCGAAACCGCAACATGTGGCCGAGCGTTGTCGTGATGGAAAATGACGGACTCATGCCTGGTCTCATATTCTGGCCGTTTTTCTTTTAATGCCCGCTTCATACGAATTAGTTGGGTTCGATATAATGGTCCTTTGATGGTTTCACCACTCGGAAGCAGTTCGTAGTATACGACACCCTTTTGATCCCACCATATGCAGAGCATGACCTTATTCACGTGAATATTTCGTTTCGGCGTCGATTGGGCGGGCTCGCCGGGCTTTGTATACGATTTTCTGCGTTTAGGGTTATCATAATAAATCCATTTCTCATCACCAGTGACAATACGATGCAAAAATAATTTATTTTTATACCGCTGCAGTAACATTTCGAACATGCAAAATCGCCGTTCGACGACTCTTGGCTTCAATTCGTACGGCACCCAGTTTCCAACCTTTTGGAAACTTTTAGGCGCAGGGAAATGGCTTGTTGCGTGACGCCCAATGATGCATCAAGTTATTCTTGAATCTGACACGGATCCTCATCCAGTAAAGCGTCCAATTCCTCGTCTTCAAAACTTTTCGGCTTTCCGGGGCGATCTTTGTTTTCAACTCCAAAATCACCACTTTTGAACCGTTTGAACCACTTGCGGCACGTCAGTTCACTAATACATTCCGCCCCATAAGTTTCCGAAAGCAAACGATAGGCCTCAGCCGCACTTTTCTTCATATTAAAGAATAAAAGCAGCGCTTCCCGTAAATGACGTTTATTTGGCTGGAAACTTGCCATGATTTTGCTCGATAAAATGTACGACACCGATAGAACTGCTCAAATATAACGCTGCAAAGTTGTTGACAGATATAAAACCTACAAATAAAACACATGGGGTCTGACATTTCTGCCCGGGATCCACTGGTGGCGCCATCTCTGACAAACGCTGGAAACTTACTTGTAGACCCAATATATGTACATGTCTTACATATACCCTTCGTTCAGAAGCGAGTTGCATTATACTGCATGACAAGAAATGAAGATGTTGTATCTTAGAAATCTAATGTCGAATCTAGCGGCTCCTCCGTCTTCAAATTGTTGTGCTTATTAGACTATAAAACCAGCAAACCACTTGCTTCTCAGACATCTAAATTAGCGTTGAGGTATAGTTTTTTTTTTGACTACTTTGCGAAACGCGAACGACGGTCGGTATGGTGCAATGGTTAACATTGTCAGCTACAACACCAAAAAGCTGGGTTCAACACTCAAGGAATAAACCAAAAAACTAGAAAAAACACTTTCTAAATCCACCACTACTTTGGGTGATAATCAAAATCCCCAGAAAGTGAAAATTGAGTCCTACAAAAAAAAATCTCTTATTTTCTCCCCGTTTGGAATCGGCTAGTCCCCTCTTTCTGTTCGCAAATATAGAAAAACGCACAGCACACGGTCTATTCTTCTGATTGCTGCATCATTAATTTATAGGCCCAGCCCTCGCGATCTCTTGCGATTGTAGCCGTTCCACTTTGAAATTCTTCACAATGGTTAATTGACTTTGCGCTGTGACAGACTGGGGCTCATATAAGGAAGACCTCAAAAACTATTGTATATAAAAAAAGGACTGAGGAAGGCAAAGCGACAATCCTGGTCATGCTGTGACAAAATAACAGAAACCTCCCGAAAAATACCGATGACTCTTGGACGACCTGAGGTGATGAATCACTCAACCTGCTACTGGACACCCACTTTCCAGGTAGCTCCGTATTCACGACCAGTAGTAACCTATGTTGCCGCTACTAAAATGCACGGTCTGATTACGAAAGATAAGCTGCATTGCTTCAAGCCCAGCAAATCTGCTGGGCCGGACGATTAAATACCTCTCGAGCTATAAAGGTCTTCTGCCAACGCTAGAGAATATCATGAGGAGCTGCGTAGAAATGATCCACATTCCCGTGTCATGGAGGGATGTTAATATACCTAAAGGAGTTAAAGGAGTCATAGAAAAGTAATTGCCAAAGCCGGGAAATGTTCTCATGTTGTCCCAAAGGACCTCAGACCTATAAGTCCATCATCTTTCATTCTGAAGACTCTAAAACGACTGAGTGATATCCATATACGATCTAGAATTGATCCACGATTCTCGTCTTCGGCTCCATATGCTTACTGTTAAGGAAAATCTGTGGAAACGGCTCTACATTCACTGATTGGCCACATCAAACGATCTCTACACTCGTATTATAAAGTTTACACAATGGTCGCCTTCCTGGACATACAAGTTGCTTTACCAACATCAACACATCCGTAATCAATCCAAACTGTACATGCACATCTCTCTCTTAAAGAGAAAAACTCAACTTAGAAGCTTTCTTCTACAATGATTTAAGCGATCTAAACAATATAGATGTTAACAGTCCCCTACCCTTCGTCAGAAGCTCAAATTGGATTTAAGAGTAAAAGGATCACAGATCCATGTGGCATGACAATGGTCAAATAGGCCTAATTGGGTTGGTTTTTCCAACAGCCAGTCTTACCTGACCTTGGGCTGTTAAGGATAACCGCATCTGTATGTTGGCTATAAGAAGATAAGAATCCGACCTGCTCGGAACGTTCAGGCATCCAAAACCCTAAACGAGTGCCTTTGATTGATTGCAATATGATCAATTTGGTTGACGATTTGTTGTGGATGTGTGCTGGTTAGAGTTATATTACGTTCCGTTTGTGTCCGTTTTCGGAAGTGATGTCATTAAGACTGTACGAGTACTCTCCGACCGTATTACCAAGAAAGCCGTCTTTGCCTAGATTGGTATTAAAATTTGCAAAATTTCTCGTAGGGTTTGTCGGAAGCAGTCTTTGGTTTCTACGTCTTTTTCCTCTGTTGGGGCGTGAGCGTTTATCAGGCTTATGATGGCGAATTTAACCTTAATCGTCGTAAAGCGTTCGCTTCCATGCCTGAAGCTTTTTCTCTACGTCGATGCGTTTTGGTTGTCTGTAACATTTTTCCTAACAGATAATACAGTTTCTCATGCTCTTTTTGTCCGTACAGATCGCACTTCGCGGGAGAAGGAAATTTGGGGACGAAGAAAGAGGTGCCGATGCACATTGTTTTTAAATGTTTGCTAGTTATAACGACCAGGAAATAGAGAGCTCGGCATGGTATTCCATAAGCGAGTAGTACGGCTCAGGAGCGAATCACAACATTGTAGAGTACGAGTACGTTCGAAAGTGAGCTTGAGGGTATACTGATGAGCATTCATAGCGAGACGAGTGTTACGGTTAAAAGTTTGAAGGGGCGGAACGCTACTGGCGATTTCAATGGTTAGTGGAAATAGCGATAAAACAGAGTGAGACATGAGACATGACGTCGGTGTTCGAGGGTATCCATTATCACCTATGAGTTTTATCGCATGGTTTTGAATCCCATCTAGTAGGTGCAGAGATGTTTTGGGAGCACCTGACCAGATGTGGGCATTGCATTACAATTATATATTTCTTATATCGCTTGACGAAACTTAGACATTTCACAGCATTTTTGACGACATAAAATATGTGGTCATTCCAATGTAAGTTGTCACTGACACACATAACGAGAATGGAAAATTTTTCGGTTTCGACGGTGTAAGTGCCATTCATGGATAATGGCTGGGTATTTAAATTTCGCTTTTATGACAGCTGACAGCATTGAGTTTTGGAAGCATTAAATTCCGCCCTGTTGGAAGAGTGGAGCCGAAGAGCAGAGGTGAGACGTGAGGGAACGAATATAAAAAGCAGAGAGTGCTGTCCCAGCAAAGAAATATATTGGATTAGAAGTAGCAGACAAGCGAACTTAATGAAAATCAAAAGGAGTGTCGGAGACAGAACGGAGCACTGGGGCATACCAGCATTTATGTTATGAATGTTAGACTTGAAACCGCCCACGACAACTTGAATTAAACCTTCCGAAAGATAATTTTTAAGCCATTGAAGAAGAGATTCATCGATCCCAAATGCATGCATTTTCGACAAAAGAACCTGATACCAAACTTTGTCAGATGTCTTAGAAATATCAAGTGCAACTATTTTGCTTTCACCAGATTTATGTACGCTTCGACTCTACTTTTCGGTGAGACATGCCATGAGATCACCAGTGGACCTGTTGCTACGAAAACCGTACTGCCGGTCATCAAGAAGTTTTCGCCTTTCAAGATATTTAATGAGCTGACGGTCTATCAGCGTTTCCATGACCTTGGAAAGAAGGGACGTAAGTGTATTGGGTCTGCAGGAAGAGAGAGAGGAAGATTCGCCTTTTTAAGGGACGGGTTGGACAAATGCTGTTTCCCATCTATTGGGAAAGAGTCCCAAAGAGTAGGATTGATGAAAAAGCTTACGTAGTGGTTTTGCCAGCGAGGAAGAACACCGCTTCCGAAGGAGGGGAGATATACCATCTGGACCAGCGGATTTATGTATATTAAGACCTTTAAGAACTCTTGCTACTACACGAGTGCGAAAGTGGATTTGTCCCAATGAAGATTCGACGCACTCAAGTGTAGCCGGAGACCAAACACAATCTGGGAGTGTTGAGCTGGCCACAAAATATGCAGCAAGCAGATTGGACTTGTCCAAAGAGCTGACAGCTAGAATGTCATTGTAAATGAGCGTTGGGATGGAGGACGGGGCAGAATTTCTAATATTTTTTGCCTCAGTTTTTGGCGGCATTAAAATCTCACACGCTGGAGAAAGACGTTGCAGTTATTTCTGGCTCGTTTACAGTTTTTCTGGTTTTCCTCTGTCGGGTTGGTCTTGTAGGACCGAAAAAACATTTCTCTAACCCTGACAGCCTCTCTACAGCTCGAGTCATATCATGCCCTTTCTTTTGATACTCTTCATCCGATGAGGGATAAAGGATCTCATTCGAAAGAGAATGTTGTCCGTGATCATATCAGCACCGGCCTCTACGTCGTTATCGAGCAAATTTAACGATCAGTTACAATTCCTAAAGAAGCTGTTAAGCCTGCTACAATTTTTTTCTCGTATTGCCATATGGTTCTTTTAGGAATCTTTTCTCTAACTGTGTGGTTGGTGTACGAGAAATTAGCTGATATGATACAATGGTCCGACGATCCAAGAGGTAAGAACACATCAACGGTGTTCAGGGCAGAGGTTAAAAACAAGTCCAGGGTGTTGGCGGTATGTCTGTCAACGTCTGTCAAGCTCCATCAAGTTGTTTTGCGCAGCGAAGATCTCAACACACCGTCCTTTCGGTGTTGTCTGTCCAGAATGTCGAAGACACCTAGAATTGTGTTTATTGAAATCGCCCGTAATCACGATTTCAGTATGAGGATACAGGGATACGATTCTTTGAATCGTGGACAATTTGCTTACGGAGACGGAATTTTAACCACTGGGACTATATTTTGTTGGAGTTTGGTAAGCTACATCACTACGCACGTAAATGGCGAAACCGCGATGAGAAAAGAATAGTGGCGCCAGTTCGTAGCTTGGTAGCTTTAGATCAGACTAATCTGAGAGGTGAGGGCGGGGATCTACAATACCTGTACTTCACTAAGTGCCAAAATTGCTGGTCTGTACTTACACACGTAGACGTACGCAGAAAAGTGATTACTTTTTAGCCTGTGTGTATTTGCTATGTCCACTCTAAATTCCCGAATTATTACGAATTAACAAACACAAAAGACACAAACACCGACGATGCTAAGCCAGGCTGCAGTGTGAAAATTCTGACGTTTGCTTTACGAAATCAAATTGCTGTAGGTGTTATGCCCTTACAACAAAATGAAACAGTGCACCAACAAATTTCACACTCACAACCCGCTATCTATCGGTTGTTACATAGATGCGAGTACTTTACTTCAAACTGCTGTCAGCGTCATCCCTCATAATCGGACTGCTTGAAGTTTTTGAAGTTTTCTCTTCCTTGTGAGTGGTACTATTTTTACAGGATTAATGCTGCTGTATGGCACAACTTTGGGTTACTTTAGATCTCCACTGTAAAGCGTCACAGAGAATTTCCTAAAAACTTCTCCTGGTTATCTGTGCTATGTCATCTGCATGTGTCTGAAATTTGATGCGGGGAATGGTTAATTTTTCCAGCTGTTTGTATATAACTCATCTCCAAGTGCCCTTTCTTATGGACATACTCGTATTTGATGATAGTCGAGTCTCTGTTGATCTTGTGCTCAATAGGTCACATGTTCACCTTGACCTGAACTATTCATTCACATTCTTTCCGGGGATTACTTGATGGCGTCGTATGAGGTGTTGTCAAATGCTCTTTCAATATCAAAGAAGGAGCAGAGCCCTGTTACTCGTAGTTTCGGATTCAGAGCGATTTAAATTATTTTTGGCTTATATAAACATGATAGTCCCTGTCGGCCTGCGTTTTCTATATGTACTCGGAGGATGATGTAGTTGGAACAAATTAGATTATTTCGATTTCATCTTTTTTGTCGTCTTTTGGTTTCCCACTTACATGTCAAGTGATACGAGGGCCTTCCCAAAACTAAGCCACCGCCAAACCAAGGCCTGATATCGATTTCGACTGGCTACGAATTTTCATTGCCAATATACCTGGACTAGACCATGTGTACCTATATGTATTCGAGGCCAATAAATTATCTTCATTATCGAAAAACTATTTTTGCGTAGATAGCATAGAACTAATGTCAACATTCTGAGTGCGTGGCGCTGTATCTTTATTCAAAACCGCACAATTGTTTGTCCTTGTTTGTTTGCCCCAAATGTTTAAACACTAAATTATCACATCTGGGATTTTTACTGTCGCTAAATTTATAATCACTGCCAACTAAGTGAAAAGATACGTCAATCGGATCTTACTAAATAGGTTATCATCAACATACTGCGTTCATACATATTTTTAAGTGTTTTCCTCTATACTGTACACGCGAAGAGCAATTGCCAAAACTATTTTGTATACACATACGAGTATGTATGTATGCCAAATGATAAGGTGCTTAGTCTCCACGACAGCTTTTCGAAGCTTTTGTTATCTTTCGGATTCAATAAATCCGTCAGACAGAACAGACAATCTACAGACAGCCGAAATGATTTAACCAATCAACGGGGTGTACAGTAATTGATTGCGTAATTGAGATTGTATGCATAGCTAATGCATGGGAATGAGAAAAATTTAAAAAAAAAATTAAAACACTTGAACGTAAACACCTAATGCAAGCAAACAATCAAATTATTTGTGCAAATGTATCTCACACTTTGTATCTGTATTGACCAGCCGCGAACTACTCGTACTCATGGAAATTTGCTGCCGGATTACGATTTGATTGGTGTAAATTAGATGATTACAACAATTTACTTGTCAGCGTTGTGTACTAGTGTGTTTCAGCAGTTCATCTGACATCGGATGTAGAATACTGATTAAATGTGACACATGAATAAATAAACAAACAGGTCTGTTACTACGAAGGTGCTGAAATCTACTTACATATGGACGACAGCGCAGTTTGTCATTCTAAATGGCGTTGCGATTAGGAAAACCAATCTAACCAGCTTTTAGACGTAACAACTTTTATGTGTCTTGTCTTGTGCTTCAGAATTTATTTTTTGTTTAATTATTCTGCTTTTGGACACGAGTGAAAGTGAATAATTAAGAATTTAGACTTTGGCAGTCCGCGGTAGGAGTTTTCGAACGAATGCTGAAGCCATGGATCTATATTCGGTGGAAGATTCTTTAAGGTTGTCATTCTCATGTTGGAGTTGTTTGGGGGCTGGGTCGTTGGGATCACTGTCCAACTCCATAATAATAGGAGTCCTGAGTCCTATCTAGTCCGGCATACGGTTACTACTCAAGAAATGCAGTTTAGCGTGACAACGACCTATGAACTTAGACTCACAGAAAGTTCGAATCTTATGTACTCGGAGGTCGATTCGAAAACTTCAATCCATAGTTTTGTAGTCTAGACGATACTCATGAAAAGATGCGGATTTATTAGAGCTGAAGGAACAGGCTCTTCACGTTAGAATGCGGAATTATTGTGCAGTCATGGGAGTCGTGGACTTCAAATTGATCAGTGATCCGCATCGAAGCCAAAACATAAGCCTGATGTGGGCTCAGCCCTATACCGACGAATTTAAAGACATTATAAAGAAGAGATTTCGGGTGAAGGCTCATTTTGAGTATGATATCGGAATGGTGCTTGGTAAAAAGCATCCATAAAGCAAAAAAACTCCCATCCTCGATAGCAGGCAAAGGCTTCAAGGTGATAAACTTTTCAGCAGTACGTGAATCACAGTACTTTGTGATCATAAGTCTTATTCTGCTCCATCATCTAGTGTTCAACAAGCAATGTTTTTTTGTGAAGTCAGCACGGATGAAGCGTTCAAGTCTGTTATTTCATTGAAAGAGAATAAGCCATACGACCAAAAGACCTAAAGCTGAACTCGAACGCATTAGCTCCAGCAATAACAAGAATTGCGAATATAAAGCGCTAAAATTAGCAATCGTCCTATTTATAAAGATGGGAAAAAACACCATATTGATGGACAAAACGTTAGAAGATATTGTTGCCGAAAGGTTATATGATTTCCTTGAGAAATATAAGCAAAAAAAAAAACAAGCAACCAATTCGGCTTTAGGCCCAATAGAACCATAAATCGGCTACTCGGTGACTTCTCACATAAAATAAACCCCAGTCAAGAGCAAAAACTTACACACCGAGACCTCTTCGCAAATTGTGCACATAGTAGACGGACAAAGGCCAAACTTATGCCGAGTTTACAATTTCGAATCTTTTGCCACACTTTCACTCATAAAGGCTACAGTTTTTTCTGTACGCACTTAATGTTGAAGTGTTGTTGGCTTTACATATCATATTTCGTAAATGTGCTGCAAAACTTATCCACAACACGGTAAATAGCGACATCTGTTGGTAGTTTATTACTTACTTACTTAAGGTGGTGCTACAGTCTGGGGTGGAACTGGGCCTCAACCAACAAGCGTCTCCAGCCGTAATCTTCTGTATATTTCACGAATTAAAAAGCAGTTGAGGCAAGTGTTACAAAAGACCCAAACGTGAGTTTGGGATTTGTCTGTTTGCGAAAGAATATAGGCCTTATACATTAGGAATCAATTGCACAATTATTCGGTATATTACGGCAAAATCGCGTTCAGTTATGAAGCACATTTGGAGTTCAAAGAGTCATCAGGTGACTCTGCAGATATTATTTCATCGACAGAAAACTACTACATAGTGTGGATTTTACGCTACTGGCATCATCGCATCCTAATTCCTTAAAAATGAGACAGAAATGCGTGTTACAGTCAATGGTGACCGATGCAGGAACGACTATTTGTTTCGAAATTTACGTGACATCGATGTAGTTGCTATGTCATTCTAGCAGGATGGGGCTACGAGACAAACTGCGACCAATACAATCACTTTATTGAAATCAATGCTTGATGAAAGAGCGATTTCAAGATTGGGACTTTTGAAGTGGCCACGAAGATCTTGAGTTCTACTGCCGCTCGATTATTTTCGTGAAATCGCTTGCAATGATTGAAGCTTTAGAAGACAATATTCCCCATATTACTGCAGATATATTGCCCGAAAATGTGATCAAAAACTAGAGCGACTGGGTAAGCTTTGCAATTGGCAATCACGGTGCTGAAATCACTGAAATCATTCTAAATATCAAATGGAAGAATTAAGCTGTACTCCAAACCCCACTCAGAAGTGTTTGTAGTAAATGCATCATCTGAAGCTGCGGTAAATTGCGATGAGAAAAATCTGTGATATCTATGATAACTAAACTGCTGGAACTCCTACTGCGGGTGCAATAAGAGGTTCCTTCATGGCGATAATATTATTTTCCATATTTTTGCCATTGAATTTAGCGAAATATAAGTCATCGAATCACCAGCTCTGTGTATCAATTGTGAAAAGGACTTGATTTCCTGGAGCGTCGACCTACCTTCTTCCGCGTATATTTTGTTTACGAAAAAGTTGTTGTCATCGACAGCTTCTCCTGGATCTACGCCTGCTATTAAGAGCAATTGCACGTTGCTAGTCGTTCTTTCAGTCTTTCGCAGAGAGATGGTGAAGCGCTTCAGTGATAAAGTACCCGCAGTGTAGTGCCCCGTAACGACACCAGTAAGTAACCTGCAGTCTCTCCTGCTGACTGACCAGAGACGTCGGGAAGTATTAGTTTGGTCTGTCTGCACCGTGGGAATTCATGCCATCTGCAGTTGTGCTCATATGAAACCCTATTGTCAATGGAAGCCTTAACCGAGTACGTGACGTAGGTTCGAATCGTGAAAAAAAAATTCGTTGCCATCAGGATTGCGTATATCTGCGCTCAGACTCAAGTTTTCCTAACGAGGAGTGAAATCTAATGTTGTCGTCCTCTAGAAAGACACCAGCGCTACATCCTACATCGGTTTTGGAGCCGTTCGCTGGATCGAATTTTGGCCGAAACCAGTCCTGGGCATAGAGAAATCCGATTTCGTATTTTTTCCGCAGTAGGAGTTCTGGTGTCATTGTATCAGATGGCATGTCCATAGGACCAAACTCGTATGACAGCCGGGGCGCAAGATTATCAAAGCTCCAGTGCGTGTTGTACCAAAAACTACTTCTTTTTAAACAGAAGATGGCTTTGAGAGCGCTGCCCATGATATGAATATCAAGGGGAGGGAGATTCTTCAACGCGTCTAGAGCGGAGCTAGGTATGCTATGGAAAGCCCTTATGCAGTCGAAACAAACCGTTCTTTGGAGTCTGGTAAAATCAGCAATCACGTATTTTCTCGAGAGCTTATTGCACCAGATAACTGACGCATAGGATATCATAGGCGTGTAGATCCAGAATATCCTTCTCGATGACAGGCCCCATGTCTTGCCGATATCTCCTTTGCACGGCCAGAGGGCACCTTAGAGGCTTTCGACGTACCTAGTGTGTTTCGTCCATACAAATTTTTTTTATCCAGGATGACACCCAAATACTTAGCTTTTTTTTTTAGAAAATTGGATGGTGTGCCTATAAACACTAGATGAGTCCGACGAGACAGATTCCTCTTCGTAAAGTGAACCACCTCAATATTCAGACGATTGACTGAAAGTATATTACTAGTGCACCAATCGCCGATCACATGTAAGGCTGCCTGCGCTTTATGAATCTCTAATAATCGCTCCAGGGTTTTAAGCATAAATGATGGCAAACTTATTGGTCTGAAATCTTTGGTGTTATATGCACCTTTTTGCCAGTCTTAGGTATAAAAACCACCTTAACTTCCCTCCAAGCTATTGGTATGCACCCTATTTTTAGGCTGTGTTAAAGAATTTCCATGATTTTTTCGATTGCTAGCTCCCGTGCTTTCTGTAGAATGATCGGTTCAGACCGAGAGATTTGTACGGCTTAAAGGACTGAATTGCCCACCGCAATTTTTTCCTATTAATAAGAACACCTATTTCCTCTTCAGAAAGCGAGAGATCAATGTTCTCAGTGTGCTATAGCATGGTAAGGTCATCTGATACTGTGGATCCCGGAAAGTGGGTTTCCACCAGTGCTGCTGGGCTACTTTCAGCCCAGGTTCCGTAATTTTTTCTCAGGTAGCTAGGAATGCTCGCTTCCTTTGAAAGCGTAACCTCGAAACCTCATCTGTTACCGCGAGAGATTCGCGGTACTTCTGCCATGAAGCCCTTTTTGACTTTCTAACTATGTACTTGAATTGTTTCTTACATTCGTAGTACTCATTCCATGCACTGTTGCTTCTGAAAAGCGTCGCCCTATTATAGAGTCTCCTGACCTCTTTCCTTTTTAATCCTAACTCCCTATTCCACCATTTTAGTTGGGCCCTTTTAGGTGTTCTGTTAACCGGCAAGATTCCAGAAAGTGTCCTATATTTGGTTTCCATCTTATTCTCTGTTTAGACTTCTAAGACTACGTTTTCCGCGCCAAAAAGATACTCCAGGCACAATTTTTGCTCATTCAGGACCTACGTCTAATCAGCATTGACATTGCTTGAAGTCCATGCTACATTTATGGTATTACAGCCCTTCTTTTGCGACTATTCAGTGAAGTTGTATCTGCCTGAGGCGGAAACGAGCAGCGAAAGTAATATATGGACATTTGCCAACTATCTCGGAGACGTAACCAACTTTCTATACAACACTGGCTTTGTTTACTCACTTGATGTGATGTAAACTTCCTTAACATATAATCACTTTCGAAACTGACTTTGGATACGAAGTATCTTTCCCAAATCTTTGGTTTCGAACTACAGATAAACCAGCTTTTATCATATTTGACAATTCTTAGTTGTTTGACGCAAGCAGAAAATTATCCACGTATATAACAATTAGTTGTGTGAATATGAAACGTCTATTTGACTAACAGATGGCATAACTAGCACATATGATTCGTGTCTATGATAACAAATATGGCATTTTGGAGGGTAAACATCTGTCAATAAAATCCAGTATGCCATAGTTTATGAGTGTACAAACAACATTTTTATTTGTCGCCTTGAAAATGTCGAAGTTTGTACCAGATAAAGACCATTTGCGGGCAGTTTGATTACATTATTTGCTGCTCCAACTCAAAGGATTTGTGAATGTTGGTTTGTTCGTTTCAAAAGTGGGAATTTTGGCATCCACAACAAGGATTAGAGGAAAAATTAGAAAATGCAGAATTGAAAGCATTATTAAACGTAGACTCGACTCAAACACAAGAACAGCTCGCAGATGGATTGAAAATTAATCGTATAACTGTTTCCAAACATTTGAAAACCCTGGGAAAGATCCAAAACGAAGGAAAATGGGTTCCATATCAATCGAAAGGCGAAAAACCATTTCAGAAATTATGCTTGATCGGCATAAAGGAATTGTTAGTGGCGATGAAAATTGGATCTATTTCGACAACCCCAAGGGCAAAAAATCATGTGTAGCCCTCGCAACTAGGACGCAATATCCACGGAAAGAGGGTATGCTGTGCATTTGGCGGGACCAGAAGGGAATAGTGTACTATGAACTGCTAACAATTACTGGGAATCGCTACTGTCAACAACTGATAAAATTGAATCCAGAATATGCCCAAAAACACGCATCAGTAATTTTCCATCATAACAATGCTCGTCCACATGTTGCAATCCAAGAAAAAAAAACCCTCCGTATTCACTAGTTTAGATCGCTGCAGCTCGTACTTTCGAAAGCACTTTCAATATTTGAAAAATTCGCTTAATGAATGGTTGGCCTCAAAAGACGGGCAGAGGTATTGGAGCGGAAACCACCAAGTGCAAGAAAGATGGGAAAGAGCCATAGTTAACGATGGCCAATACTTTGATTAATGAATTCATTCATTATATTGTTTAAATAAATGAGTTTTTTGAGCAAAAAAATCGACTTTAATATCATATAATACATCTATTATGTATGCATATCACGATAATGATCTCCCGCATTCATCTTGCCGCTTGTATAATTATTGGATTGGATATTGCTTGGTTTAAGTCAAATACATATCTTAAGAAAGTTGTGAAGTTGCCTATGATGTTGTCGTCCAACTTGATTTAATTAGTTTAGCTCTCTTTGCACGTACGCTGTAATTAAGTAGTCATAGAACTAGAAAATAATACGAGTATATACAATAATTGTCTGAGAGTACGATTCTGGCGTAAAGATTTCGTAGCAGGCTATATTTTTCTGCTGGTGCTTACAATCTCTTACAACAAGCCTTGCTTTACAACGTTCGCTCGAGTTAGTCGCTTCTACCCAATGACAATCACCCCTATCCATTGCCTAAAAGGTCAATTAGTATCATTGTTAAAAAGAACGTTAAAATCGTACGGATAAATACGCTTCCTGCAGCCTAGAGTCATCGCAGAAATTTCTTCAACACATCGTGACGACGCTATTTGGTGACATACAGATCCAAGTTTATTATCAGAGACTATATTAGGACGTCTGTCTGAGCCATAAGCACAGGACTCATCGTCCGTAAATGCAGTTCGTATGCCTCCAAAAATTAAACTTAAAATTGGATCGATATTAAAAATAGTAGGGAACCGAAAACAGAGCCCTGTGGTTCCCCAGATCAAGATCAAAATACTTATAACATCTTCTTTTCTGATGCATCTTGCTCTTGCGCAAAGGCTTATGGAATATGTTGATGTTCGTTACCCCACATTTGACATTGTTCTGCCTAAGATCAGACAAAGGCGCATTAATATCTAATGGGATTACTCTGCATGCGAAATCGGGTTCCCACATTTAAAAATATGCCTTCAAGCATTTACGCATACGAGTGGCAAACGGATGAAAGAAAATTAGTACGAAACCGAGTCTATATGAATACACTGACCAGACGGGCACTTATTTCGAACAGCGAGGAAGTGCTCCAGGCGCGAGTAGAAATATTCGTGTTAGAGTTCGACGGTTTCCAAAGTCAAGCAAGACGATGCTTTCAAGAAAATTATATATCGCCAGTTGAAAGACGCGTCTCCGCAATGAGCTAATATTTGTATGATTCCTTTGACTATCGCGCACGAAAAGTAAACGGCAGATTTTATGGCAGCCGAGGTTAGAGAAGTGGTTAAAACGATAGGCCGGAATTATGTAACAGGGTCGGATCGACTGTACCCTCTGAAGTATGTGCGGCAGTCGGAAATCTATGATTTAAATGACAAATGATTTTGTTCAGTAAAATGATAAAAGGCGATCGGGTGACTACCCAGTTTCTTGTTCCATTGTATAAAGGCACAGGCGACACGAGAAATTGCAACAACGCTGAAACTATTGTAAATATATGAGAGAGTTCTAGAAAGTCGATAACACAATTTATTAGACTCAGTGGCAGTCAATGCGCCCTTGTGGGATTTATAGTTAACGGATAACAAGGAGTGTGTTTAGGCAGTGATCTTAGAAGAAGTACGAGCATTCGTGGATGTCTCCATAATCAAGAACCGATTGTGGGTACACTTCAGATGGCGAAAGTCATTGGAATAACCTGTCCAAAAAGAAATAGGGGCGCAAGTTTTAGCCGAGGTGTGAAGAATAGGCCGAAAGAAAAAGAATTGGATCACTCAAATGCGAAAACATCAGTATACTCTTGGCCTAGCTAACAAAATGATCGAAAATGGACTTACCTATTGAACGGTGGATGATTCGCAAATTTAGAAAACCCGACAAGTAACGTAGTAGCTATGCAGACACGTGGGAGAAATTAGATGTAAGTACGCGCGTTACATATTCTTACAGTCAATAAAAGAAGAAGAGTCCACAGCTTCGGAATCGTTTTCTACAGTTGACTATTATACTTTTGCCATTTTTAAGTTTGTTATTGTGCTCCCTTTGAGAGAAAATCTCCAAGAATCTAAATTTAGTGTACTCGCACAATGAAGCTATAGAATATTTGAACTCAAACATTACAAAGTCTTCAAGTGTACAGGTTCTTGGCGTGATTTCTTCAAATTTTATCCGTTCTCAATTCTCGTCGAATAACCCTGTTTATCGGAAACACATTTAATATAAAATACCGAACGCAATGAAGTACAAACATAAAATACAGGAAAATCGCAAAAGTGTATGCAATACTCCTCAAGTATTTTAGATGTCCGAACATTCCGAGCGGCCAACATAGACTCGGAGCACTACCTAGTTGCAACCAAGGTACGTCTACGGATATCTCAGACACCACAACAACGGGGAAATATTAGGTGCGCAACTAAGTTATCGCTGTTTTTTTGATGAAAATGCAACTTTATTGCGAAAAACAAATGAATCATTCAAAGTATTGCCCATCACTAGCTACAACTTTTCCCATCTTTCTGGGAGAGCTCGAATAGCATTATGGTAAAAGTATTCATCTTTTGAGGCTACCCACGAATTAAGCCTTTTTTGATATCATATGAGCGGAACTGCTGATCAGCCATACCATGTGCCATCAAACGGAACAGGTAATAATCGGACGGCTCAATATCTGGGGAATATGGCGGTTGGGGTAGGACTTATTATTTGAGCGTTTCCAGGTAGATTTTATTGGGTTTGGCAATGTGAGCCCGAGCATTGCAATGCTATAGAATCACTTTTTCGTGCCTCTGCTCGTGGCCGTTTTTCGCGCAGTACTCGCCTCAATCACATCAATTGAAGTCGATACTATTCCCCAGTGATGGTTTCGTTGGGTTTCGACAGTTCGTAATAAATAGCACTGACTTGGTCCCACCAAATACACAGCATAACCTTCGCAGCGTGAATATTCGGCCGAGCCGACGACGTAGTAGCATGACTTTCTTCTCTTTCTTCTTCTTCTTTCTTCCTTCGCAATTGTTCACAGGCGAAAAAACGACGCTCAACGTCCCTTGGCTTCAAATCATCATTCAATCATTTCCAGCGCATGCATGCAATCGCGTTGAAATGGCTTGGCGGGTAATTCCTAATGCTGAAGCAAGCGCTTCATCCCCATCGAGCAATACCTCCAATTTAGTGTCTTCAAAGGATTTTGGCCTTCCTTCACTCGGACGGTCGTCACTAATGTGTCAAGACGGTTTGTTCACCATATGTCGAAGCTTGGTTCATGACGTTTTGGATATGTCAAAATCGACCAGCACTTACTGCTGCAGCCATCTACGAGTATTGTCAAGAGAACTTAATTGCGCACTTTTTTTTAGATTTTCACTTAGATTTTTAAAAGTATTAATATTATAGGAGTACTAATAAATGAAATAAATGAATAAAAAATGTTTCGAATGATTGCTGGTGGTAGTAACAGATTAATCACGTAAGTACTTTGGATTTTTATCTTTAATCCGGCCAGATGTATGACCGTCTTTAAAAGAGTTCTATTAAAGCGTTCGGCAGTTTTATTTTGCTGTGGAGTATGTCGAATTGATAGACTGATTTTGCCGAAATGATTTATCACCGAAGAGCACAACAAAATTTTGCTTATACCATCGGATAATCAGACGTTCATCGGGCCACAAATCTCGTTTTATTATTTTATTTGATGAATCAAAAAACCTCTAACAAATTCCTTCTTTCTTCACCTCAACATCAGCAGTTTTTGTGTCAATCTACCAAGTACGAAGTACTCAGTTTCAAATCTTTTTAAGGGTAAGTAAAATTTTAGGCAACATATCGAGCTCTAATCTACGAGTACACATACAAGTGCGTGTATCAGACACTTAGGATGTTCTGCAAAAATAGCCTGAATAGCGCAAATTACCCGGAAAGGATAAAAGAAACGGTAAGGGAAACGAGGAAAGCACACAAGAAATGGCAATTTACTCGAGCTCCGCAGGATAAAAGACGTCCAAATAAACTTTGTAATCTGCTCAAGTAGACTCTAAAAAACCACAAAAATTGGTAGTAAATACGAATGTCGAAAACTTGACGGCAGGAAAAGAAACTAATTATGTTACTCGCTTTAAGGAATATTATAATGAATTCAAAACCGAAAAAAGCTGCCAGGTATGACTTGATAGCCGGAGAAGTCCTTAAAATGCTGCTCTTAAAAGCACTCACTAAGCTTTTACATATTAATAAGGCGGATTTTAGGCTAGAATACGTTCCGTGACAATGGAAAGTTGCAGAACTTTCCGACTGATAAAAAGTCGTATAGACTGATTTCTTTCCTTCCGATCCTGTCAAGAATTTTTGAGAGGATCCTGCTCAAACCTTTAATGCCAATTATTGAAGACAAAAATTTTATCCCCAACTATCAGTTTGGATTTCGTATTAAGCATTAAACTACTGACCAGGTACATAGAATTACCGACGCAATTGAAAAAGTCCTGGAAGAGAAAAAGATCTACTCAACGTATTTCCTGACGTCTCACAGGCCTTTGACAAGGCTTGGAACGAAAGTTTAAAGTTAAAATTACGGCAAATTTTGCCATCGAAGCTTTACAACATATTGACTAAGTATCTTGAAAATAGAATTTTTCGTTTTAGATACGGAAATGACGTATGGCAGTTTAAAGATATATTGGCGGGTGTACCGCAGGGAAGTGTGCTCAGTCCACTCCTGTATCTCTTATATACAAGAGATATACCACAAGTCGAGGTGACTGTTCTTGCCACCTTTGCCGACGACCCTCCCATTTTAGCTGTCGGAAAAACTATAAAAGAATCAACGGCGAAACTGCAAAGCGCTCTAAATAAAGTATATGACTGGACAAAGATCGCTCTCAACGAGACCAAATCTGTGCAAGTAAACTTTACTTACAGAAAAATAATTCTCCTGCCCATCCACATAAACTCGGTTTGTATTCCGTTTGCTAATGAGGCTAAATAATTGGGCATGACACTCGATACAAAGCTCAAATGGAAGACGCACGTCAAAAAGAAATGTAAAGAACTAGAAACTAAGTACAGAGAAATGTACTCTCTACTTGGTAAATATTCCAAGCTTAGCGGTGTGGACTTATGGAATACAACTCTGGGGTTATACCAAGAAAATAAATTTAAGTATTTTACAAATTTTTGAAACTAAAGTACTAAGAGAAATTGTACATGCACCGTGGTTTATAAGAAATAATGACCTGCATCGTGACCTTGGAGTTACTTCTGTCGAAGATGAAGCCAGAAACTTCGCAAGAAAACATAAGATCCGATTAAATGGGCATAATTATTTAATTCTGGACGAACAAAATTTATTGCGCCGTCTTCTAAGAACTAAACCTCTGGACCTGGCACGATAAATTGAAACCGCGAAAAAAGCGGAACATGTAGGATTCTTCAATGGAAAGTCACCTACCAAACGAGCTTATATTGTGATGAAAAAGCTGCTTGATAAGTTCTACTTAGTTGCGGTAATAAACATAATGAGTAAGAATCTCACACTACTATCAGCACGCGCTTGCGATCCTCATAGTGTCTGATGGAAGATTTTCCGCCCTGGCCGGAAAAAAAAAAAATTTATTTGAGCCTGAGGACTCGTACTCAAGTACAAGTATAGGCGTACTCGAGTGTTCACAACTTTGGTTCTGGAAAATCTTCTCTATCGCAGCGAAGAAATGTTTATACTCCTCTGAGAAGGTGTTAAGAAGCATTGTAGAACTTAACACCCCTATTGTGAGTGTCAATTGTCAACTAATTGACGATTGATAAATTTATCAATCAAAACAATTTTCGGTATTGTGTAACTCATTTGATAAAATTTGTGGCTATTGTGAATAAATTGACTATTGTGAATGAGACATGACATAGTTTGTTGACGATAATTTGGGAAATGATTCCTGGGCATATTCTAAGAAAAAAATCGTTCTACAGTAAGGATCTATCTCCTATGTTGACATCATTTATCGAGGATATAAGAAAAGGCTTACTTTGGTGTACCCTGACTCATGTTAACGAAAATGGCTCTGTTAGTACTAATGCTAAAAATTTCGTGTAGGACTTTATTTTTAGAAGAAATGCCAGCCTTTATAACGGCGTTTAAATAAAGTTGATATCTTGTTTGGGTCTTTAGATATCCAATTTCTAAACCTGTTCCGTTTTCATTGCCCATGCTAATTTTCGACTTGAGGTCACTTTTCTCCAGAAAATGCCTAATTAACATAACGTTTTACTATTTTTTTCTTATGAAAGTAACAATAATAATTAAAAAATCATCAATGAGTTTGCAGAAAAACCCACAGATTTTATGATATTTAGAAAAACCAGCAGCAGTTAAAATTTAAAAAAAAAAACGGTTTTTTTTGCTTTAAGCTCCAAAGGCTATGAATAAAAAATGTTTTTGTGCGGTCTTAGGTAGTTTTTATTTTATGTGTATACTAAAACAGTTATAACAGGTGCTCAAAGTGTCCTCCTTGGTTTTATATGCATGCTAGAGCCCGTTTTTGGATTGCACTGCGAATGTTAATTGATGTTAACTGTTGCCTCACTTGTGATGACGCTTCGAGAATACGATCTCCCAATTCACGTTGCTATTTCGGTTAAATAAACAATTTCTTTCATTCTTCGCCATAGAAAAAAATTCAATACTGCAAGACCAGGAGATCTTGCGGGCCAGCGAACTGGTCCATTTCATCCTATCCAACGGTTACCGTACTCTAGCCAACTTTTAGCCTCATAACCATAGTGGGCTGGAGCACCGTCCTGTTGAAAATATGATGAAACTAGTTGAATCAGTAGTATGTCCTCCAATCATTTCGCAAAAACTCCACATAGCTTGTAGAATTCAGCCTAGGTGGTAGTTTGCAGGGGCCGATTATCTTGTTTCCAAGTACACCTGACCACACATTGACGCTGAATTTGTGTAGAAATGATTTAATGATTTATGTCTCCTTGTATTCTTGTCCGTAGCCTACGTAGGAAGATTATGGAAATTTGTTATCCCATCTCTTGTAAATTGAGATTCGTCCGTCCAAAGAATTCTGCTAATAAACTCGTTGTCATCCAAACTCCTCTCCAGCAGGTTGTAAGAAAGTCTTTTTTCCAAATCATTGGGAAGTAGTTCTTGTACAGGTGTATAGTGGAATGGATAAAGATTTTCTCCATGCAGTACATTAGAAATTTTATGTCTGGAAACGTTGAATTGCAAAGCTAAGCGTCTGATGCTGATTGATGGATCACTTGTGACAGCATCCAGTATTCTTTCAACTTACTTGTGGAGCTCCCGCATTCGGTCGTGTATTCGAAACTGATCCCGTTTCTCGAAGCCTGCGATACGTATTTATAAATACTCTTTTATTAGGAAGTCGTCGGTTAGGATAAAGTTCATGGTATCTTTGTCGCGCACTAGTTGAACTTCCATTGCATAGCCCATAAACGTAAATAATGTTTGCGTATTCTTGGTTTGTAAATGCTGACATTTCAAACAGTGTTTCTAAGCAACTGTAACCTTATTATTATTGTTACTTTCATAAGAAAAAAATAGTAAAACGTTATGTTAATTAGGCATTTTCTGGAGAAAAGTGACCTCAAGTCGAAAATTAGCATGGGCAATGAAAACGGAACAATCTTAGAAATTGGAAATCTAAAGACTCAAAGCAAGGTGGGTGCCACGAATGCTCACAGCGCCTCAGAAAAAAGTGAGAATCGCATGCTGTAGAGAGCTTTTGGAGATGTGCAGTGAGAACGCGGACGGTGTTATGGATCGAATTGTTACTGGGGACGAAACATGGGTCCACCACTATGACCCTGAAAGCAAACAAGAGTCCATGCAGTGGCATAAAAAGAACAGACCCCCCGAAGAAGTTCAAAGTCACTCCGCCTGCCGGGAAGCTCATGGCCACAGTTTTTTGGGACTCAAAGGGAATCTTGCTCATTGAGTACAAAAAAAAAGGTGAAACCATCAACGCCACATCCTACGAGTTCGCTTCCACTTTGCATAATTTGCGGGAGGAAATTAAAAAGAGAAGACGGGGTAAACTCGCAGCGGGTGTGTTGCTTCTTCATAACAACGCTCCTGTTCACACGGCGTGAGTTTCTAAGGCTGCTGCGCGAGATTGTGGTTTCGAAGAAATTCAACACCCACCCTATAGTCCAGACCTTGCCCCTAGTGATTATTTCCTGTTTCCGGATTTGAAAAAATGTCTTCGTGGAAAAAGATTTTCGGATGATGAAGAACTCAAGTCGGCAATAAATGGAGGAGGAGGAAATTTATTTTTTTGAGGGTTTAAAAAAGCTTATCTCAAGATGTAACAAATGCATTGATATTAGGGGAGATTATATTGAAAAATAAAAACAATTTAAATTGAATTCGCATTTTCCTTCATATCGATACCGAGAATATATTGAACGCCCCTCATACAATAGTTCAAAGTGCTGTATACCATATTATTTTTTTTTTATTGGATCCTTCGAGTAATACACACTTTTAAGAGCTATTCGTGCCTCACTTGTCTGTCCTTAGCACGGTTGACTCTCATTAACCCCAATAAACATCATCGCTTGAGGTAATCGCTCTTAGTTGATCATTAATTGTAATTGTAATTGTATTGTAAATACTCGTATATATAAGTAGTTTTTTTTTACAACTCAAGTCGGATATCGTATTTTTTTATTGTCTTTTTACGTTTTTAAGGAAATTTTAATTGTTTTTATGATCATTTTTACAGAGAACAGCAGCACAACTGGGCGAAATTTCTTGGAAGCTATTTTTAAAACAAAAGAGATGCAATAAGCGAATCATCTCAATCGTTTAAAGGTCAGACTGTACGATTTCAAGGAATTACAATTAAAAAATTCAGCGGAATAAATAAGTATGGGAATATTACAGCTTTTAATAGATTGTGTCATTCATGATTGTTCTTCACATGTCGAAGTGGTCTTGCTGACCTGCCTCATGGTCTGCGAAATGGTTATGACTAGGGGATGTCGTGGGATTTTTGCGTGGCTGTAATTTCTCACAATTTGATAATTCAATGTGTTCAAATCTAAATGGTTATTCTGGCAGAAAAACGATAAACTTTAAACAGAAGTTTAATAACCTTCTGAAAAAAGAACGAGTCTTTCCATCATCAATCCGACGAGTAATGCAATTTTGAACAATATCAACGATTCCTGAATATCTTTTTCATTGATTTAGGAGGCAAATTGCCATGTTTCACATCTCTATCACATCGTCTATTTCCTGGTCGATGGTTTGATGCTGTTGGAATAGAGTATACATTGACTGGCGTCAACCTGACCATGCTCAATATTGCAACTATTACGAAACATCAACTGCGCATATTTTATCTCCAAGTAGTAGCCATCGGGTACTGGTTCTTGTCCAACCGCATTCGACTTTCTAAACGAGTGTTGAACAAGAGCAGTACTACTCGTATAAACACGACAGCGGACAAATTCCAGAATTTCAGTTTTAAATGGAAGCAAACAACAATCTTTATCGTGGGGCTTTTGGAAAAGAATTGATGGCGGATGATCTCTTAATGGGTCAAGGGCAGCGCTTACATCTCCGTGTTGGATTACTGACACCTGTGGTTCAACCGGCCTCTCGTCATAGGGGTTTTCGCGATGGAACTAACCCTCCAGGCTGGGGTTGGGATAACTTCCCTACTACGTAAAAATCAACTAGTTATAAGAGAGACACCACCCTGAGGTGCCAACGGACCCCCTCAGTTAAGATCACAGCCCGGAATGTTCACAGACTACGAATTTAGAGTATGCACTTACAACGTATGTACACTATACGAGAGCATTCCTGGTGCTGCTCATAAACTTGAATCTGTCCTCACGGGATGCAATGCAGATATCACGGCTATCCAGGATACTAGGATGCGGATTCGCCGTGTTAGATCGGTTACAGTCAATAGTAGGTAAGTAAACCGATAAGCGATCACCTGGCTGTGATCAACATCAAGGCATCATTCCAAAATATCAAGGAGGGATGATAATGTCCAAATTGTACTCGGGGACTTCAATGCTAAAGTCGATAAGGAAAATGTCTTCGGCAGATTAGTCGCAACGCGCAGCCTCCACGAAACGACGACACACAACGGCTTTGGGATAATCGATTTTATGACGGCTTGTACAATAATATGGCAATAAGTAGCACAAGGTTTCAAAGACTGCGAATCTACACAGCAACCTGACGCTGGTGGAACCGCCAACCAAATCAACCATCTGCTAATAGATGCGAGGCCTGCATCAGACATTCTGAATGTGCAAACTCATTGAGAGGGCCAAACGTTGACTCTGACCACTTTCTTGTTGCAGCCATGTTCAGAGCTCGACTATCCAATGAGAAGCTGCGAATCGACTGCAACTGGAGTAGCCAGAGCCTACAGCAGCGTGGAACCAGTATGGCGACATCATCAAAGAGGTAGCTGAGACCACCGTAGGCTACCAGCTATCACCGTAAAGAAGCCCTTGCTGATGAGTGCTTACGCCGGAAATAGGTGACCGAAAATGCACACCTGCAAACGCTGTAGCGAGGAAAGAGAATCCAGCCAGAATAAGGGAGGAGAAGAAGATCTTGCGTAAATAGAAAAAGGCCTACGCAGTCTCCTAGCGCAAGGATATCGAAGGTTTTCCGCAATAGAAATAACATCCGAATATTTTCCAGGAAAGATAAGCAACTGGCTTCAAGCCCGGAACGCAGGTTCTTCCAGGTGAAGGAAGCCTAGTCACAGAAGCGCAGGGAAATTTTAGATGAGTTCAGGTAGCACGTTCCGCAGCTACTTAATTTGCATCAGGTAGGTCGTTTTTTAACTGGAAGTCACCATGTCCGCTTGAGAATATTGAAAAGAGAAAATCATATGCTAGATTTAGGACATCATTCATTAGTCTTGTCTTCCGGGCGCATTTTCCGTTTTCTTTTCTGAGAGCATGAGTACATTTGGCTTCGGTGATAATTTTGTCAGATATTCGGTGTCGAAAGCTCAAGACTTTGTGTTTAGGTCAAACGTGAACGACAAATCTTTTAGTCCAAATAGGCGATTTAGCTATTCTTGCTTTCAATTCGAGCATGGTGATCAACCGGAGATCCATTCCCTTTCAAGGGTTGAAGCTGCTTTTGGGTTGTGAATCTTTTCAGCGATAGAGACTTAGATTCCTTGTTGGACTCCTTGGACGCAATTGGCCAGAGAGATACTGGTGCGTAAACCTCCGCTCCAAATATGCCAGAGAGATCCAAAGTAAAAAAAACTAATTGCTTGAATGTGAAGCAATAATTTATTGATGACATTTACCTGTCGTATAAAAACAATTCTCGGATTCTGGATGGAGAAGATCCTCCTTGACAGATAGATAGGAGACGAAAGAGTGCAATATCACGAAAACCATGCACGGATCGGATATTGGCTGCAGAGTAGAGTAAGAAAGATCACCATTATACAGTGTTATAGCTCCACTAAAAAGAACGTCTTCTATTGCCAATTAGATGCCTAGGACTTAACACTTAACCGGGAAATAAAAGGTTGAATGTGACAAAATCACGATGAAATATACTCGTATGATGGACGTCCACGGATTTGGAGATTTATTTCTGTGCTTATTGCCTGGTTATCGGAAGCACATTGCACATCTACCAGGGATCACATACATTTCATCTACAGTGCGATTAACTGACGAATTAGAAGCTGGTTTTTTGGCGTCCAAAACAGAAATACAATCGGATAATACCTGAAGACGGACCAACGACTGTTTATCACTTAAACTTAAAATTCCATCATCTAAACTAAACTTTTTGTCCATTGCCATTCAAAAATAAGCACAACACGACATAGTGTGAGGTATAACAAGCGTGATCACATCAACACCAGCTGTAACCAATGAGCTTATTGAAGAACGTAGGTCAAACCAACATCCAGTGCAACCCCTCTATGGTTCCGTGCTTATATGGTTCCGAGCATTTCATGATGGTACTAAGCCGTTTGGATGGCAGAGCGGCGGTGCTGAATGAATATGCAGATTACGGACCCTTCGAAAGCCATAAAAAGATAGACGCTTAAGAAGAACAAACAAATTTTTAAACTGCTCTCTACGTGGAAGACCTATTGAGACCCGGTTAATACATGGAAAAATTAGCATTTTTCAGGGAACTATTGTAAAATGAATAATCGTAAAGTCGGGATGGAGGAATATTGGATGAATGTCGAAAACTAGCGGGATATATTATGCTCCGCCACTTTTTCCAAAATAACAGGTTTAAGGCAAAATCGCTCAAAATTTTAACTTACGTCAGGAAGGTAAACAGTTTTTTTCTTACTTCACCGGACCAACGATACCCACCTTGAAAAAAAGAAACCACCAGGACCAAACATGTATGCACACAGCGCGGACGAAAGAATATTAGGAAGATAAGAAAGAGAGGTACCGATGAACTTGGGTTTTAAATGTTTGAAGGTTACAATGACTAGGAAATAAAGAGCTCAGGAGGCATTCCATAAGCGAGTTGTACGTCTTAGGTAAGAATCACAATATTTTAGAGTACGCCCGAAAATGGACTTGCGGGTAAACTGATGAGCATTCATACCGAGACGAGTGGTACGGTTGAAGGTTTGAAGGGGTGGAATGCTACTGGAAATTCTTTGGAGCACTGGTGGTGAAAATAGCGATAGGACAAGGTAAGGCAGGAGATATTACGCCGGTGCTCAAGGGTGTTAATTGATTGTGTAATAAGTTTTATCGCACGGTTTGGAATTCTACCTACCAGGAGCAGAGAAGTTTTAGGAGCACATGAGCAGATGTGGGTATTGTACTCCAATTTTAGGCGAATGATTGAGGCCAGATCAGAGGGGGTGAAATATTCCTTTTATCCCTTGAGGAAACCAAGAAATTTCGTAGCATTTTTGGCGAGATCAAATATGTCGTCATTCCACATGTCGGAGAATAGAAAATGCATGTGCTATCCATGCATAATGGCTGGGTGTTTAAATTTCGCTTTAACGACAGCGGACATCATTGTGTTTAGGAAGTATTAAATCCCACTCTGTTCGTGGTTCCCGAACATCGCAATTTAATGAGCTTAACATACGCTACTGTTCCCGTTCTGCAGTCGAAGAGAAGGGGCGTGAGTCCGGGAACGAATATTAAACGCAGAGAGTACTGTCGTGAGCAAAAGGAAAATATTAGATTAGAGTGTCGGAGACAGAACGGAGTCCTGGGGCACACCAGTATTTATTCCGTGGATATTCGACCAAGTGCAACTATCTTGCTTACTCCAGATTGATGTACGGTTTTGTTCCACTTTTCGATGAGTTATGCCATCAAATCACCAGTGAACCTGTTACTACGAAAATCGTACTGACAGTCATTGAGTTTTCGTGTTTCGAGATATTTTGTAGGAGGAGAGAGAATAAGATTCGCTTTTTTTGGGGACGGGCTGGACAAATGCTATCATCCATTTAAAGGGTCGTAAAGAGTAGGATTGATGGAAATTCTTACGCAGTGGTTTAGCCAGTGAGGAAGAACACCTCTTCAGAAGTAGGGGAGCTGTACCATCTGGACCAGCGGAATTGTGTATATTAAGAACTTTAAGTACTCTTGCTATTCGTGTAGCAAAAGTGGATTCATCCCATTGAATATTCAACGCAGTCAAGTGTAGGCGGGGACAAAGCACAATCCGAAAGGATTGAGTTGGGCGCAAAGTGTGCATTAAACAGATTAGTCTTGTCTAAAGAGCTGACAGCTGGAATGTCATTATAAAAGACCATTGGGATGGAGGATAAGGCAGAATTTCTAGTATTTTTGACGAATGACTAAAAATTGTTACTATATTTGGGACATTGCAGTAGATTTTGCCCCAGTTTTTGGTCGTACTGAAATCTCACACATTTGAGGATGACGTTGCGTTCATTCCTGGCTGGTTTGATTCTTCTTTTCGGCTCTCCTGTCCGGTTTTGATAGAATAGTGTCAGCAGCGGCATCCACGTCGTTATCGAGGAAACATAACAACATAACTCTAATTGGTTTTCTCGTATTGCCGTACGGTTCTTTATAAATATTTTCTCTTCTTATCAGGGTGAGAAGTTTAAAACAAGTCCAGGTTGCTGGGGGTATGATACGTCAAATCAATCGGGTATGCCGATAAACCAGCGTCATTTGCCGCCGTGGAAGACAACATTACACGTGTTATTAGCGAGATACCGGCCAATATGTAAGGACCAACGTAAATAGACCTGATGCAGGACATTTGAAGAAAATTCTAGGAGACAATGTTTTGCAATTAACTTAATTTTTGAAAACGAATGTGATAGAGCTTCATTTAACTTAAGTCACTTAACACTTTCAAAAGCCTCCGGAAAAGTCTTTCTAGAGGTATCTCAGAGATAGTTTTCCCATGCTACTTTCATCTTCGCATAAGCTGATCGATTTGCGGACTTTTAAATTGGTCTGAGAATATTCTAAGTCATAGTCCTTATGGTATGGGAGACGCAGTGAGCAATCAGCAAGGTCTTTACCTAGAGTGAGCCCGTCACAGCCTTAAATTGTCAAGAGTCAATGCCGCAGAATTGCGCTCCATAAAGCACATAAAGCAAAATTAGGTTTCAATTTCAACTATGGAATCACAAACGAGTTCAATTTAAATTTTTTTTTCTTTGCTCTAGAATTCAGTTTAAGATGGTAAAATCCATAGTGATAACGAGGTCGAATCGAAACCAGGGCACACCATATGACCACAAAGAAACATATATCTTGAAACTATTAAGATCACCAGACATGACGAACCACATATTCGTTGTACACAGACGAACTATTGTGCCCGGCACGTAAGCAAAGCAATCAAGCAGAATTGAACTCAAGACCTCATCTCTGTTCTTTTTGTTGTGCAGTGGTGAAGTTTGTTAGAAATATCAGACCAAAGTGTAATATTAACCCCACCCTGACCTTGTTCATCTCTAATTTACCACTCGTCTGCCTTGTGCCACCTGGTAAGGAAATAATTCAACAATTACAAGGCAGAAGCAAACGCCCAACAAACCACATGCCACCACTGTTAGCATCATTTTAAGGGCAAAATTGGAATTCCAAAATGTATCGCATACTTCAAACTATTGGCTTTCCCGTGGAAAATTTTCACAAGGAGTCCTAAATATATTTTTGGATTCCTTAGCCGATTAGAAAGAGGAGTTTAGAATGACGTCTTTGGCGGTAGTTTAGAAAGATTTCCCTTCCCTCCATCTAACCACAATGTTAGTCATTGCGGAGAATGTTGTGGGCCAACACGGCATTAGGCTGCAAGGGATCGGAACAATTTTAGAGAGTTGAGACAAAATTATAAAATCAATTGGAAATTTGAGAGACCCAACGGCCGACTGAGAGTAATAGTCAACATTTCACAGACAGAAAAAGGATGCAGAATGCTAGAGTCGATCGTCAGCAGTAGGAATTTGGCCTCCGTGGTTTTGGATTAAAATTTTTCTAATTCTAGGTATTCGACGAAATCCCGGCTTTCAGCAACGATAGAAATGTTCTTGATCGGGAAACTGAGGACTGTCCTATAACGTCGGTTGATCCAGCGCGACAATCAAGTTCTTAGCGAAATGCTTGCCTTACCTCCCAGTGGTGGTCCCTGGTAGCTGAAAGAGTACATCCTCGATCATACAGGCTAAAATGGCAAATGACCTACGCCAACATAGGGCTCACAATCCTATACGGAAGAGATAAAAATTAACTCCCTGTTGACGACTTTAGCAAACGTTTAAAGGACAACGACCTTCGGATTTTCACGTGGTATGTTCGGACCCTTAAGAGGCTACGTGCAGCAGAAAAATTACTAGAGAGACTACTATCACGCAGATATCTGCAGGAAGTGCGAAGGGATGGGCCGGACGTGCTATGTACAATATTGAGATGATTGCTATAGGGAAAATAAAGAGCGCTTATTCGGATGCGGATTTACCATATGCGGTAGACTTAGGCAAGAAGTTTTGAGCTTCCGACATATGAGCGAGCGTCTTATGACAATCCGCATAAAGGCTAAATTCGCTAACATAAGCCTAATATAGGCCTATGCCACCACGAAGGACAAGAAACGAACCAAATAATGTTTCTACGAGCTCCTTGATAAGCCGTTAAAATCACCTAGCACAACAGAATTGGAAAGCAGGACATCTTTGGTGGGACAGCTGGTAGGCATGGCCTACATGGCAACGGATTAAGGCTTATTAATTTTGTGAGACGGCGGGACGAAGTGTCACTATAACAAGCTCACAGTTCCCTCTTCTTAATATACACAAGGGACCTGGCGGTCTGCGAATCATCAAACGCTAAAGCAAATTGATAATTTTGCGATACACGTAAGGCATGCCTCCAGTATTCTGGACGTCCGAACGTTCCGGGCAGCAAACATTGACTAAGGTGCGAATGCGGATTCCCAAGCGCCACAACAAAGAATAACTACTGCGAGAAGGTATAACGTAGAAAAGCTAAAATCTCTCAACAACTCCTATGCCGCCAGCAACAAATACCGAAGAACAGTGTCAACGCTGCCGACGTGCCATCAGAGATGCCGCAACTGATGTGCTGGGTTTCATTCGACCACCACGAACGGAGGAACATCAACATCTCCAGAAGAAGAAAAAGAGCATTAGAAGCGCGCGATCGAAGATAGTGAGAAGTTATACTCCAGGAATAGCGTATGGAAGTTTTACCAACGGGTAAAAGGAATGTGCCAAGGCAAGAGGATCCGTAGAGATGAAGAAGGAAACCTTATACGGAGTCACAGTCGGTGCTGAGAATGTAGAAAAACTTTTTCTGGACACTGTATAATGGCGAAGAAGACCAACATACAGGCGTCAGACAGAATAGACTATTCAACTTAGACGATGATATCCAAAGATTCCATCCACCTGACCAGAACGTAGTAAGTATAACAATATCTAAGCTGAAATCCAACAAATGAGCTGGACCTCACGGCTTACCGGCTTCGGTATTCAAATCTGCTGGAAATGACTTTGTGGAGAGCATAAACCAAATCATTTCTCAGATATGGTCAGAATAGTGTATGTTTGATGAATGGAATCTCAGCATTGTATGCCTGATCCACAAAAAAGGAGACCCCGTCAACTACGCCAACTATAGAGGTATAAGTCTCCTCAACATCGGATACAAGGTCTTATCTGCCATATTGTGTCTGAAACCCTTCGCCAACAACCTAATTTGCCCCTATCACTGCGTTAACAGATTCTGGAAGAAACTCAAACCGATACCCACCAGCATTTCATCGATTATCGAGCTACTCGTATATATAGAGCCATGTCTAGTTTAGGCATCCCTGCCAAGCTCGTCCGTCAGTGCATAATGACGATTGTGAACGCTTGTTCGTCAAGTTCGGTAACGACTTACCCGGATACCTATGATGCTAAAAACAAGTTTCAGACGAGGTGATGCGCTGTCATGTGCCTACTTTAACATCATACTTGAAAGAATTGTACGGAACACACAAGCGAATATTAAAAGCACGATCTTTCTGTGCAACTACTAGCGTACGCCGATGATATCGACTTAATTGGGAGAAATCAGCGGGCTGTCATCGGTGCATTCGCTCGTATTGAAACGGAAGCTGCCAAAATGGGTTTATCGGTAAATGTGGGTAAGACCAAGTAGCGAGTGTTTATTTTAGAGGTATACAAATTCAATGTGAAATAAAACACTTGAAGCTAATTTTAATGTCTATGATATTAGTTTTATTTAATAGATAATTTTATGCCATTAGTGCTTAAATATGATATCGGGCATATGCGTGCCACGGCCACGGTGCACTCGTGAGGTCCAATTTTCGACAACTTTATCAACTTTATCGAGCAACTGGGGCCGTATATCAGCAGTAACACGGCGAATGTTGACTTCCAAACCGTCTAACACCTCTGGTTTATTGGTATAGGCTAGCGACTTCACATATCCCCAAAGAAAGTAATCTAAAGGTGTGAGATCACAGGATCGTGGAGGCCAGTTCACAGGTTCATTACGCGAAATAATGCGCTCAGCAAATGCTTGTCGCAATACCAAACCAAAGATCTGTCACGTCAATGCCATTCAACTGGCAGTCAGAATTCACGTTTCTATAGCGCTCTCCATTGACGGTAACATTCTGGCCGGCATCGTCCTTATTGAAATATGGGCCGATGATACCACCAGCCCATAAAGCACACCAAACAGTAAGTTTTAATGGTTGTAAGGGCGTCTCGACAAAGGCTTCTGGGTTTTCTCCACTCCTAAATAGGCAATTTGGCTTGTTTACATATCCATTTAACCACAAAAAGTGGGCCTCATCGGGGAACAAAATTTTGCGTTGAAAATGAAGATCAAACTGAATCATGCTTTCGCCCCATTCACCGAACCTACGACGCGTACGAGTATAATGGTCACGCGGTTTCAACTCTTGGACAAGCTGGATCTTATAAGCCTTTAAGCCAAGATCTTTCCGTAAAATCTTCCACAAAGTGGATGGGCACAGCACTAATTTCTGGGCGAATCGACTCATCCGGATTCTCCTCAACACTGTGCTCCACAGCGGCAATAACTTCTTCTGTTCGCACTGTTTGTCGTCTTTGGGGATGCGTATTATCCCCTAGAGTGTACGTGGTGCGAAATCGATTCATCGTGTTCCGAATAACTGGCTCAGATGGACTATTATGTGGACCGTAAAATGGACGTAGCGCACGATAAGTTTGGCGAACCGAACCATGGTTTTCAAAATAAGTTTGCACAATTTGCACGTATTGCTCTGGCGTTGCTATTCATTGTAAAATGGCAAAACATACCAATCACAAATCAACTTTCAACTGTCAAATTGACGATATGTAGAAACGGTGTTGCCAGTTTAAAAACTAAATCTCTGAAACAATACACCCTTTATATGGAGTCGGGTACGAAGAAGTTGTCAGCAGATGATTATTTGAAAAAGTTTGCAAAATAGTTGGCCATAGTATGTGGGTCGGTCGATGATATATTATCGAACGAGATACACCCCTCTATCTCGTCTGATTTTCTTTTGTAGTTGACGAGTTGATACAATGTCTTAGAATCGCTGACAAGGTTGGTCTGCGTTGTGCCGAGAAAGCGCTGATAGAGGCAGTTATCAGCTGAATTGGAGGTAGGTTCCAAGATAGTTAGAGTAGTCATAACAAGAATAACAAAACATAGGAAAACAACGAGCGTACAGAGTATCTCTGCACAAAAAAGCGAGAGGGGCTCGCGAGCTCTACGACCTGAAAAGAAGGGAAGGACATAGGTTGCTCACAAAAAAACGGAAGTAGCACGAGAAGCACTCGATTGACGCCTGAGATAAATGCTACCGAAAGAATAAAGCTCGAAAGTTTTACAAACAAAATAAAAAGAAAATGGCAAAGCTGTAAAGCCCGAACAGAAATCGACAAGAATGAAGAAGGAAGCCTCATAGTAAAAACATCTAGATGAAGACAGATTTCCGTCCACCCGAATAAGATGAAGTCAGGACAGCAATTTCCAATTAAAATCTAACAAAGCTGCTGGACCCGATGGCTTAACTATTTGGAGCAGCAGGTGATGATTGGATACGGAGCATACATCAACTCATCTCTAGAATCTGGGTTGAGGGAAAGTTTGCCCAACGAGTGGAAGATTAGAATAGTTTGTCTGATCTTAGAAAAAGAGAGATCTCCTGAACTGCGCTTACATATTATGTGAATGCCCAAGTCTGGCCGTCAACTATCAGGATGGTTTTGACCCTAGGAAAGTCCACCATAGATCAAAAGTCCACATCGCTGCAGATCTTGAAAAAAACGGCGCAGAAGTCCAAACACTTACGAAAGCGTGAGCTTCGGGAGAAAAGTTCTTCAGGTAATTTCAGTCCCGTTTGCATTAATGGAGAATGGGGGAGACGTTTCAACGGCGAAATGTGCGGCGATGCCCTTTTGTTCCTCAATTTGTGGCACAACGTTCGATTTCGTTCAGTGAATTTACATTCAACGCAAGGACATTTAAGGCTCGCTCCGCCATGTTCATACCCATTGCAACCGGTACGTGGGTGGATTGGTATCCCTTGAATCACTCGTGGATTTTCGGTGCCCCAGATCTTGCAATTTTGCGAGAACTTACGTTGTGCTGGTGGTAAATTTCCCAAATTTATAGATGTCATCACATGCCAACCCAGAGTGCATTAGCTGTAAAATATAAGGCCTTTCAAATCCTACACCTCTTGTTGAACACCCTTTATAAGCAAACACGTGCTAGTCAAATGCTCACCACCCTAGACCGGCTGCTACACTTCTTTTTTTATTTGAAAACACATAACCCGATCTAAATCTGCAAAAGCTTTTTCGACAAACCAAAAACAAAAATAAACAGACTCTTTGGTCATTCTATCTAGGAGAACACACAAACACCACCAAATCCATACATACGACTGAATAGATACATTTCTAAAATAAACATAATTAAGTCACTTAGCAAAAAGGTAAGAAGAAAGGAGGGAGCAAGATCAACCAACTGCCTCGCCACCTTACCCGAATCCAAACATCAACAAATGTTACGACGCAAAATTCTAACCTCATTTAGCAAACCCAATTCTACATACTCGTAGACTTGAAAAAAAAGAAAAAAAAAAGTTTCCTTCTTCCTCCTGCTTCGTCTTCTTTGATTTGTCTATCCGTTGGCAGTGGAAAAAACCGAAAAAAATCACGAAATCAAAAGTAAATTCAGAAAAAAAAAATAAAAAAAAATTGGCAACGGCTACCTAAGTTTTTTTGATCACATTCACGAGCACAATGTGGGCTTTATGGGCAGGTGGAGATGTCGGAATTTTTATCTTTTTTTCATTCCTCCTAGACAAAGAATTTCCGGTGTTTTCTGTGGACAAAGTGATGAGTTATTAACTCTTCAAAACAAGGCAACTCAGCGATTTAAATTATCTGTGGCAAGAGTACTCGTATGTGGTTCGTAATGTGCCAGATTCACCTGTGATTTGAATAACCCACCCACGCGTGCAATGCTTCTTGAAATTACTCTGAGGCAATCAAAAATCCTCATCCAACATTTTTAGGTCTACACATAATGAGGAACAAATTTATTTTATAAAAGATTTGGATCAAGCTATTGCAATATTGTAAGCACACCGCGTAAAGCCAACTTTTAATGAGCGCTTTAAGACGCTTACTTATAGTAGATAGCACTATAGCTGGCCCCTCTGAGCCCCTCTAGTAAGCGCGATCTTTGGCCAACTGTGTCCAGTTTACGCACTCCAAGCTCATCACCGTAAACGGGGCCAGAACTTGTATGAAGAATCTAGCGCTCAAAACTGAAAAAGATATATTTATCTGCCTTCGCTGACGTCGATATCTTCGTGCCATGGAGCAGGATTGGGAGTTGAGGCTTTTTAGGATCTCTCACAGTATGAATATTTTGTAAATGGTGAACTTTCCGGCATTTTACTAAATCGACCCTTCAAACTTCTAACCGCAACACCCGTCTCGTTATGAATGCTCATCAGGATACCCGTAAGCCCACTTTCGGACGTACTCTAAAATATCGTAATTGTTTCCTAAGACGCACAACTCGCCTATGGAATCCCCTGACGAGTTCTCTATTTCTTAGTCATTGTAAATTTCAAACACTTAAGACCAACGTACATCGGTATCTCACGTTCTTCCCTCCTTAACTTTTCTTCGACCAACGTGCTGTGCGCAAAAATTTTAGGGGTACTATAGACCAGATAGCAATGATACCTTTTCCAATTGTTATATTTCAGCAGCTGTCAAGGCTACCAATGACGTCCAGCTGTCAAAATTTCAGTTAGGTTTGCCATTTCTTCATGCATCGTTTTATGTTTGCGAAGTTTCGGCTCAGTTGCAAATGCGCAACGTGAATTTCGTCGTGAGGTCGGTTGTCATCACGGCTTCAGTGTGCAGGCAATTCGTCGCACCGCGGAAAAGTTTGAGCGTGAGTACACTCTTTTGGATTTTAAGCCACCATCCAGACAGAGATTGGTGCGAAATGAAGAATACATAGCCGCCATAGCGGCCAGTATCGAAGGAGACACAAAAATGTCGATTCGGCGCCGATCAGCTAAATTGGGCATCGCCAAAGTCAAGCTGGCTTATTTTACGTTCGGAATTGGGCCTACATCCAGATTAGATTGTGCTGATGCAAGAATTGAAGCTGGACGACCATAGACAACGCTGTGAGTTCGGTAATTGGGTGCTGGAAATGTTGGCCGAAGATCCGGATTTTGGCTAAAAAATCTTCTTCTCGGACGAGGCTCATTTTCGGCTCAGCGGCTATGTCAACAAGCAAAATTGCCACTAATGGAGCGAACACAATCCGTAAGTGTTCGGGCAAGCATCAATACATCCACAAAGACTGACTGTTATGACATGGCGGCATCATCGAACCTTGTTTCTTTCGACATGAGGAAGGAGACTCAGTTACCGTCAATGGTCTCAGGTATAGAGAGATGTTAACCAACTTTCTGTGGTCAGAGCTCGACAACATCGATATATTCGAGCTGTGGTTTCAACAAAAAGGCGAAATTTGACGACTGGGTCATCTCACGGCGAGCGTTCATTAATTGGAGTCGCGATCATGCGATTTGATACCACTCGATTATTTTCTCTGTGGCTACGTCAAGTTCTTAATCTATGTTGACAAGCCAACCACTTTGGACGAGCTCGAGGCCAACATTCGACAAGCTTTTGCCGGAATAACGCCGCACGTATTGGAAAATTGGAATGACCGCTAGAAGCACTGCCAGCGAAGCCGAGGCGGCCATTTAAATGATGTGCTATTCTACAAATAATGGCATGAACGTAGCTTCAAAAGCCAGAATCACACACGCCGTTGTTGTTTTATTTAATTTTTTTTCCTATCGTTCTTATTTGCTCACCTTTTAGCAAGCCCCTGAGTGCACGTTGCTAAGGAGCTTAATGCTTGGGCAAGTTTAAAGGATCTCGTCTTTTGTGAATTATAGCCCGCCAAGTAGTCCGTCTGGTCCGTCTGGTCTGCCAAATTTGTTATGCTTCAACTTAGATATTGCTACCTTTACCACAAGTGGGCAGAAATCTTGGCTTTCATGGCCCAAGTTCAATGGTAACTTCTGTCAGTGAAGTTTGAGTCCTCGCCGAAGTTTAACAGTCTGCAGAAGTGGTTATTCTATACCCTCAGCACTGACTCTAAACCGCTTTACTTATCGCAGCTCGAGTCTTTTTGGTAAATCCTTCGAACATTGCTACATTTTTATTTCCTCGATCACGCGTTTCGGATGTTTCTCCCTTCTCTTTTGTTTATGAGCCGCACTCGTTCTTCTATGCAGTGCCTTCATTCTTCAACAAACCATGAGTCTTGTGGAGGTAGTCGGGTGAAACCCAGCACATCAGTTGTGGGATTTCTGACGGCTACTTGGCATTGATGCTACTGATCTGAGCAGAGAATTCAGATTAAGAACTGGTCCATTGCACTTCTTGTATGTTCCTTTTACTCAAATTTCTCAGTCTTTCGAAAAAATACGAGTAAACGCTTCAGTACTAGGACCACCACATCAACGCCGAACATCTACGCCCGATGAGAGCATAGGTCAGACATTCACAGCGGTAGTGCTCTTCGCTACGTCGCTATTAATTCACAGCACGGGTTCCAGAATCGTGTGCCACTTAGGTATTTAGAGAGCAAAAGCCTAGTGCTTTAGCGTGAAGTGACTCTGGAACCTTTTGGACGTTCTTGGCCAGGGTGAATCCTTGCTCATCTGGATTGAAGACGTGTCTGATGTATGCCTTAGATTCTGCCTTTTGACTCCATGGTTTGGTTATCTTCTCCGGAGTGATGCTTTTCCGTTCGTGCCTGATAGCCGTTGCAGTGAGATCCTGCACCTCTTCATCTTCCTGAAGGAGTTAAATGCCATGACAGGAACGTCAGCATTCAAGCCATTTCCTTCGCGAACTTAAAGCGAACTCTACGAGCATAATAGCGATATCGAAATGAGCGGATCAGTCACCTGAGGAAGCTAAGACATGTAGAGCGCATGAATATTAATGCTCCGGCCTAAATAGTCTGCGATTTCCACTTCGAGTGACGACGCCGCAGAGGAAGATTGGCGCGAAAAAATGGAAGGAGACCGCAACAACAATCTTGGAGTGCTCAACTGTCTCCAATTGGCCGAAGACCATAATAATTTGAGAGGGTTATTGGTTGAGGCACAGGTCCACTTCGGACTGTAGCGCCATCTAAATAGGTAAGTATATTAGTGACTATGTCTACCTGTCAAACGAAGATAGGCTTTGCTAAACCCTAGCTCTATGGACTGAGAAGGCAATCGAGTTAGACAACCCTGAGGAATCCATGAAAAACCAACTGAACTCGATTTAAGAAGAAGATTGGCAAGTCCGACAGTGATCCCGCCAAAATTTTTAAACAAGTCATGATTAATTTAGAGGAAGACTGGAGTCTTTACAGATCGAGGCAAAAAGAATATAAGAAGCTGATTTGGATTTCGAAGAAGGCTTTTACGAAAAATCAATACTCAAAGTCCTCAAAAGGGGGAAACTAACCCTTTTTTCTGACTGATGGGACCTACACTGAGGAGAGACTCACTTCTCAGGTAAACTAATCAAAACCAAATCAAATTCTGGTGGGCAAAATTGAAGGCGCACTCGACAAGAAAGAATACGCTCTAGGCATTTTCATCGATCATCATATGTGATGGTGAGGGTAAACAGAAGTTTCCCGCAAGGGGGCGTCCTATCTCCACTGCTATGGTCCATGTTACATGACTCCCTGGTTAACGCTCTCAATAGTTCTGCGGTCTATACACAAGCATAGGAGGATAGCGTACGAGTAGCTGTACTGTTCGTGTCTACCGATTTTCTGCTCTAAAGGACAGGCAGACATAGACATGATCGACGTTTGGTGCACTAGAAGTGGGTTTTCAGTCAATGCCGTCAAAACTGAAGTTGCTCTCTTTACTCCACCAAAGAAGGTTAATAAGTAGTTGTTTGTCATCCTGGATAGCAAACTTCTCTGGACTAAACGTGTTTGTTACGTCCAAACCCTCTAAGGCGCTGTAGGCCTTCTGGCAGCGCAAAGGAAATGTCGCCCTGTCACCGCGAAGTTTTCTTTGAATCTATGTAGCTATGATAGGGCCAATTATATCCTCTTGTCTGGTGGAACAAGATTTCATGAAAATATGGCACTGCTGGTTTTACCAGAGCCTAAAGAAAGATCTGTCGTTGCCGGATGTGCGCTTTCCTTAATATGCCTGGCTCTGCTCTAGACGCATTGATGAATCTCCCTGCCTTGATATCCATATCACGGGCTGCACTGTCGAAATCATCTTCGGTTTAAAGAGAAGTTGTCTTTGGTACAACACGCACTGGGGCTTTGATATCCTTGCATGCCAACTGTCTTATGACTCTGGACTTAGGATATACCGTCTAATGCAATGACATCAAAACTTCGGAAACAATACGAAATCGACTTTCATGTGACTAGGACTGGTTTCGGCCAGAATGTGTACTAAGAAAGGAATTTACGTTGCGATGTGGTGGTGTTTTTCTGGAGGACGACAACGTTAGATTTCACTACTCGTTAGGAAAACTTGAGTCTGTCTTCGGAGCGAAAACATCGCTCGAAATCGCGAATGAATCGCTGAAGAGAGCCTTGTTGAACCCTCTTACGACTTCCAAGCTAGTTCGAGGATGCAAGACTTCACTGAACGGAAGTCTAAATTCGCTGAGTCTTGTCTGGGTCCCAGATCACAATCGGATTACGGGAAATGAAATCCTCTGTCTGCTTCACCTGTTAGGGCTTCCATTGATAGTTGGGTTTCATATGAGCCATAGATGGCCTTACTCTGCTGCCAGACGTCTCTAAGAGGCCAGCGCCTTCCTTGCTATCCATCAGTAGGACTATATCGCAGAATCTCGGACTTTATGAAGGATAGATGAGGTTACTCTAGCCGGTTTGGAGAGTAAAACTATATGGGTGGTTTTATCCACGTCATCAGCGCTTCGGCTCGAAGAATCCTTGAATCCGCTCAACAGCAAAGACTCAATGGAGGAAGGCTTTAGCTCAGACGGCTAATGCAAGTAAAAATCGATTAACTTGTCGTGTGTATCTGGAGGCAGCTTGGGGAGAGGTGCTTGTTGGGTGGTTGTAGCCCGACTTAATTAAGAAGAAAGTCGATGTTTTAAGACATTTTCTCTTAAAGTCGGCGTTTAAAGAAGATTGCCCTGCAAGAAACGTATAGCGCCCCCAAGATTGCTCATGGTTAAAAGTGAATCGTGCGTCTAACTAAGGTGTCAGCAAGAACTCTTAGGGCAATTTTCTAAAACCTCGTGAGGGTCTTGAGTTCGTGATCTAACATGTAAAGTGTCTGACACAACGCTTCCAAGATTTTCAAAACCTATGGGGTAAAGTGCATATTACTTCAACTACTAGATGGAGTTAAAACTGACCTCCTTTACCGCCAGAATGCGCTGCTACTGCAAAAAAGGTTATGGTGCCTTGAACACCGTTCTTAATTAGGCAGACATGCCAAATTTCAGGCGATACTGTCTTTAGTTTTGTTTTGACAGCTGAACGTTGTTGACGTATTTGGCATCATGTTGAGTATGGACAAAAACGATTTTCGTTCTCTCATAAAACATTATTTTTTGAGAGGCAAAACGGCGAAGGAAACAAAAGAAAAGTTGGATAAATATTATGGGGCTAATGCTTCGTCAGATTACACCGTCAAATATTGGTTTCGAGAGTTTCCTGGTGGCCGCAACTCCACTACCGATCAAGTCCGCAGCGGCAGGCCCTCCGATGCGGTTACAGAGGACAATGTCAAAAAAATACATGAAATGGTGTTGGCTGACCGGAAAGTGAAGGTGCGCCAGCTAGCAGATACCACAAACATTAGAGCGCACACGCCATATTTTCGGCAATATTCTGCATATGAAAAAGTTATCCTGCCGCTGGGTGCCGCGAATGCTCACCTTTGACCAAAAACATGAACGCGAGAGCACTTCGAAGGAGTGTTTGGACTTGCTGATGCGGAATCGGGCGGACTTTTGGAGTCGATTGGTAACTGGATTTGGATCCCTCGGACTATTATCTCTTCCCAAACCTCAAAAGATGGCTCATCAATAAAAAATTCAGCTCACGCGAGGAAGCCATCGACGCTACGGAGGAGTATTTTGCAGACCTTCGGGAAAATTACTTTTCGGACGGGATCAAGAAGTTGGAAAATCGCTGGAATAAGTGTATCAAACTAAAAGAGGACTATATTGAATAAAATAAAAAAACATTTAAAAAAAAATTTTTTTTTAATTCCCAAGGAGGTCACTTTTCACTCCATCTAGTAGTCTACCAGTCTACGAGTTTTAAGAATGGATAAGATATTTTGCATCAAGATTTGATTTCCACGGAGGAAACCGCATTTAATCAAACTAAATCAAATGTGATTAATTTCAATTAGACCGCTATATTCACGTTTAAACTGGGCAATAATTGGCATAAGCGGCGAAAAACCAGCCTCTTTTGACGTCAGCACACAAAAATACGCCGTCAAAATTGCGTCACGCATATTTTTTTTTCTTTCGGTCATACAAAAGAGCGCACGAGTTTGTTTATTTACATTTTACTTGAGAGTTTCCGTCGAAATTATATTTTCTTTGTCGCTGGGTATTCACGACTCGCAAGGCTGATCAACAGCAACGACTTTGATGTCACTACCCTTATGGAGAATCAACAACTCATTCCAGACATTTCAATTCGAAGGAAACTGCTAAATTCACCTTTTTCACTGATTAGACGAACGTGAAGTTTAGCATTGTGACAGCCAAGTCAATCGAAAAACCAAAACAAGTGTACTCGAACGGGAAAACAAATGAAATGTAGAACACTCATGTCATCGGTGACAGATAAAGAAAGCAGACCTTGGTGTAAATGGGGGGGACGCAACCCCTTCATTCACCTGTCTGATGACCACATCTGACTCTGACACACAACTCAGACTCCGAATTGACGCATACGTACACGTGTTCTCGGGCACACTTACGAGTATCACTTGTCAGATCTCACACCATTTGACCTTGTTAGAGAGCGCAGTGCTGAATGAAACTCAAACTACTTCGACCGCGAGATACGACAACGATTACACCTACTGTCAGTGTCACTAATAACCCAGTTTGTCAAGAAAGTGCAAGTCCAGCCTCAGATTTTGATTTGTGTGTCATTAATGACATTCATTGACCATCAAAATACACTCACCTGGGGGAGATCCACGATTAGTATTCCGAACGCTGCTGCTTCTTTTTAGTTTTATTTATTTTCGAACGCTTGCCAGTGGTTTTGTGAATTAATTTTACCTTAAAATTATTATATTTATCACCGTCACTGTCACTGTTTGATATTAGATAACTAAATTTACATAGAAATGAGCGGAGGAATTGTGAACTGGAGACAGAAGAACCGAATAGCTCGACAAACCGACTCACGTGCGACACGGTAAAAGACGAACTGTTTGGCGAAAATTGACAGTACGAAGAGTTTTCAATTTTTCCGTCGGGCGGGCACAGTCATGGGCTAGCATTTCGTACTTCCTCTTTATTTTTGTTTCTTGCAAGGGGGGTGAGTACCAAGTAGGCAAGTTAAACTGAGAAAAAAAAATTTGCTTGTCGTGCTCTAAGAGAAGTGAAGAGAGGATTTTTTTTAATTCACAGTAGAGGTGTTTAAAAGTGAACCACAGTCGCAAGTATTTATATTATTAGTGTGGATCCCAGTTAGGCAATAATGAATGTTTATACTGGGTGGTCCGTTAACGTTTGAATCGGCAGCTGCTTCGAGCAGCTAGGGAGAACGGCCGATGGGAATTTAGCATCATGGCGTCATTCAACGAGAAACAACGTGCATTCTGCGTACGTCTGCTAACGAAATTCTAGAGCGCTTTAACAAAATTTTTTTTCTGACGAAACCCACTTTCACCTAAATGGACATGTAAACAGACAAAACTGCAGATATCGGAGTGACACTAATCCGAAATTGAAGCATAAAAAGCCCCTACATTCGCCCAAGGTATACAGTAACCTTTATAAGCAAGAGGCATTATTGGTCCATATTTTTATGAAGATCAAAGAGGAAAAGCTGTTACAATAAATATAGAGCGGTATATTGCCATGCTACAGAACTTTTTTCTCCAGCGCTTCAGTATTTTGATGGTTTCAATTAACGATCGTGGTTTCAGCAAGATGGGGCAACATGCCACATTTCCATTGACTCTTTAAGTGCAGTTCGCAAAATTTTCGGTCAAAAAGTTATATCCAAAAGAAATGACATTGACTGGCCACCTCGTAGTCCGGAATTATCCCCAATGGATTTTTTCCTTTGGGGATACCTTAAAAGTAAAGTCTTTAACAGAAATCCACCGACTCTTGAGGAATTAAAGGCTCATATTCGCGAGAAAATGCAAAACATTTCCCGAGACACTTGTCAGTCGGTCATTGAAAATTTCCACTTCACGTTGCAGCAGTGCCAAAATAATGAGGGATTGCATATGGACGATGTGACTTTTAAAAAATAGAGTCCCAACTTGCGTACTTTCAGAATAAATAAACATTTTTTCTAACATCCCTATAACATCTCTGCAACTGCTAGATAGGATTCAAAACCGTATGATAAAATTCACATACTATGTACGTAATATCAGTCAATTAATTGACACCCGACGTAATGTCTTCTGTCTCACTTTGTTTCATAGCTATTTCCACCACCAGCGCTTAATTGAAATCACAAGTAGCATTCCGACCATTCAAACTTTCAACCGTAATACCCGTCTCGCTATGAATACTCATCAATATACCCTCAAGCCCATTTACGGACGTACTCTAAAATATCGTGATTGTTTCCTAAGCCTTACGACAAAAACCCCTTGAGCGCGCGATCACTATCAAAAAAAATATAACTAGTTTTCTTTTTATCTTCGTATGAAATGTTAACGGACTTTTGAACCATCCTATATTTCATGATAAAACCGGGTATACGAGGGCGGGTCAATAATTCTGTGCATTTTTGAATTTCTGACCTCTTTACTGAAACAGCAACACTGCTCCTGTCAACAGGCATTTGTCAGTTGACTCCTGTCAAAATTTAAACTTGCTGCGTCAGTTAGTTTGTGTTTGACAGCTATTTTTATCAGACTACTCACTAATTTGAGGAGAAAATGGAAAAAAGTGAATTTCGTGTGCTTATTAAGCATTATTTCTTGCGAAAAAAAACCATTACCGAGACCAAGGCTAAGCTTGATAAATACTATGGGGACTCTGCACCATCGATTTCAATGGTAAAAAAGTGGTTTACTGAATTTCGTTGTGGCCGTACAAGCACTGAAGATGCCGAACGTCCTGGACGCCCAGTTGAGGTCTCTACACCCGAAACAATCGAAAAAATTCACGATATGGTGTTGGCCGACCGAAGATTGAAAGTGCGAGAGATTGTGGAAGCCGTAGGGATCTCGCATGGCTCAGTGGTTTCAATTTTGAATGATCACTTGGGCATGAGAAAGCTTTCCGCAAGATGGGTGCCGCGTTTGCTCACAGTCGACCACAAACGCAATCGTGTAACAACTTCACTTATTGACCCGCCCTCGTAACATGCTATAAGTCCACACCAGTCTAGGCAATTGCTTGTATAGTATAAAAACAGTTTATTCCCAGTGTTATGCTTAGAATATTTTCGAAATAACAACTATATTTCTCTGTACTTGTTCTTCAACACTTTACGCTTTGTTTCACGTTCACGTCAACATTCATCTGAGTGTTCTCTTTTAGTTATTTAATCCCGGAATAGGGAATGCGAACCGAACTTATAAAAATCGAAAATATGGTCGTTACTGAACAAGACCAAATTTCCTTTTGGTGATTGCGATCCATCAGTTCTTTGTCCATTCATTTAAATTATTTAAAGAGGACTGTAAAGAGGCTGTCAGGGTTAGAGAATGGTTTTTTCGGCCCTACCAAACCAACCGGACAGAGGAAAACCGAAAAAAGTTCAAATAAGCCAGAAATGACTGCAACGCCTTTCGTAAGTGTGTGAAATTCCAATACGACCAAAAACGGGGGCAAAAAATACTGCAATGTCCCAAAGGCAATAAAAATTGTTGGATGTTCGTCAATAACAAATTCTGCCCTATCCTCGATCCATCGCTCATTTATAATGACATTCCAGCTGTCAGCTCTTTGGACAAGGCCAATCTGTTTGCTGCACACTTTGTGGCCAGCTCAACCTTTTTCCCGTCTATACTTGTGTGCGTCGAATCTTTAATGGGGCGAATCCACTTTCGTATTCGTGTAGTAGCAAGAGTACTTAAAGGTCTTAATATACATAAATCGGCCGGTCCAACTGGTATATCTCCCTTTCTTCTGAAGAGGTGTTCTACCACGCTGGCAAAACCTCCTTAGGACTCTTTCCGAGCAGATGGAAAACAGCATTTTTCCAGCCCGTCCCTAAAAAAGGCGAATATTCTTCCCTCTCCTCCTACAGACCCATTGCACCTACGTCCCTTCTTTCCAAGGTCATGGAAACATGGATAAACCGTCAGCTAATGAAAACCGGTAGTATGGTTTTCGTAGCAACAAATTGATTTGATGGTGTGTCTCACCGAAAAGTGGAACCAAAGCGTATATCAATCTGGCGAAAGCAAGATAGTTGCACTTGGTATTTCTATGGCATTTGTCGAAAATGCATGTATTTGGGATCGACGACTCTCTTCTTCAATGGACTTGAAATTACCTTTCGGAACGATTAATTCAAGTTGTCTTGGACGGTTTCAACTCTAATATTCACAAGATAAATACTAGTATGCCCCAGGCCTCCGTTTTGTCTTCGACATTCTTTTTGATTTCATTGAATTGCGACATAAATAGCATCACTAAGTGAAGAACCACCCGCAGAGTGGAATTTAATGCTTCCAGAGCGAAACTTAAGCACCCAGCCATTATCCATGAATGGCACTTGCATCTTTCGAGACCGAAAAACTTTCCATTCTCGAAATGCGTGCCAATGACAACCTAAGTAGGAATGACCACATATTTGTAGCCGCCAAAAATGCTGCGAAAAGTCTAGGTTTCCTTAAGCGATGAAGGAAATATTTCACGCCCTCTGATCGGGCATCAGGCATTTATCTGCCTAAAATTGAGTACAATGCCCATATCTGGCCAGGTGCTCCTAAAACCTCTCTGCACCTGATAGATAGGATTCAAAACTGTGCGATAAGACTCATAGGCAATATTAATATCAGTTTGTCAATTGACACCGTCGAACACCGTCTCACTTTGGCTTATCGCTATTTCAACAACCCGTGCTCCATTGTGCCAGTAGCATTCCGCCCCTTCAAACCTTTAAGCGTAACACTCGTTTCGCTATGAATGCTCATCAGTTTTTCCTCAAACCTATTTTCGGACGTACTCTGAAATATCGTGATCCTTTCTTAAGCCGTGTAACTCGATTATGGAATCCCCTGCCGAGCTCTCTATTTCCAAGTTGTTATATATTGCAAACATTTAAGACCAATGTACATCGGTATCTATCTTTTCTTCCTTCTTAATTATCCTTCGCCTGCACTATGTGCAACCATTTTAAGGGTACTCACCTCCTTTGTGCGCTCGGAGATTATAAAAACAAAAAAAAGCAAACTCAACGGGGACGAAACATTGAGCGCACTCTGAGGCCTGCTACCGTTTCGAGAGACATAGCCGCTTGCAGAGTTAGCCTATTTTATCAGGAGTTTACTCCTCCTTATTCAATCAACAGAATGCCAGTTGGGTCTACTCCTTCAGAAATCTATATCAATTTTACTCGCAATATGTTGTAATTAAAACCTTATTGGCCTTGGTATACAACGTCAATAGTGATGACGATAAGACTTATTATTGAGATTCTGTTTATTGTTTGCATATTTGTTTGCCACACTCTATGCACTACAACCGTTCCACTTAAAACAAAAACCAGCGCGTTGCGCATTCAACATTGTTTTCAAGGTTTCTATTACCATTTTAACTTTCAGACATGGCCTGACTTTTGTAACTGACTACTGTCAGTCACATCGGTTCAGAGGCAGACCCGTGCTATCTGCTCAGAGTTTCTACCTTCTATTATGACCTTATTGCTGGCGGTGGTCCCTACTACCAGCTCCGTACAGTATCGCTTATAGTGTCACTAAAACCACTTACTTGGTTGAATTGTAGTCTCCTCTTTCAACAGGCATGCCTTATGCCAGGAATATTTTATCCCTGTCCCTGTAGGGGGCCGATGATGATTCAACACATTGCGCAATCTAGCAACAAAGGAACAGTTTCCAAGCCATTCAATGAAATTTTAGCTAATCTAGGGTAAAGATATACCAATTAGTCGTATACTAAAATTTGTTAATATTAAGATACGTTAAAAAATAGTTCTGTGTATCTAAAATTTGAAAATTTCATTGCTTTACTTTTTTTCTGGCCCCTTCTGTATAGTACATTTAAGAGAAATATTTTGCACATGGGCTTCTCTTCACTGTATTTCACACGCAATCGTTTTGCTTTCTGTATCATAACCGAAGAGCACATCTTGAAAGTTGAAGTTGAGTCGAGAGAAATGCCTGATGCAATTACTGCGGAAAATTTCACACGTTGCGGTGATTGCTCTTCTCTGGCTATTGCTATAGGCAATTTGTGTGGAGCGCACTTGTGTGTCGTATCCAAACTATGTATATGAATATTCTGTGGCAGTCGGCTAACAAGTGAAACTCTGTTCTAAATTTTGTCTGACGAAATATATAATCGTAACTGGTTTCTTAATGGATTGGCATAAAGAGGGTAATTAATTTAGAAGAACACCAGGAACAGATACATTTCCATCTCATCTTTATTCTTATAATTGAGAACGAATTTAATATTCTCGTGTGCATTCATACATAGATATTTCAACAATCTTGTTTCGTTATCTATCTAACCTGGTAGAGATCTCAAGATGGACTTTGAAAGCATACTCTTTGGCTGACAATTGTTCCCCAGAATTATGCAACTGTAGCACGACAATCGTAGCAAGAGATTCTGCGTATCTCATTCGTCTTTCTGTTTCGGAAAAATCGTGGAAATCAGGATTATGGCCAGAATATTGATATCGTAAAATCTTTATGTGGGTCTAAATGATAGAACTTGCAATTGCTTTATTCAATACAATTACAACTACAAGAATTCAATCACTTTTCCCAACAGCTTCTACTTTTCTTTATCTTTTACTTAAACCACTTTATCACTGCTCGTAATTCACATTTCAAATTCCACTTTAGAACTGACTTGTATATCTTGGGGGATGCTGATATTTATTCTCACCTGACATCTTTCGAGAGCAATCTGTACTATTGTATAGAACAACTTTCCGTTTTGCTAGAAAACTCCACAAATGTTTCCATTCTCCATTCTCCGATGGTTGAGTCTTCCGCTATGCGAATGTGGAAGTCTTCTGCATTTCAAATATAGATGACGCTGTTCACATTTAAATGGATATTACACTGCTCCCTCCCTAGAGTTGTTCGTTCCGAACAACTTCGTCATTCATAGTTTTGTTAAAATGACACGTTCTTTCCACAAGGACCACCTTCAAATTTCCTTGATCCCACTCTGGATCCGGTAGACAATGTCGTTAATACGGATATGGACCTTCCCAATTATACAGCCACATCAGGTCTCCTTCGTTGAAGCCGGAAGATTTCGCTTTGATGTAGTACTTAATCTTCATGCGGTTGCTCGCTAGTTTCATCTTCTCTCGGGTGTACAAGTCATCCACGTAGTCGCTCACTTCCTAGGGCTCGGTAGGTGAGGATCCGAATTTCGTTTCGCTTAGTTTGACCAAATGAGATCTCTGATGTCCTGTTGAACTATGGACCGCGTTTCGGTAGGCAGTTGCCGACGATCTTGGACAAATGCTCATGCATGGTTTTATTGAATTGCTAGACCATTCCATCAGATTGAGGGTGTAGTGGTGTTGTCTTTGTCTTCCTTAGAGTATAGCTCCATTGGGATCCCAAGTCTGCACACTCAGTTATTGACTATCTGTTGACTGGGATTGTAAATAATCCATGACCACGTGGGTGTATCGGTTGCCATAAGGTTTCGCGACACCGGCCAGCGATGACGGTGGCTATTCTTTCGAATGGTGCTCCGACATTGTATTGTTTCATTCGTCCCCGTGGCCGACCAAGGGTCTACCTTGGTAGCCGCACATCTTATGCACTTTTTGCACGAATTCTCGATATCTAGTTTTGCACTTAGCCAATAGAAACGATCCCGTACCTTCTCCAACGTCTTGTTTATTCCCAAACGGCCTCTTGAGATTCCGTCATGTATTTCATGGAGCACTTGGCGGACTCTGAACTGTGTGGACTTTCCCATTTTCTCTTCAGCAAACCATCTAGCATACCAAGCGAATTATACTGTGCCCAATATAATTTCAGAGTTCGGATCCGGGCCGATATCTCCTGCCAGCTTGATCTTTCCTCCTGTTCCTTTCAGGTCATTATTGGTTCGATGTCAGTATCTGGCGGTTGAGAAGAACGGATTTCATATTCCAACCCTCTAGTAGCTCAGTCCTGATCATTGGGCATTGGCCTGTTCTTTCGATTCCTTACGGTTGCGGTGTTCCCATTTGACTCCACACGGTCGACGAGAGAGAGCATCCTCATTTGAGTAGAATTTTTCCTTGCGGTGTTGCACTTTAAAGTAGTACACCCGCAACTGCTCGATCCTTCTCGCAACTCGGCCTTCAAGGTTCTTAAATTGTAGTAGCCATTGCAGAGCTGCGTGGTCTGTCCGAAGAATAATCTTTTGTTCATAGAAGTACTCATGGCAATGGTTCATAGCCAGATTTAAAGCCAGAAGCTCACGCCGAGTTACGCAGTAGTTCTGTTCAGGCCTTTTTCTTGACCATCATGAACTTGAGAGTTCACGGCTCCCACATTAACATTGCTAGCTAGCGCCTGTATCCCCGAGAAGCACACAGTCACCATTAGTACGACCTGTATTTGAAGCAGTAGTGTCACAACAAAGAATTTGCACTTTATCTCTAAGATTCCAGCCGATAATAGGGTTCCAAACTGCCTCTGCCTGTTTACTTCCTGAAGAGTTGTGCACAGTGGTAAGTCGTTCTTTATTATCAGACGAAATAGCTATTGGTAGATGCTCTCCTTTAGACTTGCGTGCATCTAAAGCCGGCAAAAGTTTGCCATCCCAATGGACAATTACAGTACCCGGTAGTTCGTTTTAGAAGTCGTCTTATATAGCTTCTGCTCGCTCTTTTCGATTTTCCGTACGCATTCTTTGAATTCAGGACTTTCTTATTGGAAATTCGTCCGTGTTATTTCCAAATGCCTCAAAAGTTTCTTCAATAATACACAGAATTTCTCATACTTAACTAAAACTTATCTAATGCTGCCCATAATTTTGGGGTGATGAAATTTTTCCTTGTAGAAGATTTATTAGTATCGGACTGTGTGCTTTCCGTCGGGAAGGACAAATTTGTTGTATGGTATATCCATTATTTCAGAATCGGTTGTAGTCTCCAAGAAGATGGATTCTCATGCTTTTATTTTACATTTCGTATTTAATGTTGGACGCAAGTATTTACTATTGAACATTGAACAAGTCGAAAAGCGTATCTTGCAACTGAAAGAAAGAATTGAAATAAACGAATATCTTGTGGATCAGTTAGCAAATAAGAATTTGACAGATCAAAATGCTGTTCTTGAAAAAATTGCTGCAAACCCGTGACAAATTATACGACGGACCAATTTGAGGATCCTTGCTCCTTACAAGTGGAAATTTTACCATGCGTTTTTCTTCTTGTTTATTGTTCTTTCAAAAGTGGGTTACGGTAACTTAGTACCAATAACACCACTTGGCCGAATGATTTTATATGCATCGATCGGTATTCCTATTAATGGTATTCTCTTCTCTGGCCTGGGTGAGTATTTCAGTAAGAGGTTTACTTCGATATATAGACGATATAAGAAGTACAAGATGTAGAATGATACCAGATAGGTACCACCAAGGCTGAGTCTATCCGCAACAGTATGAATAGTTTTGGCCGCTGGCATAACATTCTTCATCATCCCACCGAGTACTTCATCATCCTAGTGAGTACAAACCTCACTGTTTGCAACATTGGCAATGAGCCCACTTTTATAACAAGAAACCAACAGGAAGTGCTAGATATCCCTCTTGTCTCCGACAGCATCACTCAAATGCTAATGAATTGGATAGTATCATCTGAAGACTCTTTTTCAGACAACAGATACATCCAATTCAGCCTGAGTGATGCTCCACCCAGCCAACGAGAATTCCGGAATTATCGGAAAACTGAATTGCCAAAATACAGAGGAATAATGTTAGAAACAATATCCTCTGAACTCTCAAGTTCCCCGCGTGACACCAATGAGCTTGATATGAAAGTTAGAGAATTCACCCAGGCTCTCAATCAGGCTATGGCCACTTTCTGCCCTCTTATGCAACCTAGAGGCAAGAAAAAGCCACATTGGTTGACACCAGCACTGGGAATGCTCAAAAACACTTGCAGAAAACTTTTCAACGTAGCAAAAAGCACAAGAAATGTGACTGACTGGGACTCATACAAACAACCCCTCAAATTATACAATAAAGAACTGACAATCCTGGAGGTCATACTGTGACAAAATCACGGTAATCTCTGAGGCATCGCGGCTAAGAAAAGTCCTCTCTACAAATCCTATGATGCCTAGCTGTTTGAAAAAAACAGATGGCTCTTGGACAACCTCAAATGATGAATCACTCAACCTGCTACTGGACACCTACTTGCCAGGTAGCTCCCAATTCGCGGACAGTAGCAACCCAAAGAGGACTACTGCAACCGGGACCAAATTCAGGGTCTCTTACAAGAGACAAACTGCTCTGGGCGCTGCATAGCTTCAAACCATACAAGTCTGCTGGTCCGGATGGTATAATACCCGCCGAGCTACAGAGGTGCTCAGATATTACCCTACATACGCTAGAGAACATCATGAGCAGCTGTGTAGCACTGATCCACATTCCACTGTAACGGAGAGAAGTCAATGTAATTTTCATTCCCAAAGTCAGAAAATGTTGTCACGTTGTTCCAAAGGACCTCAGACCTATAAGTTTATCATCTTTCCTTTAGAAAACTCTAGAACTACTGTTTGATATCCATATACTTACGAGCTAAAATTGATCCAAGGTTTTTGTCAACGGCTCAATATGCTTTCGGTGGAAACGGGTCTGTATTCACTGACTAGCCGCATCGAACGATCCTTATAGTATAGAGAGTACACAATGGTTGATTTCCTGGACATAGAGTGTGCCTTTAACAACGTTAACACATCTGCAATCACGACTGCGTTGTCAACTTTGCAGGTATACGACTCACTTGGGAAGTTGATCAGTCTTATGCTAAACAGCAGAATAATCAACTCCAAACTGGGTGTGGCTTCTGCTAAAAGGTGTTTCGGCAGAGGTACGCCGCAAGGCGGTGTCCTTTCTCCTCTTCTCTGGAACTTAGTTGTTAATGAACAACTGATATACCTAGAAGTGGGTGGTTGCCTATGTGGAAAGCATCTCAACATCATTAAAGAGCTCTAACAGCAATATCTTAAAAGAGTTAACCCATTGGCAGATCGCTTTGGCGTCACCAAAGATGTTGGCTATTTGAGAAGGATTTTGAATGAGCTATACATTATGAAACTTACGCCTGTTTACAATGAGTCACTTTACTTTAGTCAAAAGCGCTCAGTATCTTTCCCCGATTTGACGATATATCGTGTAGATCCACCAGTTATCAGTAGAAAGCGTGCATTTTCCGATTGTTATGGCACTATGGATCCGCTTGCTATCGGTACACCACCATTCAGGACATTTCCCGATACTGAATTAGGCAACATTAACATTTGAAATAACTGAGAATTTCAGACAAACAATAGACCTTCTGGCATAGGTAGTTTCTGCGTTGGCTAGTATTAGACCACCAGACGATGAGTTGACACTTGCATCTGTTGGAATGGATGTAGTTGTTCCACAACGAGGACGTGCTTTCTCTGATTTCAACTTAAACCCAAGAGCAACAATGGATCCAGGAGCTAATTAATGGACATGGAACGGTGATAATAATCAAATGCAAGAAGCGGTCAATATTCTCTGTAAAAATCGTAATGCTTTCCCAACTTCACTAGAATGTCCAGGAGTAGTAGTTGATATTGCACGGCCAAGCAACGTACAAAGTTCTCGATACTAGATGGAGGAAAACAGTTCTTCGTACTAGGTCTTATCGAAAAGAATGGTGCACTAGGTAGAAAATTGTCAATAGCCCGCGTTCCGGAAGTGCCTGATCGTTTTGTTCCCAGACTAGACCATTACAAGACAATAACAGCAGCTCAATCAGATATGAATAAAGCTCCTGCAGGAATTATTAGAAATATATTTGCTAACGGCAGAGTTAGTGGTGCTTCTTTGACGAATCGTCGAAATACCCTGTTCGATGTAGATTCACGTCAAGAATCGTATCAAGGAAGTGTACCATCTTCGCTTCTTCCACCTGTTAGTGGTGCCAGAAAGCAGTGTGAAAGTTTATTCATCCAGAATCCAAATATGCAAAGAAGCAGCATGCTCCCAGCAGATGCCGCATCCGGTATGAACCTTACTGGAAGTCCTTTCACAGATTTCACAATTTCTCGAAATGCCTATCGTGGAAGTGCAAATCGTCGCCCAAGTCTGTTCTCAGTAACAAACGAGGGAAGCAGTCAAGAAGTAATGCATGGTCAAGTTGCTCTACATCATCCTGTACTCACATGTCAAGAAGAGACGAAAACTTGGAATAGCAGGAATCGCCCAATCAGCTCTTTCCCCCATATACTCTATTTTCAATCCAGACGATCAATCTTTGACATCTGGTAACCGCCTATTTTCCTGCCGTTCCACAATCGTTGGTACTGCTTCGGACCAAAGTAGGGCAAGCAATTTGGGGACACGGGGTCGATTATCTTCCGTGCCAGCGCAACACAATGAACCGCCAGCAGTCTACACCGAAAAGGAATCACCCAAATTTAAACGACGCTTCTTACAAATTTACAAATACCGCCTGGCAAAACCCCACCACCACCTGGGTATCGGTTCCAGCTAAAGCACTGGCCAAACTATAACTCAGAATGCCTTACAGAGGAGACTTTCCTTACGACCTTCACTTCTTGACCGACAGTTAAGTGAACAAGTGCACACGCACAAATGCATGGTAAAATTCGCTCGTCGGGTATAGATAAAAAAAAAAAAAAACGCGCGAGTGCAATCAAATCACCATCCATAGTAAAAGCATCCCAACATTTTTGCTCCTGATCTTACTGTTGCTTGCACTCGGTCACTGCCGTTGCTGTATTGCATTGTCACACAGCGCATGCAGTGACTGAGTGTATGTAACAACCAAAGGATAGCGGGCTGTGGGTATGAATTTCGTTGGCGCACTGTTTCCTCTTGCTGAAAGGGCATAACACCTACAACAATTTGATTCGGCAACCAATTCTGAATTTTTACTTCACAGCTGTGCTTAGTACCGTCGGTGTTTGTGTTTGGCTTTTTTTTTATAAAGACTCGGGAATTTAGAGTGGGTTTTGCCAATATCCGCTGGCTAAAAAGTAATCACTTTTCTCCGTACGTCCACGTCTATTTTGGCACTTGGTGAAACAGAGGTAGATCCCCGCCCACATCTCTCGGATTACTCTGATCTGAAGCTACCTGCCTACGAGTGTCATTATTCTTATCTCACCGCGATCTCGCCATTTACGTGCGTAGTGATATAGGTTACCAAACTCCACCACAATGTAGTCCCTGTTCCAATCCGGAATTCCATTTCATGTGGTTAAAATCTCATATCCGTAAGCAAATTATCCACCACTGCTTGATTTACAGAAATCCCAAATTGGATAGCAATTCGACCTTTAACGAGTTTGATGCGCTGTCCGACCCTATTCAAAAAATTGTATCCCTGTATCCTCATACTGAAATCGTGATTACGGGCGATTTCAATACACACAATTCTGTGTGGCTTCGACATTCTGGAGAGACAACACCCTAAGGACGGTGGATTTGTTTTTAACTTCTCATCCTGATAAGTTCTCCGCTGATGCGCTCTCCCCTCTAGGCTCGTCGGACAATTATGCCATACTAGCTAATTTCTCGTACACCGACCGCACAGTTAGCGTCTTAACAGCTTGTTTAGGAATTTTAACTGGTCGTTATATTTCCTTGATAACGACGTCTATGCCGCTGCTGACAAGATCACAGAAACTATTCTCTTTGGAATTAGATGCTTTATTCCTCATCGGATGAAGAGTATCAAACCAAAGGAAAAGGCATGGTACGACTCGAGCTGTAAAGAGGCTGTCAGGGTTAGGGAAATGTTTTTTCGGCTGTATAAGACCAACCCAACAGAGGAAAACCGAAAAAAGTTTAAACGAGCCAGGAATGACTGTAACGTCATTCTTAGGCGTGTAGAATTCCAATACGACCAAAAACTGTGACAAAAAATACTACAGCGTCCCAAAGATAGTAACAATTTTTGGTCGTTCGTCAAAAATATTAGAAATTCTGCCTCATCCTCCATCTTTTTATAATGACATTTCAGATGTCAGCTCTTTGGACAAGGCCAATCTGCTTACAGCATACTTTGTGGCCAGCTCAACACTTCCAGATTGTGCTTTGTCACCGCCTACACTTGAGTGCGTCGAATTTTCAATGGGACAAATCCACTTTCGCACTCGTGTAAGCGAGAGTACTTAACGATCTCAACATTAACAAAGCCGCTGGTCCAGATGGTATATCTCCTCTCCTTCTGACGACGTGTTCTTCTACGCTGGCATAACCACTGCATAAGCTTTTCCATCAATCCTACTCTTTATGACACTTTCCGAGAAGATGGAAAACAGCATTTGTCCAGCCCGTCCCTAAAAAAGGCGAATATTCTTCTCTCTACTCCTGCAGACCCATTGCACTTACGTCCCTTCTTTCCAAGGTCATGGAAACGCTGATAAACTTTCAGCTCATGAAATATCTCGAAACGCGAAAACTTCTAAATGACCGGCAGTATGGTTTTCATAGCAACAGGTCCACTGGTCATTTGATGGCATGTCTCACCGAAAAGTGGAACCAAAGCGTACATCAATCTGGTGAAAGCAAGATAGTTGGACTTGATATTTCTAAGGTATTTGACAGAGTTTGGCATCAGGCTCTTTTGTGGAAAATGTGCGCATTTAGGGTCAACGACTCTCTTCTACAAGGAATTAGAAACTACCTTTCGGAACGTTCAATTCAAGTTGTCTTGGATGGTTTCAAGTCTGATATTCAGAAAATAAATGCTGGTGTGCCCCAGGGCTCTGCTCTGTCTCCTACGCTCTTTTTAATTTTCATCAATGATCTCTTGTCTGCTACTTCTAGTCCAGTATATTACTTTGCTGATGGCCGTACTCTCTACTTTTCATATTCGTTACCGGACTCACGTCCCTGCTGTTCAGCTGTAGAATGGGAACGCCAGCGTATGTTAAGCTCATTAAATTCTGATATCAACAGCATAACCAATCGGGGAACTATCAACAGAATGGAACACAATGCTATCGACACATGAACGGAACTTACATCAACGAAACCGAAAAATTTTCAATTCTTGGTATGTGTGTCAATGACAATTTACGTTGGAATGACCACATATTCGGTGTTGTTAAAAATGCTGCGAAATGTCTAGGCTTTCTCAAACGATATAAGAAATACTCTCTGATCTGGCCTCAGTATATGTATAAGGCGTTTATCCGCTTGAAATTGGAGTTCAATGACCACATCTGGTCCGATGCGCCCGACACATCTCTGCACCTGCTAGATAGGATTCAAAACCGTGCGATTAAACTCATAGGTGATACTAACATCACTCAAAGTATGGGCACCCTCGAAGACTCACGTAATGTCTCCTGTCTCGCTTTGTTTTATAGCTGTTTCTACCAACAGTGCTCCATAGAAATCGCCAGCAGAATTCCGTCCCTACAAACTTTTAACCGTAACACCCGCCTCGCTATGAATGCTCATTAGTATACCCTCATGCCCACTTTCGGACGTACTTTAAGCCGTACACATTGCCAATAGAATGCCCTGTCTAGCTCTTTATTTCCTAGTCATTATAACATCCAAACATTTAAAACCAGCGTTTACCGGTACCTCTCTTTTAATCCTCTCTGATTTTCCTTTGCCCGCGCTGTGCAAGCGTTTTAAGGGTACATAAATCGCTTGAGCGTTACGAGTGAATAACAGTATTATCGAAATTAGTTTATGCTGACAGGCTTACCAACGTATGAATAATGAGTAAGCGCGGGCGTTTTAGTTTTTTTAAATTGAGAACAAAGTATTGTAGATACGTATGTTTAACCATTCTCTGTCCCCAAACTTATGGTTTGTACATGAAGATTTATTAATTTTAATATCTTTTGTTTTTGTCGTTATTGTTGTGTAGTAGCTAAGACTGTACAATAAATGTTTCAATGCAAGTCGGCACGGGTTGTGGCTCTAAGTACATGAAACTTTATTTCGAATTGTTTTGATATCGTTCAAACAAAATTAGAGGGTATGTGTTGAAAAAAAAGAACTTTATTTTTTTTTTAGGACACCCTAATGTATAGTTGTTGCTTGCCTGTAGAATCCAATGTTAACCGTTTCATTTACTTTTGTGTAGCACCCGTCAAAAAAAAAGCTGGGTCCGTACTACTTGGCAACGGACTATTTATAGGAATATTTGCTTATTATTCACGTTGTCCCACGTTGGGCGTCAATTAAAATACGACGCACTGGTTTATGCTAGAATTAATATTTATTTTTTATATTTGTAATCCTCTATGAGGAAGATTTACTTTTTACAAGATATATACAATCCAAAATGATTACTACGACACATGGGAAAGAGAAACGAAACCCGGTACCTATGTGTACATATTGTTGATGAATTTTGCTTCAAGTGATGATCGGGAGTTGCAGCAGCACGTTTACATAACGCATTTCTACTGCCTTGCATCGATCTTAGCATAACTGATTCGTTCGACTGTTTTGTGATCTAGTGATCTTAATTTTCCTTTATGTACTAAAATGTTCTCGTTTCCCATTTTGTAATTAAACACAACTAAAGTGAATTTAGTGCTTTCGTACGCCAGTGCTCGTAGGTTTTGCCAAGGAGCCCGGAGAAGCGCTCTATGATGCCATCATCTATTTCTTCTGTAGGGCATGATCATATATTGTTGAACTTACTGCATCCAAGAAGAAGCTGCTTCTGTTCAGCAGTTATTATGGTATAATCCCCATTTTTCAATTTTATTTTTATGGCGCACTTCCTGAACAATGGTGATACGAGTAGCTGCTTTATAGCAGTCCACAGTCTTTTTTAGTTTTTACAATTTGTAACCAAAAATAAATGCAAAAACAATGTTAACGATCCAACACATGTGGTACGTAAGTATTAACGGAGGGACGTAAACCCTCCTATGTGAATCCTTAATAATATCAAAATCAAGAGAAAAGCCTTGTGTGATATTATATTTAGCAGTAAATTTAAGAAAATTGATGAAAAGATCCTGGGCTTGAAAACATATGTAATAGAAAAAACATCTTGTCCTAACAGTGTACAAAAAAGTGTTCCAAACATTGAAGAATTTTAAAAAACTATCTTAAAGTTGGAAAAATGTAACAAGCACAGAGAGAGGTTATTGCAGGATGAAAACATTTGGTTATTCGGTAAACTAGAGTTTAAAATATATCGTTCTCCTCGTTTAGAATATATTGTGGTCGCCTAACGACTGATTTCCTACAGAGTGGTTAACAAACCAAACGCAGAAACACAGATGAATTACGTTCTTTTTACGGCGGTTGTCTGAAAAGTTTCCGACCGCAACGTAAAGATAGCCGCATTCGACAATAAAAGCTAGTGAATGCTAGTTGTGCATCTTTTGAGAGTTACTTACCGAAGTTTCAGTCATTTTGGACTCGCCGTTTTTAGTTGACAGTCATTTGAGTGAGTCGATGTGAGTGTTTTTTGTGAAAATGGAAAAAAATTAGTATGGAGCTGTTATTAAATTCTTGTTTTTGAAAGGCAATACGGCTACGCAAATCAAAATTGAGTTGGACTCTGTGTATGGGGACTCTGCACCATCATTTACCACTGTGAAATTTTGGGCAGCTGAATTTAAACGTGGCCGTGAGAGCTTGGGAAATGATGAACGTTCGGGACGCCCAAAAACTGCAACCACTGACGATAAACTTGCTAAAGTTCACCAAATGTTGCTAGACGACCGCCGAATTAAAGTGAGAGAGATAGTAGAGGTTATGAAAATGTCCAAAGGACGTGTTTGTTACATATTAAATCAAGATTTAGGCATGAGAAAGCTGTCCGCGCTGTTCCAACGCTCTGTTGGCGCTGTTTAGGCACATTAAATCCGAATTTTGGCGCCGATTAATTACTGTAGATGAAACTTGGATACACCATTATACGCCCGAAACAAAAATTCTGTCAAAACAGTGGACTGCAAAGGGTGAGCCGGCTCCAAAAAAAGCAAAAACAGTTTTTTCGGCCGGGAAAGTGATGGCGACTGTTTTTTGGGATGGTAAAGGAGTTATCTTAATCAAATAGGATAAACCATTGCAGGAGCATACTACGCATTATTACTTGCTAAGCTGAAGGCAGAAATTGTGGAAAAACGGCCACATTTGCAGAAAAAGAAAATCCTGTTTCACCAAGACAACGCGCCGTCTCACACCTCAGCGGTTGCCATGGCAAAAATCCACGAATTACAGTTTGAACTGCTTGTCCATCCGCCTTATTCACCAGATCTAGCCCCAAGTGACTTCTTTTTGCTCCCTCATCTAAAACTGCGCTCGGAGGACAGATATTTTCGTCAAATGAGGAGGCAGTCACCTTCGTGAACAATTATTTTGCAGAAAAAAACGTCAAGTACTATTTGGACGGATTAGAGAGATGGAAGCATCGCTGGGAGAAGTGTGTAGAGTTACAAGGAGACTATGTAGAAAAATAAAAAAAAAATTGAGAAAAAATGTCTTGTATCATTGTTCGGTCTGAAACTTTTCAGCCAACCCTGCAAAATGAACTTTAGGGCTTCCGGGAAATCCAGTCCATCCAAGATGTTGAAAACTTTAGGTGAAATAGATTCTAGTCATAAATATATAAAGGCGTTAAATCCCATCAAAGTATATTCCGTGCAAGCTCTATCAATGATAGAGATAAAAAAAAAAGCTGAAATGTTATCCGCAACACAAATATCTATAACCGAAGTTGCGGCAGAAATACCAGCGCAGACGTTATTAGACTGCAAAAGAAATGATATCCTCTTTAGATCCCTCAAGCAACTTGACTTTAATTTGCAGTAGTCTGGCAGAATCGAAGGCCACCATTCTCCACGGTTTTCCAAGCCTATTAAGAAACAATATAAAAACCGAACAATTGAACTTGCAAAAGCCGCAAAAAGAAAACATTGAACACCAAATGCACAACTTAAAATCAAAAGGATTCACTGTTGTTGGTAAGAAATTTATTAAAAAACATGCCTTGGTCTTAACAATGGTTGATGGCAACATTTGCAACGCGTTGTTTGAAACGAAGTCAACCTTAAGATGTTACTTGTGTGAAACTTCATCGAAAGATTTCAAGAAAATAGCCGATAGAATCGAAAGGCCTATCAAAGGAAACCACTTGTCTTTTGGTGAGCAAATAAGGAGAATGAGTAAAATGTAAAAGACACTAAAAGCTGCAAACAGAGAAAATTTAAGGAGCAGATGTCGTTAATTGTTGACAAACCTAAACCCGGTTTTGGTAATAAGTACCAACGATGGTATTGTATTGTAGCTAGGAAGTTCTTTCAGCAGTATGAGTTTTCAGTTGCTATTACTGGAAAATACGAGGACCTAATTCGAAGATTCTACATTATCTTACAAACAATTTCTAGTGGTTTCAGCTGAAAAGTTTAGAAATTTTTGCTAACAAAATAGCTCAAATTTACGTTGAACTCTATCCATGGTTCCCAAGGAGGCCAAGTCTCCACAAAATTCTATACATGGAAGCTTCTTCCTATTGGGCAGTTAAGCGAAGAAGCTCAAGAGTCCATGAATAAGAACTTGGAGATACGAGAGGCGTTCAATATATTCGATATGAAGGAAAGTGCGAATTCAATTTAAATTATTTTTATTTTTCAATATAATCTTCCCTAACATCAATGCATTTGTTACATCTTGAGATAAGCTTTTTTAAACCCTCAAAAAAATAAATTTCCTCTTTCTCTGCAAAATACCGACTTGAGTTCTTCATCATCCGAAAATCTTTTTCCACGAAGACATTTTTTCAAATCCGGAAACAGGAAATAATCACTAGGGGCAAGGTCTGGACTATAGGGTGGGTGTTGGATTTCTTCGAAACGACAATCTCGCGTAGCAGCCTTAGAAACTCGCGCCGTGTGAACAGGAGCGTTGTCATGAAGAAGCAACACACCCGCTGCGAGTTTACCCCGTCTTCTCTTTTTAATTTCCTCCCGCAAATTATGCAAAGTGGAAGCGTAGGATGTGGCGTTGATGGTTTCACCTTTTTTTTTGTACTCAATGAGCAAGATTGCCTTTGAGTCCCAAAAAACTGTGGCCATGAGCTTCCCGGCAGACGGAGTGACTTTGAACTTCTTCGGGGGGTCTGTTCCTTTTTTATGCCACTGCATGGACTCTTGTTTGCTTTCAGGGTCATAGTGGTGGACCCATGTTTCGTCCCCAGTAACAATTCGATCCATAACACCGTCCGCGTTCTCACTACACATCTCCAAAAGCTCTCTACAGCATGCGATTCTCACTTTTTTCTGAGGCGCTGTGAGCATTCGTGGCACCCACCTTGCACTGACCTTTGAAAGGTTAAAATGGTCATGAAGAATGGTGTGAATGGTACCAATTGAAAGCTTGGTGATCTCTGCCATCATTTTCACCTTTATTCGGGCATCCTCAAGAACAAGTTTTTCGACTTCTTTGATGCTTTCTCCCGTACAAGCAGTAGCCGGGACGCCGGAGCGGGGGTCGTCTTCAATGCTCTCTCTGCCTCTCTTGAACTCACTTGACCACTTTTGCACAGTTGATAATGAAGGTGCGGAACCCTGGTAAACAGCCACCATCTCTTCATGAATAGTTTTTTTGACTTTTTCCTTGCTTAGTGAGAAATTTAATTACAGCGCGATGCTCAATTTTCACCATCATCGTCTCAGTTGCCATTATGATTCTGTTTAACTAGAGATAAAACGCGAATTAATAATCACATTTATATGAAATTTTGCATGAATCCACTAAAATAATAATATTACTTGATAAATTAGTCAATTTATATATATAACTACGGCTTCACCCCGATACCAAGAATATATTGAACGCCCCTCGTATATGGGAAAAATTTAGCAGAAAAACATCTTTTAAGGACAATATGACAGACATTTTTAACAGGTTACTTATCTCTTCTGATCCGTTAACACTCGTAACATGCACGCGTTCATTACCAGCTATAAATGGAAAAATATTTTTCCCTGCAGTTATAGATATGCTACTTGAGTACTTGGAGGATCGTAAACTCATTTAAAAAAATATACAAATTTATATTTTTGAAACATTATTTTATTTTATTTTTGTCATATTATTTAGTTATATGCAGATCGGACAATAGTAGGTATATTTCTACAGTGTCTTCCAATAGGGACTTTTCTCGTACGAAATTTGATAGTTGATAGCGGCCATATCGTTGAAGCTACATTTGTCAAATTGCCAAATCACCGTGGATGGACGTAGCGTTCAACAATACGTGCAAATGATAAAATTGTTTTATCAAAACGGTCGCCATAATCGTCCTACCGAGAGGGCTATTCGCAGTGTGGTGGATACATTTGAGGTCACTGGTTCAGTAAACGATAAACCAACGCTGCCGAAAAAATCGCCGCTCTCCGTGAGAGTGTGCAGGAGAATACGAGGCAATCCATTTCGCGTAGTTCACAAGAACTCGGCCTTTCGCAAACTATGTACGACTTTGCGAATTTTGCGTCGTGACTTGAGCCTGCACCGGTACAAAATTCAACTGACCCAGGAGGAGCAACGACGTGTGTTCGTGGAATGGTCTCTGGAGCAGTTGGAAGCTGACCCTAATTTTCATCGAAAAATCATCTTCGGCCATGCGGCGCATTTCTGGATGAATCGGTACGTCAACAAACAAAATTGTCGAATTTGAGACGATCCAAGAGCGTCCAATGCATCCCGAAAAAGTCAATGTTTGGTATGGATTTTGGGCTGGCGGCGTCATCGGTCCATATTTCTTTGAGAACAACGTTGGCCAGGCCATCACCATCAACGGCGAGCGCTATAGGTCGATGATTACCAACTTCTTTTGGCCTGAATTGGATGATATGTATACCAACGGCAGTGGTATACATGGACGGCGCTACGTGCCCCTCAGCTCACGCCACATTGGAGATTCTGCATGAGCGATTAGTGGGCATGGTCATCTCACGTGGAGGCGTTGTGAACTGGCCACCGAGATCGTGCGATTCAATGCCGTTTTCTGTGGGGTTTTCTGAAGTCGCAGGTCTATGCGAATAAGCTACAAACCACAGCGGCCTCAAAGTCATGCCATCGGTCAAATTCAGCCTGATTTATGCACCAGACTCATGGCAAATTGGACATTTCGGATGTCCGCCACCCATAATGTCATCGATAAGTCATTTCAAACAAATAAAAAATTTCGATGTTATCTCACACACACTTTGTTTTTTTTAAATTTAAAGATAGGAAGCGCTTAATGAAAGACCCTTTACATTACAAATTATAAGTTCCAATAGAAAACAGAATTTTGAGCAGTGATCAGTGTGAAACTGGTTGCTGTGCTTTGATTAAAAGTGCGTGAACTAGCAGAGATGGTAGCCATTTCGAAAAGCGCTGTACATCGTATGTTGACTGAAAAATTGGGCATGAGAAAGCTGTTCGCAAGATGCATGCCGCGGATACTCACAATGGAACAAAAACACCGTCGTGATGGAGAAGTTTCACAGCAGTTTTATTGCTGTGAACATGGGTCCATCACTTCACACCGAGACGAAGGAACAATGAACTCAAAGGTGAGAATCGGCTCCGAAGAAGGTGAAGACCGTTCCATCTGCAGGCAAGGTCATGTCAGTTTTTTGGGATGCGCGTGGAATAATTTACATTGATTATCTTCAGAAAGGAAAAACAATCAACTGCGTGTATTATGCGGACTTTTTGCAGCGTTTGAAATATGAAATGAAGAAAAAACGGAAGCATTTGGTGATGGAACAATTTTGTTTCATCAAGACAACGCACCAGTGCACTTATCCGATAACCAAAATCAATGAGTTAAAGTTCGAATTGTTTCCTCATGCACCATATTCGCTAGATTTAGCCCTCTCGGACTATTTTCGATTTCCGAATTTGAAAAAATGGCTCAGGGTAAAAGATTTGCCAACACTAAAGAGGTGGAGTCTGCCGTTGATGGCTATTTTAAGGAACTCGACGATTCTCATGTAAGGACTGAAACGAATAAAATTTGGAAACTTAAAAGTAAAAAACAAAAATATTTTCATAGTTCATGTAAATTTTTTTCATTTGCTTTAAAACTCTATTTTTATTAAACTCATTCACAATTACAAAAAATAAAAAAAATTATTTGGGTTCCCATTCTTTCTTCAACGTCTTTCGAATGTTCTTCATAAGGTTGGTGACAGTTATCTTTTTGGACGCTCTTTTCCATTTAGCACTGAAATCTTTTACGTCCTTTGCACATCGCTCACTTTTCCTCAATTTAGCTTTGACCAAAGCCCAATACCTTTCAATGGGACGGCACTGTGGAACATTGGGTGGATTCATGTCTTTTGGGACAAAGTCGACATTTTTAGCAACAAGAAAGCTCAACGTCTCATGATCATAGTGAGCTGAAGCTAAATCTGGCCAAAATAATGTTGAACCCTCGTGTTTGTTTAAGAAAGGAATCAACCGTTTTTTTAAGGCACTCGTTAATGTACACTTCTCCGTCAATTGTTCCCGTTGTAATAAACGATGAGCTTCTGTGACCACATTGGCAGATGGCCTGCCAAACGAGATATTTTGACTCGAATTTGTCCATCCCAACCGATGTTGTTGATTGCGGAAGAATCTCAGCTTCAAACGAGTTGTAAAACTGCGCACCTGAAAGAGTAGTAAAGTCGGCTTTGACATAAGTTTCGCCATCCAAAACCAAGCACGCTCTCTTGTTGCCGATCAACTCGTCTAGCTTTCGGGCTCGTGTTTTTATGACTTTTTTTTGCTTTTCAGTAACTTTTGGTATTTTTTGTTTTTTTTTCGCGTTTTTAGACCGTTACTTTTTTAGATCTTTGTACCATTGTTTGGTTGGTATTACACTTCCGAGCAACATCTCTGGATGACATAGTCCGGTTTTTTACGATGGTACCCACTATTTTCCTGTCCAAATTTGTATCATGTGATCCACTTTTAGCTCCACTTTTCTGTTTTCGCTTAACTGTCAACGTCTCCAAATATCGTTTAATAGCAGAATCCACTGTACTGCGTGCTATGTTTAAATTTTTTGCTATGAAATGGTTTGGACGCGAAGTATTTTCGAGCCATTTGTCGATGATCTTTTTACGGCGTTCCTCTTGACTCAGATTTTATAAATATTTTAAACCGCACCGAACTAAAATCAATAACAAACTGAAACTAGAGAATATACAGGCTAATTTCGGCACAAAATGGGATTGCAATTTTTACGCATTGGAAGTATAGCCCGTATTAAAATTTACAGATTTTATTCGTTTCAGTCCTTAGAGAAATAGTAAATATTTTTTTCCCCAATTTTTTTTTGTATTTTCTTTGTTAGGTTGTCGTCAGCTTTGATTCAGTCGCATGAACGTGTCCGCTGTAAAATGTTGTTGTTTTTCCAGCTCAATACTCGCGTTTTAGTCCAATTGGACGAGAGCAGTACCCGGTAGCTATGACAAGAGGTATTATAAGCACATTTGAAGTGTATTCCTAGTTACAAAACTGGGCATCGCCTGGTTTTTTATTTTTTTTATTTTATAATTTGCACGCGCTCCAGAAATTTAAATGTCCCTAAAATGTTTGCACACCGCGCGGGCTAAGGAAAGTCAGGGAGGATGGAAAGAGAGGTACCGGTGAACGTTGTTTTTAAATCTTTGCAAGTTATAACGACCAGGAAATAGAGAGCTCGGCAGGGCATTCTATAAGCGATGTATACGGCCTAAAGTACGTCCGAAAGTGGGCTTGAGGGTATACTCATGAGCATTCATAGCGAGACGGGTGTTACGGTTGAACGTTTGAATGGGCGGAATGCTGCTGGCGATTTCAATGGAGCACTGGTGGTGGAAATAGCGATAAAACAAAGTGAGACAGGAGACATTACATCGGTGTTCGAGGGTGTCAATTGACTGATCGATATTAGTATCACCTATGAGTTTTATTGTACGGTTTAGAATCCTATCTAGCAGTTGCAGAAATGTTTTAGGAGCACCTGACCAGATGTGGGCATTGTACTCCAATTTTGAGCGGATGAATGCCTTATATATTGTAGCTAGATTAGATGGGGTAAAATATTTCTTACATCGCTTGAGGAATCCTAGACATTTCACAGCATTTTTGATGATATCGAATATGTGGTCATTCCAACATACGTTGTCACTGACATGCATTCCGAGAATGGAAAGTTTACCGGTTTCGACGATGCTAGTGCCATTCATGGATAATGACCGGGTATTTGAATTTCGCTTTAATGACAACAGACAGCATTGAGTTTTGGAAGCATTAAATTGCACTCGGTTGATAGTTCCCCAATTGGTTATGCTATTAATATCGGAATTTAATGAGCTTAACATACGCTGCCGTTTTTGTTCTACGGCAGGGGCATGAGTCAGGGAACGAAAATGAAAAGCAGGGAGTACTGTCATCACCAAAGAAATATATTGGATTAGAAGTAGTAGACATTATTAATGAAAATTATTATTATTATTATTATTATTATTATTATCAAGGGAACGATACAAATGAATTTGTAGGGTCCGGGACTTAACGCCGGGGTACTATGCCCCTGTGGCGCGTTTTGTCAACAGCACGCGGAGTACTGAGTTCACATGTAGTCATCCACCTACGTACTTACCGCGCCCAACACTGCTTAATTTCGGTGATCTAGCGGGAACCGATGCTTTCAGTGTGGCGAGGCCGTTGACTAATGAAAATTAAAAAGAGTGTCTGAGACAGAACGGAGCCCTGGTGCACGCCAGAATTTATTTTGTGAATACTAGACTTGAAACCATCCAAGACAACTTGAATTGAACGTTCCGAAAGGCAATTTCTAATCCATTGAAGAAGAGAGTCGTCGATCCCAAAAGCACGCATTTTCGACAAGAGAGCCTGATGCCAAACCTTGTCAAATGCCTTATAAATATCAAGTTCAACTGTCTTGCTTTCACCAGATTGATGTACGCTTTGGTTTCACTTTTCGGTGAGACATGCCATCAAATCACCAGTGGACCAGTTGGTACGAAAATCATATTGCCGTTCATTAAGAAATTTTCGGGTTTCGAGATATTTCATGAGCTGACAATTTATCAGCGTTTCCATGACCTTGGGAAGAAGGGACGCAAGTGCAATGGGTCTTTAGGAGTAGAGAGAACAAGATTTGCCTTTTTTAGGGACGGGCTGGACAAATGCTGTTTTTCATCTTCTCGGAAAGAGTCCTAAAGAGTAGGATTGAAGAAAAAGCTTACGCAGGGGTTTTGCCAGCGAAGAAGAACACCTCTTTAGAAGAAGGGGAGATATACCATCTGGACCAGCGGATTTATGTATATTACGCTACTCAGTGCTTACACTAATCGCACAACACCCAGACATCATGTGTGCACACTCGTATGTTTGAAGGTAGATCAATAAGCTGGTGACTGTTTAGATGAAAGACAGTTTTATTTCTCAACCTAGTCTCTTTTGATCTTCGTCCAAAGTTTTACTAATTTTTTGATCCCGTCGACGTAGTAAGGATGTTTGAGTGACGATTTCAATGTTGGAGCTCAATGTCCCTCCGCCGAGACATTTCTTCATGTTTGAAGTCAGGAAATAGTCACTGGAGCAATTCGTAGTCCAGTTCATGAAAGATCGCCATGGCGACCATTATCTAGATGGAAGAGCACTCTCTTCTTCGCCAAATGTTTTCGCTTTTCTTTCAAATTGCCATTGAATTGGTCCAAGAAGTTGGCATAATATTCCCCGCTTCACTATTGTTTGCTTTGAATTTTGATTTTTTTTGATTTACTACGCGGGAAACTCGAAAAGTCACGAATTTTCTGATCCACTCCTATATAGTATATCGTGTATCTTGAACACAGTCCAGAATTTGAATGAATTCGTTTCCCTAGACCTACATCTAGGTCATCTTCATCTGTGCCAAGTTCTGATAAGTTTTATGGACAACTGTTAACAAATTTGTAAGAAATACGAGTACTTGTACTCGTAGGTCTCACATGTATATCCCTCCTTCGGTCGCAACATTTTACCGAGCCAAGAACTCTACATCTTTTATAATCTACTTAAATGCGTCTAGACACCAATAAATCACGATGTACAAATCATTATCTTCGTCGTGGTTTCCCTAATTTCTCTGCTCAATAAATAAGCTCCTTTTATCCTCAATGAAATACTACGTTTCTCTCCATTTTTTTTTTCTTTTTTTCCGAAAAAAAAGTATCTCGTATCTGATTGTGGTACCAACAGCAGCGGCACTCTGTCGAAAATTCACAAAATAAATTCACAATGTGACGACGATGGTGAAAACAATATCAAAACAAACAAGGTACCCCCACTGCCACTGCCGCCCATTAAAAACGTCACATCACCGAATTTTATTATTTTAATTCATCCCAACCGAAGAATTACGACCGAGCAGCGCATGTACGAGTACGAGTACCACGAGTATAGTCGTCTCGTTTTCTATTTGTGATTTGTGACACTACGCAATGCTATCGATCATCAAGTTTGGATGCGAACAATATCTAGAATCTGACGTTCTCAATACGACTACACTCGATCATCTACGCTCAGATACGATCGAATATGATCACATACGACATTTTAATTTTTACTAAATTATACACAAAATGGGCGTGACCAATTTAAGAACGGTTCCATCCCGAAAGTGTTTTCGTAAAAATAGAATCCACTCAAAATGCGAAGAGGATTTGATGTTTTTGAGATCTGAATTTTTTTTTTGCTTTTCAGTCGGCAATCTCGATTTGTTTGTCACCAAAAACACATGTGTCCTGAAAGTCAGCAAGTTAGTCGTATTTTGAGTTACGTGCCGGACGTGTGTACGTGTAGTGCCAGTGGAAACGGGTATTTTCGAAAATTTCATATTTTCAGTGTGCAGCAGTGAATATGACAAAATATACGAATAACAAAATGCAACATAGTGATCAGAATATGAAGAGTGATTGTGATTTCCAACATCGACCGTATCAGAACTATTATTCGAGATATGATCATAGAAACGTATTCGCGCATAGGCCTGAGGATAAGCAGGTCCCGTCGAATCTGACACCTTCGCCGATTTTTACGGATTACGACGATAATAGTTTAAGTTCGGAGGAGCATGTTTTAGCGCCGCTGGTATGTTCATCGGGACAGTCTAGACCTTGTCTGACATGGGCCTGCAAGGCATGCAAGAAGAAAAGCGTCTCTGTGGATAGACGTAAGGCAGCTACAATGCGTGAGAGAAGGCGGTTGCGAAAGGTACGAGTATATATGTATACGGATATTGTGTAGAGTTGTAGAATTTGTAGTGAAATCTTTTGTTGTTGCTTTTTGACATCAATATTTGTCTTTGAAATAAGATATTCTCTACGTTTTTAGGAACATTTTTGTTCAGCCGCCGGAAACAAGTAGTGTAAACAGTTCAGAATGACGCGGTTGAATGGAATATTTTTGAAAGTCCTTTAGACATTTCTAATTGTTTCATCTGTTACATCAATGGATTCTATTGCCATTGCTGGTTGAATAGATTGCAATTTATGATCAAATCATCTCTAGTTTACTTGTATGTAGTTTCAGTCTCCGGTTCAAGGTGTCGTGGTAGTCTTTACTGCTCTCTGAGCAACCGTTTTCGAAAATGCCAAATTTGACTCATATTTCATGTGTTCGGCTTTCTTAAACTGCATTCAGCTTATATTTCTGTCCTTTAACATCGAAAAGACAATATTACGGAAAGCAGTTTCACTTTGTCGGGTTTTATTAGGCGCGGCTACTACAAATTAAGTTTTCATATATTTTTTAAAAATTAATACTTTGACCTAAAACTCCTTGACCTTTATATTTTTTATATATACTTGCACATATAAAGGGTGTTTTTTTTAGAGTTATACAAATTCAATATAAAATAAAGTACTTGAAGCTAATGTCAATGTCTATGATATTAGCTTTATTTAATGGATAATCTTATGCCATTAGTGACTAAATATGATATCGGGCATACGTGTACCACGGCTAGCTTAAATGAAGCGCAATCGTCTAATTTTCGACAACTTTATCGAGCAACTGCGGCCGTATATCAGCAATAACACATCGAATGTTGACTTCCAAATCGTTCAAGGTCACTGGTTTATCGGCGTAGACTAGTGACTTCACATGCCCCCAAAAGAAAGTAATCTAAAGGTGTGAGATTACAAGATCGACAGGCCCATTACGCGAAATTATGCGCTCAGCAAATGCTTACCGCAATAAATTGATGGGGTCCCCGTGGCATATTGCGCCATAATGTTGAAACCAAAGTTCTATCACGTCAATGCCATTCAACTGAGGAACGAAGAAGTCAGAAATCATGTTTCTATAGCGTTCTCCATTGGCGGTAACATTCTGGCTGGCACCGTCCTTAAAGACGGCAGCCCATAAAGCACACCAAACAGTAAGTTTTAATGGTTGTAAGGTCGTCTCGACAAAGGCTTCTGCGTTTTCTCCACTCCAAATTCAGCAATTTTGCTTGTTTATATGTCCATTTAACTAAATATGGGCCTCATCGTAGAACAAAATTTTGCGTTGAAAATGAGGATCAAGCTGAATCATGCGTATAATGGTCACGCGGTTTCAACTCTTTGACAAGCTGGATCTTACAAGCCTTTAAGCCAAGATCTTTTAGTAAAATCTTCCACAAAGTGGATGGGCATAGCTCCAACTTGTGCACGATGGCGAATAGACTTATTCGGATTCTCTTCAACACTGCGCGCCACAATGGCAATAACTTCTTCTGTTCGTACTGTTTGCCATCTTTGGGGATGCGTATTATCTACTAGAGTGTACGTGGTGCGAAAACGATTCATCGTGCTCCGAATAACTTGTTTAGGTGGCCGATTATGTCTACCGTAAAATAGACGTAGCGCACGATAAGTTTGTCGAACTGAGCCATTATTTTCAAGATAAGTTTGCACAATTTGCAGCCGATATTCTTGCGTTAATCTATTCAGCGTAAAATGGCAAAACGTACTAACCACAAATCAACTGTCAAATTGACAATCTGTGGAAACAGTGTTGACGGCTTAAAAACCAATCTTGTAAAAAAAAACACCCTTTACATAAGTGCATAGCTTAATTCCATTTTTAGGATCTTGATCTTGGATGATCGTTCCATAAATTGAGCTCTTTATTTCAAATCAACGCGAAATCAAGGAATACATATCTCAATATATTGTTGGTATTGCACATATATAGCACTATCCTGCTGGAACCACAATCGTCCGGATCAATGTTGCCAATATTTTTGGAATATTGTCCGTTAACGGTGGCCATTGACTGTAATGCGAGCTCTGGCCTCATTTTTGACAAAATAAAGATCGATAATGCCACACCAAACACTGCACCTTTGTCGGTTTAATGAGTCGCATGAGTCTGCAGAAATGTAGATTATGATCGTTCACAAAGCAACCCATTAAGCCTCATTATTAAACACGATTTTACGATTAAACTAAGGATCGACTTCAAGCCTGTTTCGCATTGTAACATAGTCTCGGTGGATGTAGGTGAGTCTACATCAAAACCTTTTTGCAAAGTTCTCCATTAAGCGAACGGATAAAGGCCAAAGTACAGCAGTATGAAATTTATTCACGACATAGCGTGATCAGTTAGTCTAATATAAGGACCAACAAAATCACGTTACGGAAGTGTCCTTCTGGTCTAAGTTTTTTCCTGATAATTTATTGAGCGCTCGAAAACAAGTAAACAAAAATATCCCAGAACTATCAGAAATGACAGCACGTATTGCCAGTTATTTCCCATTGAAATACGAGTATGCCATTGGTATCACAGATGACTGTATGACCAGCGTCCATTATTTAGGCATTTCAAATGTTAGGAAAGTGGATCATTCTTTCTTTAGAATTAAAAAAGCCAAACTTTGCTTCAAGGTTTCTAAGGCTTATGACAGCTTTATTTTGAAACTTAGTTCTCAAATTGATATTTGTACCTCTGCTTCAGTCAACACTAATACTCCTAAGGGGTGGCCAGATAGCAATGATAGTTTTTCCAATTGTTATGTTTCAGCAGCTGTCAAAGCTATCAATGACATCCAGCTGTCAAAACATTCAGTAAGGTGTGCCATTTCATCATTCATCGTCATATGCTATTAAAAAATTATCGAAATTCGGGCTCAGTTGTAAATACGCAACATGAATTTCGTCGTGAGGTCGGTCGTGATCATGGCTTCAGTGTGCAGGAAATTTGTCGCGCCGTGGAAAAGTTTGAGCGTGAGTACCCTCTTTGTGCGAAATGAAGAAAACATAGACGCCGTATCGGCCAGTATCGAAGAAGACCCGGAAATGTCGATTCGGTGCCGATCAGCTGAATTGGGCATCGCCAGAGAGTTAACCCGACTTATTTTGCGGGTGATTTGGGCCAACATCCGTATAAGATTGTGCTGGTGCAAGAATTGAATCCGGACGACCATAGACAACAACGTGAGTTCTTTATTTGGGCTCTGGAAATGTTAGCCGGAAATCCTAAATTTGGCCAAAAAGTCATCTTCTCGGGCGAGGCCCATTTTTGGCTCAGCGGCAAGGTCAACCAGCAAAATTGCCGTTATTGGAGTGAACGCAATCCACAAGCGTTCGGCCAAGTATCAATTCATCCACAAAAACTGACTGTTTGGTGCGGTTTATTGCATGCACCTTATTTCTTTCGAAATGAGAAAGGGGACACTGTTACCGTGGATGGTCTCAGGTACAGAATTTTCGTTGATGTCTCCGGGACTTCAACAGTTTTTATTGGAGTCTTTGAGACTTTAACCATTCTTTATAAGTCGTTGTCCAATTACCTTTCAGAAAATGTATTAGTAGAAATTAATTTCGACTTTCGTAAGTATGTTATTTAGCGATAAAACAGGAACAAGAAAACCATCAAACACAACTTTACTAAGATGCAAATGATAAAATCAGTCATATCTTTGGGCCATATAAATACAAATAAATAAAACTAAAGGAAAAAGTTGAACATTTTCCAAACTATTAACCTTCAGCAGCAACAGTTTTTCAAAATGTGAGCCTGAAAGTGCTCCACGTCGAGGTATATTGAGCAGACCAGCAAATGAAAAAGCCTTTCCACAGTTGCTGAGGCTGGTAGAGGTGTATTATACCTGAGAAAAGTTCGTTAGATGTGGATAGGTTGGCAAAATATGTAAAATATTCGTTTTCCACAGATGAACTTTTGTTATTAGATGACTCTAGTAACTGATCTGAAATCTATTCGCATCTTCGATTTTTATAACAATTGCCAAGGGCAAGACTTTGGGTGGATTGTCGCTTTCAATCATTTTGTATGATACTCTAATTTAGTAGTACCCATGCAACATTCCCTTTTTTTCTTGAAGGACATCCAAGGCTTCCGCAATCGGTCCTAAAAGATGTTTATAGTCTTGCAAATATAAAAATTTCGGTTCGAAGAATGGCTGAACTTTCAGCCGCAGCACAGTTCAGGTATTTTCTCATTGTATTTAACAACGTCTGCGACTGCGTCGTACAAGGAGTTCCATCTCCTTGAAACCGGACATTTTAGCTGATAGCCCAATTTGCTCAGATGTTTTTGTCTGTTAACCTTAGACCAAAGATCTGAGCATTTTTGAATTATCTTTACAAAAAACATGTTTACGTTCTATATACTATATACCAGGAATTATTTTGCCTACTTACTTTTTCATGCTGTTTGTAGTGCGAACTATGCTCGCGCAAGATACGCGTACAGCCCGTGGATGCAATTAAGTTAAGTTGATATGCTTCGGGAACGAATTCTCAAACACACCACTTCTCTGCTCAACTGTTTCCATTTCATTTGCTTCCGAGCTCTCACCGCTATCAAAATATGTCTCGATTCCAAATTCCTTGAAGGCTTTTAGGAAGTTCGAACCATTGTCAGTCTCTGTTGTCAACACGTTATTGCAATTCAATCCGAATTTTGCATGAATTTCAAGGATAATGTCATTAATCCGATCGTATGTATGCGATCCTGAAAATCGCTTACAAGCAAGAGCAACTGATCGCCTATTGAAGTGACATGTGTAGCCAAAAAAACTACGACGTTTCGTTGGCCATACCTCAGCACTTGTGCAAACATACTTTTGTCTTGTTACGAGTATTATATGCTTCGATCATAGAAGAGTCTGTATCATCTATGAGTTTTACTGTTGCTGAACGACTTTTAGATCACTATTTGCAAATCGCAAATGCTTTCTTAACGATTCGTCTTCCACAATCGAAATTGGCTGCATACCATATCGTATGCAATAAAGCTTATGATCAAATCTTGAAATCGCTCTTGCTTGGATCTTGCGATTTTGATGTTCGCGGCCTTGATTTGTGCATAGATACTCTACTGCTTCCGCTGATTCGCCCGATGGTTGTGATAATTGTTTTCTTCACTACTGTGAGCATTCATAGCGAGGCGAGTGTTATGGTTAAAAGTTTGAAGGGGCAGAATGCTACTGGCGATTTCAATGGACCATTGTTGGTGGAAAAAGCTATAAAACAGAGTGAGACGTGAGACATTACGTCGGTCTTCAAAGGTGTCCATTGTTTGAGTGATATTAGTATCAGCTATGAGTTTTATCACACGGATTTGAATCCTATCTAGCAGGTGCAGAGGTGCTTTGGGCGCACCCGACTAGATGTGGTCATTGAACTGCAATTTCGAGCGGATAAACGCCTTATATATTGAGGCCAGATCAGAGGGGGTAAAGTATTTCTTACATCGCTTGAGGAAACCTAGACATTTCGCAGCATTTTTGACGACACCGAATATGTGGTCACTCCAACGTAAGTTGTCATTGAGACATATTTTTCATCCAATGATTACGAAGCTAATCCTAATTTTTTCACTGAAACGCAAGTCTCAAATCGTAAGCGATCGTATTCAGATGATAAACCTTCCGTGAGCCACAAAAGAAAGAAAACCGAAACTGAGTGTATTTTTAAGAGATTGAGAACTTTAAGTAATAATATCAGACAGAAATGTTATCGGAATGAATTTTTGTTATCATAATTTGGCAGATAATGTTATGGCATTATTTCTCAAGTATGATTTCTGGTATATGCCCCCCGCGGCTACGAGTTACATGGCCCATTCAATCAGTCCAATTATTCATTACTTTTTCCAATAAGTCTGGCCGTATGGCGTCTATGGTGACTTGAATATTGGCTTCCAATTCTTCAAGAGTTGCTGGTTTGTCGGCATAAACCAGTGACTTAATATAGCCCCATAAAAGGTAATCGAGAGGCGTTAAATCTCACGAACGAGGTGGCCAGTTAACAGGACCACTTCTGGAAATAAAGTTGACACCAAATTGACTTTGCAATAAATTGATGGTTAAGCGCGCTTTATGGCAAGTTTTGTTGGAACCAAATGTCGTCGATGCTTAGCTGATTAATTTTTGGGAAACAATAAGTCAGTCAGCATAGCTCGTAGCGCTCGCCATTCACCGTAACGGCAGCTGATTCGTTAATAGCTTAAGGATTGTCTTCGCTCCATATACGGCAATTTTGCTTGTTGACGAAGCCATTTAACCAGAAATGAGCTTCATCACTATCCTTCGATAAAACTACTCATCTTCGGCCAGTTTCAAATTAGCCCAATCAACAAAAATGCGACGTGAACCATGGTCATTTGGCTTTAATTCTTGCACGAGCTGTATTTCATAGGCACGTAAGCCAAGATCCTTACATAAAATTTTCCACGTAGTCGAAGGACAAAGGCCAACAAGTTGAGAACGGCGACGAATCGACATTTCGGCGTCTTTTTCAATACTTCGCGCTACAGCAGCAATATTCTCTCCGGTACACACATTTCTTTGTCTGGTTGATGGTTTTGAATCGAGAAGAGTAAAATTAATACGAAAACGATCAATAACTGCAGGAATTGCTTGCTCACTAGGCCGATTATGTTGACTGTAAAATTGACGAAGTGCTCTATGAACTTCACGAACAGATTTATTTTTTTTCAAAGTAAATTCCCACAATTTGGAAGAGTTGTTCTGGCGTTAAACGAAATGTCACCACAGTTTGACATTGACAGCTGTCAAGCCATAGACAACAACCATCGAAACTTCTCATGCAGCTAAAAAAAACACCTTTTACATCTAGTAACGTAAAGTATACCCTCAAGCCCAATGTACTCGTACTCTAAAATATCGTGATTCACTCCTAAGCCGTACAACTCACTTATGGAATGCCCTGCTTAGCTCCTTATTTCCTAGTCATTATAACCTTCAAACATTTAAAACCAATGTTCACCGGTACCTCTCTTTCCGTCCTCCCTGATTGTCCTTCGCCCGCGCTGTGTGCAAACATTTTAAGGGTACTTAAATCCCTTAAGCGCGCGCTCATTATAAAAAAAAAAAAATCGATTCTAATATCCGGATAGGGAGGATTGCCAAAAAATGCAATTAGCAGGTCAAACGAAATTGCAATTAATTTCGCAGATGGTTCGAAAACAGAGGAAGGAACAGGTTCTGGTATCTTCTCACAAGACCCAGAACTGCGAGTGTCAATCGGTATCCGGAAGAGATATCGCTATCTACATCGATAATCACTTAAGACAATAGAATCGAGCAACATCAATTCCGATATAGTCACGGGCTGTGGCACAGTGTTCAAAGCATTATGAAGGTTAGAACCGGTGAGACTGTGCTGGGCGCCAGAACACTGCGGTATAAAGGGAAATGAACAAGCGGATAAGGTTGCAAGAAGAGAACTGCTACTCGATAATAGTGAGGTTGCTAATATCAAACCACCTCTTTGCATAGTAAGGGCCACTATCGAGGAAAAAATCTTTAAGACTGCCAAACTGTAAGCCTTGAAGGACACAGTGCATCCAAGGCTCTCTGGCCACTTTTTGACGGTAAGAGATCTAGGGATTTAATAAAATTAAACAGGTATAAGCTTCGGAATAGGAGTCCTGACAGGACACTGTCTCCTGTGGAAACACGCATAGAGACTCAAATTATAAGATACAGACATTTGCAGATCCTGACATAATTCTAAATTTTAGTGCGGGCAAAGGCCTCCATTTATTCGGTTTAATACAAGCTTTCACTTAAAATTAAATTTAAACTTAAAACTAAGGTTGGTTGGAGTGGTGAGGGAGAACGGATTTGTGGTAGGGAGTGGTGCGGTGGAAGTCAAAGCCGGTAGGGTTTGAATTGATTTTTCGTAGCATACGGGAGATTGGTTCATTCGCGTCATAGGAGGTGCGGTGGGTTGGTAGATAGAAGGGTCGAGGGGTACATAGATTTCGAGGGTTAGTGTTGAGGAAGATAGAGCTGTGAAATGACGTATGGGTTGGTGAATTCTTTGGGCCACCGTTCTACAAAACCTAGTGCAGAGTTGGCTTTAAGGTTTATCCCATCCATATGTAAACGGAAGTTGAGCTCCCTATTACACAAAATGCAGAGGTCGCGAAGAGATTGAACGGTGGCGATAGGTTGGTCGGGGAGGAGGTTCGTGCCGCTTATGTGAAAAGGTGATGGATTGGCATTTGGGTATATTAATTCCCAAACAATTTTTGAGGCCCCCAGATCGAAAATCAAGACAGACGAGTGTTTGATGATCCTGTCGAGATCATTTACGGTTAATATAAAAAGAAGGGGACCGAGATGGCAGCCTTGTGGAACTTCAGATGTAGTCAAAAATGGAACCGAGTGGGCTGACCTAAAATAAACACTGTAAATACGGTTTTCGAGGTAAGAGGATATCGATTTTAACAGCATGGATTCAAAGTCGAGGGCAGACAATTTTTATCGAACGCCTTGCTAAAATCGGTTGCAACTACATCGACTTCGTTGCCATTCTCTAGGGTAGAGAGGGCAAAGGATACGAATTCAACGAGATTTGTGGTGGTTGACCTACCCTTTAGGAAGCCGTGTTGTCTAGGGGAAATAAGTGATTTGCATTGGAAACTTAGAGCTTCATACAAAATACTTTCGAGGAGTTTGGGTATATGGGAGAGTTTAGCGATTGGGCGATAGTTTGTTATTTCGTTCTTTGATCATTTTTTGTGGATCGGGGTTGTGAAGGAGGTTTTCCAAGCTTGAGGAAATTCTCCTTGTGAAAGGGATAGACGAAAGAGATTAGAAAGGGCAAGGGAAACAGAGGAGGATCATTTTTTTAAGAAATATTGCAGGGAGGCCATATGGGCTGGGTGTGAATTCGTCATTAAGTTGGTGTAACTTCTATTCGATATAAGACGGGTCCAAGGTGTGAGAGAGAAGTAGTGCATTGAAGAAATTCATTAGGCAATTAAAATAGGATGGATTTGGTACAAAAGGGTCGCTGGTGAAGGATTGTTTGATGGCAAATAAATTGGCAATGGTGAGTGGATCGGTTGATAACTTGTTATTGAGAGATAGGAAAGGAAGGTAGCCAGCCACCATCGGACCTTCTTTTGTGGTTAACAAATTGGAAAAAGGACTTAGGGTCGTTTATAAGGTTAACTTGCGGATTATTAAAGTAGCGCTGGCAAAGGGAATCTCAAAGTTTGGTGAAATGAAGATTAGCGCAAAGTTAGTTGAAATAGTCCAAAAAGGATCTGGTGCGGAAGAAAACAGCTCATAACGTGTTTCTCTTATTTCGTAAGCAACGAAGCTTGCGATTATATCAGGAACGACTAGTAGATGATGTTTTAAGGAGGGAAAACGGAACGTAAAAAGGAAAAAGAATTAAATCTTTCTGTATACAAATTGGATAAGGCGTCGTTTATACTTAGGTGTGAAAGTTAAAGGGGTATCAGCTCAGATAGTCACTGATTATGTGAAAGTTTGCTTTATGAAAGTTGTAGGATGAGAGAGTTGTGGGGTGAGTGGACTGGACAGAGGAGCTGTAAAGAAACGAGCTAAGAAGGGGAGGGTGGTACTTATCGATTGTTGAGAGAGATAGGGGACAAAGTGAGACTGAGGAGTTAATTAAATCTGTCGTGAAAATAAGGTCTAATTGCCTGCCCATGAAGTTGGATATACCGCTGACTTGACATAAACTGGAGTTTGTTAAGCGATCTAAGAGGAGACATTCCTTTTACGATCGCCGAAAATAAGGAGTAAGACAGGTCCATTAACTGGTCGATTGCATGGATAGCAATTTGATAGGGTTCAATAGGTTGAGCTGGTTGGATGTAGCAACATATATTTTTATTGCGACTTTAGAAGATGAACAAATGTTAATGAGAGAAGAGTTAAGGCTGTTGTGGATCGCCAGTAGGACGCCTCAACAGGGGGATTCACCATTTGGGTGGGTAGAATCGCGAAAAATATTGAAAGTAGGGGGAACAATTCCTGGTACTTTATGTCGGGAATCAGATATAAACACACATACTGTGTGAATGCGTGGCAATATTGCTTAGTTGAAGAAAATTTTTAGGGAAAAACTTTTTCAAAAACCTAGAGGAAATAGACGACGTGCACTTCAAAGGCCTTCTTGGCATTTGAAAAGAAATTGGATGTTTCACCAGGGAGATTGCTTAGGTTTTCGCCCTTTGCATATACGTGTAAATTCAACTGGTTCCACAGCCATCGTGATGGGCCCGTTTTGGTGTCTAGTGTTTGTGTGATGGTATATCCATCATAGCCCTGTTTTACCCTAACCCAACCCAACATCGGGTCATGTATGTTCACTTTTATGTCAGGACATGAGAGGGCATGAAAATTAGGGCATGAATTCGACATTTCGTGTATATGTGAGTTGTTTTCTGTTGAATGTATTGGTAAAATAATTGTTCCTCTAGTTGCCAATGAAATGTTTTGTCATAATTTGCGCAGTCAAGACAAAAAAACGATGGCACTCTAGATGTCAGATGTTAAGTCAGACATAATTCAGTCTCATGGAGACGGACTGTAATGTTGAAAATCATTAGATCTATCCAAATTTTGGTTTCCAACTCATTTGTCCATCTTAGGTGAGATCAAGAATAGCCTGTATACTTGGATACTTTCCACAAAGCGGACTCTGCTGTTGTTCTTGCTTTACGCTCTTTTCGATTTTTACTATAGATTTCTAGATTTTGAAAAAATTAAAGATTGTCCAAGGATTTTGAAAAAATCCTTTCCCTGTTCACCCTAAAATCTTTCATGATTGACAAAGTTTCCAAAATGTAAGAATATGTATATGTATGGTGAGAAAAATTAATCATCCAATTTTGTTTTTCAATTATCGCTTTTTTACTTTTTTACTTTTTACTAAATAAAAAAAGAATGATTTTGAGTTATGGAAATCTTTATTTGAACCTTTACAATTGGTTATGTTAAGTGGAAAAGATGATATCCGCCAAGTGGCTGCCGCCGGTGTAGATACACATTTGTGCCCGTTTTATCGCATTTTCCATGACTTTCCGCAAGATTTCCGGTGATAACTGCTCGCATTCCTGTCGAATATTCTCCTTATGGGCTGCGATTGTCTGAGGCTTATTGGCATAAACCCGCGACTTCAAGTAGCCCCAAAGAATGAAGTCTTGGATGGTTAAATTGGGCGATCTTGCTGGCCATGCCAAATCGCCAAAACGGGATATTACGCGACCAGGAAACGCTTCCTTCACAACATCCATTGTGGCTCGTGCTGTCGTGCAATCAATTCTATAAGAAAATCTAATTTTTGTGCAGACGATGAAATCTCTAATTCCATCTTAAAAAGAATCGCCTTAAACGTGGTAGATATTCTTCCTAAACTTTTCGATTCAATCATTTTCACGGGTACCTTCCCTGACTTAATAAACGAGTCAACGTGATTCCTGTTTTTAAAAAGCGTAATGGAAAAGAAAAGATCAATTACAGACCGTTTGTCTTACTACCTGCGATATCAAAATTTTTTGAGAAAACTATAAATGCTCTTCTGGGAAGGGACTGGATGGTAAAAAATGCTGTGCCGAACTTTTTGTAGACATAACCAAAGCTTTCGGTATAGTAAATCACAAAATAATTTTGGATAAATTGTACTGTGTAGGTTTTCGAGGCTTTATCGTAAATTGGTTTGCATCTTAGGAACAGAATGTTAAAAGTAAAAATTGGGAACATTCTCAGTGGTTCTAAGACCATCAACCTAGGCGTTCCACAAGGATCTGTCCATGGTCCCTTACTTTTTTTAATATATGTAAACTCAATCTTCAGTGTTCCGTTCGTTGGTAAGATTAAGGCTTTTGCTGATGACTTTGAGTTTGCGTATCGTTCAAATAATCTCTTTAACCTAGTTGTTGACATTAACCATGACGTCCATTTGTTAAGACTCTGGCTTGCGCATCACAAGTTAATAGCAAGTAGTAAAACTAAGCTCATGTACTTTAGCCTTACAGCTAAAAAGTCCCCGGAATTTAACATTGTGTTACATGCAGCTAGCTTATTTAAATGTGATTGTAATATCTCATACAATGAAAATATTGGCTGTAATCCTAATTGCTTCAAAATTTACTATTTTGATAAATTTTGAAGCAATATTTGTTGTCCACTCTGCGAAGCTTTTATCGACTTAAGAAGTACTGCGCTAAAAAAAAAATTATTTTGGGATCTTCCATTTCAGATTTCAGTATAGTATTAGCTGCTGGAGGAGTACTTACGCTAATAAAATGAAACAACTAGTTGTTTTACAAAAATATGTAACAAGAAAAATATGTTTTTCGTCTTGTTTAGCCAACACCTTAGTGCTATTTAATAAGCTGAAAATTCTGCCTGTACAAGTATACCATTTTTGCTATTTCAAAGTCCTTAAATTTTTTTTATTTGCGGTGGCTATTTGCAGAGTCCCATTAATGACACCCATAGCCCTCGAAGCAATACTAGTTCCATGATTACCATTCCATCTTTTCGCACAGCAAGCTTAAAAAAATTCTACTCAGTTGTATCTTGGAAACTATTCAATACACTCCTAGAGAGCATTCGAATCATCAGAACTCTAAAGAACTTTTTATGCAAAGTAAAACTGTGGCTTTTAAATATTAATCATGAAAAAATTGAAATTTTGTTGCGCTTCACCACCTAAACTAATGTTAATAACACGGTCAACACGAATTTTGAGTTTGATAAGAAGGTGTGAAATTTCGATGGATTTATCGTTAGTTAGACGAAATAAAAATACCACCTTGATCAAATCCTAGAATGTATTCAGAAAATTGGAGATAAAAGTATATTCATCTAAATTTATATTTTGCCCTTCAAAATAATCCCCATCGATTTCAAAACACTTATGCCAGCGCTTGATCCAGTCCTCGAAACATTTTTTATACTCGGTTTTCGGTATGACCATCAGTGCTTCCTGCGATTTTTCCATTACTTCCTCTCGGCTGCTGTAACGCGTTCCCCGTAGTGCCTTTTTAACTCGATTGAACAGAAAGAAGTCACAGTGAGCCAAACGAGGTGAATTTGGTGGCTGTTGGATGGTATTTGTTGCATTTTTTGTCAAAAAATTACCAACTATGATGGCACTGTGTGACTGGTTCAAAATCCACGAGTTTTCTGCCCACAATTCTGGTCTGTTTCGGCAAATTGCTTAACGCAAACGTCTCGTAACGCCCAAATAATACTCTTTGTTTACTGTCTGGCCTTCTGACAAAAATTCATGATGCACTACACCGTTGTAATCCATGAAAACCGTGAGCATTGCCTTATTTTTTGACTGAAAACGACGTGGTTTTTTGGTCTGGGCTCATTTGGTGAACGCCATTCACTTGCCTGATGTCTTGATTGCGTTTCGTACTCATAAATCCACGTCTCGTCTCCAATAATGACCCTTTTGATGAATGTGGGATCGGATTCAGCCTCGCAAATTATTTCTTTTGCGACGTCAACACGGTCTTTTTTGCATGAAATTGAGGTCTTTTGGCACCAGCGTTGCTGCTACACGACGGAAACCCAAATCATTAACCAAAATATCTTGGACGGATCCATAAGCAATGTTCAAGTCCTCCGCTATCACTCTGATGGTTAATTTGCGGTTATTGACGAACATTTCTTTTACTTCATCAATGTTTTCGTCGGTTTTCGATGTCGATGGTCTGCCAATGCGTTCATCATCTTCGATTGACTCACGACCACTGTTGAACCGCTCGTGGCACTGGTAAACGACCGTTTTCTTTAGAGAATCGTGGCCGAAACACTTTTCCAACATTTTCAACGTTCGCGCACCATTAAATCCGTTTTTTACGCAAAATTTAATACTCGTACAAGTTCGTTGTTGCAAATTTAAATCCATTTCTAAAATTGTAAAAAATCGCTAACACACACAGAGATAGATGTACTCTTGGTTACGTAACTTTTTGAAACGTCAAGCTATGATGCTAAGATTTAGAGGGAATATCAACAACAGATTTACCAACTTAACAAACAACATAACTCAAATCGGAACAATAGGAGCTCAACACGGTGGTTATTCCGGGATCATGGTGGTATATGGCCTGAAAAACTTTGCTTTTGTAGTAAGGAGAACGGTTGACCAATATTTTAGAAAACCCTAAGTTTAAATTTTTTTTTATTGCTAAATATATTTATACGAGTATATACTCGTAATTTTTATCAACTTTTAATATCAAATCAAATTACAAAATAGTGGAAAAAAGTTTAAAAGTGAATCTTATTACTTTTTCTTTCATGTTTATAAGTACTCGTACTTTCTCTCACTAAACTCCAAATGTAGTCCCCCATCATGTTTTCGTTGTATTGGCCCTAAAAAACGTTGTTCGAAGTCCATGATATCTTTATGACAACGTTCTGCTTGTTCTTCTGACTACACCCCCATGTTGTTTTCAAATTTATCTAAATGAGCATGAAGCATATGTACTTTTAGAAACATTCTGCAACCCATAGTTTTGAAATTGTCTAACATGTTTTCAATTACTTCTTGGTAATCTTCAACTTTGTTATTCTCTAAAAATCCAGAAACTAGTCCTTTGAAACTATTCTGACGTTTTTGTTGAGCACTAATAAATAATCTTGTACTGGAAGTTGTAGGCTATGTGAGATTGGAGCAGAATTTGAAGCAAGGTTAGGATATTCGATGGGTTTCGCATTTTTGCCTTTACGTCTTTTATATCTCGTACTTTAATAAACATACCAATATAAAGGGTGTTTTTTTTAAGAGGTACACAAATTCAATATGAAATAAAATACTTGAAGCTAATATTATTGTCTATGATATTAGCTTTATTTAATAGATAACTAATGGCTTAGTGCTTAAATATGATATCGGACACCATTGCTAGCTCGAATGAAGTGCAATGAAGTCCAATTTTCGACAGCTTTATCGAGCAACTGGGGCCGTATATCAGCAATAACATGGCGAATGTTGACTTCCAAACCGTCTAACGTCTCTGCTTTATCGGCATAGACTAATGACATCAGATATCTCCAAGGAAAGTAATCTAAGGTTGTGAGATCACAGGATCGTGGAGGCCTGTTCACAGGTCCATTACGCGAAATTATGCGCTCAGCAAATGTTTCCCGCAATAAATTGATGGTGGAGCGCGCCGTTTGGAATGTTGCGCCATCTTGCTGAAACCAAAGCTCTGTCACGTCAATGCCATTCAATTGAGGAACGAAGAAGTTTCTATAGCGCTCTCCATTGACGGTAACATTCTGACCTGCATCGTCCTTAAAGAAATATGGGGCGATGATTCCACCAGCCCATAAAGCATACCAAAGAGTGAGCTTTAATGATTGTCAGGGTGTCTCGACAAAGGCTTCTGGGTTTTCTCCACACCAAATTCGGCAATTTTGCTTGTTTACGAGGGTTGAGAAGTTACCGACCGCAATGTAAAGATAGCGGCACTCGTCAATAAAATCTAGTGAATGCTAGTTGCGCATCTTTATACAGTTGCTTACTGAAGTTTCAGTCATCTTGGACGCGCAGTTTTTAGTTGACAGTCGTTTGAGTGAGTCGATGTGAGTGTTTTTTGTGAAAATGGAAAAAATTGAGTATCGAGCTGTTATTAAATTCTTGTTTTTGAAATGCAATACGCCTACGCAGACCAAAAATGAGTTGGACTCTGTGAATGGGGACTCTGCACCATCATTTACCACAGTGAAATTTTGGGCAGCTGAATTTAAACGTGGCCGTAAGAGCTTGTGAGATGATGAACGTTCGGGACGTCCAAAAACTGCAACCACTGACGATAACATTGCTAAAGTTCACCAAATGGTGTTGGACGACCGCCGAATTAAAGTGAGAGATAGTAGAGGTTATGAAAATGTCCAAAGAACGTGTTTGTTACATATTAAATCAAGATTTAGGCATGAGAAAGCTGTCCTCGCGCTGGGTAAAAACGTGTTCGAATGAACATTTCCAACGCTCCATTATACGTCCGAAACAAAAATTCAGTCAAAACAGTGGACTGCAAAGGGCGAGCCGGCTCCAAAAAAAGCGAAAACTGTTTTTCCGGCTGGGAAAGTGTTGGCGACTGTTTTTTTTGGGATAGTAAAGGAGTTATCTTAATCGATTATCTTCAAAAAGGAAAAACCATTACAGGAGCATACTACGCATCATTACTTGCCAAGCTGAAGGCAGAAATTTCGGAAAAACGGCCACATTTGCAGAAAAAGAAAATCCTGTTTCATTAAAACAAAGAGCGGTCTCACACTTCAGCGGTTACCAATGTGAAAATCCATGAATTACGGTTTGAACTGCTTGACCAGCCGCCTTATTCACCAGATCTAGCCCCAAGTGACTTCTTTTTGTTCCCTCATCTAAAAACTGCGCTCGGAGGACAGAGATTTTCGTCAAATGAGGAGGCAATCACCTTCGTGAACAATTATTTTGCCGAAAAAAACGCAAAGTACTATTTGGAGAGGTTAGAAAGATGGGAGTTTCGCTGGGAGAAGTGTGTAGAGTTACAAGGAGACTATGTAGAAAAGTGTCATGTATCAGTAGTCCAAAATCATAATTTAAGTAGTGCTTTTTAGGTTAGAACATGGTACACATATATTTATCTCGGCAAACGTTACTAAGCTACTATAGAGACTGTCCCTTTCAAAATTCAGCTTTTTAGTGGAGGAGGTGCAAAATATTGTTTTTAATCAAGGCGGTTTATTATCTACTTCAAAGCAGTTAAACATTTATTAGTGAGTACAAAAAAAAATTGAAAACAGTTAAACGAAACGAAGCGTATTTTAAGAAGAAAGAAAAGAATTTGTTGGAAACTAGTATTCATTTTCCTATTAATAGTCAAACAAGTAATAGTGGTAGACCAACAGTTTCATTTTCAGAATGTAGCGATCGTTTGAAGCGTAGAAAAACCGAAAATTTGCGATCAGAAGTCGAGACCGATGAACTAGTATATTCTACTCAAATGAAACTCAGGGTAGGGGGAAAGTTGTCTACCGCAAAAATTTTAAAGCAATCTTTAGAGGGCGGAGAGATTACACAATCTTATATTTCCTATTCACCTGATGAAGTCTTAGCACTTGTTGTAGGAGCCCATCTAACCAAGCATCAATATAATTTTATGAAACAGTCAGTAAATGAACACAGCTGCAATAGGTATCCTAGTTATCAAACAGTTACAGAATCTAGGAATAAATTCTATCCCGAAAATTTAATTGCAACTGAATCTTCAGCTTCGATTACTCTTCAAAATTTGCTTGATCATACTGCTCAGAGATTAATAAAAGCTCATGGTGATGTATTCACTTCTTTGCCAGAAAATGAGAGGAAAAATTTGTGTATGATAACCAAATGGGGATGTGATGGTACTTCCGGCCAATCAGAATACATACAAATATTTGAGGATAAAACTACTTCAGACGCTAGCATTTATTTCATTTCAATTGTGCCTATAAAACTTGTATGTAGAAATGCAGAAGATGAAAATAAGCTAGTTTTGTTTAAAAACTTAAGAGCTTCTTCTCCAAAATATTGCAGAACCCTAACCATTTTTTTCGCAAAGGTGACAACTGAACTTATAAAACAAGAAACCAATTCTGTAATTGCCCAAACGGAAAGTCTAGGATTTACGGAGTTGGAATTTGAGAGCAAAAATTTTGTAATTAAACATAGACTGATTTTATGCATGATTGATGGTAAAACCGCTCATGCTGAACGGATACCCCATCTTATCAAAGGTGTTATCTTTGTAATTTATCTTCAAAGGACTTTAATATATTTTCAGTATGCTTAAAGAAAGATATAAGCCAGTAGAAGTAGTTAGGAACATCGACACTGCATGCTTAGATAAGGTTTTTTAAGTGCGTACTTCACATTTCTAATAAGCTAAAAATATGCAGGTTGGATGCTCGAAAACCAGAAGAGAAGGTGAACATTAATAATAAGAAAAAGGAGTTTCAACAAAATTTTCGAAGAAGACTTGGTTTAATAGTAGATCAGCCAAAATCTGATCTACTATCTAGAAATTTTGAGATATCTGCTGAAGTAACTGGAGTACACAAAAATCTAATATATCGGTTCTACATAATACTTCTTGCTCTCTCTAGTATTACTGCGACCATAGACACCAACAAATTTAGGTTGTAAAACTTCAATAATCCTCATAAAAAATTAACCTTGGTACCACTGTCCACAAAATTCTATTTCATGGATACAGAATTATAGAACACGCAATAGTGCCCATTGGTCCTTTATCTGAGGAAGCGCAGGAATCCCGAAATAAGGATATTAAAAATGATTGAGAGAGGTTTGCTCGAAAAATGTAACCGCAAAAACAATGGAAGATGTTGTTCACGATCTTCTAGTATCTTCAGACCTCTACATTACAAATCTCACTATTAAAAGAAAAATAAACAAGTCTCAGGTTGATTATCCTGAAGAACTGAAAAAGTTATTCCAAGTTAATGATATATAAGTTCAGTTTTTTTTTTACTTTATCTATTTTCATGAAATAAACTTATTTAAAAACGTCAAGTATTTGTTCTTTATTGATTAAAAAATGATAACAAAATTGTTACAAACTTGATTGGGGTTTTGGCCAACTTTTGTTCGTAGCCGCACCACTGTGTGTCGTGCAAAATCTTCCATTAAAGCACTTCACTAACTATTGATAAATAAATAAAAGCACCGACATGGCAGCTCTGCAGGCAACTTTTAGTAAATGGAAAAAGGCGCTAAGAGGTTTATTTTTTCTTTATTTGAATCCTTATTCTCAAAAATACAAAATTTTAATTCTTATAAGTTTAATTCTTACAATAAGTTAGCAGAATAGTTAGACATTTAATATTTTAATACCAATAGAGATAAATGTCACATTATAAAATTTATTTTAGTGTGGGCTGAACAATAATTCACATTCACAATAAATATAAATTTGTAAAACAATTCGAATGAAAAAGATAAGGGCAAAAAGAAATGAAGGAAAATAGCAAACACAATGTACATCAATAAGATATTATAAATTACACAACTCCACAAATACAATTTTTGTCTTTGTCCTCAAATTTATTTTACGATTTTTCTATTCATTGCTCTAAAATAAAGGAAAAGTTTGCTTTTTTTTGAGTTATCGTAAAAATATTAAATATTTCTGGTATATTTAAAAATACCGCGAAAAAATAAAATAAATGGGTCATAACTTTCACACAGCATCTACAGATGTTACTTAAGTGATAAACAACAATATGAATTGTTTTATAGAGGACTCTGAGAGGTTAAAATGTCGTCTCGAAAGTATAAATATGATGATGATGCAGTTTGTTATAAAGGGTCGTTTTTTGGAGGTATAGTTTTCTACAGATTTTCAATTTGACACTTGAAAGTTGATTTGTGGTTAGTACGTTTTGCCATTTTACGATGAATAGATTAACGCCATAATAACCCGTGCAAGTTGTGCAAACTTATTTTGAAAACCGTGGTTCGGTTCGCCCTACGTCCATTTTACGGTCGACAATTCGCAACACGATGAATCGTTTTCGCACCACGTACACTCTAGTGGATAATACGCATCCCCAAAGACGACAAACAGTGTGAAAAGAAGAAGCTATTGCCGTTGAAAAGCGCAGTGTTGAGGAGAATCCGAATGAGTCGATTCGCCATCGTGCACAGCAATTGCAGCTATGCCCATCCACTTTGTGGAAGATTTAACGGAAAGCTCTTGTCTTAAAAGCTTATAAGATCCAGCTTGTGCAAGAGTCGAAACCGCTTGACCATTATACGCATGATTCAGCTTGATCCTCATTTTCGACGCAAAATTTTGTTCTCCCATGAGGACCATTTTTGGTTAAATGGATATGTACGAGGGTTGTCTGAAATAGTCTCCTTGTAACTCTACACACTTCTCCCAGCGAAACTCCCATCTTTCTAACATCTCCAAATAGTACTTTGCGTTTTTCTCGGCAAAATAATTGTTCACGAAGGTGATTGCCTCCTCATTTGACGAAAATCTCTGTCCTCCGAGCGCAGTTTTTAAATGAGGGAGCAAAAATAAGTCACTTGGGGCTAGATCTGGCGAATAAGGCGGACGGTCAAGGAGTTCAAACCGTAATTCATGGATTTTCGCCATGGCAACCGCTGAGGTGTGAGACGGTGCGTTGTCTTGGTGAAACAGGATTTTCTTTTTCTGCAAATGTGGCCGTTTTTCCACAATTTCTGCCTTCAGCTTGGCAAGTAATGATGCGTAGTATGCTCTTGTAATGGTTTTTCCTTTTTGAAGATAATCGATTAAGATAACTCCTTTACTATCCCAAAAAGCAGTCGCCATCACTTTCCCGGCCGAAAAAAACAGTTTTTCCTTTTTTTGGAGCCGGCTCACCCTTTGCAGTCCACTGTTTTGACAGAATTTTTGTATCGGGCGTATAATGGTGTATCCACGTTTCATCTACAGTAATTAATCGGCGCCAAAACTGCGCCAACAGAGCGTTGGAAATGTTCATTTGAACACGTTTTTGGTCTAACGTAAGCAAAAGCGTCACCCAATGCGCGGACAGCTTTCTCATGCCTAAATCTTGATTTAATATGTAACAAACACGTTCTTTGGACATTTTCATAACTTCTACTATCTCTCACTTTAATTCGGCGGTCGTCCAACACCATTTCGTGAACTTTAGATATGTTATCGTCAGTGGTTGCAGTTTTTGGACGTCCCGAACGTTCATCATCTCCCAAGTTCTTACGGCCACGTTTAAATTCAGCTGCCCAAAATTTCACTGTGGTAAATGATGGTACAGAGTCCAACTCATTTTTGGTTTGCGTAGGCGTATTGCATTTCAAAAACAAGAATTTAATAACAGCTCGATACTCAACTGTCAACTAAAAACTGCGCCTCCAAAATGACTGAAACTTCGTAAGTAACTATCAAAAGATGCACAACTGACATTCACTAGCTTTTATTGAATAGCGCCGCTATCTTTACTTTGTGGTCGGAAACTTTTCAGACAATTAGCAGTTGAAATCTTGAAAATACAAAATAATATTTTAAAATAAATTAATATTCAGTCTAGATTACGATAGATTTGATACTTTTACACTTATTGAATTTGACAATTAGTGGAAAAAAAAAACACATTTTTCGCATACCATCTTGCGATGAGAGATAACTGTACAAAACTGACTGCAACATTTAATTTATCATTAACAAAAATAACTATTTATATATAGGTTTCAGTTTATGTACACATTAAATAAATTGAGGCCCAAATCACAATATACTTCTACTTTAAAATTAGAGTTACGATTCACGTACTTGGCAACAAATAAATTGTTTAGTATAGTACTCAAACTTTGGACTGATGTCGCCGGTTAGTTGGTTAGAAAAAACACATACCCATGGGCATATTTGTTTCACCAGCATTTATTCACTACCCATAAACAAGAAAATCGACGCTTGGACGATATTTTTTTTAAGGGTTTTGGCCATCGATCCGCCACTGTGCGACATTAAAAAGCAGCGGACTTTGTACGCCTAGGTTACGTTTTGAGATCTTAGCACCATATAAGGTTTTCCGAATTGATGAAGATGATATGTACTTGCTAGTAGATCTTTCGGAGAGACGCGCTGTATCTGTATTATTATCCGTAGATTCAGAATCGCAGCGTATGTTGACTTTCTTTTCTCATTGACTGCCATGGAGTTAAATAATATTACAACACAATACTGCTTATTACTTTTTCGAATATTTTCATACATAATATGCGAGATTAGTTTCACCGATCGGTAGTTGTTGCAATTTCTCGTGTCGCTCTTGCCTTTATAGGGTGTAACAAGGAAGGCCTCTCTCCACTAGTCTGGCTTCCAATCGCATCTCATGATTTTACTGAAGAAAATGGCATGCCATTTAGATCAAGGTTTCACCACTACGTGCCCTTATTTATATGGAGCCGGCTTTTTTAAACACCGATGAGAGATTTTGTACTACTCTTACATTTTGCTTCGAAGTTGTTCCACATATCTTGCGCACTTAGTCTTTCCTCTTGGCTTATGCCACTTTAGAGCCATTTTCGCATATTTTGCGCCCAGAGCTGGATTCTTTCCTTGTTTAAATTTTACTAGTTTATTTTCTCGGCTGACGTGTTAGTTTTTCTCTGGTTTCTTCACGATAAATTATGTCAGCAAAAGTCTATGCTGATTCGTAAGTTATCCGCCCAAGTTCAATTTAGAATCTCTTATTCGCCATTTCGCGTTATTTTACATATGTTAAATAAACATGAAATAATTTACTTTACTTAATCAGTTAAATATTTATTAGAGTATGTGATGGAAACTCTGTTGTTATGGCTGTGTCCACATAGTTTTGAAATAGATGGGAATCTGTTCAGGTTTTTATTTGCTTAATGGATAGCCTAGTTAGTATAGTGAGACTGTGTGATTTGCATGAGTTTATTATACCTCGTTCCGAAACCGTTTCCCCGATGGCAGTCTTCGTATTTGCAGTTCGATCCACAACGTCCCTTTTTTAATCTGATCCAATGAAATGCCGTTCCTCTCTTGATTTAACATTGAATCAAAATCCCTTAACCCGTAACCCCATATGATTCAGAAGCACAGGATTTTCTAGCGCTCTATTTTACGCTGATAATTAATATTTATGAACAGTTTTCTGTTATAAGAACAAATCTCTTATTTTATTTCAAAAATTATTTTTGTTTTACAAACAAGTATTTTAGTTTATAATTTAAAACGTCTCATAAAAAACTTAATTATATTACTAATTTTAGAAACATTCATGGTGGTGAATCCTCAAGCTTTTTTGGAGATTATTAAATGGACTCTATTTCGAAAAGAACGAGGAATGCTAAATATGCGATTTTTGGATATTAGCGGAATGATAACTCATTATTATTTTACATACTACCGATATGTAAAATAATAACATACTGCCCGCCTTGAAAGCTGTAGCTGTTAAAGATGAAGCGGATACAACTTTGAAAGTGCCCGCTTGAATTCGCCGTTGAATGTCTTGATGGTTGCGTCACGAATTTTCGGATCCTGTCAAGCGTGTGTGGTTATTACTCGTCCCATGGGCCATTTGAGGGGAGTAACATTGTCCTCTTTTACCAATACCAACTCTTCTAGTGCGATACCTGGAAAGGAAGTACTGCACTTCTTACGGTGTTGAAGTTGATGCAAGTATTCCATTTGTAATCGTCGCTAAAATGTTTGTTGAATCCATTGAATGTGTTTTCATCATTTCGGGCGAGAAATCTCGATGTCTGTTACAGTTCAGTTCGGCTGAAGTGGTCCTTATATTAAGAAATGCCCAGGTGTAAGCATGTTTAAATCGTGTGGATCGTTAGAAAGTAGAGTCAGTGGTCTACTATTCATACCCGCTTCACAATATATGGTGCTCATTTCTTCAAACCATAATGAATCGTTGCCGATGACTCTTCGAATTTGATTTTTAGCTACTTTTACAGCAGCCTCCCATAATCCTCCACAATGTGGTAGTGAATGAATTTCCATGCGATCCCATCTAAAGTGCAAATGTTTGCGATAAGGGTGCTGTGCTCCTCTGATGCGAAAAGCGATTGTAACTATCTGAGTTCTCGATCAGCTCCGACAAACTTGGTGGTGAGCTCACTGACGAGTTCCAAATGAACTGCTTTAGTAGTGAAACAAATAAAAAATTGCAATATACATACGTCTTTATAGGTGACCGTCCACGGATACGTTGGTCCACAGGAGTCAATACCTGTAGTAGTGAACGCTCTGGCGGGAGTTACACTCTCCTTAGGTAATGGTCCCATGATTTGTTTTTGGTAAAGTGGGTTTCGAACGAAAACCAATTATGCAATTGTGAATTGATCTGATCTTTTAATTAAAGTAAAAGCTAAAAATCTAATTGTTATTGGGGATTTCAACATTAACAATTTAGATAGTAATGAAACTGTCTCAACATATTTAGCCTTATTAGCAGCGCATGGTCTTGATTCTTTTATTAATGAGCCTACTAGGATTGCTTCAGGTAGTTGTTTGGACCACATTAATGGGCGATTCAAATGTGTTTCATCTAGCAAATGTGAGAAATGTGTTTTTAATTTGATGATCACAGACCATTGTATGACAGGACTCATTGTAGAAACGTTTTATAGGAAGAATAGAAATTGTTCAAAACCACTGAACAATATTATGAAAATTAACTTTAGTAGACTTAGAAACAATCTACTTTGTGAGTTTTGGGATGATGTCTATTCGTGTAGTGATGTTTCGAATTTGTACGCAATATTTATTGAGTGCCTTAAGAAGCATATTTATTATTGTTGCTTTTTCTTACCTCAAAAAAAATTAAGAAAAAGACTTAAGCCCTGGATCTCTAGATACTTAGTAAATAAAGTCAATAAAAAAAAACAAACTTAGAATGAAATGCTTTCTATACCCTAGTAATATGAAATTTAAAACCAAATACACTAAATTGTACGCTGAGCTGAAAAAGAAGATTCCTATTTATCGTGATACCTATTACCGAAATTGTTTTGATTTTGCCAGAGGAAACCTCAGATACGAATGGAAATTAGTGAATAGTTTACTAAATAAATCTTCTTCCACAAAAAGACCTACATTTTTGCGTATCAGTAACGGCTTAATCTCTGACAAATACGAAATCGCTGAGGCATTTAATGACTACTACGAGTACACTAATATTGCCAGTAGTTTGCAACCCTGTCAAGTAAATTCATCTTGTGCTCTCTGTATGTGTGCTGAACCGTTTCAAAGAAAAAGCTTTGGTTATAAACCTATAACATCGCTTGAAATATTCGAAGCTATTCGCCGTTTAAAAAATACTAATTCAAGAGGCGCAGATGGTATCTCAAGTACGATTCTTAAAAAAATTACTTGGCTTATAGTGGATGTCTTAAAGGACATCTTCAATAGCTGCGTTTTTGGAGGGGTTTTTCCTGATGAACTCAAGCGAGCCGATGTTATACCTTTGTTCAAAAAAGGTTCTGCAGTTGAACTGTGCAACTACAGGCCGATTTCCCTCCTCCCTGTGCTAAGTAAGGTTTTTGAAAAACTACTGAAAGACAGAATAGTACAGTTTTTAGATATCAATAATTACTTTAGTCCTAAACAGTTTGGCTTTCGGAAAGGAAAACTACTGAAGATGCGCTACTGCAGTTTTGTGCCCAAACAATGTATAATCTTGATGGTAAAAGGTGTACAGCTGGCTTGTTCATTGACATTACCAAAGCTTTTGACATGGTTAATCAGGATATTTTGTTGGGTAAACTGGAAAAAGCTGGATTTCGTGGCTTTATGCTTGATTGGTTAAAGTCTGGGCATAGGTCACAAAATGTAAGGATTGATGACACAAAATGTAAGGATTGATGACATAAGGAGTGAAATAAATTTGCTTAACCTGGGTGTTCCCCAAGGCTCTGTCTTGGGTCCAATTCTATTTGGACCATCCTGCCTTCGCGGATGACATAGCTTTTTCATAGAAAGAATAGCCCTATGGAACTCGTTGCTGATATAAATTGCGATTTGAATTTGTTGAGAATCTGGTTTGAGAATCACAAGTTGATAATTAGCTGCAAAACAAAAATTATGTATTTCACTTTATCAACAGTACCCAGTTTCGGAGCAAATGTCCACTTTCATGCACCCGAGTGTCAAAAATTCAAATTTTCCAATTGCAATTGCGTCAATAAACCTACTACTCCCACTTTTTGTAGTACTCTTAATTGTGATGATAAATGTTTTCTTATCGAGAAAGTAGATGAATATAAATATCTAGGTCTTACTATCGATTCCAATATGAGCTTATCGAATCACACGGATTCTCTGAGGAAGTATTTCCGTTCCACGCTGAGATACTTCTATTATTCTTCTAAAGAAAATCTACTATGGGATCTTTCATTCAAAGCTGCAATATGGAATTTCCTGTTGGAGAGGTACTTATCATAACAAAATACAACCCCTATTAGTTTTACAGAAGCATATACTAAGAAACTTATGTCATAAACATGTTAGATACCCTAGTTTTTCTTTGTTCTGTGATCTTAAAATCCTTCCTGTTCGTCATCTGTATTGTTTTAAAGTATTGAAGTCATTCCTTATGAAATCAGGTAATCGAAATTTTAGATTAATTTCTAATTACAATTTATGAGGTAATCTTTCGTACTTGTTACCTGTGCAATTTGCTCGTACCACTGCCTACCGTAATTTCTATTCCGTTTTGTCATTCCGCCTCTTTAATAAACTTCCACAGTCTATCAGGGCAATAGCAATACCTGGAATGTTTTTAAAATGTCTAAAAACCTGGCTTCTAAACCACAACTACGCTAGCTTAGAATCTATTACTTTTGACATTCTGATTTAGCTTTAATTTAATTCATTTGCCTTCCTTAATCTTCTTAATTTATGTATTTAATTGATTTTTTTCGTCATCCTGCTTCTTCTGTTAATTGATTTTACTATGAATTACCTTTGTTGTTTATGCCCACCCCATCATAAACTTTAATATTAATGTAAATAACTGATTAAAGTGGCATTCAAAACTATTCCACTACTTTTGTTAGTAAAATACAGAATGTCTCAACATTTCATATAAATAAGTTTTGTGCGTTAAACTACTCGTAGTTATAATATTTTTTAAATGAATTGTATTTGAATTATACTCTGAATACTATATGAAATAAAATTATCTAGTAATGCCACTAGCTCCAATGATTCAATATGTTTCTCGAAGAACATTTTGTAATGCTTGACAGCCAACATGTAAGTACTTTTTGTGGTGATGACAAATTAAAGTTGTTGTAAATGTGTGATGTTTTGGAAGCAATATTTGGTTTAGACTACGAGTATTATGGGAGAGCGATGTGTGGTGAATTCGTCCACCTACTCGAAGAATGTTTTCTTCCAATTGTAGGTGACATCGATCGAAGTGAACTTGAATAATGGATGTCCTTTCCTTGTAGAAGTCGATCAATTTCTGGTGGGAATTGGGTGCTTTGAATGTTGCGAATAATGCGAAAAAGTGATGTTTCAAATTTTTGCGGTGTGAAAGGACCGAATAGTTTATTGTGAGGATTTCTGCTATTGTGTATGAATCTTCCAATGACGCTGAAGATGCACACCAATTTTCTGTAGCTATTATGAAATTTGCAAGCTATGGCGAGATCTGTATGTTGGATCGCTATCATTGAAAGTATTTGCTTAGGTTATTCTGGAATAGCCTGCTATTTAACGCTTTGGGCCATAAAGCAGATGGAAGTTGAAGGAGCTCTGGTCCCTCAAACCATAATTTGTTGCCGATGAGTTGTTTTGGGAAGAGTCCTCTTGAGACTAGGTCAGTTGGATTTCGGTATGTTGGAATGTGGTACCATGCCACTGACTCAGAAGCTTTGCGAATTTTCGACACTCGATTGGGAACAAATATCGTCAATCGAGGTTCTGGTGCAATCCATGATAGAACAATGCTAGAGTCAGCCCAACAGTATGTCGAAAAGGTTTGATTCTTCAAAATGCTACGAATCTTTTGAAGCCAATCTACCGATAACGATGCTGCACATAACTCAAGGCTTGTCAAAGTAAGTTGTCTTAATGGGGTCACCCTTAATTTCGCACACAACAGGTGACAACTGACGAAGCCATTACTTTCTTCTGAATTTATGAGCTAGTGATATTCAAAGCTAAATACCGTTAGTACTATTCCAACCATATTCCAACCATTGGGTGTGAAGACTTTCAGGAATGCTCTCATACCTGTGATACTTCTCTTTCCAGAGTGTCTAAAAAGTAAGATCTTGGATTTGACGATGATGGATCGAATGGATCGAAAAGTTGCGATGCTTCCGAAAGTTCGCTTTAATTAGCGTGTACATGAAACAAAAGATGTCGTATGTTGAATTCCATCCTAACCCGAGTGCCTTAATGCATTCTGAGCCACCAATTGTGATGTAGGACTCCTTGTCCTCTTCTGCGATATCTGCTAAAATACTGGGATTGTTGGCTGCCCAGTTGCGAAGTGGAAATTCTCCCGTTGCTAACAGTTGTGTTACTTCCTGCTTAATAAGGTTGACATCTTCGATGGTGTCAGCCGCAGTCATGAGGTTATCGACATAGAAGTCACGAAAGGTAATAAGAGATTCTTTTGGAAACCGAGTTATGTTTTCAACTGCCACTTATTCGAATGTGGACACCTTATTGTCGTTTCCTTGAAAATCTGCTCACATTCCAATCCCTTTGCGTGTTAGCGGTGCTGGTGAAGTTATCGGTGATGATAAATCGGATGCGAGATTGACGAGTGTGGTTTTATAAGCTGTGTTGTTATGCGAATTTGTGGTGGTGCCTGTAACAATCCATCCAAAAGCGGTTTTTTGAAGAGTAAGTAGGTCAATTTGGTCCCAGTCTAATTGTATGTCGAAAAACAAGCCGGCACCGATCAAAATGTCAATCGAACTTGGATGATTAAAATGCAAATCCGCAAGTTTGATGTTCGTGGGTAAGTTCCAACCCTTGGTATGTATGTATGATGTATTATTGTAGATGATAGTCTGAGATGTTCTGAAGGACCACCGGCTCGAGGTCAACGGAGAACGACGAATGAAGGGATAATAACTTTAATTGGAGCCACCAATGCCACACATCTGACCAACTTGATGTGAGGTGCGATTGGTGACGAAATTTAGTTGAGAAGCTGAATTAAGAATTACGACTTTCGGGAATGTTGGTTTGTAAAGCTGTTAATGTGGAATCGAATGCTACCGATTTTGTTGTGCTTGCTTTTAATCCGAGGCTGTAAGCATTACCTGTTCTTTGATGAGATTCTTCAGACGTAGTGCGGTGAAGTAACGTATTGTGCAACGCTTGACACTGTTGGCATTTATTGATGGAATTTTCACTTTGCACTTGATGATTTGGTCTTGGGCAGTTTATGCATAGCTGCAGGTCTTTCACTAACTTAAAACGATTTACTGTACTAAGGTTGGTGAACTTTGAACATGTGAAAGGATTGTGTGATGGTGTTGATTTGCAGAAGAAGCAAACTGATGATAACGATGGTTTTTGCGATGTTACAAAGCTGGCGTTATTAGTGTTGTTTGATTTTGACCCGAATTTTTGTGGTTTTGGTCCAAAGGATGGTGCGATACTTGGCGCAACAATTGGTAGACGATTAGCTTCCACTATTTCCATGACATTCCAAGTCATATAAACGGGGTAATAGTAAAAAGCAAAACAAAATAATACAAATCCACATTGTGAAATTGTGCGAACTGCGAAATTGGGTGCGATGAGACCCTTCCTGGGCCACTACTAATGATGAACTCCCCTGTTCGTGGTGACTTCCTTCCTTATCTTATGAATTTGTTGGCAATTTTCCATTGTGTAGAAAAGATGTGAAAAACGGTGAAATGGTTTGATGTTACAAGCCGGTGAATTTTGCGACATTGTACGATAATGTGTGTCGTGAATGTGTGTATGACTCTGGCGCATGAAGATGGATTTGAGGCATAATCCTGAAGCATATTTTACTTACTGCTGATAGGCAGTGAGACATGGCAAACGCCGTTTTTGTGTCTCTTTGCATTTGGCGGAGGTCATCTTAGACAGTCTTTTTTGAAACGCAGTAGCTGTTTGGCTGGATGGCGGTTCTTCTTCTTAATCCGTGAGAGACTGTGTAACAGGCTTTGGAAGTTAATGTTGCTTCGCACATGCCTTGACAAATTATGAGCTTCCAGTCTTTGCGTCATCCATGGTGCAGTCAGCTGAGTACTGAGCTTTTTTATGTATTTTCTGCGACCCAAGGGCTTATTCTGTTTTGATAGGACATTATGACAATATATAATAAATGAATCTACAAATGCTATGCCCAATATGCCATAAAGCATGGTCAATGGCTATCTATTGGTTTTCCTAGTACATGACATTGTAGAGCACATTGGATGAAATGTGTCAACGCCGCCCTTAGTCTAATTATAAAACAATATAATATCAGGCTTGGCGATTGTAGGGTGGAGGATACCTTCTTCATCACACGATGATAATAAATAAACCAATGAAATGGTAACAAAACATTGACGTACCTACTTTTTTTTTATAATTTCCGCGCGCTCAAGGGGTTTGCGTACCCTTAAAATGTTTGTACACAGCGCCCGCGAAGGAAATATAGGTAGGAAGAAAAGACAGGTACCGATGTACATTGTTTTTAAATGTTTGTAAGTTATAAAGACCAGGAAACACAGAGATTAGCAGGACATTCCATAAGCGAGTTGTACGGCTTAGGAAAGAATCACGATATTTTAGAGTACGTACGAAAATAGGCTTGAGGGTATACTAATGAGCATTCATAGCGGGACGGGTGTTACATACCCATAAAACAAAGTGAGACAGAAGACATTACGTCGGTGTTCGAGGTGACATTACGTCGGTGTAGTAGGTACAGAGATGTTTTAGGAGCACCTGACCAGATGTGGGCATTGTACTCCGATTTTGGGTGTGTGAATATCTTATATATTGAGGCCAAATCAGAGGGGGTGAAATATTTCTTATATCGCTTGAGGAAACCTAGACATTTCGCAGCATTTTTGACGACATCAAATATGTGGTCGTTCCAACATAAGTGCCATTCATGGATAATGGCAGGATGTTTAAATTTCGCTTTAATGACAGCAGACAGCATCCAGTTTTGGAAGCATTAAATTCCACCCTGTTGATAGTTAATCAATTCGTTAGCCTGTTAATATCGGAATTTAATGAGCTTAACATACGCTGCCGTTCTCGTTCTGCAGCCGAAGAGCAGGAGCGTGAGTTCGGGAGCGAATATGAAAAGCCGAGTGTACTGTCATCAACAAAGGAATATATTAAAAGTAGCAGACAAGAGATCATTAATGAAAATTAAAAAGAGAGTCGAAGACAGAGCAGAGCCCTGGGGTACACCAGCATTTATTTCTTGAATATCAGACTTGAAGCCGTCCTTGACAACTTGAATTGAACGTATCGAAATGCAATTTCTAATCCATTGAAGAAGAGAGTCATCGATCCCAAAAGCACGCATTTTCGACAAAAGAACCTGATGCTGGTCAGCCAAATGCCTTGGAAATATCAAGTGCAACTATCTTGCTTTCTCCAGATTGATGTACGTTTTGGTTTGACTTTTCGGTGAGAGATGCCATCAAATCACCAGTGGACCTGTTGCTACGAAAACCACACTGCCGGTCATGGAGAGGTTTTCGCATTTCATGGTTTATCAAGCTTTCCATGAACTTGGAAAGAAGGGATGTAAGTACAATGGGTCTGTAGGAAGTGAGGGAAGAAGATTCGCCTTTTTCAGGGGCGGGCTGGACAAATGCTGTTTTGAATCTGCTCAGAAAGGGTCATAAAGAGTAGGATTGATGAAAAAGCTAACGCAGTAGTTTTGCCAGTGAGGAAGAACAGCTCTCCAGAAGAAGGGAGATATGCCGTCTTGCTACTACACGAGTGCGAAAGTGGATTCGTCCCATTGAATATTTGACGCACTCAAGTGTAGGCGGGGACAAAGCAAAATCTGGGAGCGTTGAACTGGCCGCAAAGTGTACAGCAAGCAGATTGGCCTTGTCCAAATAACTGGCAGCTAGAATGTTATTGTAAATGAGCACTGGAGGATGATTTGTGCCATGAATACGTCGGGATAACTTTTTACATAATGTTCTCCCTGGGGCAGTCCATTAGTGGTTAATGCTCTCCCAATATGTGGTATTGGATTCCGCATGTACTTTGTTCCGCTATCGCGCACTATATGGATTTTAATTTTATACCTATTAGGTTTATTTGGGGTGTACATTTTGAATAGGCATCTTCCTCGAAATCAAAGTAATTGTTCATCAATAGTAACATGCCCACTCGGTGAATAGTTTATTTTACATTGGGTTATAAAAAGTTCCCGAACAACGGACAGTTAAGACTTTTCATCCATCCTGAGGCATCTAATAAGAAAATTAAAACGATCCCTGCTAATGACTGTCAAGTACCTTGTTCCTGAAAAAACTACTACCAAACAGCTCTACCGTTGATAAATGATTATCTTTCATAGCTGCACTCAAGGCTACGATTCCAAACTAAGTCTCGCTTAAAACACAAGACTGCATCAAATATATTACGACACATACGTATTGGACCTCTACTTGTGGGAATTATTATTGATGGCAGACGTTTTGTAATAGTTTCGACCCTTAATAGTAGACCAGCAATGTTTTTTCTTACCTTGGAGCGTCTTTTTAGCAGGAATAATTATGCGGGGGCCACGTTGCGAAGTTTCAGCCGGTTCTGAGGACACAGGACCAGACAAATCTTCTTCGTTTGATCCATCATTCGACTTTTCTATTGCCTCGCTATCGAGATACTCATCTTCATAGTCGCTCTGCGCATTACCTTCTATGAGGTGATCTTCTTCATTGCTGTCACTTTCCTGGCATTCATCTCCGTCGTACTCCTTCACGTGGCCCAATATGGCAAGAATTTCGTCTTCTACCAGTGGCCCCCTATTCTACGTGACCACCGCACATACAATATCGATAAACAATTAAACACCTGTGGTGTAGACTTAAGTTTACGGGATGCCCGTACATCCATGGGAGCAAGGATACGCCTTGCCATCGCTATCCGCCAATAACTTTGATACCAATTTGGAACTGTGTTAGAGGCACAAGTTCCATCCTTGGTATGAGTCGAGGCCAACCTAAAACCTGTTACTGCTCTTAGGGTCAGAGCACCCAGTACTTATTGCAACTCTACATTGGGTCAAACCAACAGGAAGGCCCTTCCCGCGACTTTGGGTTTAAGCCACAGCTACTATGACGCTCCCACAAGGGGGCCTACTCTAATAAGTCTGGCCCGCACCGGAATCCGGGGGGGTCCTGACTCCCATGGTACCGCGTTTTAAGTTCTGGTAGGGACTACCGGTGGTCCTGCCACCACCAAGACCTATGACCGGCAACTTGTAACTGATTAAATCGTAGCAACCTTCGGTGGAGTCATCTGAAGATGTTTAGAATAAGACCAGTAATATGCTCTGCCCCCGCTTTTTATTAGACAACGTCATTGATAGGCGAAGCCTTGATAATTGGGCGGGGGCTCTGAATTATGGTACAATAGTTACCGCATAAAAACGTCCCACGACAGGGAGGTTGTGAGCACAAGTTAACTCGCGCGCTGAATGAAAAGAGATGGCAATATATTTACCGCATGGGCGTCTCTGCGACGTAGGTTATTTTTCTAGGATTAAACGCGTTCAATTAGTAGTATTGCCATTACGGTTGCTAGTTGTTGGTCTGTTTACGACTTTATCTAGGGACTCAGCTATCAACGTGATGACAACTCCTTTCTCATTTTGTTTCGTTCCATATTATTATATTTTGTCTGCTATCGTTTGCGGGTCCAAGTAGCAGGAACTGTCTGCGACATTTCGATGCTAGATTTCTTCAAAGCATATTCCATCGACCTTACGTTCTCGTAACACGTTTTCTAGTTCGAAATTTTTGCCCATCATTGTACCGACATTTCAGATTGCGATACATGATTTAGTACTACAATATATTGCTCTTAGCGCAAACCATCGCTCCATAGAGGTCAGTGCGCAAAAGGTCACTTTGAAGAAAAAAATGTTACTTTTTATAAAGTATACGGTATTTGTGGTAAGAAAAATGCATTTTTTGTTGTTTTTATGTTTTGCACCAAGTTAGTCAAGCGATCAAAGTTGACAAGTTTATTGTGAAGTTTGCAATTGGTAAAAAGTAAACAAAGTAGTTTCTACTGTTTTCAGTCATATCTTTGTTATTTATTGTGCGATTAAAAATATAAAATATATCCGGGAAAGGTAAAGTTGTGCAGAATTTATTTGTTTATTTCAAAAATGAAAAAAAATATTGTTATAATTAATTAAGGGGTTTGAAGTGCGAATGTCTTTTTTTAGACTTTGTTTTAATTTTTTCATAATATCTTCTGTTCCGGCAAAAGTTTAGCATGTCTATTAACTGTCCATAATTAAGGCATATTTCCTTAATATAAATATGAAAGCAGAAGTGCTAAACTTTTACCGGAAATATTTTTTTATATTTTAGAAAAATAGGATTAGCGATTTTTCAAGAGAGCCGATTGTTGTTTTTTTGTTGTATTAACCTCAGAAGCAATAACTTTTCGATTTTTTATTTTAACTTTGCATTGTTTATAGAAAGATAAGGTCATCCAGCTTATTTTACAACACAATATCTTTCAACTTCGTGCACTTGCGGGTATCTTAATAACGGCTTTCGTTGATACAATTTTGATCAACAGCATTGACAACTTCTTGTTATTTTTCTTATATTCTTTGAATATGATTGTTGTTTCTTTTTGTATAGTAATGTAATAATATTAAAAACATTACCAAAATAAAAACAAAAGAACTTACCCAGCAAAGCAAAGCAAAAAAGAAACAAAGTTAAGGGTAAAAATACTTAGGTATACCTTACTCAGTTAAAATATGTATGATAGTTTTATAAAGGATTTTTTTTTTCATTTTATTGGAATTAATTTCATTTTTATTCAGTAATTTAACTGAAGATTTTTGAAGGTTCTGAAGTACAAAATTATGAGTATTTAAGAAAACAACTGGTTGAAGTATTTTTCGGCAGTGAAAAGAAGAGTTTTGATGCGAAATTTTTTGAAGTTGAGACTTTTCTTCAATGTAAAACGTTATGCAGGGAAACTCATTTATGCGAGCTTCAACAAGACTTGAAAAACTTCAAAAATCAACTAAAAACCAAATGTTAACTGAAATGAGCCGCGTATATGGTTATATGGGTTGTAAAGTTAAATTAAAAAAAAGGCTCTTTTAAATTCAACTGTAGTGTATTGAGATATAATGACTACTGAATAAAAATATTACAAAAAAAGAGTAAGTGTGTGGCATTGCCCCCATTAAGGTTCACTTAATTTAATTTATTGGCAGTTTTGATATCTTGACTATTGGTCGTTTCAATTCCCCAAAGCATGTCCGTATAGTAAACGCTCGCACCTTACCATCCTTGCCTGAATGTATGTTAACGATTCGTCCTAAGATCCAGACTGTAGAAGGTAGATTGTCTTCGTGCACCAGAACGAAATCATCTACCGCGACGTTGCTAGTTTCATCCCTCCATTTGGGACGTTGGTTGAGTGTGTGTAAGTAGTCTTTAGACCACTGCTTCGAATATGATTGCACCATTCTTTGCACCTGTTGCCACCGGTTGAGTTTCAGCGGGTTGATGTCCGGCAAATTCTTCTCTGGAAGTGCGGTGTGCCAATCAGAAAATGACCTGGAGTTAAGGGTTCTAAGCAGCTAACATCCGAATCCCTAATCGGAGTAAGCGGGCGAGAGTTGAGTACTCCTTCGATTTGCGTTAGGAGTGTAGCCACTTCCTTGAACGTGAGCAATGTTTCTCCTGTCACCCTCCTCAAATGAGTTTTAACGGCCTTGATACCAGATTCCCATAGCCCATTTGGTTTCGCCCTTGGCTAAGAAGTTAGATACGTCGTCGTTGTACTCTTTTGATAGAACCAATTAATAAAGCTTTCATTTTGCACCGAAGAAATTTGTTGCATTGTTACTGTAGATTGCAGCTGGAATACCCCATTGTGCGGTAAACCGTTTTAATGATGCAATGAACGCATCTGATGTTAGGTCGGACACCATCTCGACATGTATAGCCTTCGTACTGAAACAAACGTACAGTACGATGTAGCCCTTTGCGGTTGTTGCACTTCGTCCCCTGTTAAACCGTAACTTTATCGGACCAACGTAGTCGACGCCGCAGTGCAAGAACGGTCTACTTGGTTGTACCCGATGTTCTGGTAAACTTCCAATGAGTTGCTGTTGTGTCGTGCGTTTCAATCGGAAGCATTTGAGACATTTGTGAATGTGTTGTAGTATTGTACTTCGCCCTCCTATAATCCAGTATTTCTGTCGCATGATGGATAAAAAAAGAGTTGGTCCTGGATGTAGATAACGTTGATCATACTCAGATATGAGAAGAGAGGTTAAGATGTGTTGCTTTGGCAAGATTATGGGATGTTTAGCGTTGTAGCTGCACGATGAATTCTCCAGTCGACCTCCAACTCGCAGAAGACCACTGCCGTCAATGTAGGGAAATAGAGCAGATAATTTACTCTTGCTTGGAATTGTGGCGTTGGAGTTGATGCACTTGAGTTCTTCAGCAAATTCTGTTCGTTGCACCCAAAGTAAACATGTGAGAGTGGCTTCTTGCAGCTCGCATGTTGACAGAACGCTGAAAGGACGCATTTTATGAGTTATCTGGTTTTTGGGTTGCATTACCTTATATTGTATGTTGATAATATAACATTTCCAGTATGCTACAATGCGGATGACTTTCTCGAAGGAAGAAGCTTGACTTGTTATGGCGCCCCAGGTTGGATTTGACGATGTTGTGAAAACTTGAATGAGATATTTCCTTTCCTCATTGTTTGTCTGGTAGGGTGTTGAAAACTGTTGCACCGGCCAGGTATCTTCTTATTGACTAAGTCATGTAGGACCGCGCCACCAACGGATTGATGATGTCAGAGTTTGTGGTGAGATTCCTCTTGAGGCCATGTCCGCTGGATTGTCTTGCGAGGTAACGTGTCTCCACCAGTTTGCTTGACTTAGGCTTATTATGGTACTTAGCTGTTCGATTGGCTACGAATATTGTCCATCGTCTGGGATGTGCATTGAGTCAGCTAAGCACAATTTTGGAGTCCGTCCATGCGACCATTGGTAGTAGTTCTTGGCTGTCGAATGCCTTCCGTACCGAATCGAACAACCTTGCTAGTAAAAGAGCTCCTGAAAAGCTCAAAATGCGGTAGTGATTGTTGTCTTATAGGAGCTCCTCGGGTTTTTGCTGCAACAATGTTGACGGAGATTTTCTCTTTGTTGATGGTTCTGCAATAAATTACTGCAGAGTATGCTGACTCGGATGCATCACAGAATCCGTGAAATTCCCACTGTGTGATGTGCCTTGTGTAAATCCATTGTGGGGCCTTGATGTCTCCAAAGTGTTTGAATTTTTCGCGGAAGATACGCCACCTGGCAGCCAATGGTTCTGGTACCACGTCATCCCAATCCAGCCTTTTGCCTATCGATTTTTCCATCCAAAGCTGTTGGAATAGGATCTTTATTGTACTTAATTGTTACAGTGGATCGAAGATTTTTGCGGATTCGGATAATATCGTACGTTTGGTGATAGGACCTCGGTTTTGAAGTGATGCATGGAAGTTGAAACAGTCGCTGCTTGGATTCCAATAGAGGTCCAGAATTTTTGTGGGTTCTGCATCAAAATCAAGACATACTGCTTCTCTCTTATCTGCAGGGATTTTGTCCATGAACTCTTTGGAACTACTCTTCCATTTGCGTAGTTCAAAACCTTTACTTGTTAGGATCTCTTCTATTAGAAGTCGAACAGTTGTAGCTTCTTCATGAGTGTCTGCCCCCGTGAGTAAGTCATCTACATAGAAGTGATTTTTAATAATTTGTGAAATTACTGGGTGTTCAAGCTCGCAACCATTTACTATTTGAATCAGCGATCGCATAGCCAAAAAAGGTGTGCTGATGTACCGTACGTGACGGTTGTTAATCAGTAGTCTTGGATCCTTTTAGATGGATTGTCTCTCCACACAATACGCTGATAGTTCCAGTCCTGTGGATCTAGGTGAATTTGCCTGTACATCTTGGCAACATCTGCACTGATTGGTATTTGAAACTGTCGAAAGTTTATTAATATGGAGGGCAGGTCTCTTTGAATGGTTGGTCCAACTCCCAAAATCTCATTTAGCGACACGTTAGAGGAAGTTTTCCGTGATGCATTGAAGACTACTCGCACTTTGGTGGTTGTGCTTAAAGGCTTTACAACAGCGTGATGTGGTAAATAAAATCCTTCGTTGTCATTGATGTTAATTTGACTTGCCGGTACCGCCTTCATTCTTGCATGAACTTATTATATTGATGACGAAGCTCGGGGTCTTTGGTTAGCCGCCGTTTCAATGACAGAAGGCAGGAAATCGCTGTTCGTTTAGAATTGCCAAGCTTTTACGTTGAGTTGGTGAATGGAAGACGGACGATGAAATGACCATCGGAAGATGTGCGAAGATGAGTTTTAAAGTGTTGTCTCACAGTGCACTTCCTCGTCGGATAGATGACAGCTTGGTGTAGTAATAGATTCCAACTCCCAGAACTTAGTTAGAGTCTTGTCGATGTTACAATTCACTGGCACTTGAAAAGTGTGAGAGATGTCTTGATTTTTCTTTGCTTTAAAGTGTTGCCCGGCTACTACCCATCCAAACATGGTGTTTTGTAGAATAGGGTCTTGAGGTGATTGTTGAATTTTGCCTTCTTTTAGCACTTGAAAGAAATAATCCGCTCCTATTAATAAGTCGATGTTTTGACTTTTATAAAAGCTGGGATCAGCTAACTTAAATTTTTGAATCCATGGCCATGCATTTGGTGATATCTCAACTGATGGCATTGGTGACGTCACTATTTTAAGAATTAATGCTTTGTTGTTGCAACCTCGACGGCTGATAGGCCACAAATAGCTGAACGGTGATTGATCCGTCTGAGACCAAGACCTTGCACACATGACTCTGTTATAAATGTTGCCATAGATCCTGAGTCTAGTAAAGCTCTGCAAGGTCTGGAATGGCCTACCTTGTCCTTTACGTATACAACTGCAGTAGTAAAGTTAAACAGAATGACGGCTGGACGTTTTGTTTTGATGTTAGGAATGGAGAATTTGGGTTGGTTGATTGATTGTCCTCCTTTGCTCTTGAGGCTTGATGGTGGATGATTTGTGGCTGAAAGACGGGACTATTATGTGTGTTGTGCAAGCGATTATTATCAATTATTGAAATTGCCTGGGTAGTGCTGTGTGATAATGCTGAGTTTGTCTGGTTCATTTCTAACAGTCTCGCTGATTGATCCTGTTTTGGTTTGATTGTTGGGTCGTTGAGTTGAGTGAACAGCATTTAACTGGAACAGTTATATGGTGATTTTGAAGTGTTGAATGTTGATGAAGGGACGAATGGTGTTTATAGTTACAGTAATGGCAACGAAAAGTTGAACTACACAATGTTATCTGATGTCCATCATGTAAGCAGTTGAAGCACAACTTTGAACGAAGAACTAGTTTTCTTCTGTCTGCAGTAGACAACGCTTTAAAATTAGGGTATTTGAATAGTGGGTGATTGCCGCTGCCCTTGGGGCACCGACCTGATGCCAAAATTGTACCTGATCTACCTGTTACTTGTTGTTGTGTTGCATTTGAAATTTCTGTTGAAGAACTGTGAAATTAGTATGCTTCAAAAGCATCGCACCTTTCATTGATGAATTAGAACTGAAATCGTCGAAGGAATGAAATTTCTTATCAGCTGCTTTCGATGCCCATTGTTGTCGTGTTTCTGCATCAGTTTTCTGTAGCAGTATGTAAATCAGCCAGGGATCACGTTTTTTTTTGCATCCGATCCTACCGTCTTCAAGCCCCTGATTATCTCATCTGAGGTATCTGCTAGCTGGCGTAGTTCGGTAGCGTTTCTCTGTGTGAGTTGCAGTTGCTCGAAGGAAGTTTTAATGTAGTTATTCACAATTTGTTTTTTTCTATCATACCTGTCAACAAAGTTTTCCCACGCTGTCTCATAGTTTTCCTCGGTGACGAATTTGCCAAGCGGCTTCTCCAATTAACAATCCTTTTAAGTACTGAATTTTTTGGATCTTAGACAAGCAGGTATTTGTGTGTACTGTTGTTTTGTAAAGGTCTTGGAATGAAGACCATTCTGCATATGATCCATCAAATGGTGGTATTGTGAGTCGAGGCATTCGGAGGTCATTCTGAGGCATGGTTATAGTACAATCGTGCAATCCATCAAGAAGGTGTCGGTTTTGTGACGCTAGTATGTTTAAGGTCTCATCCAAGTTTGATGACTGAGTCGGGGTTGCGTTTTCTTGCCGAATCGATGAAAGTAAGATGACGTAGTAGTGATTCTTCGGTGGCAAAAAATATATCTTCTACTGTTTCCATGAGAGAGGATTCCTTTGGTGTCACAGCAATTTGATCGTCATAACCACAAAATTCGCGGAAAGTTATTCTGAGTTTACTGCTGTCGATGTCCCTTCAATTCGCATCTTCAGGAATGGAATTAGTGTAGCTTTTTATTCTGGAGATTGTTCCTTGCGCTCTTGCTCGTTTTTGTTTTAAGGCTGCTCCATCGGCCATGATTCGGGGTCTTTTGCTACGAATGAAAAAACATGTACTGTGAAAATGGCGACGCTTTTCTTTTGATGGTTGAGTGCACGTCAATTTATGCATTTGTTGTAGGTATCCAATGCATTTTCTATTCGCTTGACTCTATTTGAATGTGTTGTATTGATGTTGTGTGTATGAATTGTATGAGCGTCACAGATTGCTGCTTTATCAAAAAAATTAATCGGACAATATTACTTTGTTGAATTGGAAATAAATATATGATTGACTTGATGAAGTCTTTTTGCTTGAAAAAATGCTCGAAGGACCATGAAATGAACCGCGTATATGGTTATACGGGTTGTAAAGTTAAATTAAAAAAAAAGGCTCTTTTAAATTCAACTGTAGTGTATTGAGATGTTATGAATACTGAATAAAAATGTTACAAAAAAAGAGTAAGCGTGTGGCATCGCCAGAGTGATATAACAGGAACGATTCAAATCGAGCAAAAAACCAGTTTCTTGCTTCAGAGTTAAAATGGCTCAACAGATTCATTTCTTTTAAAATTTTTTTTGCCATCTGCTGGACGTCCATCGCTTTTATTTGAAACATGCAGTGAATCGAGAAAAATCCAAACGAACTGTGGAATGAAGAAATACGGTTTCCACAAATGAGTTGGTTTATGCTGCTCAAATGAGTTTACGGGCTTCGAGTCAAAAACGAACAGCAGATTTGGTAAAAGAAGCAACAACGTATCAAAGTTTCTTACAAAAGCAAAAAAGTTTTGAAGAACCAAGAAAGGTGGCATCATTAGAAGCTTTGTCTATGATGATTGAAGCAAAAAAGTCAAGGCACCAATACAAAATTATAAGAACCTATGCCAAAAATGTGTTTCCTTCTTATAAAAAGATTCAAAAAGAAAAGAAAAATTGTTACCCTCCTGAAATTAAAATAACAGAAACTTGTGCTGAGGTTTCCATGGAAAATCTACCCCATCACAGTAGCAATAAAAATACTGGTCAATCAAAGAAACGTTTTAGAAACTTTCCAATCAGATACAGAAAACGAATTAAAGTTAGTATCGAAGTGGGGTTTCAATGGCAGTTCGGGTCATAGCCAATGTCATCAAAAATATTTAGAGATCCATGAGAGCGATGATAAGTTTATTTTTATGAAGTGTCTGGTCGTACTACAACTTTCATTTAACCAAAAAGTTCTGTGGAAAAACCCCTGTCCTTCATCTCCGCGCTATTGCCATCCATTAAAAATTTATTTTCAAAAAGAGGGTGACGAACTTGTAAGGATCGAAAAGGATATTACAGATACACAAATCCAAAATCTTCAGGGGTAAAAAGTTTGTTGTGAAACATAAAACGATATTTTCAATGAATGATGGCAAGCTTTGCCACAGTTTATCCGACAAAAACTCTTCCATGAGATGTTATTTATGTAATGCTACATGTAAAGAGCTCAATAGCGTAGGCAAAATGATTCAATTGCCTGTATCGGAACAATGTTTATCATGTGGTCTTTCTGTTTTGCATGCATGGATTCGAATTTTTGAATGTCTTTTGCATGTTGCATATAAGCTTCCAGTCCAGGAGTGGAGAACAAGCCAAACAACAGAAGTTGCCGTCAGTGAAAATAAAAAAGGAATTCAAAGATAATTCAAAGAAAAACTTGGCTTATTTTTGATCATCCTAAGCCGGGTTACCGAAACACCAACACAGGTAATGTTGCGAGGGCATTTTTTTAAAAAAAGTAAATTATCCGCCACCATCATTGGAATTGATGAACTTTTAATTCAAAAATTGCATATAATTTTGCAATGCCTTTCAAGTGGTTTTAAGTTCAACGACGAAAAATTCAAGAGCTATTGTGAAGATACCGCCCGACATTTCATTACGCTGTATACCTGTTACTATATGAGTACAACTGTGCACAAAATATTAATTCATGGCCACTTAATTGCTTATACTTGCCTCTTACCGATTAGTTAGTTAAGTGAAGAATCTTTAGAATCACGAAACAAGTATTTCAAAATTTTCAGAGAGCAATTCAGCCGAAAAACATCAAGAATAGACAATTTAACATTTATTTTTAATAGAATGATGATGGGTTGGATTCAGTGATTGGGCAATTGGACCAATTTCAGATTTTCCTGATTGGACCCCACCTCTTGCTCTGGTCGAAACGACACTACATTGATAAAGGTTGCGTATTGCTTTTGATGTTAGGTTCTTTTGGATGACTGACCCGCCGTCGCGGTGGTCGTTCGGACTGTCTTCGCCTTACTGATTGCTAAATTGTCCATTCTACATGTTCAGCCTCTTGCTAAAGAAGCTATATTATTTATTTTTAGTAAACAACACAACTTTTATATATTTTTTGCTTATAAGAATTTTTAAGCAACATTAAAGAAAACTCGCTTTGAAATCTCCGAAAAGTGAAAGTATTCACTAGATACACAAAAATTCAAATAAAAAATATCAGACTACCTAGCAGATACTTTTTTAAAATAATTTTTTACGATCCAACATCAGATGTGGCCGCAGTCATTTGGAAACATAAAATAGTGAAACATGGTCAACAACTGAATGTTATTTGACATTCGATTATTGCCTAGAGTATCTCAAAGAATGTCTTCAACAGATATTTTTACGAAAGAATAAAGAAAAAAAAAACTTTTTAATGAGATTTTCTGCATGTTTTCGAATACTTCAAAAATGCTTTTATCTTAATGAAATTTATATAAATACCGACAAATTCTACCGCATACCTGTTTTTATCTGTATTATTTTCTTTTTCCTTCAGAAATCTCTATATTTTCTAAAAATACTCCTTGTTACCAATGGATTTACAGAATTCTTGAACTTTCATCCTTCGGACTAGCACATTACACCATCTTCAGCGTTGAATTGATGCGGTGATTTACAACGTCGACTGATCCCTCTACGTCATCAAGATCGTAAAAACGTGAGAAAATCCCTGGCGTCGGTGCAATTTGTTCTATTGATGTTATTGGTGGCACTGGTGCTTTGGCTGCCTTGAGCTGCTCATAGTAAACCATAAAAATTTAGAACAAGAAAAACACAATTTAAACACGAATAAAGTTAATTTTTACGAATTTTTAATGGCGGCACCGCCCATCTAATTGGGCCAGTTAAATTTGTTGGGTGACTTTGTTGCAAGACAATATTGCTTTTACAGCGCAAATAAAAGCCGAAATCACTTACAAGTGTTTGCCAGTAAAAATGAAAATGAAAATAAAAATAAAAATGTTCCTTTCAACAGTTTTTACAACATGATTTTGAGTTTAATTGGAACCGCCAAAAGAATGATTTAGGACCTTAATAATCCGGCCGGTTGGAGTAGGCTCGGCCATCGGATTTAATGCCGGTTTCACATCATCATGATCATTAACTTAAACGATCGTAAATTCTTTATAAATAGAAAATGTTTTATTGATAATGGGCGGTGATAGAAGTGAATGTTGCATGGTTTCATTGGACATTCAGTAGGGGGAGAACAAAGTGGTATGCATGTCCATTCTAATGAGCTATCAAACATTTAATTGCCTGCCTGAGTCATATTGAATAGGAGTACTCGTATACTGAGTGTCTTTTAACCAATGAATGGAGCTGGAGTTTCGATATATCTTACAAAAATGAATACCACAGGCAGATGTTTTAAGTAGGTGCAAGTGCTAACTAGGGTCACACAAGCACCAACATGTTTGCGTAGTTTTTCCTGGTCAAACATATTCTCCAACAGTTTAAATTTATGTAACAACTGGCCTTCCTTCCTTTAGCAATGATTTTAAGATTCTGAAAGGATCCCAGGTCAGGCATTGAATAAAACGGCAAAGATGTCCTCACTCGACGTTAACCTGTTGTTATTTACCTATGTAGGGTAGGAGGTAGGTAAGAGTGGCTGCTGGAAACAGCAACCCACTTAGGCCTATTGGCCCATTGTGATGCCACGGGGATCTATGATCCTCATACTACTACTACAGACTGTTCATGTCTATATTTTTTAGATGTGCAGGTCATTGTCGAAGAAAGCTCCTAAGTGACGTTTTCTTCAGAGAGCTGGACATGTACCGGGTAGGTGGAGGATTGCCTCCTCTTCCTCAACAGAAATCGTTTTTAAAAGCGCCAAGCCTTCTTGCATGCTTGCCTATGATGCAGTGTCCAGTGATGACGCCTTTGATGGCGCTGAGATCTTTCCTATTGTATTTATAAGCATCAGACTCTTAGGAACCATAATTTTGGCGAGTTCATCGGCCCTACAGTTCCCTAAAATGTCTCTGTGGCCCGCACCTAACAAAGGTGCTCTTCCGTCTACAAAAGAGAAGATCGGCATTCAAGGGTGGTTTTCGAATTTAATGAGACTGAGCCCAGGGACTTGATAGCCTGACTATCCGAAAAGATGCGGATGTCCTTTGCAGATATCACATTTTTCTATAGCCAAGACAGAGCTTCTTTAATCGCCAAAATTTCCGCCTGGAGCACGCTACAGTGATTTGGAAGGCGGAAAGAGAGGATTAGATTGAGCTTATCTGAGAAAACACCGCCACAAACCCCGCTATCTGTTTTAGATCTATCTGTGTGGAAGTGGGTTGACTTGTCCTCCATGGAAGCATCATCCTCCCAGAAGGATCTAGAGGGGGAGCTTACATGGAAATCTTTGTCAAACCAAAGTTCAGGTATGGTGTAATCGATGTTCTCTGTGAGGATTCCTAATGTATTAAGAATGTTAGCGTGGCCAAATGAATTATTTGTCGCAGTCGCAGCTACTTGCCTGCTGAAAATATCGCGGGGCGTCAAATGAAACAGAATGTCTAGAAAGTAGACCGTAAGGCTCCGCTTATACATAGACATGCTGTTCTTTGGATTCGGCTTAGTTTTCTGTAGTTGCATTGTCTAAGACCATCGATCAGCCAGTCACCCCGTAGGTGAGAATTGGTCTTATAACTGAGACGTATAGCCAGTGGGTAATGCGAGGTTGAAGGCCCCATTTGTTCCCAATGCCTTTTTTGCAAGAGAATAAAGCTACGGTAGCCTTCCTGAGTCTTTCCTGAATGTTAGGTTTCCAGTTTAGTTTCCTGTTAAAAATGAGACCCAAATATTGTATTTTGCTGTGTCAGAACAGACTAAACTGGTACCGTTCATTGAGGAAGGGTGTATTTCTTGGAAGAGAGGACAAGATCAGTTATATGGAAATTACTCCCAATCCACAGCGGCCTGCCCAACGGGTTAATCTGTTGAGATTTAGTTCAAGGAGTTCTGAGACGGCTGTAGCAAAGTTATCTGCTTAGGCAATCACCCTGCTACCACCCTCTTCCAGGTATATCAGCAGTTCATTAGCCACTAAGTTCCAGAGAAGAGGAGAGAGGACAGCGCCTTGCAGCGTACCTCTGCTAACACATCTTTTAGCCCCACCGAGTTTGGTGTTGATTATCTTGCTGTTTAGCATAAGACTGATCAACTCTCCAAGTGAGTCGTGTATCTGCAGAGTTGACAGCGCAGTCATGATTGCTGATGTGTTGACGTTGTTAAAGGCACCCTCTATGTCCAGGAAAGCAACCATTGTGTACCCTCTATATTATATGGATCGTTCGATGTGGCTAGTCAGTGAACGAAGAGCGGTTTCCTTTACAGTAGGCATGTTGAGCCGTTGACAAAAGTCTTGGATCAATTTTAGCTCGTATATGGATATCAATCAGTCGTTCTAGAGTTTTCAGAAGGAAAGAGGATAGACTTATAGGTCTGAGGTCTTATAAGTACATTTTCCGGCTTTGGGAAAGATAACTACATTGACTCTCTCCATGACAGTAGAATGTGGATCAGTTCTACACAGCTCCTCATAATATTCTGTAGCATAGGCAGGATAATATCTGAGGACCTTTGTAGCTCGGCAGGTATCATACCGTCCAGACCAGCGGATTTGTATGGTTTGAAGCTATTCAGCCGACAGAATAGTTTGTCTCTTGTAATCAGATCATGAGAGCTACATGGAAAGTGGGTGTTCAGTAGCAGGTTGAGTGGTTCACCACTTAAGGTTGTCAAAGAACCATCGGTTTTTTTCAAATAGCTAGGCTAAGTAGGATTTTTAGAGAGGATTTTTTTTAGCCGCGATGCCTTAGAGGTTTCTGTGATATTGTCATAGTATGACCTTCAGGATTGCCGCTTTGCCTTCCACAGTTCTTTTTTGTATATTTTTAGGGACGTTTTGATGTGTCCCAGTCAGTCACTTTTCTTGTGCTTTTTGGGTTGAAAAGTTTTCTGCAGGTGTTTCTAAGCAGTCCCAGTGTTGATGTCCACCAGTGCGTTGTTTTCTTGCCTCTGAATAAGAGGGCAGAAAGCGGCCGTGGTCTGATTGAGAGCTTGGGTGAATTCCCTGACTTTCATGCCAAGCTCGTTGGTATCACTTGGGGACTTGAGATTTCAGAGGATAGCGTTTCTGACAGTATTCCTCTGCATTTTGCAAATCAGTTTTTTGATAATTCCGGAAAGCCAATTGGCTGGAAGGAGCGTAACTCAGGCTGAATTGGATATATTTGTGGTCTGGCGATACCTTCCAGTTCGTTAGCATTTGAGTGGTGTTGTCGGAGACAAGCACTTCCTGTCGGTTTCTTGCTATAAAAGTGGGTTCATGAGATTAGTACATAATATATTATTGGGTATATTACTTAATTCGTACGTTTTTTTTTTTTCAAAATTTGAACATTTATTTAAGAAAAACATGTGCAATAGTATTATTCAAAGTATTTCCAATCTGAAGCTATGACTTTTTCCCATATTTCTAGCAATTTGTGGATCCCATTCCAAAAGATCTGCGCCGGCTTGGCAGCCAAGACTGAGTCAAGCCAATTTTTGATATTCTGCTCTGAACCGTATTTCAGTGAGGGCGTTCTGCATCGACCGGAACAAATGGTAGTCAGAAGGAGCAAGGACTGGGCTATTAGGCGGGTGGGGTAAGACTTCCCATCCACTGTTTTCCAAATAGTTCTTAACCGGAATAGCAACGTGGGGCCGAGCGTTGTCATGATGCAAAATTATTGCCTCGTGTCTGGTCGCATATTCCGGGCGTTTTTCGGCCACAGCTCTATTCAAACGGATTAATTGTGTTCGGTAGCGTTGTCCGTTGATGGTTTCACCCAGTTTTAGCAGCTCGTAATACAGCACACCCATCTGATCCCACCAAATACAGAGCATTACCTTCGCGCCATGGATATTCGGCTTTGCCGTTGATTTGGCTGGTTGGCCGGGTTTCACATATGATTTTTTGCGCTTGGGGTTGTCATAATGGATCCATTTTTCATCACCAGTAACAATCCGATGCAAAAATGACTTCCTTTTGTGGCATTCCAGCAGCATTTCGGACATGCAAAACCGCCTTTCGAAGTCTCTCGGCTTGAGTTCATGTGGAACCCAATTTCCTTGCTTTTGAATATATCCAGCTGCTTTTAAACGTTTTGAAATGGCTGCTTGAGTGACACACAAAGATTCTGCGAGCTCTTCTTGTGTTTGGCAATAATCTTCATAGAGTAATGCTTTCAGTTCTTCATCTTCAAACTTTTTTGGCTGCCCAGGACGTTCATCGTCTTCCAAGCCAAAATCACCACTTTTAAACCGTGCAAACCACTTTTGGCACGTTTGCTCAGCTAGCGCATGTTCACCATAATCTTCCACCAAAATACGATGACTTTCAGCAGCAGTTTTCTTCATAGAAAACTGCTTTCAGACACAAAGTTCGCCATATTTGAGTGAAAAAAAATTATTGTTGTTTACGCTTCAAATGAATGACATATACTGAAATGACGTACAATGACAGTAGCTTTCCAACGCATGTTCCAATGGAATAATACAAGTTACGCCATCTCTTAGCAAACCGCACGAATTAAGTTATAGACTCAAAAAGTGACTCACCTCTATCTTTGATGTAAGTACTGCCCCATACCATGTGATGAGCGTTAGCGTCGCATCCGCATCCGCACCCTTTCTAGGTTATCACCAGGAGAGGGCCCACATGATCGTGGCCAAGATCTGCCGATGCTAGCCAGTAGGAGCCTTGGCAGTCTCTAGTCTGGCAACGGTTAAGCCGGTGTCGCTGAGATTGGGAAGTAAAAATACATTATGCAACGTTTCACTAATATTCAAGTTCTAATCTTACCTTTATCTCTTGTATACAGGTGTCTCAAGTCCACGAACCACGCCTTCTATGATCCATGGTTACTGGATTTGGACAATGTCTTCCACGTTTTTGGAGAGACGCAGAAAAAGTGCGGCCGAAGCCTTTCTTGAGTGCTGGAGACTAATCTGGTGAAACCGTATCATTGCTACAATTTATTAGAGTAGCCTCCACCACGGTGCTGTTCAAGTCCTTCGATTCTGCGATTCTGAAGATGTGCCCAAGATCCTCGGATCGTATAGTATCCGACAAAATGTCAGAAGAGGAGACCAACAGGTTAATTGTGGCCTCGGGTAGTTCGTAGTCATCGCTATCCATTTCTGGACAGAATATTGACGCTGCAAGATCTAAGTTTGTATTTTAAGTTTCCGTTAAAGGAGTAGGAGGTTGCTTATCACTTATCAGCATCCAGCGCATCCTTTTTATAGAGCCTTAGGTGTATTGACTCGAAGCCGAACCGAATCATGCATTTAGCCTACGCTAGAAGGTTAAGGGATTCCTTTTTGATCACGATCAACGCGCATCTATAAGAGCCCCTTAGTTATGTATCGTAAGGGTCGGGCTGCTGAGCCTGATGAGGATATCCTTCTTAGACACGACCTCGAATTTTGCACCTGGCCAAATCGCTCCTGATCTACCTATGGCTTTGGTAAAAATATCAAGAGATCTTTGATTGGCACATGCGATAAACTTGACGTGGCCTTGGTGCAAGCCAGCATCGCCTATGATGGGAGGTGGTCTGGGGTTATCCCTCATGATGGCCAAGAAGTTGCTCGAAATCTTTAATTTGACCAACTGCTACCGTTCAGGTGTTATTGATACGTCGGTGTCGTTTTTGTCGGTTACCGCGATCATTATTGGCCCTTTTGGGACTTTGCTAAAAGGCCTCAAAGATGTGCTGTTGGATGGCATAGGGGTTTTGGTGTTGTAAGTTTTGAGCCTCTTGGAGGAGTCTTTTAGAATTTTGGAAGCAGTGGTTAGCCCGTCTTTTGGGATGTTGTTACCCCACTCAACCTTGCTTTTTATATCCGCACTTCTCTCAACCTCCGGAATGTTTCCGAAGGTTTTGATATAGTGTGAAAGCATTTCGGTGTCTTATGTATGTAGATCGCCATAGATGGAGCTTGCCGATGCGGCTGAGTCCCTGATTCTTCCTTAGGCCGATCGTTGGAACCACAGCTAGGATATATCGACGTTGTCGACCTCTGACCATAGAAAGTCGTTTAACATCGCTCTATACCTGCGACTATTGACGGTAAAGGTGTCTCCTTCCTCATTTCGAAAAAAATGAGATCCGATGATGCCGCCATGCCACAAACCGCACCAAACTGTCAATTTTTGCGAATACATTGATGCTTGGCCTAACACTTGTGGATGGATCGTGTTTGCTCCAGTAATGGTAATTTTGCTTGTTGACATAGCTGCTGAGCAAAAAATGGGCCTCGTCCTAGTAGATGATTTTTTTTGGTCAAAATCCGGATATCCGGCCAAGATTTCCTGCGCCCAGTTAGTAAACTCATAGCTTTGTCTATGGTCGCCCGGCTTCAATTCCTGCGTCAGCGCAATCTTATATAGATGTAGCTGCAAATCCAACCCCAGAATAAGCCGAGTTGACTCTCTGGCGAGGCCCAATTCAGCTGATCCGCGCCAACATCTTGGTCTTTTTCCATACTGGCCGTTGTGGCGGTTATACTTTCTTCATTTCTCACCAATCACTGTCTGGTTGGTGGCTTACGATCTAAAAGAATGTACTCACCCTCAAACTTTTCCACGGTGCGACGAATTGCCTCCGAAATTCACGTTGCGTATTTAGAACTGAACCCGAACTTCGTTATTTTTTAATAGTTTCAGCAATTTCGGCAAGTGTGAAATGATGCATGATGAAATGGCAAACCTTACTGAATATTTTGACAGCTGGATGTAATTGGTAACTTTGCCATCTGCTGAAACATAACAATTGGAAAAACTATCATTGCTATCTGGACACCCGTTACGAGCTTTTGAGAGATTGTACGAGTAAGTCTGGTGTTTGCTAGAATCTTTCCCAATCCTTTTTCACATCAAAGGTCTCTATAAAATCATTACCCACCTTAATAGAGCAGTAATGTTTTTCATTGCCAATACCAAACCTAGACACGGTTCTGTATATTTTTTTCTGATAAATGTACGCTGTCATAGGCGGAAATAAAATCAATAAATAGGTGGTGGGTTTCGATTTAGAATTCGAGGATCTACATAATGTAAAAATCTAGTCGATTGCTGACTTTCAAGCCACACTAATAAGGACAAATAATTTGGTTGAGACGATGTCTTAGGCTATTACGGTAGAGAAGATCCTGCAGACGTTTTTAAAGAGACTCATGCGTTTATATTTGGTGCAGACTAGACGGTATTCTTTTCCCAAAATCAAGCATATAATGTTGAAGTTTCATTCGTCTATCATAGATCATATTTATCATTTAACAGTCTGCAGAAATGTTTTTTTGTTTTATATCCTCAGCAGTTAGATCTAGTACTAGATTATCTAGTTCGTTTTTGCAGACCTTGTACCGGTTTTCGAAGTATTCGTCGCTCGCTTGCTGGCGGCTTTTTAACTGGGTCTCGGGACAAAAAGTAATCGTATACTTCTCAGTTTTTTCATCCTTCTTTGTTGCAGTTACTTACCGGCTCTCCGCGAGTTGATGGGCTGCACCTGGTTTACTAGAGGACATTTCACGTGGAGAATCGAAAATCGTTTGCCTTTTATGAAAAGCATGGTCTGTAGTATTATTTGTATCCGAGGTTTTTGGTTGTTTTATAGCCAGATACGTGCGTATATGTATATTTTCTTCATAGTGTTGACCCAGCGAGTAATCAGCAACCTGGATGGTCAATCCGTTTGTGCCACCACTTAATTACCGACGCTAAGGGTGCTGCCTTTGATACAATTTGAGTCAGCTGGTTCTGAAGCGCCTATTCATTTTCATCGACATTGAGTGTGTCTTCCATAACGTAACTTTTGACGGAATGGTGCTAACCAATGTTTTTTTTTGGTTGCAAAGGATGTGCAAACTTCATAGATACCATTAGCCCGGGCTACCAGCATGCACGATTCCAAACTACATTCTACACATTTCGACCACCATCCCCGAGGGACTGCGGTAGGTATTACTGCGCGGAGCTGATAAGCAACTCAACCCATTTATGCGTCAACTGCTCTGAGGTTTCTACAGCTTCCGAGGCATCTGCTATTGCTTTTCTTAGCCTTTCCATTCTCCGTAGCTTATTTTGTGGAATTGTTATACAAATACATACTTGCACCCAATCCTTCTTCGACTGCGACAAGCGATCCAGGACTAGCGACGCGCTTGGCGTCGTGAAGAGTGGCAATAAAATACTGCATGCTTCGTATATTCATCTTCATTTGTGCATTCGTGGCAAGATGGTGAGCTTACATGCCCAAAACGGTAGAGATACTTGCGATAACTACCGTGGCCAGACAGGAACTGCATAAGCTTGTGGTTGCAATCTCCGTGTTTACGTTCTATCCAGTAATGAATTGTCGGTATAAGTTTTCTTCTTCAATTTTGATCCTCCCGACTCCATTGGTATTGTGCTAGCTTAAGGGTCTTCTGTTATATTGTATATGCTCTGGCATAGTCTGGAAGCTAGCCAGTCGTTTATCCGGACAATTGCTTCGTTTATAGCGGATTCAATTGAACGAATCGGCTTACCTACTGTCACGACGGCAATGTCATCGGCGAATCTAATTGTCGTCACCCCCCAGGCAACGCCGATCATACTCCGTTGTACATGATGTTATACAATAAGGACCTTAAGACCGATTCCTGTGGAACTCCGGCAGTGACGTTGTAGTATTTTTCACCTTCGTCTGTATTATATCTCAACTTCCTGGTGTTGAAGTAGCAAGTAAGTAATATGGTGTATCCATCCTGGCGAGTAATCTTCTAACGAACAACCAGTTCACCGAGTTAAAAGCATTTTTAATGTCAACCTTCGCTACTGCACAGTACTCCTTTGTGCTGTAGAGCCATCTTTCCCCTTCAATGGCGCCTTTTGCGATATCAATTACTACTCTTATGGCAGCAACAGTAGATCGCATTTTTCTAAACCCATATTGGTAGTCTGAGAGGACTCCTTTTTCGTCTGCCACTACGAGTAATCTATTGTAGATTATCTTCTCGAGGGTCCTCCCCATGGTGCCCAATAGGCACATTGGGCGATAGGACGATGGTTCGCCTGGAGACGTCTTTTCTTTTGGTAGCAGGACCAAATATTGCATTTTCCACTTTTCAGGACACGTTCCATCTTCGAGGCACTTCTGCATCGTCATCATAAACAGCTGGGGTCTCTTTTTTTATAACCGCTTTTATTGCTTTATTTATTGCTTTGTTCGGGATGCCGTCGGGACTAGACGCCTTGTTGCCGCTTATTTTGTTGCATGCCTGGAGCAGCTCCCTATCTTAGATGGGTCACTAGTTTTGTGCATTCGAGTATTAAATAGAACCCCGGTTGCGGATTTTGACTGCAATCAGTATATTTACACTCTTATTTTGCATGTTGCTCGACTTTGTAATTAACGCTCTCAGCAGTTTTAACGTATGCGCTCCGGCAAGCGCAAATGACGTAGGTATAATATCTGCTAGATCATGCTCAGCAATTGAATCTGGTGGTGAATTTTGCCAGCCAGCTCAGGTAAAACTTATAATCATTAAGGGCTCACAGATTCTAAAGAACAGGAGGCTGGTAATAGCCGTAGAGTAGAAATATTATACGCATCAATTATTGTAAAGAAGCAGAAAATATTTGCTTCTGACTGAGGGACTATGATGTGAATAAAAACAAACCCCTTTAAATGGAGACACTTAGATATCAATATGCACGGGGTTTGAATGTTTGTAGCCCATAAAGCATAGACGGAGCGTCATGACTGGAATGAAGCGACATGATTTCTGGTATAAATATGAGCTAGACTTTAACGAAGGTTAGGACATAAAGTAGGTATAGTAAATATGAGGTCAACTAGTAAAAAGTACATATTAACTCGTCGCCTCGGTTATTTTGCGCCTCGAGATATTTCACAAACTGTCAACTGACATTCTTTTGTTCTGTGCGTTTGTAAGGAAGAATTGTGAGTTATTCCAAGTCGATAACCAAGTGTATACTATGCCTTAAGTTGATTCCAATGTGAACAACAGGCAACTAGGTTCATTAATCAAAAGATCTTAAAAATTTGTTCTTCCCAACATATGTTGATTCATCACTCGGCTCCAGAATGGATGATGCCAGCGTTATATTCCAGATGTTTAAGCTTAAATTTTCCTCATTTCACCAATACACGCAGCTTTCCAACAATAAAAATGATTTTTGTAACAAAGTTCAGTCGGTTTGAGTTGGGTATGCAGAGTATTTCTCTAAGCAAATGTGTTTTTTTTTGCTACAAAATTTGATGCTTTCACTTGTAACCCCATCAGTTTTCGTTTACTATTTCTATAAAGGGTGTTTTTTGAGAGCTATACAAATTGTTGATGTTGATGTATTTGATATTAGCTTTATTCAATTGATAATTCCATGCCATTTGTGCTTAAATATGACATTGGGCATACGTGCGCCAGGGCTAGCTCGAAAGAAGCGCAATCGTGATGTTCAATTTTCGACAATTTTATAGAAGGACGGTATATCAGCAATAACACATCGAATGTTGACTTCTAAATCACCCAACACCTCTGCTTTATCGGCATAGACTAATGACATCAGATATCTCCAAGGAAAGTAATCTAAAGTTGTGAGATCACAGGATCGTGGAGGCCTGTTCACAAGTCCATTACGCGAAATTATGCGCTCAGCAAATGTTTTCCGCAATAAATTGATGGTGTCGCGCGCTATATGGCATGTTGCGCCATCTTGTTGAAACCAAAGCTCTGTCACGTCGCCAGTGCCATTCAACTGAGGAAAGAAGAAGTCAGAAATCATGTTTCTATAGCGCTCTGCATTGACGGTAACATTCTGGTTGGCATCATCCTTAAAGAAATATGGGGCGATGATTCCACCAGCCCATAAAGCACACCACATAGTGAGTTTTAATGGTTGTGAGGCCGTCTCGATAAAGGCTTCTGGGTTTTCTCCACTCCAAATTCGGCAATTTTGCTTGTTTACACATCCATTTAACCAAAAATGGGCCTCATCGGAGAACAAAATTATGCGTTTAAAATGAGGATCAAGTTGACTCAGGTTTTCGGCCCATTCACCGAACCTACGACGCTTATAATGGTCACACAGTTTCAATTCTTGCACAAGCTGGAGATTATAAGCTTTTAAGCCAAGATCTTTACGTAAAATCTTCCACAACGTGGATAGACATTGCTCCAATTGGCGAATCTACTTATACGGAATCTCCTCAACACTGCGCTCCACAACGGCTATAACTTCTTCTGTTCGCACTGTTTGTCGAAACGATTCACCGTGTTCCGAATAACTTGCTCAGATGGACGATTATGTCGACCGTAAAATGGGCATAGCGCACAATAAGCTTGGCGAACCAAACCATGATTTTCAATATAAGTTTGCCGAATTTGCATGAGTTGTTCTGGCGTTGATCTATTCATTGCAAAATGGCAAAACGTACTAACCACAAATCAACTTTCAACTGTCAAATTGACATTCTGTAGAACAGTGTTGCCAGTTTAAAATGAAACCTCAAAAAAAACATCCAACATCCTACAGCTTTTGTCGAACCTTGGAGTTGGATATTGTTCAGCCATTCCATTAGTTCTAATCGCTGACATAAATCATAACGTGTTCCTACTAACATATTGGTTTGACAATCACAGAGTTATTGTTTGTAGTAAAACTAAGTTGATGTCTCACTCAGCAGGAATACCCTAACTCAGTTCATTCTCCAGGTGGTCAAGCTTTCAACAGGAATACTAACTGCAATATTGATTGCTTCAAGATTGAAGGTGTAGATAGTATCAAGTATCTTGGTGTTACCATAGATCAAAATTTAAATTGGTCCAAGTACATTTCGGCTCTGAAAAAAATGTCTTCTTTCCTCCACTCGATGTCTTTTCCTCCTTAGAAAGTATTGCTCGCTTCACTCCAATCTCGATTGGAATAGACCGTAATAAACCCTTTGTAGTTGGGGTAGTGATTAGCTCAGTAAACTGCAGAAATTAACTGTCTTTCGAAAATCTGCAATACGAACTGTTTGTGGTTCTCACAGGGCCTTGAAAATTCTTCCTTTGCGTGATTTATTTTATTTTATAGTTTTGATCGTCTTTTTCTCTCGTTATCTGGAGAGTCCAATTTCGGACTTAACCAGCTTACATAGCTATCCAAACCTTGGTGTAAATATCCCGCACTACAAGTTACAGAAACTTTCACTCCATTGTTTCACGCAAATTATTTAACACTCTGCCCTTGGAAATTCGATCCTTAAGACATTTGTCTGCGTTTACAAAATTACTTAAATCATGGCTTCTTGGTTTTAATCGAGAGGACAACCCTTTCTCCCAGTCCGAATCTTGGGTCCTCCTGTTCCGATGCACCAGCGTATGGAATGAATTGGTACAAGTAGCATTCTGTTGACGCCAAATACCAATACTTGAACCCGAATTGAATGGGTTTTCCGTTTATGAACATTTTGCACGAATGCCGGCCATAATAGGCAATCATTTGTTCATCAATCAAAAGGTTGTGAGAGAATACACCGAATTGAAGGAATTTCATATTCAATAAATCGTTCAATGGTGGGACTTTTGCAAATTTGTTTTTCGGATCTAATGTTGAGTTATTGCACACGTGAAAGAATTGTTTGATTCGTCTGAATCTGCCCCTCGAAATGTATTCTTTTATCAGCGCGCATCCCAATGACTCTTTATTTAATCAATAATATTGTGCTTGCGGCAACACAACACACACAACAACATCGCCAAAAATGTTTTCATTTCGCTAATTGATATAACGAATGATGGACAATTGTTGGTCTCAGCATATTGGTTGGTGGAAGTGACCAAAATGAATATGATTCATGGCACCAGTCTGTTCATACTCGTACAACGCTTTGTATGAAGTGGATGCATCATCATTTGGAAAATTTGAATTGATAAATTTGCCTCCTAGACCATTTTGGTTTCATTCCTTCATCGATTCGGGAACGCTTCTGTGCCTTCCTTGATTTCGGAAAAAAAAATAATAACAATAGTGGCGTGGGTCAATGAATCGGGGAAAAAAAGGTCATAGTGCGGGCACTCTCACATTTCCTGCCCCTGGTCATGGTGCTGTTGTATGCACTCGGCCACTGCCGTTACTGTATCTGTTATGCAGCAGAAGCAGTGACTGAGTGCGTGTAGCAACTGACGGATAGCGGGTGGCGAGTGTCAATTCTTTTGGTGCACTGTTTCATTTTGCTGTAAGGGCATAACACCTACAACACTTTGATTTGGTAAACCAACATCAGAACTTTCACGTTGCAGCCTTACTTAGCATCATCGGTGTTAGTGTCTTTAGTGTTTATTAATTTGTAATGGCTCGGGAATTTAGCGTGGACATAGTAAATATACGCGGGTTAAAAAGTAATCAGTTTTCTGCGTACGTTCACGACCAGCTGTTTTGGCAATAACAGGTAGATCCCTGCCCACACTTCTCAGATCAATCTGATCTGAAGCTACCTGGTTACAAACTAGTGTCACTATTCTTTTCTCATCGCGGTCTCGCCATTTACGTGCGTAGTTAAGTAAGTTCCACCAAAATGTAGTCCTTGTTCCAATACAGAATTCAATTTCCTGTGGTTAAAATTCCATCTCCGTAAGCAAATTATCCACTAAGCCCCAAAATGGAAAGCAATTCGACCTTTAACGAGATTCATGCGCTGCCTGACTCCATTCAAAGAATTGTATCCCTGTCTCCTCATACTGAAATCGTTATTGCGGGCGATTTCAATATATACAATTCTGGGTGGCTTCGACATTCTGGACAGACAACACCCGAAGGACGGTGTGTTGAGATCTTCGCTGCGGAAAACAATTTGACGCCGCTTGTAAATGAGCCCACGCGAATAACAGACGTTGATAGTCTTACCGCCAACATCCTGGCCATGCGTTTAACCTAGCACCCTGGTAAGTACACCGTTGATGTGCTCTCCCCTCTAGGCTTGTCGGACCATTGTGTCATATCAGCTAATTTCTTGTACAGCGACCACAGAGTTTGAGAAAAAATTCCTAGAAAAACCATATGGCAATACGAGATTGGCTTATTGGAGCGAAATTAACAGCTTCTTTAGGAATTGTAACTGGTCCTTATGTTTCCTCGATAACGACGTGGATGCCGTTGCTGATATGATCACAAATACTATTCTCTTTAGAATGAGATCCTTTATCCCTCATCGGATGAAGAGTAGCAAACCAAAAGAAAGGACATGGTACAACTCGAGCTGTAAAGAGGCTGTCAGGTTAGAGAAATGTTTTTTCGGTCCTTCAAGACCAGCTGGATAGGAAAACCGAAACAAAATTTAAACGAGCCAGGAATGAATGCATCGTCTTTCTCAAGCGTGTGAGATTTAAATTCGATCAAAAGCTGATTCATAAAATGCTACCATGTCCCAAAGGTAGTAAAAATGTTGCCAACCTCCATCCCAACGCTCATTTACAATGGCATTCCAACTGTCAGCTCTTTGGACAAGGCCAATCTGCTTGCTGTACACTTTGCGGCCAGTTCAACACTTTCAGATTGTGCTTTGTCTGCGTCTACACTTGACTGCATCAAGGCTTCAATGGGACGAATCCACTTTCGCACTCGTGTAGTAGCAAGAGTACTTAAAGATCTCAGCATAAATAAATCCGCTGGTCCAGATGGTACATCTTCCCTTCTTCTGAAGAGGTATTCTTCTTCGCTGGCAAAATCATTGCGTAAGATTTTTCATCAATCCTACTCTTTAGGGCTCTTTCCGAGCAGATGGAAAACAGCTGGACAAATTCCAGCCCGTCCGTAAAAAAGGCGAATCTTCTTCTCTCTCTTCCTACAGACCCAATGTTCTAACGTCCCTTCTTTCCAAGGTCACGAAAACGCAGCTCGTGAAATATCTCGAAACACAAAAACTTCTCTATGACCGGCAGTGTGGTTTTCGTAGCAACAGGTCCGCTGTTCATTTGCTAGTATGTCTCACCGAAAAGTGGAACCAAAGCGTACATCAATCTGGCGAAAGCAAGATAGCTGCACTTGATATTTCTAAGGCATTTTACAGAGTTTGGCTCTTTTGTCGAAAATGCGTGCACTTGGGATCGATGACTCTCTTCTTCAAAGGATTAGAAACTACCTTTCGAAACGTTTAATTCAAGTTGTCTTGGACGGTTTCAAGTCTGATATTCACAAAATAAATGCTGGTGTACCCCAGGGCTCCGTTCTGTCTCCGACACTCTTTTTAATTTTCATTAATGATCTTTTGTCTGCTACTTCTAATCCAATTTATTCCTTTGCTGATGACAGCACTCTCTGCTTTTCATATTCATTTGCGGACCCACGTCCTTGCTCTTCGGCTTTTGAACTGAAACGGCAGCGTATGTTAAGCTCATTAAATTCCGATATTAGCACCATAGCCAATTGCGGAATTATCAACATGCTTCCAGAACACAATGCTGTCTGCTGTCGTTAAAGCGAAATCCAAATACACAGCCATTATCCGTGAATGGCACTTGCATCGTTGAAACCGAAAAACTTTCCATTCTCTTTATATATGTCAATGACAACTTACGTCCTCCAAAATACAGCAAAATGTCTAGGTTTCGTCTAGGGATGTAAGAAATATTTCACCCCCTCTGACCTGGTCTCAATATTTAAGGCGTTTATCCACCCGAAATTGGAGTACAATGCTCACATCTGGTCAGGTGATCCTAGGACCTCTTTGCGCTTGCTAGATAAGATCCAAAACCGTGCGATAAAACTCATAGGTGATACTAATATCACCTAATATCACAATGGACACCTTCGAACACCAACGTAATGTCTCGTTATCGCTATTTCCACCACCAGTGCTCCATAGAAATCGCCAGTAGCATTCCGCCCCTTCAAACTTTCAACCGCAACACCCGTCTCGCTATGAATACTCATCAGTGCACCCTCAGGACCACATTCGAACGTTCTCTAGAATATCGTGATTCATTTTTAAGCGGTACACTCGTTTATGAAATACCCTGCTGAGCTCTCTATTTCCTAGTCATTATAACCTTCAAACATTTAAAACCAACGTTCATTGGTACCTCTCAACATTATGTCCTGATCCAGCTTAGCGTTGATTCCTTTTAATCGGATTTAAAATAATTAACTACTCATTCCAATTTTTTTATATTAAAAAAATGTGCACATACAATATAAGCTAAATGAACTAAGTTGCTTAAATTGTATAAAACTAAAACTTAAAAAAAAAAACAATTTAAGGTAAATGAAGCATTTGAAGTTCTTAAACGAAGGACAACATCAAACCCCAATCAGAGACTACCTAAGGTGGAAATTCTCAGGAACGCCATTGAGTACATTGAAAGTCTAGAGGACTTGTTACAGGTAAAAAACAATATTTTCTAATTGATCTGTATTGCTTCTAACCGAAATCGACATTCTTCTCTTTAAGGAGTCATCACCCTCTCGTGGAATTGATAGTCTTTCGGAAAGTATTAGTAGCAAATCATGTCAGCAGGATTATTTGGTAAGTACGAGTAATTTTTAAAATTATATTTAAAAGCATTTCTAAATGAAACCAGCGCTTACAACTTTGCGAAAAAGACAGTCGTTCCTGTACCTTTACTGTTCTGCACTAAATTTATTTTGAGAACTTGCCTGATTTGATGAATGATTTTCACTGCAAAACAATGGACTGATGTAGCTGGTGTGACTAACTAGTAACTGGTCACTTCCGCCTTGGTATTGCCACGTCTGCAGATTCTTGTCTCCGATGAAGTTGATTACTGGATCTCGGCTTCGAAATAAATAGAAATAACAAGAAACTCGAACAAATACAATTCTTATTAAGTTTTCTTACCTTCTTGATCGACTTTGACCTGCTTATACTTCTAATAAGCAAAGTCGGTCTTGGCCACCTCTTAAGCCGACGTTCTTCGGCTGTAATTTTTTTTATGAACGAAGAACTTTGGTTCTGATTTTGGGTTATTTTTATTTGTTTCCATGAAGTCGAAAAAATGATATCGGCTAAGTGACCACCCCCAGAATTCATGACCCTTTGGGCCCGATTTGTGGCATTTTCCATCACCCTTGCCAGAACTTCCAGCGATAGGTCCTCGCATTTTTGACGGATATTCTCTTTGAGGGTTAGACGCGGATTTTCGGTCCCCAGAAGCGATAATTTTGCTTACTCACATATCCACAGAGTTGGAAATTGGCCTCGTCGCTCATGATGATTTTCGATGAAAAGTTGTCTCCTTCGTGGTCGAGATTAACGATGGATTAAGCGTAGGTTACATGCGCCTGGCGGTCAACAGCTGACAGCTGATGCACTGTCTGCACTTTGTAAGGGAACACCTTACAGTCCTTCACCAAAGTTCTCTGTCCTCTGCGACATTTTTCAACCAGAGCTGTGATATTCTCAACAGAACGTCTGCTCCGGGGCCGGCTAGACCTGGCAGCATTTCGTGTTGTCCCATAGTCTTTTAGGCTAGCGGATAAACGTCGTAGTATTTGCCCAGTTAGTGCCGGACGACTGGGAAATCTGCTGCGCCCACACTACCGACGAATTATTCCGCAAAAAAATCGTAACAACTATTTCGCGTTCTTTAGGAGTATTGCGATTCATGTCTTGTTGACGTGCATTTTGTATCTGTTTACTTCGCAAATGTCAAAGCTGAATTGACATTTGCCACCATTTGCAAAAACTATAGCATTTTCCGATAGGGTGATGACTTTTGTGCCACCTGCACAAATCTAATTTCATTGGCCTCCCTGCGCGAATTCCTTATTAGAAAACTCAAACGCGGTTAGACTTTTATAATTTTATTTATTAAAATAGGACTGGAAAAGTCTTATCTACAAGTTCGGATGTTGGTTCCAGCTGGATCAGCTACTTATCCGCTGAATGTGAGCTGTACACATATACTAGTTTGCGGTTCATTATGTCAATATCGCCGGACAGCTTGATAAGCTTGTATTTTCATCAATATGGCTTATGGGGACCTCTGCAGATTGGGCCAAATACTTTAGAAAGAAATTTCCTTTCTAAGGCTCAAAATATCCTCTCACCGTTGTTCGTTATTGTTCCCGATTACGACTTGACCGAAAGGAAGAGTGATTCGCACAATATTATTTTTGTTCATTGATGTGAAAGGGTCCTATAATGCTGCTGATTTGGACTACTGAGAGTATTTTGTTAAGCCCCCAAGTACCATTTCAACACACGCATGCGACAAGAATGAGAATTTTCATTGAAATTGAGGAAGCTTTCGACAGCATATGTAACTCGGCTAGACAACACACTAATAAAAGTTGTGTGGATAAAAGCAAGGCTGATGAAAAGGACCCTGATTGCGCATGCTGGCTGCGGATAATACTTGATGGCGGGTGGTAAATAGGGATTGTCCGTAAGGCGGCATCCTGTCACAATTCCTATAGTGCATGTTGATGAACTCACTTCTTGTTGCTCCTAATTGTCCTAACGTCTATGCCCAGGGATATCCGAATGATATAGCTGCACATGTCTTGCGGTTATTTGCTCTAAACCCCACGCAGTACTGATGATGATGACGCGTGACTGATGATTGATGCACTAAAAATGCGTCTTTCTGGCGTTACTGGCGTCTTTATTGAGGCAGACAATGTTAGATTTCACTCTTCGATTAGGTATTCTATTGACTCACGTGAGCATAGCTCCAAATGGCATGAATCTCTAGATATCCGGCCGATCAAACGAATGCTTACAGAGGCCCCTAAAAGTGCTGGCCTTTTCTTGTTGTCTCTCAGTTATAAAGACTGTATACTACTTGTAATAATCCTGAAATATTCTTAATCCTGAAATGTTCTAGAAAATAAAAGACATTGTTGCAACGTGGATAGACGACCGACTTTGTTTCCTATGGATATACCTATTACTTGAGGAATTCGACGACAAAGCTTCCCCTCCTTCAACTAGCCCCCAAAATTGTTGATGCTGCAGAACAACATCCCTCATGTCCCGACTCCCTACCGCCCTACTGAACCGGAGACGCTCCGCACTGCCATGTGCTACGTCTCTGTCGTAGTTGAGTCGCCTGTCCGCAGCTGTCCGCAGTTGTTCGAGCGACGTGGAAGATTAGCGGCATCGCTAATCTGTCCTGGATCAAAAGTTTCATGTCGAGGTAGAGGAACGCTTCTGAAGGAATAAAGTCGTCAATGTGCTCTCCCTCGTGATACATATAATTGGGGCAGTAAGCCCCGGAGGTCAGGTTGTTCGATGAGGTCATTGCTCTTGCAATGTGTCTTCGAGTCAATTTAATGACGAAATTGTCCGCTCTTATAAGGTTCGCCGGATAAAATTTTATGTACTCAGGCTCTGGTGTTCTATATAAGCGAAGTCAATCCCTCTCAAACATCCGAATCTTTTCCATTAAACTTGCTCTCACGTTGAACTACACTGGGCATCCAAATACAAGCATAGGCCGGATAAGGGCCAGATCACCTTCACCCTCGCATCGAGTTGGCTGCTATAAAACAGTCTCTTTGTAAGGGCAAAAGCACCCTTGGCTCTGGCCAGAGCAACATCTATATGTTTATTAAAATACAGATATTGATCTAGCCAGATCCCAAGGTATGTGACTACATTTCTACAAGCAAGTGGCTGTCCGTATTGTCCAACGATCGAAAACTTCCGCCAATTCCTTCTGGTATCCCTAGAGGCCCTAGACAAAGGCCTTCCGTTTTCTGAAAGTTGATTTTCAACTTCCAGTCATCGCAATATCGTTTAATTTTATCGAAGTCACGGTGCAAAAGAATATTGATGACTTCAATCTTTGGAACTGTTCTGTACGCGATTAAGTAGTCTCCGTACGCTACGGCATGGTGAAGTGAACCTATCGGATCACTTGTGTAAATGTTGAATAGGATCGGCGAATTTACCGCACCTTGTTGCAGACCGTTTTTAATGTGAAATGTTCCAGCAGAAGTCACATCGCCATTCTTCACGATGAACTGTCTTCTGGAGAGCATATCAAAAACAATATACAGCAGTGGTTTACTAATGCCCAACCTGTCCAGCTTGGAGAAGAGTCCCTCTAACCATACGGTATCGAAGGCCTTTTCCAAGTCAATCAGGCAGGCACCAGTGCACTGGTTCTTGCCTTTGTTCCATTCGATATCATAAACCAGTTTAGACGCAGCATGAATGACATCATGCCCCGCCTTGAAACTGAATTGATTATCCGGAACTATATGTTTGTCCTCAACCCACTTAGTCAGGACTCTATTGATCACCTTCTCGAAAACCTCAGAGATGTTTGGAAGAAGACTGATCGACCGGAGATTCGCCGGAGTGGATGTCCCTTTTGGGAATCGTAGTCTTCCAATGCGCTGAATAATGTGGATTATTAAATAATGTGGTGTTAATGTCCACCGCTTCTAGTGGGAGATGTCGAAGCACAATGTTCGGTATTTCATCGGTTCCCATTAATTTCTTACTTCTAAGCGATTCGAAGATCGTTTGGAGCTCTTCCTTCGAAATGAACGGGGGTAGTAGCCTATCGTCGGCGATGACAATCGAGCTCTCGATTCGCCAATTCACAATTTCATTACAAAGGTAGAAATTATGGACAAGGACTCGATTTTCCAGGTCGTGGTTCGGCCCAGTGATGTCATTTGCCTTGTCGCTCCTATAGCCTCTACCTTCTCTTGCGGATCCTCGATCACAAAGAAGTTGTCATCATCGACGGCCTCATTTGGATCGATACCTACTGCTAAAAGTATGTGCTCGTTGTCCGTCGTTCGGACCAGTGTCTGGGAAACGACGGACTATCCGTCGCCTTAAGGCCGAGATTGTCAAAAGTCTGTTAATGGAAATGTGGCCAAAAATCATCGTAAAAATTTCATCTCCTATGATCGTTTCTTTTAAGACATCCTTGCAGCCGGATTCTTTCAGTAGCAAATATGCAAGAGCAAAGCATAGTTTCCTATTTTCCTGTAGGCTCTGAAAAGTTCAAGAATGGTTATTGTAAACATTCGACTTCGAATGGTGTGTGATCCGCAGAGCAAGGATGGCATACTTGTTAATTAATTTGCTTGGAAAATTGCCCTCAATTTCTCCATCGAGTCACTAGAGGTGGTACCGTATCGGTGACACAGCTGCAGTTCCGGCATTAGAAACTCGTAGATCATTCGGAAACACACTACAGCAGTCAGTGTTTCTTCTTTGTTAAAAAAATAAGGGCCAATCATCCCTCGGGTAGAAATCGACCTCCACACTATGGTTTTTGGACAATATAATTGTCCCTTGTCTTTGTGGTCGTTGAAATCGATAAGAAGATGTGCTCCATCACGGAACAAGCGTTCTTGGTGTTCAAAGGCGTTCCAACATTTTTCCTGAGTGGGTTTCTCGCAAAAGGCAGAAAAGTTTAATATCTTTTTCAAAATTACATGTACTTTACCGATTTTTCAATACAAATTGAGGCCGGGATGTTTCTTACCGAGTTATGTGGATTCCGGGTTATTTTGCTTCTGCCGAGCTGTTGACGTTGATGACCTCGGAGGAATTCTGTCGACCATTGTCCCTTCTTGCCTGAATATTTGCACTCATGACCAGATCAGTTTACATTCAACGGACTCTCCACATTGTCTAAACCTGTGCTTCACACCAAAGTCTCGGTGATTCCGAGCAATCTGACGAGATTGGAAGGGATGCGAAAATGAATCATGGCTCTGTATAGCTCGATTCTAGAGATACTGACATATGCGGCCTTCAAATTAATAGCGGGCTGTGGGTATTGATCCAGATTTCATGGTTTTTCTCTTGAATACTACAGAAGATTTAGTCAATGGCATAGGCATACACACAACATATCAAATAAAATCTTATACGAGATATTAAGGCGATATACTCGTACTTGTGGTGGATCGGACAAACTATGCTCAGTCATACTTTTCTCAGACCAAATCTTGAAAATAAGGTGCTGTGTGTTGGCTTTCAAGTCATCTCTCCCTGACCAGTAGTCTAGCTTGGCATATTGATAGTTTTACTTCATTCCAGTCTTCATCCTCCGGGTTAAATGGTTCGTTCTGCCTCACTGCCAAACTTTGTAGCCTTACGGTTCTGTTCTATATTTTAACACCAACTGTGACTCTACTCCTAGGCTTCTTTATTCTTTACTACAGGCGCCTGTGCGGTTCTTGTCCTTCTACGTTTAGGTACAACTTCCGAACAGTATTCCTGGAGTAGCACTTCAACCGCTTATTCGCTTCTCACGCTCTTGTTCTTCTGCCGTCTTTGCTCGTGAATCGCACGAACTGCTAGTCCTTCTATGTTGAACTGCTCCACATGGTAGTAGATTTCAGAGGTTTCATGAGCTGCAGTGGTGGTCCGAGTATGTAATGGCGGCTGGGAATGTTCAGATTTCTAAAGTAATGGAGGAGCGCCTTAAGTCGATTGTAGTAACCCATTTTTTAGATATTTGAGCTTGTCCCATTCAGCGTTCATCCACAATTTTCTCCATAGCGGTAACCTGACTCGGGATCTCCCAATCTATGTGCTGATACCTTTTCCCAATAGAAAGTTCAAATAAGGCTAAATCTTCTCTCTCATGTCTAACGCAAAGTCTAAAAATATATCCCCTCCTCTCTGAAAGTCTATATCCAAAATTTTCATAGTTTATTGCCCCAAAACAGGTACAAATTGAATTCCGTTCGTCCCAAGTTACGCACAATTTAAAAACGTATCCATTTCCATAAGAGACCACGAATTTATTACATGTCAGCGAGAAGAATTTGAACTTCAAATCGGCGATACGGGCGGAACCACAATTCTTCTTCGTAATGCATCTCTGTCACCCAATTTCGGGGGAAGGTTTGTTTTTAGAATTTCTTTTCTCCGAATTTTTGAAAACACTTTTCTTCGAAGGGCACAAAAATCCTGAGGCATTTCCGATAACAGGGAAATGGAAAATGTTTTCACTTCTGCTGTCATTTAAATGAATTGTCTTAATAAATCAATAAATTTGTTTTAGCTTATTTCTATCTCAGTTTTCCTCCATAATATGGATTCTTTGATAGTGAAATTCCTCCTGTGACACATCACAAATGGTACCTTTGTAACATAGATCAGACTCGAAAGCTGAAAAAGTGACTTTCAGAGCCGTTTTGGTTGGGCAGCTTCCTTTAGATTTCTTAGTGCAAATCAGGTCACATTGGTATACGATTCCAATTTTTTCCCTCGACCAAAGTAAATCGATTGTAAAAAATTACTTCTTTGTGATTCTCACTATTTGGAGTATCTTATCAATTGAAAAAAACAATCTGCGGCCTTAACGTTGAGGTCTTTGGTACATTTGCCTTCTTATCCCCCATTCCATTACATGGGTTGGCTATGAAACCATCACCTTTTGGAATGATGCAGTGCGGACCCTTATTAATGAATACTTATACCCTCCTCTTAATTGTTGTAGTGCATTTTCAAATGCAACTGGGAAGCGGATAAGAAGCAGCTTTGTGTGAAGGCTGATTGCATTGTTCCGTATTAATTTCCAAAATACTCCAAATAACGGACTGTACTTTGCCGATTAAGCTGGCTATGTCCAGCTGTTGAGGCAATATTCCGAAGATGCTGCAAATTGCTCACTCCCTCCTCTACCTAGTACTAGCAAATCTTTTGGTATGCGAAATGAACACATCCATTCGCAAGAACCAATGAACGCATCCACTCCAACTTGACGGCTATTTGACAAGTGATATTGACGCAAAGATCCCGCGTAAAAAGCTCTTGACGTCAGTTGTTTGTAATCAATGAATGGGGGTCAGTCGAAAATTGTGCTGCCGTAATTGGCCAACAAAAATGCGGCTACGAAAAAAGCGAAATCTTTCGGATGTTGCGGCCGCTGAAAATCACACGAAACTTTGTGTACCGTGAAGTTGTTAGGTGATACTGTTGGAGCAAAATGTAGCCGCCCGTACTCTGTGCGAATGTCAGAAGTCATTAAAGCCGTGGAGAATCGAATTCTTGTCGCATGTCGCGCATTTTAAGATGTGATTTGGGACTGAGGGTATACAACTGACACACAGGCTACTTACTCACAGAAGAATTAAAACACAAACGTAAGCCAAAATCGAAAGCCTTTCTTCGCCAGTACGTGAAGAATGGTCACAGATGAATTTTGTTTACTAACGATAGAGTGTATGATCTGTCATTACGACATGCATCTGAACTCATTCCGAGAGTTCAACGAGGCCACCATTCAACTTCTGTGATGGTTTGGTAGGGAGTCGCCTACGATGGGGTTGTCGACCTACTTTTCTACCAAAACCTCGGCGAAATAGTAGCAAACGGATGTTTTAGAGAACGTTGTGGAGCCCTTAAGTAAAACACTATTCGCAAATAAACCGTGGACCTTTTAACAAGACTCCGTACTAGCTCATATGGCAGAAAAAAACTCAAACATGGCTCGAAAAATACGTTCCGAACTTCATTTAAAACAAATGATTGACCATCTGGTATCCCAGACCTCAATCCCTTTGACTGCAAACTATGATCCGTTCTGAACACTATGGCTTGCACTACCCGCTATCCAAGTATTGAGTCTTTGAAGCGTGTCCTTGTCCGAGCCATGGAAAATTTCCCAAAGCGTGAGACCGACTTCGCCGTTGCTGGAAGACAAATGGGGGTCATTTGGAATAAGATGTTCTACGATTTGTAGCCATTGAGTGATCCTTGGTATTTGTGACATAGTAAATTAATTGTACTCCTGGTATGTTCTTTTAACTGAATTTTATTCAGCCTCTCATAGAAAATCTCCTACAGTAGGTACAAGCAGCAACCACATGATCGCCTAGAGTCTGCAACATGCGAGCAAAGGACGGACAGTCACAGAAAAAATGGCCTGCCGTATCTTTACCACTGTCACAGCTGGGATTTGTGCCGACACATATTAGTACTTTGCGAAAAAAATAAGTAGACTGTCCTTACTAAAGATAGCAGACATAGAAAAACGTTCGTCTCGGGCACCGGCATCTTGAAAAATTATGCTCATACGAAGCCCAACTGGTAACAGAAGCAAGTTCGGGCCCTGAGAAAAAATCTGAGCTTTGCATAGGAAGTCTATCGGCGATTTTATTTCCCGTGATTACAGTGTGATCCAGAACCCAAACAAGACTCAATTCAGCCTTTAGACTACGTTCAGAGACGCCTTGTATTCTCTGAAGCGGTTAGAGGATTAAGTAAGGCCTTCAGTGCAGCTTGGCTATTGTTGTCGACACAGATACTTTGACTCCTTCAACGGATTTTCAAAATATAGTTCGTGGCCATAATGATTGATAAATCTCCGCTTACAAGGACAAGTTTTCCTAACGTGAAGTGAAATCCAAAGTCATCGTCCTCAAAACATCAGCCACGCACCTTAGATTGGGTTTGGACCCATCCATAAAGACCCGATTACATTCCATTCATGGCTCAGACGCAGATGTTTTAACATACAAGTGAGTTCCATTAGATATCCGATGTATTCTTATTATTGATCCAAAGAAGCCCCATGGCTTACACTATTAGAGAGCCCAGAAGCACGTGGAGGTTTTCGGCACCACAAGGTTAGTCTAAAGAGTGTATTTTAGCCTGGATGACAACTAAATATAGGCTGACCAGAAACTCTTTCCAATTGCAATGTTTCAGCAGTTGTCAAAGTCACCATTAACATCCAGCTGTCAAAACAATCAGTAAGGTGTGCCATTTCATCATGCATCGTTTTACGTTTGCCAAAGGTGCGGAAATTATTAAAAAATAACGAAATTCGGGTTCAATTCTAAATACGTGAATTTCGTCGTGAGGTTGGTCGCCATCGTGACTTCAACGCGCAGGCAATTCGTCTCACCGTGGAAAGGTTTGAGCGCGAGTACACTCTTTTGGATCTTAAGCCCCTAACCAGACAGATATTGGCGCGAAATGAAGAAACATAGCTGCTGCAGCGGCCAGTATCGAAGAAGACAGAAAATGTCGATTCGGTGCCGATCAGCTGAATTGGGAATCGTCAGAGACCCAACCCGGCATCTTACATTGGAGCCGAACAGAATCAGCAAGTGTTCGGCCAAGCGTCAATGAATCCGTTTTACTGTTTGGTGCGGCTTATGGCATGACGCCATTATCGGACTTCATTTCTTTCGAAATGAGGAAGGAGACACCGTTACCGTGAATGTTCTCACCTATAGAACGATGTTAACTGACTTCCTGTAGTCACAGTTCGACAACATCGATATATCCAAGATGTGGTTCCAACAATACGTTGCTACATGGATATACAAGCGACGCAACTCTCGAAGTTGTGAAGGAGAAATTTGGCGACTGGGCCATCTCACGGCGAGTATTCATCAGCTGGCCGCCGCGATCATGCGATTTGACACCACTCGATTATGTTTTCTGGGGCTACGTCATCTCCTTAGTCTACGCTAACAAGCCAACCACTTTGGACGACCTCGAGGCCAACAACACCACACATATTGAACCGAATCATCAAATATTGGACCGACCGCTTGAAGCACTGCCAGTGAAGCCGAGGTGGCCATTTGAATGATGTACTATTGCACACATAATGGCATGGATGCGGCTTCAAAATAAAGCCGGAATCAATTTACTAGCTCACACCATTGTTGTTTTATTTAAAGTTTTTTCCTATCGTTCTCATCTGGTCAGCTTTTACTAAGCTTTGTATAAAAAACGGATGGTGATGCTTTAAGCGCTAGTCAGCTTCAACCTGCTCGTAAGGAGACCAACCTCAATGGAATTGACTGAGAACTCATTTCTTTGCCGACCACGTAAACGTCAAGGGCTGTCTGCCGCTTTATTGTAGGCAGTCAGCATGGAGTTCTTTAGCATCAAGAGTTTAGAGTTCCCTTTTCATCAACACAGTGTTTAGTCCGCGCTGTTTCGAGTTTTTCTGCTGCCAGCCTTTGCAATTCGAAGCGTGAGATATGAAATAGCCGGTCTTGTCCCCGTAGGCATTTCGGAGTTTTGAATTGGATTTTCTCGCGACATCCAAATTCCGTTCACTCGAATTACAACCTTTTGCTAGTTACCAGCCGAACCTTATGCAAGAGGGAAGCCACCTTCAGTGTTATTCCTCAAAGTGGATTTGACCGTATCAACTGACTTCCATCCACCAGAACTACGATTATTGCAGGCTATTGCTTCGGTCATATCTGGACATTGTCTGCTGGGCTTTATTGTTTTCAATAACCTTGGTTTCTTCGTCCGATTTCCGTACGCTAGTACTGCAGCCTTTGACAATTGCATTACCGGTGTCATCCGAGCTTCATGGGCGGGATAAGTCATTGACACAGCTAGTGCCAGAAGCTTTCTTCTCTTAATATGTTGCTTGGGGCTTCCAATATCCATGTGCTAACCAAGGTCGAAAAGACGTCGGGTGGATTATAGATATTGTGAGTACCACTTGGAGTACCGTCCAACGTCAAGTCAGGATGTCATTGGAGCTTGTTTCAATATTTCTCCTTTGTTCCTTATTCAGGATCTAACTAAATAAAAGGTCCAATATAGTTTTAGCTATTCTGGGCGGATGCTTGAAACAAAGTACAGTGGAACCCTGGATAAAGCGATGACCACCACCAACTGGCTAGTGAAAACATTTGCCAACTGAAACAGTGTAGATGCGGTACATGCTATTGAACACAAGACCTCTGTACATAGACTGCCTATATAGTCGGGTGTACTCGTTGGTAGTATCTCCTTTGAGCTTGATCAGGGCGCTTCCGCATATTAGACTCCCATTGAAGAGGAAGACTTTTATGCGACTTTCGAGGTGTGTCCCAATACTTTCCGACCTGATTTCCTAACTCCGCACTATAACGTTCCAGTGACCTCTGTACTGGGGTACTACAAACGTAATCAAGGGCTTTTTACGAAGTCATCAGCTACCGTAGTTACCGACGGACCATGTCAGTTCGCACGCAGCTTGTCTTTGTTCACAGTGTCTTTTTTGCGTTCACCGGATTTTGTCACCGCTGAAAATGACAGAGGGATGTTCACAAAGTTGGAACAAAGCCAACTCCATTTAAATTGTTTTCTGTGATTATGAAGGCACCATAAACATGTTCCGGGAGGTCAGATAATCAATAAACAATATCACCTTGAAGTTCCGAAAAAATTACGTGGCGCTATGATAAGAAAATGACAGCATTTTCGGAGGAACTGCTTTTTTCAACAAGATAATATGCCAGAGCGTTCAGCGAACGATGTGCCACAATTTGCCCCCTGAGACTTTTGGCTCTTCCCATAAGAATAGAGACGGCATAGAGACGATTCAAATGAATGCGACGAGTGCACTCAAGGGTATTCTATTCATAAATTGACTACCAGAACTCCTTCAACATGTGAAAGCACCGGTGGAAGCGTCTTATTCAGTCGAATGGGGATTAATTCGGAGGATGCTACCGACCGGATTGCAAATAATAATGCCAATCCGGATATATGGTCACAGATTGTTTATTTTTGGGACAAATCTTGTATCTGAAAGATGGCTTATCGGCTTCCGATCGACTGATCAATTAAATCTTTTACTACCCGAGATATCTTCTAGATTGCAGTTGCTCAGACGCAAGCTGTCAGAGGTTGCTTTGTACTTTTCGAGCAGCTGTTCTCGTAGTTAACGCACATTACTATATATTCGTACAATAAAAGGCACATTCTCTGAAATAGTTGTCCATTTTCATTTCATTTCAGATGATTTCTAAACTTCCATGAGAAGAAGGGTATAAGGTAGTAAGGTTAGTGAAATTCCGCCGAACGCCAATCTGTAGGGTCAGACTCTTTTTGTGCCTTTCAGTTATAAAGGGTGAGCCAACAGCCATGCTATTTGTTATGAAATTTATTAATTAATAAGAGCTCGGTCTGTGGCAATTATGAGTGTAATACAACATCGTTCATGTGACCACCACGGTTTCTGTTGCAAGCGACCATCCGAAGGTCAAAATTATCGTTGCCTTTGGAAGAATAAGTGGGTCAATGGCCCCCATTTCAGTTTGGGGGTTATGTTTGAGATCCTGAATTGTCGCTGGGTTATTACCATAGACCTTACTCTTCAATTAACCCCACACCTTGGAGGCCAATCCACGTCTCCTCGAACCGAAATTATGCGACCTCCAAATGTCGTACGCAATAAATCGATTGATTGATGGCTTGTGTGGGCGGTAGCACCATTCTGTTGAAAACAGAGATCGTCCAGACCCAATTCATTCAATTTTGGAAAAAAAAAAAAATTGCCGGTCAACATGTTGCGGTAACGTCCTCCATTCACTGTAACTGAATCTCCAGCCTCTTCTTCGAAAAAGTACGGGCCAATGATGCCGCTAACCCATAAACCTCAGCATATAGTGACTTATTTGGGATGCATTGGTTTTTTCTGAATCCCGTATGGGTTTTCCGGTCCACAGAAACGACAATTTTGTTTATTTACGTACCCATCCATCCATGGGCTTCATCAGAAAAGATCAAATTCGATGACAAACGATAACGGTGGTCCAAAGGCTTTGTTGTGTAATTTGAATTTTATAGGCATGCAAATAATGATCAACTTTTAAAGTTCGCCGTAAAGTGGCATAAGTGAGACCCAATTGTTGACTTCGGCGACGAATTGAGGTGCCAGGCTGCCTTTGAACGCTTTTGCTCACAGTGGTGAGGTTTTTGCCTGTCGAAGTATGCTGATATGGAGATTGGACCGATACCGAGCCAGTTTCTTCAAAACGCTTCACCATTGCATGAATTCCGGACTCAACAGGGCGATTATGTTGACCGAAAAATTGGCGAATTATACGAAATATTACTTTTACAGATCGCCCATTTTCCTAACAAGATTCAATAGCAAAAGTGCATCGTTGTGTGGTAAACGACTATATGACTAAAATTGCCATAGATTGTATGATAGCTGTTAAAAATATTAACCATATTACATTCAGGAAGTGACAGTAATTGACAGCCAATATCCACACTATCTGTTGGCTAAACCTTTAGAAAAGTATGTCGAGTAGTTTTATGAGAAATGCGCTGCTCTCGAGGAAGTTATTACGCTAAAGTAGGTAGATACGTAAGTAAGAGCGGCTGTTTGAAACACCAACCCATTTAGGCCTATTGTCCCATTATGATCCCACCTGGATTTATGATCCTCTTACTAATGGAACCAGTTTGAGCTCACGATGAAGCGTAGGAGACTGTTTACGTCTATATTTTTTAGATCGCTTAAGTCATTGTAGAAGAAAACTCCTAAGTGAAGTTTTCTTCTCTGGTAGAGCGCTGAACATGTACATAGAAGGTGGAAGATCGTCTCATCTTCCTCCTCATCCATGCAGCTTCTACAGAAATCGTTTGTAGAAGTGCAAAGCCTTCTTGCGGGCTCGTCTATGAGGCATTATCCAATGATACCACCTATGATGGCACTGAGATGTTTCCTATATAGAAACATCAAACTCTTAGAGCGATTTAGATCTAGTTTTGTCCAGATCTGTTTAGACGCTAGATATGCTTGTCCAACAGTCCACCTAAGGTCTGTTATTTTATTTGCATCCAGCTTTAATATTAATTTGCATGTAGCGATTGGCATAGGTACCTATGCTACTACCCTTTTCTGGTAGAATAGGTAGAGTAGTTCCAATTTGGCGAGTTCATCGGCCCTACAGTTCCGTCCATTGTCTCTGTGGCATTCAATGGCGGTTTTAGAATTTAGTGAGACTGAGTCCATAGATTTGATAGCTGCCTGTCTATCCGAAAAGATGTGGGTATCCTTTGCAGATATCACGTTTTTCATCACCCAGGACAGAGCTTCTTTAATCGCCAAAATTTCCGCCTGGAACACGCTACAGTGATTTGGAAGACGGAAGGAGAGGCTTAGATTAAGATTATCTGAGAAAACACCGCCACCAACCCCGCTACCGGTTTTAGATCCATCTGAATAAAAGTGGATTGACTTGTCCTCCATGAAAGCATCTTCCTTCCAGAAGGATCTAGAGGGGAAGCTTACATGGAAGACTTTGTCAAACCTATGTTCAGGTATGGGGTAATCGAAGTTCTGGATTCCTAATGTATTAAGAATGTTAGCGTAGCCAAATGAATTATTTGTCCACTGTGTAGTCGCTTTAAGGCGAATAGCTGCAGTCGCAGCTCCTTGCATGCTGAAGATATCGATGGGTGTCAAGTGAAGCAGAATGTCTAATGCCGCAGAGTGAGTTGAAAGTGGGGCTCTGCTTATGCGTAGACATCCTGTTCTTTAGAACCGGCTTAAATTACTGCCTAAGGCCGTGCACTAGAAGACAAACCCCGTAAGTGAGTATCGATCTCATGACTGAGATGTATAGCCAGTGAATTATGCGAGGTTGAAGGCCCCATTTATTCCCAATGGCTTTTTTGCAAGAGAGTAAAGCAACTGAAGCTTTATTGACTCTTTCTTGGATGTTAGGTTTCCAGTTTAGTTTTGTCAAAAATGAGACCCAGATATTTTGCTGTATCCGAAAAGACTAAACTGGTACCATTTTTTGAGGGAGGGTCTGTAATTGGAATTTTCTATTTCAGTTTTGTTGCGGTTTACTTCCAATTCACAGCGATCTGTCCAACGGGTTAATCTGTTGAAATTTAGTTGAAGGAGTTCTTTAATGATATTCATGCTTAGCAACGCCATCCGCATACGTAATCACCCTTCTAACACCTGGTTCCAGGTATATCAGCAGTTCATTAGCCACTAAGTTCCAGAAGAAGGGGAGAAAGGACACCGCCTTGTCCTCTCTTGACACATCTTTTAGCAGAAGCCCCAACCAGTTTGGAGTTGATTATCCTGCTGTTTAGCATAAGACTGATCAACTCCCCAAGTGAGTCGTCCATCTCTTGATTTGGCAGCACAGTTGTGATTGACCCCTCTATGTCCAGGAAAGCAACCATTGTGTACTCTTTATCAATGAATGCAGAGCTGTTCCCACCAACTTTCCTTTACAGTTGACAAAAGTCTTGGATCAATTTTTTGTTCTAGAGTTTTCAGAAGGAAAGATGATTGACTGATAGGTCTGAGGGCCTTTGGGACAACCTGAGAACATTTTCTAGTTTTGAGAATGAAAACTACGTTGACTTCTCTAAATGACAGTGGAATGTGGATCAGTTCTCCACAGCTAATATTTTCTAGCCAAAGCAGAATAATATCTGAGGACCTCTGTAGCTCTGCAGGTATTATACCGTCTGGAACAGTAGACTTGCATGGTTTGAAGCTATGCAGCGTCCAGAGCAGTTTGTCTCTTGTAATCAGACCATGAATTTTGGTCACGGCTGCAGTAGCCCTGTTTGAGTTGCTACTGGCCGTGAATAGGGGGCTACCTGGATAGTGGGTGTCCAGTAGCAGGTTGAGTGATTAACCACTTGAGGTTGTCCAAGAGCCATCGTTTTTTTTTTCAAACAGCTAGGCATCATAGGATTTGTAGAGCGGACTTTCCTCAGCAGCGATGACTCAGAGGTTTCCGTGATTTTGTCACAGAAAGACCTCCAAGATTGTCGCTTTGCCTTCCTCAGTTCTTTTTTGTAGAATTTGAGGGACTCTTTGTATGAGTTTTATTACGTTAAAAAGTTTTCTGCAAGCGTTTCTGAGCAGTCCCGGTGCTGATGTCCAAGTGCGGGGTTTTCTTGTCTCTAGGTTGAATAAGAGAGCAAGAAGCGGACATAGCCTGATTGAGAGGCAGGGTGAATTCTTTGACTTTCATGTCAAACTTGTTGGTGTCACACAGGGGACTTGAGAGTTCAGGGGATAGCGTTTCTGACCGTATTCCTCTGTATTTTGGATAATCAGTTTTCCGATAATTTCGCTATGGTGGTTGGCTGGGAGGACCATCACTCAGGCTGAATTGGGTGTATCTGTGGTCTGAAAAGAAGTTTGTTAGCATTTGAGTGATGTTGTACGAGACAAGAGTGATGTCTAGCACTTCATGTCGGTTTCTTGTTATAAAAGTGGGCTCATTGCCTGCAACATTGGCAATGAGGTTAGCACTTGTAATATAATCAAAAAGTGACCATGCGATGAATTGCATCCGATGATGAGGCCAGTTTTTTGCCTTCCAGCTTCCAGTACTACCGCCTATTACGCCTAACATCCTCCTTTCTATGGAACTCTTGCTGGACTTTTGAAGGCACACTTCTGTAGATGAAATCAGTAAAAATTCTCTCATTAACACGTTCACATGATGTGCCCTTACAGATCTGGCTGTTTGACGTTTGAGTTTCTAAAATGTCATTTCCTTACACTTTCTGCGAATTTATACGTCCGATATGGTCCACGAGTTTCACTGAGAAGCCATCAGCTCTTGTTGGTCTTAAGCTGGTTACTGCGTGTATGTCACATTTAAAGAATCTTTATTGCTGAGCATAAATTAATCCGTGATCACTTCACTTCTCCCAAGTGAAATACTCAAAAACAACAATAACAAGCTCTGCCCAACAATCATCAATGTGAACATTATTATTTACCGTGCGATAATATGTTCGTCTGTCACCTAATGTCATCTAGCCAAGCACCTAATGAACATCTCTCTCTGTCTAGCTACCGTTAAGTCACACGAAAACAACAATTTAAGCTGCAACTGACACAAAATCAGCTCTAGACACGGAACATGCAATCCATTTTTGGTGTCATGTTTTTCATGGCAATTTGTCTTCGTGTCCCTTTGAAGGGAACACTGTTCCTCCTAACAAACAGTGGGGAGGCAATTTGCGCCCGATGCAACATCATACGAATAGAACCGTTCGTGCATCAGTTTAAGACGACCCAATAAAAGGGAGCACCGGTTTAAACTAAAACTGTCATGTAGCTCGATGAGAAATGCCATAAAATACCTCCAACACTTTTCTTTTCATTTTCATCGAAAAAGACGGAGAAGAGTATCCGTAGTGCAGCACTGGTCTTGTAGCTTAATCGTCGGCATAGGCCACACACACGGTTAACACGCGTCCTAAAAGCGAGATCCCACTTTTTTGTTCATCTAAAAATATCCGAATACATCAAAGTGACGTTATAAATTATTCCATTTACGCTGCTTGTCATTGATTCAAGTATTTTTATATGGCGGCAATATTACCGAAATGTCAAAATGATAATAAATTCGCCGTCAATTTGTTGAATTCGAATTTCGAGTTCGAATTTCGATTCCCATTCGAGTGTTATGAACAAAATGTCAACTGTCAACTGTCAACTGTCAACTGTCAACTGTTGATTGGGTATTTTGTGAATTTTGTAAATTAAAAAAATTCAATTTAAAAAGAATTTTAATTTGAATTGAATATTAAATTCATTTAAAAAAATTTTACGAATATCTCGTGTATCTTTCGTTTCTTAGTCTTGAGTTTTTTTGTTTCTTTTTTTCGAAGAAGAAAAAGAAGAACCTAATTGATGTTGAGAAATAAGAAACATTCATTTTCTTGGACTATCCTTCTTGCTGACTGGGTGACGATCGTGTTTTCGAGAGACGAATGCGGACTATGAATTTGATTAATGTCTTGCGGGAAATTCGTCATTGAGCGTGTAGCTTTTTAAATGTGTTTTAAATAGATTACAAAGCGCTTGGACAACACTTCTTGGCACTCATGGTGGGAGTTTTCGTGCAAATGAAAAAAATATAAAATAAAAGAAGCGTCGAACGTTCTACAAGTTTGCGTTGGCTTTGGATTGGATTGGAGCTGTCTCGAGGGAGTGGTTTTTAGTTAATAAATTAGCATCACTTAACAGAAAGTGGTTTTGTTTGTTAATAATTTTTTTTGTTTTCAGTTTCATTTAAGGTTGTCCTTATTTTAAGCACTTTTGACAGTTAACATAATAGAGGGGATTTATTTAAAATTATGGTGAAGGACCTTTGCTTTGTTGGCGAATTTAACAGTATTTTAGAGAAGGAATGTTAGCGACGGTGGCTTATACTTTGATTTACAGAGACCATTGGTCTCTATTAATGAATTTACAGTCTTACAATCTTAAACTGTATTCAGCTACTACTCTCGGGCGGCATACTGTTATTTTGAGACCTGTCAACATCTACGCACTATCGAATATAGACCTTTTTCAAGTCCTTAGTCATTTTACTTAGGGTTCCACACTTTTCTCCAATTAAGCTGGATTTCATAGATGACTACCTGTAGTAAAGAGCTTCTCAATTCTATTTTCCACATAATAGTAGGTTAGCCAATAAGTTCCCCCTGTTTTTTTGATTTCAATTAAGGATTAAATATTTATTGTAAGGAAAAACTGTCCTAAAGGGTGACCAGACAGGAACGATTGGAAAAAAAATTAAATAGAACAACAACGGTGTGAAATATAAAATTGATTCTGGCTCTATTTTGAAGCTACGTTCATGTAATTATGCCGGCTTCGCTGGCAGTGCCTCAAGCGGCCGATCCAATTTTTGATGAATCGGTCCAATATGTACGGCGTAATTCCGCCAATAACGTGTCGAATGTTGGCCTCGAGCTCGTCTAAAGCAGTTAACATGTTAGCGTGGACTAAGGACTTGACGTAGCCCCAGCGATAATAGTCGAGTGGTGTCAAATCACATGATCGAGGCGGCCAATTGATGAACGCTCGCCGTGAGATGACCCAGAATCCAAATTTCTCCTTCACAACTTCGAGCGTTGCGTCGCTTGTATGGCATGTTTTGCTGGATATATCGGTGTTGACCAGCTTTGACCACTGAAAGTCGGCTAACATCGCTCTATATCTGAGACCATTGACAGTAATGGTGTCCCCTTCCGATGATACCGCCATGCCATAAACCGCACCAAACAGTCAATTTTTTGAGGATGTATTAATGCTTGGCCGAGCAAATCCGGATCTCCGGCCAACATTTCCAGCGCCCAATTAGCGAACTCACGGCATTGTCTATGGTCGTCCGGCTTCAATTCTTGCGTCAGCACAATGATATGTGGATATAGGCTCAAATCCAACGCCCTGGAGGTGACCAATTTAGCTGATTGGCGCCGAATCGACATTTCTGGGCCTTCTTCGATACTGGCCGCTGCGGTGGATATGTTTTCTTCATTTCGCACCAATCTCTATCTGATTGGTGGCTTTAAATCCAAAAGAGTGTACTTACGCTCAAACTTTTCCACGGTGAGACGAAGTGCCTGCACACTGAGGCCGTGATGACGACCCACCTCACGACGAAATTCACGTTGCGTAGTTACAACTGAGCCGGACTTTCGATAATATTTTTAAATAATTTCCGCACTTTCAACAAGCGCAAAACGATGGATGATGAAATGGCAAACGTTATTGAATATTTTGACAGCTGGATGTCATTGGTAAATTTGACATTTGCGCAAACTTAGATAGGAAGTCTTGAGCTTCCGACACGTGAGCGAGCGTTTTATGACAATCTTTACCATGGCTAAATTTGTTAACATAGGCCTAATAAGAGCCCATGCCCCTACGGAGTACTAGGACGACGCCACCAAAGAATATTTCTAAGAGCTCATCAACAAGACATACGAGCAATTTCCGAAGTATGAGGCGAAGCCAGGATTTTCAAGGAGGACATCTTTGGTAAGCAAAACCTACACGACTCCACGTCTTGCAAAGGACTTTGTCTTACTGACTTTGCGGCTGGACGAAATGTCAATATAGCAACACACGATTTCCTCATCCCATATGTAATGGGGACATCAAACCCCAAATCAAATTAATCATTTTGCCATGCATGTAAGGCATGCCTCCAGTATTCTGGATGTCAGAATGTTCGGTAGACATTGACTCCAATCACCACTTTGTTGAAGCCAAGGTATAAATGCGGATTTCCCAAACGCCACAAAAAAGAAGAACTACTGTGAAGAAAAGCTGTGATCGCAAGAGGCCGCCAGAATATTCGTGGACGAATTTGGGGGTATCTTTTAACAACTCCTATATTTACATCATCAGGTACCGAAGACCAGTGACAACGCTACCAACGTTTACCTCCATCCACAATTCCCTGGTTAGATGAACAATACCGGCAACCCCATGCAGCTAAATAAGAAGCGTCCAAAGCGGCGCTGCAATGAATGACGTGAGCTGCTCGTGACTACACGACGATGAAAGCCAAAACTTCTGTCTACCTGACCAAAATGACGTAAGGATAATAATACCTACCGGCTTAGCTACTAGAAATGACTTTGTGGAGTTCATGTACCAACTCATTTATGTGGATGAATGAAATCTCAGCATCGTTTGCCCGATTCACAAAAAGGTAGACCTCTCAACAACGCCAACTATAGACGTATAAGTCCCTTCAACAACGCATACAAGATTTTGTCTGCCATATTGTATGAAAGTCTGAAACCCTTTGTCAACAACCTGAGTGGCCCCTATCAGTGTGGTTTCAGATCAAGAAAGGCCGCAATCGACCAATTCCTCACACTCCGGCAGATCCTGGAAAAAGCTCAATAAGTCCAAATTGGTACCCACCATCTTTTCATCGGACTTAAGGGCGCATATGACAGCATTTATAGAGAAAAGCTATATAGAACCACGTCTAGTTTTTGCATCTCTGCTAGACTCGTCCATCTCTGCGGAATGACGATGGAGAACGCTCACTGCTCGATCAAAGTCAGTATCGACTGAACCGAGACGTTTGAAGCCAAAAATGGTTTTAGACAAGGTAACGTCCTGTCATGTGATTCCTTTATCATCATACTTGAAATTGCTATGCAGTCTGTGTAGCTATAAGCCTACGCCGATGATATCGACATAATTGGGAGAACTCAGCGAGTTGTCACGGGTGCTGTCGCTAGGATTGCAGCGGAAGCAGCCAAAACGGGTTTAGAGCTAAATGAGGGCAAACCCAAATATATATATGTATTCTGTCAACAAGGTGGGACCCACAACATCGATGAATTGGACAGAACGTCACGAGGTAGTAAATGACTTTTCTGAGCATACCTTGGGTCTTCTATAAATTCTGCCAACAATACCTAAGCATAAATAAAACGAAAAATCACTCTTGCCAATCGCTGTTTGTTTGGGCTGAAAAGGCAATTGAGTAGTAAGGCCCTATCCCGAAATATTATCGGATCTCTATATAAAATCTTGATCATCCTAGCCCTGCTATATGACGCAAAAACATCTATCGAAATTGGATGAAGATATCCTCAGTTGGTCCCGTTACGTTGATGGGCTTCGGAGGAGACAATTCACCGGCGAACTATACGATCTAGTCAGAAAATGGCTTAGATATGTAGAGCACGAGTCTAAACGTTAGGGACAGCGCAGAAGAGGAAGACCTTACCTTAGGTGTCGGGCACGACTAAAAGGGGACCTCAACCGACCTAGAGTGAGCAATTGGGGGCAGTTAGCTAAAGACCGGACTAACTGGGGAAGTTTGTTAGTTGAGGCCCAGGCCCGAGCTGTAGCGCCATGTATGTAAGCATTCTGCCAGCTTTCGGGCAATTTCACAATTATCCTTTCGTAGAAAGTTTGATTTTTCTTGGCGGAGGATTGCTCCAAATAGATTTTACAAGCTTCCAGGGAGACGACTTTTTTCCATTAAGTAAGTTAAGTAAGCGTGTTCCAATTAAGCAGTTCCGGACGTTTATCGCTGATATCATCCTTCAGTCTATCCATTTGAGAGAGTTCTTATCGGTATTAATGGTTTTGCTATGAATAATTCCTTTCCAATTTCACCAAATACAGATCATAACCTTCTTGGGATGAAGGCCAGCTTTTAGAATGGCTAAAAGTAGCTCATCTCGTTTGCTCCTTGATCTTTTGTGTAGAGAATCCACTTTTCATCGCCCGTTTTAAAAATGGTGCACTTTCGTTGCGTTTCTTCAGGCAGTTGCCTGATAAAAGAGAATAAACTCTAGATACTCGTATGTAGAAATTGACAGATCAGGACTTACAAATAGTATGTAATAGTAGACCCTTAATTTATTTACACATGTGATGTAAGCTTTACCACATTCAATTGCTTTGCAAAAGGGGCCGTAAGGATACCTATTATCCGTCTAAAGTCCGTTTTCTTTAGAGGTAGAATGAATACTTTTATTAAGATGCCTAGACGCATGCTTTTGATTAGTCTTCAATCTGCGGAGTTCTGCTATCAGCGATTTTTGTCGATAAATATATAAAGTGGGGATCGCTCAAAATGGAAAAAGGACAAGAACATTTGGAGACGCACATGGAATGAACAGGCCCCCCCAGGAGTAGATCTCCCACTGGACTTAGACTTGTCGGTCTTCTGACAGTGTAAATTAGTTTTCGACAAGACATGGGACTTGTCACCGAGGAGAGTCCTTTAGGTCTACATGTCCATGATAAGGCCAATTATATCATATGGGTCGGTTGTCTAGTAGAACAAATGTTCATGCAAATACGTCACTGTTGCTTCTACCAGACTTCAAACAACAGTCTGTTTCGGTAGCATTGGGGCCTTACCTAGCACGACTGGCTCTGCTCATTCCCCTTCATATCACGGACTTCACTCTCAAAGCCATATTCTATTTAAAGGAAAGTGGAATTAAATCAGATCCAGAATTCGAACTTGCTTTATTACAGCCTGTGACCTTCTTTAGGGCTTTCACTGACGAATGATTCATGACTCTCCAGGCTGCCGGCAGAAAAACCAATGTTTCCCAATATCTCTAAGAGCGACTTTCTTACTGTTCTTCAGTAGGAAATACTGCAGGCTCTGTACTGGCGTCGGCAAGGTACCAGGATTTTGCTAAGCACTTAAGTTTGGGCCTAACACAAGGTGATGAATACACCGCGAAGCACTACCTCTGTGAATGTCCGGCATCAGGCTGAAAGTATTATAAGTACTTGGCGCTGATGTGATGGGTGCTGGTATTGTTGGCACTTTATCACTGAAACGCTTACTCGTCTTTCATCGATTGTGTATGGACAAGATATTTGTATGAATGCTCCATTCCGACAGAATGACCTGAATAAAAGAGGGATGAAAAACTGTGACGTAATTGTTGTAATTATTGTGGGACGTGAGCTAGCCCTAGCCGAAGATGCTATAATTTTTGTAAATGGCGGAAAATGTCAATTCTACTTTGACATTTGTGAAATAAACAGACACAAAATAGACGTCAATAAGACATGAATCGCTATACTCCTAAAGACCAGGAAGGTCGTCCGACACCGACTGGGCAAACACTACGACGTTAAGTCGGTTGCCTAAAAGAGTATGGGATAAAATCAGACGTTGCCAGGTCTGGCCGGCCGCGGAGCAGCAATTCTGATGAGAATATCGTAGCTGTGTTTGAAGAAGAAATCGGCGCAGGCCAAACGACTACTGTGGTAGGCGAGCGCTATAAAGCCGTGTTCAGCTACACTCTGCTATCTCAACTGAATGAATTGGGACTGTAGAATATGTACTTCATAGTGCATAGTGCACGAGCCACAATCAAAATTCTGAGAGCTGCATTTCCGGTTCGCCTAATCTTTCGTTTTGGTCATTTGTACTGGCCAGCAAGATCTGCTAATTTTACCTTTCCAGGCTTGTTTTTGTGTTTTTCTTTTTTTTGAAGTCACGAGTCTATGTCAACAAGCTCAGACTCTTGAAGCCCTCAAAGAGAATATCCATCAAGAAAGCAACGACATATCGCCAGAAGTTTTGGCAAGAGTGATGGAAACTGCCACATATCGGGCCCGAATGGTCATCAATTCTGGCGGCGGCCACTTAATCGATATCATTTTCTCGATTTAATAGAAAAAGTCATGAGGTAAACATAATCCAAAAACAGAATCAAAGTTTTTCACTCTTAAAAAAATTACAGCCAAAGAACATCGGATGATAACTTTTGCGCCACCTTGTATGAAACATGCATAAGGCATAACTTCGTCAACATCAGCCTGATACGTGCTCACTACCCAGAACACAATGAAAGAAGCTTCCAAAGAATTTTCCTTAGAGCTGTTCGACAAAACATGGAAGCAATATCAAAATACTCGTATCCCAATATCGCTTTTATGATTTTAAGGCCAAGTTAGAGAAAGAGAATTGGTATGCTGACAATTGGTAAGCGGACTTAGACTAATTGTCTTTGCTGTGAGGCGGAATGTCGCTGGCAGATGGTTTTCTAACCTTAGAATTGATAAAGGAACTTGAAAATCGTCTCATTATCAATCAAATTGACCATATAAACGGCTTTTACAACCCCCGTGGATCCCGTGCTTCTCAACCACCCGAAAAGTCCTACATAACTTGTATCAGGGCCTGAAAACCCCTGTCACCAACAGAACGTACCTGGATTCTTAACGTAAGCCACCTGTCATAAGACCTTATGTTTACGAGGTGCCCATACACCCATAGGGAGCAAGGATACTCCTTGCCATCGCATACCTACATTAATAGTATATTACCAAAGCAGAACTTGTGTTGGAGGCACAAGTTCCACCCTTGGTAAGAGTCGAGGCCGACCTAAAACATCTTGCTGTTCTTAGGGTCACAGCACCCAGTACTTTATTTGCAACTCTACAATGGGCAAAACCAAGGAATACCCGTACCCGCGATTTGGGTTTAAACCACAGCCACCATGACGCTCCCACAAGGGGGCCTACCTCTATCAAGTCAGGCCCGGACCGAAATCCGGGGGGCTCCTGACTCCCATGGTACCGTGATTTAAATCCTGGTATGGACTACCAGTGGTCAAGCCGCCAACAAGACCTATGACCCGCAACTTGTAAATCGTAGCAACCATTCAGAGGCTGTAATCTGAAGATGTTTACGATAAGACCAGTAAGAAAAATCTGCCCCCGCTTTTTATTAGACAACGTCATTGATGGGCGAAGCCTTGATAATTGGGCGGGGGCCCGCCCCTGTCACCAACAGCAAGACGCCGCAACTATTGTACTGGGTTTCAGCCGACCATTCCCATTTGATTATTGGTGTGAGCACAAGAAGCAAAACAGCTCGCCTACGCAGTGGTATTGCAAAGAAGTGCCAAAGCTGCTTCTGCGCTCTTTGATCAAAGGAGTCGGAAAGAATTTCGGCTTCTTCAAGAGGAAAAGGAGCACGTGATTGTTATGATGGAGAGGTGCTGCTCCAAGAAAAACGTTCGAAAATACCCCCATAGATATGAACAACGAATTTCAGTAATAGAATGACCATTTCTAAAGATTTATATGAGTAAAACACAAATTCCGCATTCAATCGGAATAATTCATTCAGGGGCGGTGAAAACCAAGTTTTCTACTCAGCTGAGCAAAGTGAAATAAAGAATTCAAACCTGATTAAAGTTTAAGTTGGACAGCAATCATGCAGGCCTAGAAATGACTTAGCAGGCTTAATACACTCATTTTCAATTTGATTGGAGTAGGTCATCGTTTGGTCGATTTGCAAGAAAAAAGCCCCTTTAAGCTGCTTCAATTGACCAGACATGGGTCTCCTTAGCATCGCATACAAAAACTTGTATGCCGTGTTATGTGAACGTCTGAAACCATTTTTCAAAGATTTTATTGGTCCGGCCTTAGGAGTGTTATAGCCACAATTATGACCTCCTTATCGATTTAAGGGCCGCATATGACATCGTCAAAAGAGACAAGCTATTCGGGGCCATCTCTAGTGTCTGTGTCCCTGCCAAACATGTCAAATTGCGCAGATTGATGGAGAACGGGCATTGCCCCATAAACTTTTGATGTCAACTCAGATAGTTTGAGCCGGAAATTCAAGCGCTAAAAAATCGGGTGAACAGAATTGAAGGCATACTTGACAAGAAGAAATACGCGCTGGGTATTACATCGATCTGCTCCTGGTAGCCGATCTTTTGACTACTTATGTAACTCGCCACACAACACGGCTTGGATCAATCACTGATTTTGTGGATAAAAACAATGCTGGTGAATTGGAAACTGAGTGCGGATGCTGTCTGCGGTCAATACGTGATGACGGGGGTAAACAGGGGTTATCCGCAAGGCGGCGTTCTGTCTCCACAAACATGGCTATGATAAAACCTATTTCATCCCATGCGTCGGTTGTCTGGTGGAACGAAAATACCTCACTGCTGCTTTTAACAAACTCCAAAGAATGGTCCGTCTCAGCTCTCCATGCAGCTAGGAGCATGCTTGGTTCTACTCTAGACGCCCCATAACTCTCCCTCTTCTTGATACTCATATTTATATCATGGGCTGCATTCTCAAAGCCATTTTCCGATTAAAACGGAGTGTAGTCGAACTTGAATGTCGACCGTCGTTTATTTCTGGTCTTTTGGGCATAGGGTCCGATCGTAAAGGGTGTTTTCTTTAGAGGTATCCAAAATTAATATTAAATAAAACACTTGGAGCTAATGTGAATATATATAATATTAGCTCTATTTAATAGATAATTTTATACCAATAGTGTTTAAATATGACATCAGGCACATTCGCTTTAATAAAGCTCAGTCTTGAAGTCCAATTTTCGACAACTTTATCGAGCAACTGGGGCCGTATATCAGCAATAACACGGTGAATGTTGGCTTCCAAATCGTCCAACGTCTCTGGCTTATCGGCATAGACTAGTGACTTCATATACCCCTAAAGAAAGTAATCTAAAGGTGTGAGATCACAGGATCGTGGAGGCCAGTTAATTGGTCCATTACGCGAAATTATGCGCTCAGCAAATGATTCCCGCAATAAATTGATGATGTCGCGCGCCGTGTAGCATGTTGAGCCATCTTGTTGAAACCAAAGCTCCGTCACGTCAATGCCATTCAACGAAGAAGTCAGAAATCACGTTGCTATAGCCCATAAAGCACACCAAACAATGAGTTTTAATGGCTGTGAAGGTGTCTCGACAAAAGCTTCTGGGTGTTCTCCACTCCAAATTCGGCAATTTTGCTTGTTTACGTATCCATTTAACTAAAAATGGGTGTCATCGGAAAACAAAATTTTGCGTTGAAAATGAGGACCAAGCTGAATCATGTTTTCGGCCCATTCACCGAACCTACGACGCGTACGAGTATAATGGTCACACAGTTTCAACTCTTCCACAAGCTGGATCTTATTAGCTTTCAAGCAAAGAACTTTCCGTAAAATCTTCCACAAAGTGGATGGGCATAACTCCAATTGCTGTGCACGATGGCGAATCGACTCACTCGGATTCTCCTCAACAACGGTCATAACTTGTTCTGCTCGTACTGTTTTTGGGAATGCGTATTATGCCCTACAGTATAGGTGGTACGAAAACGATTCATCGCGTTCCGAATAACTTGCTCAGATGGACGATTATGTCGACCGTAAAATGGACGTTGCGCTCGATAAATTTTTGGAACCGAACCATGGAGATGCACGCAATCCTATATAATGTGAAGATTTGGCAGCGGGGCAAAGTCTCTGCGCCGGCAACAATAGCCAAGCAGTGCTGAACTCCTTAATTAATCCTCTAACTACCTCCAAGTTATCGTAATTCGAAAATACAAGATTTTTCTGTCGGAAGTCGGAATGCTAAATTCGCTGAGTCTTGTTTGGGTCCCAGGTCACAATGGGATCACGACAAATAAAAACGTCGGCTCAGAGGAAGGCTTTTCAATGGCTTTTCAATACCTGAACTTGCGTTCTGCCTTGACACTTGTGTTTCATAACAGTTCACAACGGTTTTACGAAGCACCTTAGTATGAAAGGTATAGTGACATAATATTCTACTGCTTTGTGAGTGATGACGACACATCTGTAAGTGTCAGGCCTACGCTCGCATCAGGATGATGTCATTGAAGCGCTTACTCATCTTTCGAATGGCTAAGAAATTTTGGTACAAGAACTTACACGGAGTACAATGCACTTCTTAGAGAAGGTTCTATGTGCTCTGTTCCGATAGAAAACAAATGTGGAACTTTTTTAAAACATCTCAAACTTCATCATGACTCGCGATAGGAGTATATTACGGGTTTATCGAATGATCGGGTTAAGTGGCATCATACAAATGGACTAAAAAGATGGTTATTGGACAATGATTAGGGATTATTTCTTCGAAAATAGGGATACAATTTGATCCAGACGAAATGTAGTTCTAGCAGGATACAGCTGTGTACCATAGTGCTATGATACCACAATTGTTTAACTCAATGTTGGTTGTTATTTAAAAAAAAAATGTATATAGCCCAGGAAAAACATCTTTAGTATAAGACAATTAACTTTCTAGTCCTACACCGGCGAACCTGATTCTGGGGACTAGCAGATATAATAGCGAATTATCCGAGCTCTATAGGAACACCGACTTGCCCAGAAAAGTACGCACAAGTTAGCTTAGATGGCTACCGCATTGACTGACCAAGCAGTACAGGAAGAACTCTACTCAAGAAGCACGGACAAGTAGAAGGGATTTTTAAAAAATCTCGCAGTGCGCTATTGGGCCAAAGGCATAAATTCAGAAACAGTGATCAGTGCAGGTCCTCGAAAAGCTTAGACAGAGCTCTAATCGTAATATAAAAAATAATGCATCAGAAAAGCAATTCATGAGGGAGACGACACTGAGGATGACTACGGTATTCCTATTCATTCGATCAAGATGCCTCCTCATAACAATTCTTCAAAACAATTTCAAACAAGATTTCAAAACAATGTCTCTGATGCGGCAGAATCCTTAGATCTATCCAAATACTGATATACGTTAATTGATCCATCGAAGGCACTTTAATAAATTCCATAAAGCACATAGTAAACGTCTGCTTTCGTTACGTTTCATAAATTTCACGGGACCGTCCACGCCATGACCAATTAAAATTGTCATAAAGTAAATGATAAATAAGATGCCCTAGAGCTACCTATTCCGCGCCTTTTGTCACTCCAAGCGGTTGGCATTTGATCATCAACACAAAAAATTAAAGAACAAATATATTTTAATAGAACATCAAACAGACAAAGTGTCATATGGCCATTACCGATTCCGCAACGAAACAAGTCACCTCAATTAATCGATTCAAAAGTCGAATTAATAATTTTGAAAAATTCCCAAGTCAACTGGATGCCACATCCATTGCTCAGTGTTGGATTTTTCGGTGAATGCAATTAACACAGAGCGCACCTCATGGTGCGTCGCTTAGCTTCAATTAAAGGAGACCCCAAATCTGTCAGTCAATAGCGTCAGATCAAAGTGACACTAAGGGTTGTCTCGCGTACGCCATCCAATTCTCACACCACTCACAACTCTCACCCAAGTCGCACAACAATGTGCCTGTAAATATTTTATAATTAAATTTAAATCGCTGCATGTTGGATGGCTGCTCTAGGTTGTATGTCTTTTCGTTTGGAATTTAATTTTAATGACTCCTTTCGCCTATTTATAGATCGGTCCGTATCAAGATCGTCTTCGGATCCCTCAAGAGTCATCGTAAAGAGCATCAGATCGGTTGGAGAACGGGCTGAGGTAGGCATCTTCTTAGCAGCAACAGGGTGCAACAGTGTTCAACAGTGTGCGACGCTTTGACGTTATGGATTCAGAATTTTGATTTTGATTTTATGGCATTTGGCCAAAATCCAATCAAAACTATGACACACCACCACACAACCAGCAACTTGTAGAGCAGATATCAAACGTTTATGGTAAATTAGCAAATTTGTTCATTGTGCATAATGAATGGTGTTCCTTGATGTAGCAGTCGTGCAGAGGGGATGTCACTTCTGAATCTGGATGCTGGATAGGAATCTTCCTACTGGTAGGAGTATGTTGCTTTAGTTAGTTCCCTCGAGATGCAATCTGAGCATGATGCACTATTTATATAATTTGCGGAAACCGTGTAAATCTTTTACTAAGCTAGTGATACGTATTGAGGAGTTTCTGTTCTATATTGTTTCAGGATATTAGGCAGGAAGTCTATGATTTTGCCATGTATGCCAGCATGGCTTAGGGTTCTTTTTCGAACATTTTAGTCTGCAGTGATTTACTTTTTGCAACAGTGTGTGCCCTTTAAGTGAGATAGTAGGCATCCCTTCTCAACACTCAACCCATATTACATTAGTTTTGCAAGTCAAATCCGCTTGAACGCGATCAGTAACTTGCTGGCAAGCACGAGAACTTATTTGATGTGTAGTCATAGTTACAGTTCTTAACAGTAGTAAAGTAGTAGCACCCAACTCTCTAATTTTTTTTAAAGTCTGACGACTGATTTGTATCCGGAAGTTCGGGCCGTCATAGTATTCCAGCATCGCTGTCACTTCGAATATCTGCCTAACTTTCAGAACTATGAAATTGAACCTAACGCTCTACTCGTGTCTTGGATTAAGCAGCTTCTCGATATGTGTTTTTGCTGCGCCAAGCCAGTAGCCCATACTCTGTGAAGTGAGCATCCCTTAGGAAATGGTTGGCAATAGTGCTGCCTGGACGACTGTGTGTATCAACAAGGACATTGTCTTCATTACTAGATATGTATGTCGACACATAAAAAAGTTTTTAATATTTCATAAGTTATTAGGGCAACACTGGGTACTGTGGACTTGGAATAAGCATGAGTTTTGTTTTTGATGCGATTGCCAGCCCATTGTCACGACACCATTTGCCGGCTTTATAAAACTCGTCTTCAACTTCACAGCTGCTTCTGTGTTGTAAATACATACAAAGAGATTTACTCTATGGTCTATGATATGCCTCATCAGTCGGCGTCTAGCCTTTTGCTACAATAAATCACATAGCCATACAAATATTGAGTAGTTTGTTTTATTAATCATTCATTCAAAGCCTTGTTGATATCACATGGAGCTGCCGGAAAAGGAAATTAAATGGTTAATTATTATACAACTAGCTGACCCCGCAGACGTTGCCCTGCGTCATTTTAATGCAGAAAATCTGTGGTCAATTGTCTATTGCAATTGATGCTTTGTATTAAAATATTTGCTGGATGGGTTGCGGTCGGGTCGATTTTGAATTGTATTTCCCCTCATTGAAGCACTCTGTGATAAACGATATTTCTCGTTTTGTTGTCAGATGCGAAAACGATCAAATCGGACGGCTTTCCGACACGGGAACATGCGACATCCAGTTGACCGTGTGAAAAACATTCATTTTCCAGATTCAGGCCACAAACACTCAATGATTGGCTTTGTGATTTATTGATTGTCATGGCAAATGCGAGACGAATTGGAAATTGAATTCGCTTAAACTCGAATGGCATATCAGTTGGGATCATTGCAATTCTCGGAATGAGAACTTTCTCACCTTTGAACTTTCCTTTTAGTACTCTCGCGTAACCACTAAACGTGTTCCGTTGCATAATTTTGGTTGATTGAGATTGCGAAGCATGATGACGACTGAACCAACCTTCAATTGTAAATTGCGTGGTGGCAAGCCAGGCACATCTAATAGATTCAAAAACTCAGTTGGATAGTTGGTTGCTTCGTCTTTGTTTGTTACACAGTCGATGGATTTGAAGGAATGCAGGGAACCAACGATTTGATTTTGAATTGTGCAGTTGAAGTGATCCACATCCTTGTTCTTGGCCACTAAAATTGTTCTCTCACTCAGCCAATCGTAGTTTTTGTGGTTAACAATGATGTTCGGAAACACTTTGTTGATGAGCTCCTCTTTCGTTGAGACAAAATTGCAAAAATTTGACGAGAACAAAATCAATCCATTCGATGCGTCGACAGGAACACAACCATTACCGATAGTTAGCAGTTGATTGGAGAACACTCCGCCAGATGGATCGTTTAACAATGGAACTCGCATGTTTGTCGTCAGCTGAAGTTTCTTCACATAACGCCACAATGTCGATGATTTGAGGCAAGCATTGATCTCATCGGCAGCAGTCGATCGTTTATGCAGCGATCTAACGCACGTTTATGCGACATGTTACATGAATGTTTCGCTATGTTACATGTTGGTTCTTCTTGAAGGTTTAATGGCAATTTCAATGCCGAATGAGTGGTTCGGCAACCTTCCAGCAGCGTAGCCGCTATTCCAGAAGAAGCAACTGCTATTCATCACCGTATCGTACATTTCTTTTTGTTGGGGGTTCAACAAAGGTACAAGCCTGGTTGTGCATCTCTTCATTCATCCCAAGATGGGGATTCTCTGAATGGACACGAACTCGATGCAAAATGTCTTCTGACATGTCATCCTTGTACTTGTCCCACAATTCACGTGGATTCGATGGAAAACATGTAGAAATAATGATCACAAATAATGTGCGTATCTGACTTGGAGATGCGGAAACCGTTGCTTCAGCGATTGTCGTACCCCAATGCGTATCGTTTTCAAGCAAGTTGAGCTCCTGACATGCAGCAAGAAATGTTGGCAACACTGCACCATTGACAATTCGAAGTGATTCAAATGACCAGCAATAGTCGTAAGTAAAAGCATTCATCATTCTTCGGATGAACTGTTTACATACGGCTAAGAGCTTCAGTAGAACACACATCCGGATGACCAGGAACCACATAGCCTTGCTTCCGACGTTGAAATTTCTTCGATGAAGCATTCCAAGTGTAATAACGCGGCATCTCTGAGTAAAGTAACTGCACGTACGTACGGATCACTTTGGCAAATCGAGAAGAAACTGGTCAATGTTGTCACTGGTGGGTTTTGAGCACGTTGAGCGGCATTTGCTGCAGTGAAATAAACTCGTTGACCGTTCTCCAGATGCACTATCAAATGTGTAACAGTAGGATAGCGTTCATTGCAGCTTACGTATCGACCAACTGAATAGCGCGTGATTTCTTCATGGGGATCAGGAGCTGGAAAACCAAAAGCCGCCATATCACTGCCTTTCGTGACATATTTGCAGATGTACTTGATAGACAGTGAAGCAATACTCCACGTTACAATGCGCCTTGAATGTATTGGAAAGAAGTGGCGAAAACGGAACAACCCAAGAGCTGTCGACCACGAAATCATTTCACTTTGGCTGTGATAGTTCTACCGTTATTATCAGATGATCGACGCCGATACAGTGGATAACCATCGTTGTCAGTGATGGGTCTCATCAGTCAAATTTCGTGGATAACGCTTGGAACACTTGCCGTCGACCATGCACGGTGATTATGGGTTAATGGCGCCACACGGTCCATGAATCATGTTTGTAATTACGACATCATGCAGGTCTGGATCGGTTTCGGGATCAGGAATCTCGGCACATCATAGCCAAATGAGCCTCTTTTTTGCCATTCAATCGAATACATCCAACATCGAGTATCCCCAAAGATACGATGCTTAACAATATAGTTCATCGTGCCGATCTGTTGATGTTTGGCCAGAAAGCAGCAGTTGAACAATTTCTATCCACTTTGCATTGCATGTGAAGGTGATGAACAGGTCTGGACGGCCGTAATGAGGTACATATATCATTGCATCTTGTGCATATTCATGCATATGACGTGGGGTGCCAACGAACATCGCCGGTAAAAAGGTCAAGCGACCAATATCAGTTGCATTTCCGTCGGCGCAAATTGCATCGCGTAAATGAATGTACTCCTCCGTAGGTAGTTTGATTTGATTTAAACTGATAAAAAGGAGGCGTTCCGCTTCTATTTTGGCATACATATCGACGCAAAATTGCTGAAGCAATCTGCGAAATCGAAGCAAATTGTTATCGACATTTTGTCGAATCATCAAACGATACGCGTAAAAATTCATTGGGTTGACCTTCTTGGTGGTTTACTCACCTAAAATGATATCAGCGACATTAGTGTCATATTGAAATGAAAATTATTATGATATCGATACTCACCGGTTAATGGATTTATAATTTTGATGTTGGTATAATATCCATCGTCTCCTTGTCAAAACATCAGTGGGTATTGCAATGCATTGTATGAACGATGTGTTTCGAATATTCGTTGCAATTGCCCAGAGTCCCGACGTGTGAGAACAATATCGCGTTATTCCAGATTTTCGACAACAATCACAACTGCAATCTGATCTATTGTTGGAGCGTTAAATTGGCGTTCGTGCGTTCCAGCAAGTCGTTTATCCGCTCTGATCACGACTTTATAGTCATCACTTGGCATGCGATCCAACGCAGTTTTGAATAACCGAACCAATGCATGATGTTCATCAAGCAGCTGCTGCAGATCTCGAAGAATTCTTCTTCTCATTGCCGTATTGATTGTTTGGCGCTGATCAAGTCGATTTTCCACATTGCCCATGAAGTAGATTTTCAGGAATTTATGTTGTGCGTCTTCAAGCGGTAGCAATGATTCAATTCGATGGTGAATTTGGCCTTGAATCTGTAGAGTCGATGACGAAATTAGAATCAATGATTTTCTTTCATTTATTTAATCTTAATTCCTTTAATTAAATTTAATTTCTTTAATCTTTTATTACCTTGAATGTCGGATTGAACCTGCGTTCATCAATAATATCTGCTCCAAATGAAGTTATTTGAAAACACCCGTTATATTTCTGAGTGTTCGGTAGAAGATGACGTGATTCTGGTCTTTCAGCATTAAACAAAGAATGCAATGTCTCTGGTAGCAAGGGCAATGGTGGTAATTTAACCTTACCACTGAGATAGCACAATCCAGGCGTTTCTCAAACGAACTTCAGTGTACCGCCATGGCTGCACACAACTTCCATTGGGCCAATTTGAACGGAAGGATGCGAACTGTAGTCAATTGTGCAATCGTAATGAAACGCTACTCGACTCAAATCAATACTTGAAGCACTTCTTCTTACGCGATTTTCACATTGTTGAGTTGGTTGATTTGCTCGACAACGGCTCGAAACTGAGCCGTTGCATTTGCCGCCTGTCTTTCTTCTTGCGCTTGTGATGCACGATGTCGAGTCATACTAACACGGCGCTGTTCTCGTGCGATTTCTTCATCCGTATTCAATTGATTTGCGCTATTCCGAATTCTACTTGCATTATGGGTTCGATGCGAAAGATTAGATCTTCTGGCTCGCTGCAATTGTGAATAACACTGAGAAATGAATGTCACAAAAGCAATTAAGGAATTATAGATACATATGTACATGTGCACAAATGTCATAACCTCACAAAATAAACATCTTCGTTGGCAACTTCCCGTTTGAAAATAGAATTCCACACCAAAATGATCAATCAGAATGAAATGTACAGCGAACTCGAATGGATTTTCAAAGTAATCTACCAAAAATTGATTGCACAATCCGAAATAAACGTTTGGATTGATTGTCGATGCGCACGCAATCACAAAGAACATAACCATTCACAATGTGCACTTCATCAAACTGAGCTCACCTCCACGAAATCCCTTTTCGCTGGTAATTCTCACAAAAAATCGTTTCAAAACATTGTAATAAATCAAATTGAATTACAATAACTCTCGAAAGCTGATAAAAATTTGATAAAACTTGAAAAAATGCTGATTAATCGCAACACACGTCTGCACAGCACAATAGTATGCGATGAAAAGACTGTGCAAACGAATCAGCTGTCAAAAGTTGACGCACACGACGCCATCTACTGGCAATACCGGAACCAGCATTTGAAATCATGTTCGTTTTTAATGTGTGACAAAAAAAAATTGCTACAAAAACAACTGTCACACAAATTTTGTGCAAAAACAATAGGTCTGTTCGCGTACTTTCTGCACTAAAATTCGTAGATTGTGAAATTTCAAGGAGTGGGCGTAAAATTCTCTCAGAGAGTAATAAAATTACGAAAAAGTAAACGAACGCGGAAACTACGAAATTTTCGCACTTTTTAAACGTCAAATCTCAAACGTCAAACCTTACATACTAGTCTACCTACGCGAAAGAAGTTTGTGGTTTATTTTTAAAGTGTAAAAAATGGAGAAATTAAATACAGACGATTTGAAAGTTTTGTTGGACTGTGCCATTGATAATGATGATGATATTTTTACTGCTTTAACGCAGGATTCCGACGAAGAAGAAGATATTTTGTTGGCACTTCTTGCTAACAAGGAAAAGAGAAACTGCGTGAGAGGTTTCATGGAAGAAATAATTCCACCAACATACTCTGAAAAAGAATTCAGGACACATTTTAGAATAAAGAAGTCGCTTTTTGAAAGCCTCACCGAAAAGTTCGGCTCATTAGAAATTCATGAAAATCTGCGCGCGGATAAAAGATGCAGTGCTAGCAAACACATCGCGGTTTTTTTGTGGTTTGCTGGACATGAAGCGTGTAGTTTTAGAGATCTGGCCGATCGGTTCGAAAGTTCTCTGTCTACAGTCTCACAAATAATCGAGAGAACTACTATGTTCATCAGCAGCCTAAGCCCAAATATAATAAATAAAGTGGCCAAATGAGGAGCAAAAGCTGCGAAGTAGTAGCTTTTTCAAAAATAAATCAGGATTTCCTAAGGCAATCGGTAAGATATGTACATACATATGTACATATTTCCTACTCACTGTTCCTTTAATTATTTTTCTTAACCTAGGTTGTATAGATGGGACGCACATTGTCATTGATCCACCACCTGTATGTAAAGATGACTACATCGACCGAAAGGGAAGTGTAAGCCTTTGTTTGCAAGCTACCTGCAACGAGAACAAAAAGTTCATCAACACATTTGTTGGATACCCTAGGTCTTCGAATGATAGTTGGGTGTTCCGGAACTCTCCAATTCATGACAAGCTAAATACCGCTTGTGGAGGTACTACTTATTTTAATTTCTTACCTGTTGGGCGATTCGGCGTATCAATGTACCAACCATCTAGTGACGCCATATAGTGATAATGGAATTTCAATGTGAAATTGAGCTCCTCTCGGGTGGCCATAGAGCACTCTTTTGGCATACTGAAGCAACGATTCCGTCAATTGTATTATTGCAAGCTTTAGGTTTGATGGAGCGAGTGAAGCGAGTTTGTTTAACGAATGGCAGTTGCAGGAGCTGCTGAGCTCTCTCATCCTTTTTGATAGTTGTTCCTGTTGGGGTAAGAGGACATATACCACCACGTTGCTAACTGCAGCCGTAGTTTGGAAATCTCCACTATTTCTGCATAATTGGCACATCCACACGTCTCTTCAGGCACCCATGGTTCTCGACGATTTCTCGGGAAATGAGGCTTTCGCCTACAAAACGAACACATAATAAAGTCACTTTCGGCGGGGATATTATCACTGCATTGTCCTCACATATACAGGGTCTTCCAATTGGGGCTTCCGAATTTTGACAGTTGATACCGGCCATATTGTTGAAGCTACATCTGTCAAATTGGCTGTCATTTATTCAGTCTGTTTTGCCAATTCACCATGGATGAACATTGCGTTCAGCAACCCGTGTAAATGTTTTATAAAAATGGGTGTTCTGTTCGGACAATGTTCCGGTCGCCATAGTCGTCCTACCGAGAGGACTATTCGCAGTGTGGTGGATACATTTGAGTCCACTGGTTCAGAAAACGATAAACCAACACCCGTACGTCGACGAAACGTAAGATCTGCCGAAAACATCGCCGCTGTCCGTGAGAGTGCGCAGGAGAATCAGAGGCAGTCGCTCACAAGAACTCGGCCTTGCGCATATGTCAACTTGGCGAATTTTGCGCTGTAACTTGGGCCTGTACCCGCACAAAATTCAACTGACCCAGGAGCTGAAGGTATATGACCATAGACAACGGCGTGTGTTCGCTGAATGGGCTCTGGAACAGTTGGAAACTGACCCTAAATTTCATCGAAAAATCATCTGCAGCGATGAGGCCCATTTCTGGATGAGTGGGTACGTCAACAAACAAAATTTTCGAATTTGGGACGATCCAAGAGCATCCAATACATCCCGGGAATGTCACTGTTTGGTGTGGATTTTGGGCTGGCGGCGTCATCCGTCCATATTTCTTTGAGAACGGCGTTGGCCAGTTCACAACCGTGAACGGCGAGCGTTGTAGGTCGATGACTACCAACTTCTTTTGGCCTGAATTGGATGATATGGACACCAACGACATATGGTTTCAACAGCATGGTACTACCTGCCACACAGCTCACGCCACATTGGAAATTCTGTACGAACGATTCTAGGGCATTCTCATCTTACTCGTACGTGGAGGTGATGTGAAATGGCCACCGAGATCGTGCGATCCGACCCCGTTAGACTTTTTCTTGTGGGGTTTTCTGAAGTCGCAGGTCTATGCGAATAAGCCACAAACCACAGGGGTCCTCAAAGCCAACATAACCCATGTAATCGTCCAAATTCAGCTCGATTCATGGAAAATTGGACATTTCGGATACGCGCCACCCAGAGAAGCCGCGGTGGACATTTGAATGATGTTATATTCCAAGCGTAATGCCATCGATAGGCCATTTTAAACGAATAAAAATTTCCGATGATACCTCACACACACTCTGTTTTATTTAAATTTAAAGATAGGAAGCGCTTAATGAAATACCCTTCACATGTTAAGGGTTGAAGAATTCAAACTAAAGGAATGTGTAGCGTTGACGTAGAAACCGTCGTGGCAACTTGAGTCGGTAGAGCGGGTGTGTGACTCGATATATACCCCTCTGTTGGCGTAATGAAAGAGGTTACTTTATTTATTAACTAGCTGACCCATGCTCGCCTTGCTTCACCCGCCTGCCACTTTTAAGACAAAAAGAATTTTCACCGCACTAAGACCTCTCCATAGTCCATAGATAGCCACATTGATAGGATTTACTGAAAATGTTACAATATGATATCTGTGCTCGTGACTTCGTACGCGCAGACCACTGATATAAGCACTGATACCATTTTTTATAAATATATTCTTACCCTTGGAGCTTACTAAAAGCAATATAAAGCAAAAACAAAGACAATAAAAACAACAACAATTTAAAGTCTAGTCTTATTTAATTAGTTAAGATTTACACAAAGCTTCTCTATACACAATGTTGGCAGTAGAAAGACCAGGGAAGTACAGATAAAGATTGCTGGAGCTGCTAACACGGGATAAAGTAACATAGAGCTGGCCATGCGAAAAGCAGCTGACACTGAGGTCCACGCCCGCAACGTGCAGCGTCTGACCCTGCGCTTTGTTAATAGTCATAGCAAAGCATAAGCTAACTGGAAACTGTACACGTTTAAAACAGAATGGGAAATTATTTGAAATGAGAGGGATTCGGGGTATAAAGACGGTATCTCCTGCGCCGCATCCTGTTAAAATCTCGGCTTCTATCACGTTTAGCTGTACAGAATTTTAAACATTGTATGTGCCGTTTTGCCTCCGGGCAACAATGTTGCTGCTATGCCCGATCAGGCGACAGCTAGAGCAATTTTGCTTTGATTGCGTACTTGGGCCAAGATAACTTTGGTGAGAAATGTTTTTCCCGTCCCACCTGGTGCATCTAAAAACACGATTTCACCCAAAGCAGCATCTACGCTGTGACACACGCGATTGAATACCAGACTCTGTTCCGCCGTCAGACTCAAGATACCGTTTTGCAACGTTTCGGCCAGTTCCGCTGGATTATAGTTTGTTTCCACCGCTTATTCCCAATTAATGATGGTGTACGCATTAAAGTTGGTGCGGGCATACCGTATTGAGAGAGAGCATTACCCCTTATAGATGTAACTATGTCTTGAATAGCCAGCAAACATCGATTCAGATTATTCTCACGCAACCTGTCGTTGAGTTCGCGGTTAGTTTGATTGTTGCGATGTGCATTAGAAAAGTCTTCAGCTAATTTTTCTTGATATTTTCGCCACAACTGTGCAGCATCGGAAAATCCACAAAATACCAGCAAAATAGCAAACAAATAACGCAAGCGTTGTGGACTATCACTTACGCATGCTTCGGACAAAGCATCATCGCAATGCTGATCACCATCTAGCAAGCAACGCACTCGGCAAGCAGCCTGGTAAGTGGAATATTCAATGCAGTCAATCTTTCGCAGTTCGTCAAAAGAAGAAGGTCCTCGCACTGTACATAGAAGTAGGCGTAAATAATAGCATTCGGAATTGTTTGGATGCACCGCGTAGACCCGTCCAATGACGTGGTCCTTGTAAATTCCGGGTTCGTTAGTTACAGCTTTTCCACGTTTTCTGCGGTTGAAAACACCTTGCTGCTTGTTGTATGATGGAACTTCGTCGCATAACAGTGTTTTTGCGAAATCATCTGTTTCGCAAAGACGAAAGAATGCCAGCAAAGTGGTTTGTTTCGGGTTTTCTAAGCGCTCATTCATATTTTCAGGGTTGAAATACACCCGTTGCCCGCCTTCAAGGTGAACATCCAGATGCATCACTGGCGGATATCTCTCGTGAATGGGGAAGCTCAAAATACGCCAAACCGCCTCAGAAGAACTTATATATTGTCCAGATTGGAACCTCGTGACTTCGTCGTATTAGTTATTTCTCAACGCAAAAGTGGCCTGGTCACTGCCCTTGTTGACGTATTTACATATATATTTGATGGACTCGACGCTGTTAAACATTTCGACATTTATGTGGACTTGAAAGGTTCTTGATAACACGGATGAATAGGGTACAACCCATTTATTGTCCAAAACAATTTCTTGACCACGTAACCTGACTGTAGCTGTGCAACCGCCTTGCTGCTGTGATCTTTGACGATACAATGGATACCCTTTTTCCCTGACACCGTGTGCTCTATTAGTGTTCCAGGGTATCTTTTAGAACAGTGATCCTCTTGCATGCAAGGACAGTTTCTATTTAAAGCGCCACATGGCCCATGAACCATGTGTGTCTTTATAATCTCGTGCAATACTGGATCCTTGTTCCGGTCAGAAAATTCAGCACGTATCAACGGCATCAGGACGAATTTTTTTTTGCAGCCACAGGAGAATGTGAGCATGTGGCAAGCCACGCTTTTGCCACTTCACGCTGTACATAAAATAAAGAGCAGAACCGAAAGCTTTTCCTTTTGTAACCAGGCCGATCATCAGCTTTAGTTTTAAGTGAAATACTCTGGCTATGATATCATGCCTATCATAAGACGCCTGTCCTGGGAGCAGTTCTTGGGAAATTTCAATCCACTTTGGATTAGTTGTAAAAGTTATGAAAAGGTCAGGTCGCCCGTATTTTCGGACGTAACAAAAAGCATCTTGCGTACGTTTATGCATATAACGTGGACCACCAGTAAAACTTGATGGCAGGATTACTAATCGTCGTAAGTATTCCACGTTATTATCTTGTTGCATGGCGTCCCGCAGATGCACGTAATCTTCGGCGCATAGGCGTCTCTGGTTAGTCCGTATGTACACTAAACGCTCCGTCTCTATTTTAGCATACGAGTACATGTCCACAATAAATTGGCTGAACAATCCTCGAAATCGTTGCAAATATATAAAACGATCGCTCTTTATCTGCAGCAGGTATGAATAAAATTGTAGGGCTGATATTTTTTTATTAAAATTTGTAACCCTAGTAGTTGAATTAACTTGGCAGATTCCGAAATTATAACCATCTTCGCCGTGGCAATAAATCAAAGGATATTGTAGGGCGTCGTAAGCTCGGTGTGTTTCGGAAATGCGTTGCAGGTGATCGTCGTGAGTGCGCAACACAATGTCACGCTTATCGTATTCTTGATCAACTAAAAGCACTGCAACTTCATCTGTGACGGGGGTGTTGTACCGGCCGCGGTGTTCACCAACAGGATGCCTATCAGCGTTGATGATCATTTTGTAATCATTGATTTGTCCCTGTGGAATAGTCTCCAATGCAGCTTTGAAACTTTGCACGTACGGATTCAACTAATGCAGCATGTTTTGGAGTAGAGGTATAAGGTCACTATTTAGTTGAGGAAAGTTAAGATTTCTGATATTGGCCTGTTCATAATAATCTGAAACGAAATGAATCTGAAGAAATTTTGGCTCATCTTGTGGTAGCAAAGATCCAATGAGATGATAAATTTGGCCTTGCACCTTAAAGGTCGGCATAAACGGTCCTTCTGTAATTTGCTTAGCACCAAAAGATGTCATTTGAAATGCACTGTTATATGAACGGATACTGTCTAAGAAGTGCTTTGATTGTGTATGGTCACCATTTAAAAGAGATTTTATAAGCTCTGGAGGTTCTTGAAACTTTTCAATATGAACTTTTCCACCCGAACAACAGATTCCATTTGGTTCTTTTCTAGATTTGAGAGCGCAGCAATAATTGCAACTTACGGTCATACCGCCTATGGAAGCAAACTCAGTATAGTCAATCCTAGGCGAATACATAAAACCACTTTTTTTCTTGTTGACCCAGAGAAGAACATTGCTTGCCGTGTCATTTTCTTGAGATTCATCACAAACTTCTGGCATTCTATTAAGAGAGTGTCGATTTCGATCAGTCTCAAAACGTGATTGATGTTGTTCTGGTGTTTCTGCCTAGCGTATTTCATTTACACTTTCCCTTTCAGCCGTTGTGCGAGCTCTCAGGGAACTTAAGCGCGATTCTCTGGTGAAAGTTTCGGGTTCACGCGTCAATGCATGGCGCTGATGGTTAGCGGATAGACAGGCCGCCGTGCGAGCACGCTGTGTACTTAACCGAGACTCACGTTGGGTAAAAGAATCTGATGCGCAAGTTTTAGCCTGATGTTCTCGACCTGCAGTAAGTCTCCCCTCATAATTGTCTTCACATCCTTGAGACTTCTTTAGTCTAATTCTTTTAGCATTTCTGGTTAAATGAGAAAGATTTGATTTTTTTCTTGAAGGCATTGCCAACGATATAAGTTTCCCATCAAAAATATCCAAGTCGTAATCGAAATTCTTAAGATCCGTTTTTACACCAAGTCGATAGATTTCCTATTTTCTTTTTCTTTTCTTTATAAATATAACTATGTCCGTATAACTATAATAAAACTGAAATAAAACTAAATTAACTTACATATGCACGTGCATTCATACATTTGTATATCGCATACAATGTCGAATAATTTTATGTGCGGATGACGACCGACAACGATTACTAAAAGAAGTTAATGTAGAGACAGTTAAATTTAACGGTTTTTTTTATATACGTACCTTTAAGAAGATATGAAATTCAGAAATTCAGTTTCTTGCAGTTAAAAATGTTTAAGCGGAAATTTATATTTTCAAAAAGCACTATATATGTTTTAACACTGACGCTATTTTTAATTCCTACTAAAAAGTCAACATAAAGAAGATTTGCGCAAAATTTTGATACACTATTTCGTTAAGACTTGTCTTAATAAAGTCGCTGTCTTAGAATTGGTTGTTTAATATCCCGAGAAATTTACACTTTTAATCTATGCAAAAAGAATACTAAACCACAAAGCTCTTAAGAAAACACATCCTCACACACTAAGCTGTCCTTTCAACGACATCATAACTACTAATATTACTCGTGAATGGTTCAAGTCGAGATTACTCCTACGCGTTCCTTAAAAGCTCATTTACCATTCAAATGTTGGAAGAAAATCGTCAAGAGTCGCAATTCCAAAGTCGTCCATTTATGCTCTTGGAATTTCCATTGACTGCGGCTCACCAGAAAAAGTTACAAACGATATTCGCCCGAGATATGAGGTACTAAGATTGGACTGCTTTGGCCAGAATGATTTTTAGCCGCCGGGCTTCCAAACTTAACAAGAAAGAAAACATCGAAAACTTAATCTTGCAAAAAGATGTTCAGACCTACCGGGGTTACAAACCGGATGTAGTATATTGGTTTTATACAGGGGTTGTGTGACCCATTCTGACATATGGTCAACTATTATTGTGCATTGCTTTTGAGAAGTACTCCTAGCTGGACAGACGGCGCCGAAATTGGGAGGTTAAAGGACAACACCCACGGCGCCATGCTCAGCTGTATTGAAATAGTTAGTTAATTAGTTCCTGTGGCCCCTCGGGGGTATAAGGCGTCACCAATCCCTGCTTGCCATATCATCAGTGTAATCAAAATGTTTCAGGTAAGATGTTATTGCCCATGGAACACCACTGCTTTCCTTTGACAGTGCTGCTCGAATAACGTAGCTTATTATCACTAAGAAAATTAACGGTGATAAAATACAACTCCACTTTGGACTTCAAAGGGTTCTGATAACTTGCATAGCACACGACATTTTGCACCTTCAGGAATACCCCTCCTGTGCAACACTTTCCATATAAACGTTCAATTCACGCTATCAAAAGTCTTCTCGAAATCGATAAAAATTACGTTGAGCGGAGATCTATGCTCGGTGCATTGCTCTGCGATGATCTAGACGGTGTTTATATGATCGGTGCAAGAGGATCCAGAGCGAAAGCGTGCTTGTTCGTCATCGGGAGTTGAGTCTAAATGCACTTTGATCCTGTCCAGAATTAGGTTCGCTATTATTTTGGCCACTGCCGACAGAATACAACTCCACCGCCAATTTCTGGACAATCATTTCCTGATTTCACTCCACAGAAAAACGCTAGTTTTTCTATGCATTACCTATGTTAGGTCTCGGTAGCTATGATGGTGTATTTGGCACAGCTTGGAATGCCTACCAGTCTATTTTTCTTGAGGGACTTTATCGCTGCTGCAATCTCTGTATTGCTAGGTGGGGACCAGTGCGAATTCGGGAACATGCTGCTTAAGATGATTCAGTTTATTATAGTTCGGGATACTGGCACTATAGTGTATATGGTTCAGTACCATTGTCCTCATCCGATATAAGTAGGGAACCGTCAACCGTTTTAGAGAATGCTGTTTGGTGCTACGTCCCCTTGTAAAGCTCTTTGGTAATAGTATAAACGGTCCTACTGCCGCACCGGTTTGCTGCCTCTTAGGTTTGTGCAGCTGGCACATTGATTTGGTTGCGCCTATCGTGTCTAACACTACTTCGCTTCAAGTTCAGATTTCTCTGCTGCCGGGGCTAATGTATTCTGAACTATAAGAGAAATACGCTCTTCGGTACTCCTCCAGGAATCAGTTGATAACCATGTACGGCGGTTTCTCTGTCTTTTCCATTTTTAACAGATCTCCAGTGTTCATCCACAGTTGTTTGCTAAGATCTGTTGATTATCGCTACTATAAGATTGTGAGCGCACTCCGTTCCCATGTCGGCTCCACACCTGTTACGGACGTCATAAAGACAGCTTCTAAGTCAATGCTATCTAGTTTGTTATTTTCTGCGTACCAGCTGAGATTCAGCTGATCTTGTGTCAGATCCGGTGCTCAATAAGAGTGTTCCTAATGAATAGGTGGTTGGCGTTGCAAAAATCGACTAACCGGTCGCCGTTGTCATTTCGGTTTCCTTGAACACCCATTACGTGTCTGAGGGCGGTGTTATCGCTTCCTACCTTGTCATTGGGGTCTCCCATTACTAACGCGATATCACCGTTTGGCGTTGAATTGTAAACGGCATCTAATTGATCGTAGAAGCTGTCATTACAGTCTTCTGTCGAGCATTTCGTCGGTGCGTTACTTTTCTTATAGTACTCTGGAATCTGGCCGTTAATATTTGGTTATTATAAGGCCTCCGCGATAAGAGGCTCTTCCGTGATACAGATGTTAACATAAACCCTACACCGGACTTCTGCACGTTCCGTTTGGTTTTCCAGAGCAAAATATCATAGGATAGTGTTCCCGGTTGGTGATAGGTATTCTCCTGCATCCCACCATCTCATTTCACTCAGTTCCACTATGTCCAACTTGTACCGCGTGAACTCCCTTTCCACTTGGAGGAAACTGGGATTCTGAGGACCGTGTTCTCGAAAATTTAGGAGGGTCTTCACATTCCAGAATCCAATCGTTGTCCGTAACTAAAGGTCGTCAACAAAGTATCCGTCTGTATCCGAGGCGTTTATTTCCATTACGGTAAAAGAAAATTGTTTTATGATTGCACCTCGCCGGGCCACAGATTAACCGGTACTTGTCCACTTGTCCTGTTTTATGGCTCATGAGATCTGAAATTTGTCATCTCCACTTCGCAATCTCCGAAGGGACTAACAGATGATGCCACGAAGAGGGTTAAAGTGGGGCTTACTAGCAGAGCTGCAAGGTGTTCGGCTGCAGAGGCGGTTTCTCGTTTTTTAACTTGTTAACACGGGCCAAAGGATATTACTTTATTCGAATATAATATGAGTTGGGGGCCAAAATGGTTAAAATGCCTTTTAGGCTGTGCACACTATGGCCAAGTCATACTCCTTCGTTTGGGGATTGCATCAAGCATGTGAAAAACTAGTTCTATGAGTCTAAGACTGATTTGTGACAGCAGATCCTGAGCAGAGCAGAGTAATGAACAAATTACCAGCACCGAAGATTTTCAAATGGACATAGGTCCACCGCTTCTCCAAGGATTCTTGCCGTACCTTCTAAGTTGTTTCCAGACCACAGCAATTGGCATTGAAATTAAAATCGCTTGAAGGTTAGGAGACCAAGAAATATTGCGCTGTTATAACTCTGGACGTGAAGATCGCGTTTAATTCGCGAACTGGGACCGAGAAATCATCGGAAACTTACACTTACAGAGCTGATGAGTAATATTGGAGGCCTGAAGCAGAATAAAAGATTCCTTCTTGCTTTAGCTGTCAGTATAGAATTCATGTACTCATGTGCAGTGGAAATATGGTCAAGCCTGGCGGAGGTTAAGTCCTACGTACGGGGAATCAAATGCGTCCACCGCCTCTATGCACTAAGAGTGGCAGTGATGTCGAACTGTTTTGAATGATACAACGCTCGTTCTATCTGTCCACATACTTGCTAAAGAAATGGTAAGGATCAAAACAAGCGGCTAAAGATGGGTAAATGATGAAAAAGATAAAAACGAAGGGAACCGTAGTATCTCAATCTGGATGGAACTGAACTTTAATAGGAAGATGGACACATCTGATACCAGTGATGGATGTTAGTATCAAACGGAATCAATGCGGATTAAACTTCTACCTGACACAGTTTTTGGCGCGACATGGCTATTTCAGAGAGCACCTATCTTTTTAAACGGAAACACGGAAATATGGTGTCCCAAACTGCCCAAACTGTCCCAAAAAATGCAGAACAGGTTTTTTTTTATTATCCATGATACGAAACCAAGAAGAAACGCGAACAGGATCAATTTGGAAAATGTCGTTGCTTACATGTTTCAAGACGAGGAAAACCGTTCTATTATTAGTTATGTATCCGCGCACATACTTAGCGAATGTAGACGGTTAGAGCGTCAACACAAAGTATACAGGTAAAATAATCGAATTGGGTAGAGTGACCTAGGCCTTTAAGCCGACACCCGCGCAGTAAGGTATTACGACCAAGGGGCCACAAATCAGTCTGTTCATATGAAAGTAGTTTAAGCCGGTAAGAGTTCGGAACTGGTAATCTTAGTCGTGCCTCACACTACCAACAGACTTGTTCGACATCCAGATTGCAATCAACTCTGGCCTCAGGCTCAGAGATACTCTTCAATGGAAAGAGAAAAATAAAGGACATGCCGGTCAATTTGTGTTGCATCGCGGTACCCCTCAATCAACCGACATTAAATTGTTAGAAAGTGACTTCCGCACTAATCAGAAAATGTTTCTCAGTGAATCAATTTTCATCTTCATAGTCTTCCCTAAGTGAGTTGAAGGTATTCGCGTTAGGGTCTTCCTTGGATTCCTTTATATACACTAATCCGTCTGCCCACTCGAGGTCTTTCGCGTCGAAATCTCAAGACCCGGACATATAATAGCCAGATTAGCAGCAATTAGATTATTGACTTCAAACACCATAGCATCGAAGGTGATTAGAGACTGCCGCGCATTTCCCAACAAAATAGCTAAGCAGCACATGGTCGCACTATTTTGGAATCAGAGACACTCGAACCTTCCAAGAAAATGCAATGCTGGTGAACTGGCAAGGCTTTGTGGCAGGAATGTGATCGCGCTTTCAGACAACACCAAACGAACAGAACTGACAACTGAGTGGTGGCGGCGTTTATCCTTAAGTTAGTATCGTCAAAGCACTTCGACACTTGAGAGAATGTTCCGAGCGAACTTCTGACGTGCCTGGAAATTTTTGACTTTTGGCAAGCTGAGCACACACGTGCCCATTTCCAACTTCTTCGCGACCATCCTAACAGAGGCGCTGACCCCTGGGTGGGTTAACCCATGTAGCTTATCAAAAACGTTCGTGCGTAAACAATTCGGTACGTACGGTCGGGGGACTCCTGTCGATACGTCACAAATAATTGACGTCTTTGTGCCTGGGATTAACATTTTCCAAAGCCATACAAAAGTCTAGGAGCGGAGCAGACTGTCTAGCTCAGAATCAGTTGTTTGTGCCGCGGCTAGCGCCTGGAAATCGATTCCCGATGGTAGCGAAATTTCTTCGAGCCTGGAAAGCGTATCGGCCACCACGTTTTCTTTGCCGGGGATATACTGGATGTTTGTAGAAAACTGCCCTATAAAATCGAAGTGCCGCAGTTGTCGATGGGATGCTTTTAAGGGCTTTTGCTGGAAGGCGAACGTTAAAGGCTTATGATCGGTGAAGATGGTAAAGGTCTGTCCTTCTACGGTGTGACGAAAGTGTTCAATGGCTAGGTAAACTGCCAGCAGCTCTCTATCATACGCACTGCACTTGCGTTGTGCTTCTGTGAGTTTTGCAGAATAAAAGGAAAGCGGCCGATAAAGACCATGCTCCTTCTGCTGTAAAACTCCACCCACAGCGAAGTCCGAGGCATCAACCCAAAGGGATAGCTGTGATGTAGGTGAAGGGCACGTGAGCACCGCTGATCTGCAGAGCTCTTCCTTGCAGCGCTCGAACGCAGTGTTGGCCACTTTGGTCCATTCAATGGCAGTCTTCTCATTCTTTCGCGTTTTGCCCTTTAAATAATTTGTCAAAGCAATCTGTAATTCGGCTGCGTACAGAATGAACCTTCTATAAAAATTCTGCATCCCTAAAAACCTGCGCAGCTCAATTATGTCTTTGGGCCGATTATATTTTGCAATTGTCTGGACCCTATCTGGGCAATGCTTCAAACCCTCTGCTATAACTAAGTGTCCTAGAAAGACCACACTGCTCCGAGCGAAGCTACATTTGTATATATTGACTGCCAGGCCGAATTTTTCCAAACGAGCGAATAACTTTTTTAAATGAAGCAAGTGCCGCGACCTGTCCTTTGAAGCTACCAGGATGTCATCGACGTATACGAAGCAGAACGGCAAGTCTCTAAGGACACTATGCATAAAACGTTGAATCGTCTGAGCAGCGTTTCTTAGTCCTGGTGAATTCGTATAACTCAAAACGTATTGCTATGGCCATTTTGGGCATGTCATTAGGGTTGATTGGTTTCTGGTGGTAAGCTCTCACCAAATCGATTGTGGAAAATACCATTCTACAGTGCAATTGTTGCGTGAAGTCTTGAATGTGTGGGATTGGGTAGCTGTCTGGCAGCGTAGTGTCTGGCTGTTAAGCTGTCAGTAATCACCGCATGGCCTCCACTCCCTATTTTTCTTCCGAACCAGGTGGAGCGGTGCGGCCCAGGGACTACTGCTTGGCCCACAGATACCTTGCTCAACTAAAAAGTTGAATTCAGCTTGGGCTATTTTCAGTTTGTCAGCTGGTAGCCGACGTGGCTTGTTTGCTAAGGGGCGCGAGTAGCTTGTAATGATTTGATGCGCGACATTGTGTGAGACCGGGCGAACGAAAATGTTCTGATTGGACGCGATGTTAAAACTTTTGATTAAATTGCGGATGTCATCGTCGATTGCGCCTTTTGACAGCACGGTGTGCACAACGACGTACACGGATCGACCAGTCTCCGATTTTTAATATCGACCAACAATCCAAATTTTTCAAAAAGTCCACCCCCACTATGGGTTTACTGACTTCTGCGAAAACGAAAGTACAACGAAAAAAACCCTTCAGTCCCAAATCGAGAGACAAGCGAATGTGCCCGTAATTTTTCCCCGGATTGCCATTTGCTGCATACAGCAAGCTTGAGTTGGCCGCTATTTTACCTCTCGCCGAATCAATTAAAAAAGTGAGCTTTGTTGAATTATCGAAAATAAATATACGGCCGTTTCCTGAAGATGGAACCCCCTCGCAAATCGCCAGCGGGCCTGATTGCTTTCCCATATAAATCACATGGCGGTGAGCACTTCCTAGCCCTGTCGCCGAATTCGCGATGATACCAGCAAATACGAAGGCAATCGCGCCTCCGCGAGTTTGGTTGCCATCCGCTGCTTCTAGCTTGCGTACTCGGTTTGAATAAAGTTCTGCTTCGCTCGTTATCCCGTTGCTTCAATTCCGAAATTTCCTGTTCTAACTCCAGGCACCTTCGCTCATAATATGGCTCCGAGTTGCTGTCCTCGGTAGGCGTTGAGCCTGTGATGTCTTTCGACACGCAAGTAAGCACCTGAGCTGGTGGTATTGTGCCTATCACTTTATCCGTTATTTGCGTTAGTTTGTCAACGCTCTTTTCGGTGCAATTCAGAATGGCCTGTATCATGAAGGGTAACCGCTGCATCCACAGAGTCTTTAAAACCGAATCCAGCAACTGTTTATCGGATAACGCGCGCATTTTCCGTAAAAGTTCGCTGGGCCTTCGGTCTCCTAATACTACCTCGTGTAAAAGTCATTGCATACGCGAATCGGCGGATTCCATTGACCGATTTACCGAACTGTTTTCTGTAGATTCTCGTATAACCCGCTCGTGGGCGGATTCAAGACCACGTGTACGCGTGTCTAGCAAGCTAAGAGCCGTAAAACATTTTCGCGTTGTCTAGCCGCACCTGAGCTACCAGAAATTGGCCTTCCAGGGCCACAAACCTAACACCCGGGTTGTCCGACCAAGACGGTAAACCTTGGTAAGGCACTAACCTGGTAATCTGGGCATCCGCTGTTCAGTGACGGACCTTGTGATCCGTCGCCCCCATCGTCTATGTTCTTGTTGCTCTGTTCATCTGTCACGGTGGAGACGCTTTTACAATCGGGAATCGATTAGACAGTCTGCTCAGCTCCGAGACTTCTCTACGGCTTAGGGAAATGTTAACCCCGGGCACAGAGACATCAATTATTTGTGACGTATCGACAGGGGTGCCCAGCCGGACGTAGCTAAGGGTTTACGAACGAACGTTTTTGATAAGGTACATACGTATATCGTTAAGTTAGTGTCGTCAAATTTCATTGAAATAACAGATGGTAATATCTCTGGGAGACAGATAAATTTTGGCGGCTTCACCGCAGACACGCTTGTCAGAAGCTTTGTAAACTAAATAAATAAAATCTAATTCAAGACGAACACTATAACCGAGCTTATAGTTTCCTTCTACGGGTCTATTTTCCACAGCTTAAGAACGCTAAGCCTCGTCAAACAAATGACAGACTTTCAAACTCTTTCGAGCCAATCATACCATAGACGAACTCATCGGAATAACGAGAAGACCTGGCTAGCTTCATGAAGACTGACATCTCTAAGCTCATGAATATAGTCACAGGACATTGTGCTATTCGAAGACATGTGTAACGATTGAGGTTTCCTCACTATAGTTTCTGCAGTAATTGAAGTGGCATACTTCTCTTCAAATGCTTTGTCATACATAAGAATACCATCCCTAGGCAGTTATCAACTTCGAGATATTAATAGTCTCGAGGAAATCCAGGGCATCGCTTTCCAGGCACTGAGCGAATGGATCTGCAACTGATCTAAGTCCAACTCAATGAGGACTACTTTAACCATATATATGTACTTACATAGCAGTTTTTGATACCAAAGGATACTTGTAGCCTTAAGAATAATTTTCATAAGACACAGCAATATATTACCAACAACTCTATCCCCTTCCCCTGTTTTGAACTACCTCGCATTCAGCCTAAAAGCAGAGAACAACCTCGCGATCGTGTTGATGCTCCTTTTAAAGGAATTAAGACATCACCACGACGTTGTACACACATTTTAAATCCTCCATATGTGCCGCCCGGCCACTTTAAGATTTATGAGTTCGAACACCGTGCCTCGAGCACATGACGAGAAGATCTTTCTGCTCAATGCACCACATGTACGAGTACGACTACGACTACGAGGACAAGTACAAGTATCTCTCCCCAAAAAGCAATAAGGTAATACTTTAATACTCGTGTATCCTTTCCGCACTCACAATTCCAACTCCAGAATCCGAGTCTCTAGTCGCAGCATGTTCCGCATGATCATTACAAAGTGCTAAGTGCTTAATACACTCTGTAATGGTGGAAACCTCCCAGAATCACCGCCAAAGTTGTTGAGAGATCCAAAAGTATGTTTCGAAAGAAAAACCACAAAAAAAAAAATATTAAAACGTTCCGCACAGTAGAGATGATAAAGTGACGTGCCGCATGATAAATGGATCCTGAGAAAGTACTGCTTCTCCTCGAAACTGCGGATGGATCATTGAGTATGATCGCTTCCATGTACTCGTACATACGACTATGGATGTGTGTACATATCTAGAACCCGTCTCTGGTCAATTTCGACGGATCGCGTCGTCTGGGAATGTCTGTGGTGAATTTCACTAATTCCTGCAAATTAATTTAATTACTAATAAGAGGGGATAGATCATTCTGCAAATACGGTTCAGCGCATTTTAATTGGGTTCGCAGCGATTCAACAGTGAAAATTCTTAAGTGTCACTGTGCAGTGCGAACCGAAGTGAAGTGCTAAACGACGAGATAAAATTGTTGGAATCCCATGATCGGATTATGAGAAGGAAACACATTGTCATGTGAGACAATGACAAAAGAGACTTTTGAGTCATTTAAGCGACATCTCCTGGCAAATTATCAACGTTCAGTTGGCTCAAAAGGGCATCTAATTAGAGATTGTACTAAGAAGATAGAAAAAATATAAAAAAAAAATTAGGAAAACAAAGCAGAAAACTAAAATGAAAAATACTTTTCTCATTTGTCTATTTCAGAATGCGTACACAGATTCATATTTCCGTGACAAACTGCAGCACTTCAACAAAGACTCGGACAAATACACTCCAATATCAGGTGAGTGGTAGAGAATTTTTATAAATAGACGTACAACTTATTATCCAATTGCATCTTATGACATTAAGGGTATTTTTCAAAACCTTCAGATACATAGATGCAAGAAATAAGCGAGCCTACGGCGCTTTGACGCTCACAGCTCGTAAGAAGCCTTTCCTTTTTTTGATTTACTATTTGTAGCACACTCACTTTATTGATCATTCTTGAAAACGTAAATAATAAGCAACCAGAATCGCCAGGATTCCGTGAGAAGGGAAGCCAGAAAACAGTAGAGATACACATGTATGGCGAGCTATCCCTGAAACGGCAGCTCAATGCCTGCAGTTGCGAGTTTCTTAGTGTATTGAGAAAACTACGAGTAGTTCGGCGATAAGGAAATCGTGGACGGTTTACAACAATTGCCGGACTATTGAAATCACTTGCTTAGAAAACATCGTAAGCGGGCACCACCGAACGGTAGCAATAAAGAAACTTGTGTGAACTTACCTTGGCCAACAGACGATGATGTATCAGATATTTTCAGTGATTCCAAATTTAATGAGTTTCCCAGCCTTTACTAGGCGTCGATTGTTTCAAATTAGGCAAGGAACTAATCCATTGTGTTTCTAGCTTGTTCCTTTTTCTCGAATTCTGTAGATAAATTAGCGAGCACTTCAGCGGTAGGTTGCGTATAGTACTACTAAGTGATCACTACATCAGCGACGAGTACCAGCTGCCTGATGCAAGTGTAGGCTAGGCACTCACAGAGATAGTGCAAGCATCGCAGGATGTAGTGTCACTTATGTCCAGCACATTCAAGTGCTTTGCAAAAGTGTAATGCCCTGTCATGACGCCGGTAAGCAACCTGCAGTCTTTTCTGCTGACTGACCTATAAGTCTGACAGTCAGAGGCAGAAAGGCCTCTGACTTTCTAGAGACGTCGGGAAGCATTCGTTTGGTCTGCCTGCATCCTGGAGAACTGTGGCATCTGCAGTTGTGCTCATATGAGATCCAACTGTCAATGGAAGCCTTAATCGAGGACGCAGGCAGACCTAACGTAGGTTCGAGTACTGAAAAACTCTTCTCTGAATTTTGCCTGGCAAGTTCATCGGCGATTTCATTTCCCGTGATCCTATGGTAACCTGGGACTCCGAGTGCGTTCAGTGATCTCTTGCATTCTTGAAATTCACCAATGCTCTAAGCCCAGGTACAGATGCAAATGCTTCGCACCCTCTACCGGTTTTCCGCAATATAGTTCGCTGCCATCAGGATTGCGTAAATCTCCGCTTGGAACACATATGCAAGCTTTCCTAACGTGAAGTTAAATTTAACGTTGTCGTCCTCAAAAAAGACACCAGCGCCACATCATATATTGGTTTTGGAGCCGTCCGTGAAGACCCGAATCTATTCCTTTCCTGGTTCAGATTCTTCGGCACAGTCTTGGGTACAGTTAAAGTCGATTTTGTACTTTTTCCCCAACATAAGTTGTAGTGTCATTGCATCGGATGGCATATCCATAAGACCAGAGTCATAAGACAGCCGGCGCTGTCATGGTCATCAAAGCTCCAGTGCGTGTTGTACCAAAGACCACTTCTTTTTAAACGGAAGATGGCTTTGAGAGTGCAGCCCATGATATGATATGAGTCAAGGGGAGGGAGACTCATCAATACGTGTCTAGAGCGGAGCCAGAAGTGCTAGGAAAAGCACCATGCATCCGGGATAAACCAGTTTTTAGAGTCTTATAAAAGCAGCAATCACGTATTTCCACGAGAGCTTATTCCACCAGATAACCGACGCATAGGCTATAATTGGCCTCATCAAAGCCGTGTAGATGCAAAGGAGCCATCTCGGTGACAGGCCCCATGTCTTGCCAGATTACTCCACTGCACCACCAGAAGGCCGATACCGCCTTAGAGGCTTTCGACGTAACATGTTCAGTCCAGAGAAGTTTATTATCCGGAATGACACCCAAATGCTTAGATTTTCTTGGAGAATTGGATGGTGATGCCTTTAAGCACTAGATGAGCCAGACCAGACAGGTTCCTCCTTCTCGTAAAGATAACAACCTCAGTTTTAAGAGGATTGACTGAAAGTCCATTACTAGTGCACCAGTTGTCGATCACGTCTAGGGCTGCCTGCCCTTTAGAGCAGGCAGTCGCTGAGCACGCTCCAACAGACAGTACAGCTACATCATCCGCGTTTGCTTGTGCATAGACGATAGAACTATTGAACGCGTTAAGCAGTGAGCCTACCAACATGTACCGTAGCAGTGCAGACAGAATGCCACCTTGACGGCAACCCCTGTTTACACCCGCCACAACATATTGGCCGCAGCCAGGATCCGCAATCAATGTTCTATTCATCAGCATTGCTTTTAGCCACAAAACTAGTGATTCGTCTACCAGATTCTGAAGCGCACTCCCGCAGGATCTCCCGCGTTGGTATGATAGCCGTGTTGCATCGCCGATAGAGGATGCATTCGCAAGACGATTTTGCGCACATAGATCTTGACCATTCTCTAGATGCTTTCCAGCATGAAGGTAGTCAGACTTATAGGTCTGAAACTCTTGGCTAGCGAGTAGTTCTCCTTTCCTATTTTCGGTATAAAGACTATTCTCACTGTTCGTCGGGGTTCCGGTATGTATGCCAGTGCATACTTTAAAGTTACCAGCAGCTGGTCTCTACCTTTTGTAACATAACTGGGTATACTCGTATACCATCCGTGACCACAACTGATGAGATATACCAGTTACGGCGTGTTGTGTTGTTCAGCTCACCAGCAGCTTCATTGATCGGAGTTATTTGTGAGCTGGATCCAATTGAGTCGCCTGGGAAGTGAGACTCAAGCATGAGACAGAGAGTGTCTGCTTTAGGTCAGATTTTTTGAGTGGTTCCAGTCTGGGTGATCTCCCCTTTGAGGACTTTGACCAGCGTACTGGTTTCAACGATAGTTTCGATCTTTTCGCAGAAAAACTTTGTAAGAGGCGCTCTTCGAAATCTTAAATTCTTTTGCTTCGATCTGTAAAGATTCCAATCTTCCTCCAAATTAGTCTTAAGTGACCTGTTTAGAAATTCTCTGGATTCTTTACGAAGACGCTGTAGATCTGCGTTCCACCAAGGAACGGGCGATCTGAAGGAGTGCTTACTAGCTGGACATGCCATTTCGAAACATTTAACGGGGGCACCGTTCAGGTTCTGAACAGTCTGAGCTTAGGGGGAGCACTATTGTACTTGTCGAACTCCTCCTTAAATCGTGTCCAGTTGGTTTTATGCGGATTCCTCCTCTTCAACAAGGTCGAGACCTCGCATCTGATTCTGAATTCGATGTATCTATGGTCTGACATGGAAATCTCCGATAGTACTTTCCAACCAGTAATCTCCTTAGCATACGTGTTGGACAACGTTAAATTGCTTAATTGCTGTCTTACCCTCGTAACAAAAGTTGGCTGGGAGCCAAAATTGTTGGCAACCAGGCCAAACGATAGTAAGAAATGCAGCAGATGGTCGCTTCTCACGTTTAGATGTCAAAAGTTTAGATGACGGCCTTTCCGATCGCTCGTCATAAAGTGGTGTGAAACTCCTTAAATGTCCGTTTCTGTAGATATATTATGTGGGGTTTTGGATTCAAAACAGAAAGCCTATTACATAGGGATGCAGTATCAGACTTGGAATTGGAAGATTTGAGCACATAAAACAGATGGGTATTGGGTGGTCGTCTTCTATCCGCACTCATTTAGAAACAAAATGGTTGTTAACCCTTCCAAGGTACAGATGGAGACGTGAGTCATACCTAGACTTAGTGGTCTCGACAGCGCATCAGAACATCGCCATACATTCGCAGAACAATTTGGCGCACATGAAGCGCGACCTTTATCTTAATGCTCATCAATTTGAAGAAGGCCATACTGATTGGTGTGGAGGTCTTGGCGTCATCTTTTCCGATTTTCGGTAAAAAAGCTATTCGCCAAGGTTTCGGTACCTATATCAGTGCTAGGCTGCTAGCGAAGCTTTTCTTTAGAGTTGCCGGCAGCTGATCTTATTCTTTTTGTAACATAACTGGATATACTCGTTCGCCATCAGTACCAAGCTACGTGAAGCCATCAATCTGATTAATTCTCCTTTGATGCAAACGGGACTGAAAATTAACCGAAGAACTTTTCTCTTCAAGCACCCAACAAAATTTTCATCCGCTTTCATCAGTGCTTAAGCTTCTATGCCGTAAAGCGCGACTGGGATGACCAAATGCTTTTTTTTTTGGTTGCTCGAGAGAAGGCTTAACTACTCAATTGCCTTCTAAGCCTAAAGAAGCAGCGATCAGCAGGAGTGATTCTTTGCATAATTTCCGCATTGGTGTCATTCTCGGGGTTATAGTGGAGGCGAGTTTGATAAAGTACCATACTCCCTCAAAGTTGTAGCTGCCTATCGTAAGGTTTTGTTCTAGGCGTCCATGTTTTCTGTCCCTCTTTGTTGACAGTAAATACTTTGTTTATCCTTCGCTAACCACTAAGGCCATCTTTGGCATTTGTGCTCACTGTGTTCTTCTCAATGCTAATGTATGTATACAATAATGCCAATGTATGGTGTCTCTGGAGTTCTTTTAAGAGTTTCGCACAATTTTTTCAAGACCGTTGTTGAGAAAATCATATGACAATGCGTCTCCTTGTTTAAGTCCTTTTCTGACATTGAAGTCCGACTATCATTATCCAACTATCATTTTGACGAAGCGGCGCGCATTTTCCGTCGTCATCCTGCATAGTCGAATGAGTTCGCATGGCTCTGTATACTCGTAGTTAGTTTTTATTTGTTAGATACTGTCATACACGACTTTGAAATCGATGAAGAGGTGGTGTGAAGGTCTTGGCGTTGGGCTTCTTGAGTTTTATTCAGGACTTACCGTGATGTGAGAATTTGGTCTAAAGTGGACTTTCCAGGCCTAAAACCACACTAATAGAGGCCAGTCAGACTACTGACGAAAGGTCTTCGCATAACATTTCATACAGGATTTTATGTCCGACGGTGAGGAAACTTATTTTGCTCCAAGTTCTGGGGATCTGCCTTCTTTTGGATCGGACAAATAATGCTAAGGTTCCATTCTTCGGGCATACTTTCGTCGATTCAGATTTTAGAGATAAATTCATGTATGCTCTTGATGCTTTAAAGAGCTCAGCAGTTAAGTCATCATCTCCAGCAGCTTTGTTAGACTTAAGCTTGGAAATTGCTGTCCTGACTGCATCTTAGTCGACGGGGCTGAAATCTGTATACGAAGTGTTTTGTTGCTCAGGTCACTTGCAGCTTCGCTGATAGGAGCTAGATGTGAACTGGTTCTGATCAGGTTATCTTAGAAGTGGATTTCCAACATGAGACAGAAGAATACTTTGTCTAGCATACTGTATACAACGATAGTTTCGATCTTTTCGAAAAAGACTTTCTAAGAGACACGCTTCGAAATTAGAATTTCCTTCCTGTATTATTTCTGGCTTGAATTCTAAGGATTCCAGCCTTCTTCCATTAGTATTAAGTGACTTGTTTCACAGTTTTCGTGTTTCCTTATGTAGGCGCTGCAAATCAAGGTTCTACTATGGAAAGATGGAGAGATGGAGGTTTTCCTGGTTGTATACGTCAACACAAAATACTTGCTGAGTACACTGTTCTGGTTCTGAACAGCCTGTTCTACCTTTGGTGTTCCGAAAAACTGACGTATAATGGTCATGCTGTTTCAACTCTTGCACAGCTGGATCCTATAAGTTTTTAAGCCAAGATCGTTCCATAAAATTTTCCACAAAGCGGATGGGCATAGCTCCAATTGCTGTGCACGATGGCGAAGCGACTCATTCGGATTCTCTTCAACACTGCGCGCCACAACGGCAATAACTTCTTCTGTTCGCACTGTTTGTCGTCTTTGGGGATGCGTATTATCCACCAGAGTGCCAAAACGGTTCATCGTGTTCCGAATAACTTGCTCAGATGGACGATTATGTCGACCGTTAAATGGACGTAGCTCACGATAAGTTTGGCGAACCAAACCATGGTTTTCAAAATATTGTAAGTTTGCACAATTTGCACGCGTTGTTCTGGCGTTCCTCTATTTATCGTAAATTGGTAAAACGTACTAACTACAAACCAACTTTCAGCTGTCAAATTGACAATCTGTAGAAACAGTGTTGCCAGTTTAAAAATAAAACCTCTAAAAACAAAACTACCCTTTATATATCCTTTCTACCTGGCAGTGGAATTTGGATCGTCTTCGGAATTGAACAGTCTCCGGAATTAAATCTTCCAGATTTTTAGCTTCGACTATGTCTGTACGGCATTTTTATCCTCTTCATATTCCTTTTTCGCTTGTTTTTAGAATACACGAGCATTATTTTCGCACCCCTGCATGGACTCTATCGAGCGCTTTTCTACTTTTTTTGGGTTCTTCCTGAGAAGCCGATGCTGCTCGTAGAATTTGCAGGACGGGCTACCTGAAGCGTTCGAACATTCAAATAGCTGGAGGTTTTTATTGCGTCAATCGCATTGTGACCATTTTGTTCGTTAACCATGTAACTGCCAGATCCCTTTGTGGATGTTGATGTTTTGAAAACAATTACTTATTATGATAAAGTTTCGCTCTGCAAAATCGCTCGATGCCGTGCAGACTATGTTTCCTAACAGTATCACGAAATACGCCATTCTTACCTCAATTGGCATTGAAAACGCCAAGGACAATCTTAACGTCAGGTTCTTGAAGTTGCACATATATCTACTCGAGGACCTCAACTCAAAATTTTAGGGAAACCAATGGTTCTTTACAGAAAAACTATAAGTTTAAAAATATGATACCTCCATAGCCCTTTCTTGTATTGATATTTTTTTCACTAATTTTAGAAATAAGCAATAAAAAATTTCGCACTAAAATCTCTTAAGATTTTGTCATTATAGAAACCTACATGTACGACAATTTGTGTATTAAAAAAATTAATTCTCTTCCTTTTCTTAGAATACAATTCAACATCCTCTACAAATGGATCCAGCCTTGAATGCCTTAATCTGATAGTGCAAAGTATTAACAAAAGTCCTTCGTCAAGCAGCGCATCATCTTCATCATCTTCGTTGAATCAGTCTTTTGCACAGAAATGCACAACTCAAGTGTAAAAGCAAATAAATTTTAGGTATTTTTAAATGAAATAGTTTTAAGTTAATTTATTTATTTAATGTTTAAGCAGGATACATGCTATACAATAATAAAACTTAAAAATAAGTAAGCATACATGTACGCGAACTATATACTTTAAATTTAGTTTCACTATTAGCAATGTATTATGCTGATAAAAATTAAAAAAAAAAATTATAATAATATGATTTAGTAATAAAAATTCCATAGAACTATAGATGTACTTAAAGTTTATTGAATAATAATAAATTATGTTTTACTTTCTAGTATTTACATCGGAATAAAATTAAATAAAAAGAAAATATACGAAAGCCTGTTTTTGAACAATTCTAACTGGTAGCTGGTTCAGTACTTTTATACTTTCAATATTAGCTGTTAAATCTATGAAACGTCACGAAAGCCCACTTATTTCAAAAAAAAACAATTACTATTTTTGAGGACTTTAATCTCCTGAAATTATTTATATTATCTTAATATGTATTACAATAATTTTACAAATTAAGATTCTTACGTTTAGTTTATTTTTGTTATTTTTATTAATTTCTTTTACTTTTTCCTTATAGTTTTAATCTATATATGTGTAGATATGACAACTGTTGTTGCGTGTGGTCTTGCCCAAAAAAAACTCCTTTCTTTCTAAATAATATGGCCGTATTCTTTCCGGATGAAATTCTGCTGCCACCTTCCCGCCGTATTTGCATGTCAAGTGCTGCCAGGCTTAGCAACAATTAGCATTGAAATTAAAATACAAATGGATTTTCTTAGTGCTAGTCCTGGGCAAGTAAACAAAAAAATCAGGTGACTCAGTCGGGTTGCTTTAAATGCCCCTATACCATCCGAATTGGCTCAACATATTAATGCGGATCAATAAGGACTATAATCTCTTAGAGAATTCATTTCATTCCGCAGAAATGTCGTAATAGGCTCATGGATATTGTTATCAGTTTATCTTAGCAACTAATCTGGAAGCATAGCACATATTTCTCCCACATATCTGCATTTTTACTGCCCCGTTAGTGGGGTTAGCTCAATTTGCCTTAGAACCATTCCACTGGCCGCTATATTTTGGATCACCTCATTAAAGAGAAGAAGAGTTTGCTGTTGCTTTCACATTTGAGTGATCCAATTATTTTTTTTTCTTCAAACCTAGCCTACGCCTTGAGACCTAGTACTCGTATTTGACTTTATTGAGGTGATGATAGAGAATATTTCATTCTCAGTTACCATTCTGAAATCAACCCGAGACTGAAAACCAATTACTGTCCTGTAAAAAGTAGTCATTGAACTGATTTGGATCCAAGGTCCATGTATGTACTATTATCCTAATTGCTGACGCCAATTTATCGCAGATTTTTTCACATCATCTTTGAAGGCACAGCATCTTACTTGCAACTTTTTTTTCAGATCACAGATATATCCAATTCAGTCTGAATGGTACTCCTCCCCACGAACTAGCATTCTGGAATTGTTGGAAAACTGTTTGATCAAAATACAAAAGAACACTTTTAAAAATACTCTCCTCGAAGCACTTAAGTCCACCGCATAACACCAACGAGCTTGACGTGAAAGTCAAGGTATTCGCCATGGCTATCAATCAGGCAATGGCCGCTTCCTGTCCTGATATTCTACCTAGATGCAAGAGAAAACCGCAGTGGAGGATATCAGCACTGGGACCGCTTAGAAAACTTTTCAACCAAGCAAAAAGTATAAGAAAAGGGACTGACTGTGACTCATAAAGTAAAGTAAAGTAAAGTAAGTAAAGGAACAATCCTGGACAAAATCACAGAAACCTCTGAGGAATCACGGCTAAGGAAAATCCTCTTTACAAATCCTATGATGCCTAGCTGTTTGAAAAAAAAACCGATTGCTCTTGCACAACCTCAACCTCAAGTGATGAATCACTCAATCTGCTACTGGACATTCACTTTTCAGATAGCTTCCTACTCACGGCCAGTAACAACCTTAATACGACCACTGCAGCTGCGACTGAAATTTATGGTCTGATTACAAGAGATAAGCTGATCTCGGTGCTGCAAAACTTTAAACCATACTCGTACAAGTCTGCTGGTTCCGACGGTATAATTCATGCAGAATCATGCCAAAACTAGAAATAACTCCATTGCCATGGAGACAAGTTAATTTAGTATTCACTCCCAAAGCCGAGAAATGTTGTCCCAAAGGACCTCAGACTTTCAAGTCTATCATCTTTCCTACTGAAAATTCATATATGATCTAGAATTCGTCTACGACCTTTGCCTACGGTTCGACATGCCTACTGTCGTAAAGGAAAGTCGGTGGAAATGGCTCTACATCCGCTTACCAGCCACATTGAACAATTCCAGCAACATCAACACATTCGCAATCACAACTGCACTGTCAACTGATCCACATTCCACTATTATGGAGAGAGGTCAAGGTAGTTTTCATTCCCAAAGCCGGAAAATGCTCTCATGTTGTCAGACATATAAGGCTATCATCCTTCCTTCCGAAACTCCAAAAAGACTGATTTGTATCCACATACGATTTAAAATTGATCCCCGACTTTTGTCTACGGCTCATCAAGCGTACTGTAAAGGAAAGTCGGTAGAAATGGCTCAATAGTTGCTTTCCTGGTCATCAACAACAACTCCAATAACATCAAGACATCCACAATCACGTCTACGCTGTCAACTCTCAAGGTAGATGACTCACTTGAGCAGTCGATCAGTCTTATGCTGAATAGCAGGATAATCAACTCCAAACTAGGTGGGGCTTCTGCTAAAAAATGTGTCTGTAGAGGTACGCCGCAAGGCGGTGTCCTTTCACCTCTTCTCTGGAACTTAGTATGCTGATATTGTACCTGGAAGCTGGGAGGGTGATTGGCTATGCTGATGCTATATCCGTTTCAGATAAATCTTAACAGATTAACTCGTTGGGTGGATAGCTGTATATTGGGAGTAAATGCCCATAAAACTGATTTTGTCCTGTTTTCCAGGAAATGTCTGGGTCTTATGTTTAACAGGAAACTAAACTGGAAACCTAACAATCAGGAAAGAATCAGGTAGGCTGCCGTAGATGTGTTCTCTTGCAAAAAAGCCATTGGGAACAATTGGGGCCTTCAATCTCACATTACCCACTGGATATACGTCTCCGTTATAAGACTGATAAGACGGAGTGTTTGCCTGGTGGACGGCCTTAGACAATGCAGTCAACTGCAGCAAACTAAGCAACGTCCAAAGCACAGTATGTCTGTATATAAGCGGAGCCTTACATACTACTCCCGCCACGGTACTGGATACTCTGTTTTACTTGGCACTTTTCGGTATTTTCAGCAGCTATTCGCACTAAAGCGACTACACAGTGGACAAATAAATTATTTGGCTACGGTAATATTCTTAACACACTAGAAAACCTTTCAGAGAATATCGGCTACACTATGCTCCAATATTGGTTTGACGAAGACTTTCATGTAAGCATCCCCTCTATATGTTTCTGCGAGGAAGATGTTTCCATGGAGAAAAAGCCAATCCATTTCTACACAGATGGATCTAAAACCGATAGCGGGGTTGGTGGCGGTGTTTTCTCAGATAAGCTAAATCTAAACCCCTCCTTCCCTCTTCCAAATCACTGTAACATGTTCCAGGCGAAAATGTTGAAAAGTCCTGTCCTGGCTGAAGGAAAACGTGATATCTGCAAGGGATAGTAAGGCCGCTATCAAGTCCCTGGACTCAGTCTCATCAAATTCTAAGACCGCTTTTGATTGCCGATCATCTCTCATGGGCCATCTCTAGTTCAACTTCCACCTTTTTTGGGTGCCGTGCCACGGAATATCCCTATTGTAGGGCCGACTAACTTGCCAATATTGGAACCACCCTACCAATCCTACCTGAAAAGTTATCAGCGGTATTCTAATCACTACGTGCAAACTAATACTAAAGCTGGAAGCTAATTGCAGAACGAACCTTAGGTGGTTGGGTCATCATGTCTAGCAACCACAGCTGGATTTGAATCGCGCTAACAATTTGATCTTTCAAAATAGGAAATATCTCAGCGCTATCATATCTCTGGAGAGTGTTAAGAAGGTTTGGCGGTTTTTCAAACGACTTTTGCTGAAGCTGCATGAACGAGGAAAAGGAGCAGACAATCATCTAAATATTTTGTATAGTAGTATTAGTAGTAGTTGCAAACTTTATTGATCAAAATATAATTTTACATAATTGGATAACTAAGTTTAATATGGTTTGGCCAAAGGCCGTCTACCAGATATTTTGTATAGTATTGTACATGCCCAGCTTTGTCCCAACTGATAGCGATGACACTTTTTATTTTTCAGCAGCTGTCACAGTTACCATTGACACCCAGCTGTTAAAATATTCAGTAAGGTTTGCCATTTCCTCATGCATCGAATTTCCAACTCAGTTGTAAATACGCAACGTGAATTACGTCGAGAGGTCGGTCGTCATCATGGCTTCAGTGTGCAGGCAATTCGTCCCAACGTGGAAAAGTTTGAGCGTGAGTACACTCCTTTCGATCTTAAGCCACCAACCAGACAGGGATTGGTACGAAATGAAGAAAACATGGCCAGTATCGAAAAAGACCCAGAAATGTAGATTCGGCGCCGATCAGTTGTATTGGGCATCGCCAGAGGGTCAACAAAGCTTATCTTGCGTTTGGATTTGGGCCTACATCCATATAAAATTATGTTGATGCAAGAGTTTAAGCCGGGCGATCATAGACAATGCCGTGAGTTCGCAAATTGGGCACTGGAAATGTTGGCCAGAGATCCGGAAACATCTTTTTGGAAGAGACCCATTTTTGGCTCAGCGATTGACTGTTGGTGCGGTTTATGACATGGCGGCATCATAGTCTCAGGTATACATAGAGCGATGTTAACCGACTAGACTATGGTGCTACATGCCATACAAGCGACGCACCGCTCGACGTTGTGAAGGAGAAATTTGGCGACTAGGTCTTCTCACGCGAGCGTTCCTTAATTGGCCGCCGCGATCTGGCGATTTGGACCACTCGATTATTTTTTCTAGAACTACGTCAAGTTCTTGGTCTACGCTAACAAGCCAAATACTTTAGACGAGCCCGGGGCCAACATTCGGCACTCTATTGCCGGAATAACGCGCCGATGGCCGAACCATCAAATATTGGACCGGCCGCTTGAAGCACTGGCAGTGAAATCGAGGCGTCCATTTGAATGATGTGCTATTCCACATCTAAAGGCATGAACGTAGCCAGAATCAACCTTATATCTCACACCGTTGTTTTATTTGAATTTTTTTCCTATCGTTCTTATCTAGTCACCCTATAGTTCCCAAATTCGTTATGCTGTTAATATCGGAATTTAACGAGCTTATCATAGAGAAACAGAGAGCACTGTCGTCAGGAAATAAATGTACTGGATTGGAAAGAAAATGCCGGAGACAAAACGGAGCCCTGAGGCTCAGCAGAATTTATTATGTCGGTATCAGACTGGAAACCGTCCAAGACAAGTTGCGGACCTGTTGTTACGAAAACCGTATTGCCGGAGATTGAGATGTTCTCGTGTTTCTAGACATTTTATTGGAAAGAAATGTCTGTAAGAGGAGAAAGAGCATCATTCGAAATCCTTTTTTCCATATACTCGAAAAGATTCATAAAAATTAGGATTGATAAAATCGCTTACGCAGCGGTTTTGAAGGAAAAAGAGGAGATATACCAGCTGGATCAGCGGGTTTGTGCATATTGAGACCGAAAGTGGATTCGTCCCATAAAAGGTTCGACTGTAATATTTTTTGCATTTGGGTTTAGCCGCATTAGAATTTTACACTTTAAAAAGAGCGTTGCAATATTCGGTTTTCCTCTGTTGAGTTGGTTTTGTAAGGCTAAAAAATAGTTCTCTCACCCTGACAGTCTCTCTACAGCTTGTGTGGTACATCGCCTCTTCTTTTGGTGACACTTTTCATTCAATACGACATGAATGATCTCATTCCAGAAAGAATACTGTTTGCGATAAAATCGGCAATAGCATCCACCGCGTTATCCAGGAAACGTAGAGAAGAAAGAAGCTGTTTAGTGCGTCGCAGTTGGCTGTCTCCAATTTCCATAATATTCTTTTACGATCTGAGGGTACATAGGTACTCGTATACATTGGTAGGCAAAATGTACTCTTTAAAACTACAATAGAATCTAGCCGACAATGCACAACATTTGTTTTCAGTATACACAGTTCCTACTGATTTGTAAGGACGCATTATCAAGGTTTTATGACCTCCTGAACAGAGTCGCCAGAGCTCGCCCAGATTTAGCATATTGGCTTAAAGTGTAGCCTCCGAAAATGAATTGACCCTGCGCTGATGATTTTAGGAAGATAAACAAATTTGTCATTGTGCCCACATTCAAAGGCGTATTTAAATCACTTTTAACTAATTTTGAGAGAAACCTAGTCACCAAAATACGGGAAATATAAGCTTAATACTTAGGTTATCCAACTAGATCTGATGGCATGCTTGTCCAGCCCTTCAATTATGAAACTTTTGGCTGAAACGAATGAACAAGAAAACTCAGCGGTGGATTCACAGTAGTACATCAGAATATGGAAGAACCATTTCAGCAGATTCCGCTCTCGACCATTCAGCCTGAACGTTGATGGCCAAAAATTCCGTCCATCAACAATAATTTCTTTATCAACTTCGAGAAGCCATATCCAAATATAAATCCAAGAAATCTGCCAGTACTGACGACTAAGATGGGAAGCAGGCCTTGGCGGTGGAAGATAACTCTTTAAAAAGCATGCACGGAGATATATCTTAAATATATTCCGACAAAAGCATGCCAGACGAAGGGAATTCAAGCACAGTATGCCCAATCCTTAACAAAGTAGACTTTCTAATCTTCGACGAAAAGTATATGCGTCAGTCTTCTCAACATCGCCCATAAAATCATCTCTACCATACTACGTGATTGCTTTAAACCTTTTGTCAACCAATTATCTTTCATCAGCGGGGTTTTAGGCTTGAAAAGTCCACCATTGACCAGATTTTAGAAAATAAAGAGGTCGAAGTTCAAATCGACACTCACCACCTATTTTTTTGATTATAAAATCGCCTATGACAATTGTACGAACCCATGTCCGGCCTTTGCATTCATGCCAAAATTCGGTAAACCAACGTCAGAATTTTCACTTCGCAGCCTTGTTTAGTATCTTCGGTGTTTGTGTTTTCTATGTTTGTTTGAGATTATGACTAGGGAATTCAGGGTGGACGTAGCTAATATTCGCTGCACTTTGGCACTTAGTATAACACAGGTAGACCGCGGCAAATACTTCTCAGATCACTCTGATCTGAAACTACCTGGCTACAAACTAGTGCCATTACTCTTCTCTTCTCTCATGAACAGACAACACCCGAAGGACTATCTCCTCTAAGCTCGTCGGGCCATTGTGTCCTAGTTAATTTCTCGTACACCCACCATACAGTTAGAGAAAAGATTCCTAAAAGAACCGTATGCCAATACGAGAAAGTCAATTTAAGTCGACTTACCAGTTTCTTTAGGAATTTTAACTGGTCGTTATGTTCCCTCGATAACGACGTGGATACCGCTGCTGATATGATCACAGACACTATTCTTTTTGGAATGAGATACTCTATCCCTCATCGGATGAAGAGTATCAAACCAAAAGAAAAAGCATGGTGTGACTCGATATGTAAAGAGGCTGTAGGACAAATGTTTTTTAGGTCCTACACGACCAACCCGACAGAGGAAAACCGAAAAAAAATTCAAACAACCCAAAAATGACTGTATCGCCTTTCTTAAGCGTGTGGAATTCCAATACGACCAAAAACCGAGGCAAAAAAAAATCACAGTGTCCCAAAGGTAGTAAGAAATGTTGGCCGTTCGTCAAAAACATTAGAAATTCTTCCTCATCCTCCATTCTAACGCTCATTTACAACGACATTTCAGCTGTCAACTTCTTTGGACAAGGACAAGGCCAATCTGCTTGCTGTACACATTGCGACCAGTTCAACCCTTCCAGATTGTGCGTCGAATCTTCAATGGGACGAATCCACTTTCACACTCTTGTATTAGCAAGTGTGCTTAAAGATTTTAATACATATAAGTCCGCTGGTGCAGATGGTATCCCCCTCTTTCTTTTGAAGGAGTGCTCTTCCACGCTGGCGAAACCACAGCGTAAGCTTTTTCATCAATCCTTCTCTTTAAGTCTCATTCCGAGCAATTTGGAAAACAACACTTATCCGGCCCGGCCCGTCCCTAAAAAAGGCGAATCTTCTTCCCTCACTTCCTACAGACCTAGTGCACTTAAATCCAAGGTCGTGGAAACGCTGACACACCGTCAGCTCATGAAATATTTCGAAACAGGAAAACTACTCAACGGACAGCAGTACGGTTTTCGTAGCAACATGTCCAATTGATGGCACATCTCACCGAAAAGTGGAACCAAAGCATACAGTTGCACTTGATATTTGTAAGGCATTTGACAGAGTTTGGTATCAGGCTCTGATATTCACAAATTAAATGCTGGTGAGCCCCAGGGCTACGTTCTGTCTCGGAAAATCTTCTTAATTTACATCAACGATCTTTTGTTCGCCACTTCTAATCCAAAATATTTCTTTGCTGATGGCAGCACTCTCTGCTTTCCATATTCGTTTCCAGACTCATGCCTCTGCTCTTCGGCTGTAGAACCGGAACGGCAGCGTATATTAAGCTCATTAAATTCCGATATTTACAGCATAATCAATTGGGGAACTATCAACAGAGTGAAATTGAATGCTTCTAAAACACAATGCTGTCTACGGTCGTTTAAACGAAATTTAAACACCCAGCCCTTATCCATGAATGGCACTTACATCGTCGGAACCGAAAAACTGTCCACTCTCGGTATGTGTGCCAGTGAAAACTTACTTTGGAATGACCACATATTCGATGTCATCAAAAATGCTGCGAAATCTCTAGGTTTCCTCAAGCGATGTAAGAAATACTTCACCCTCTCTGATCTGACCTCAATTTATAAGGCGTTTATGTGCCCGAAATTGGAGTACAATGCCCACATCTGATCGGGTGCGCCTAAAACGTATCAGCACCTGATAGATAGGATTCAAAACCATGCGATCACTCAAACAATGGACACCCTCGAACACCGACGTAATGTGTCTTGTGATTCACTCTGTTGTATCGCTATTCCCACCATCAGCGCTCCACAGAAATCGCCAGTAGCATTCCGCCCCTTCAAACTTTTAACCGTAACACCCGTCTCGCCTTAAGCCCACTTGCGGTCGAGCTCTTAAATATCATGATTCGTTCCTAAGCCGTACAACTGGCTTATGGAATGCCCTGTCGAGCTCTCCATTTTCTGGACGTTATAACTTATAAATATTTAAAAACAATGTACATCGCTAGTCCAAGTCCTCCTCTATGGTGCAGATGCATAACCTTTATCAATAGTTTCGATGGGAAACTGCTTCGAGTAATCGAAAGCCCTATCTACCTCGACGGAGATGGAGTAAGAGAATTAACCACCAATTATTCTAACTATACAGAGATTTACCTAGAAGCGTCACATGTCTAGCTAAGAAGACACGTTGGTTGAAGCCCAGATCCATCCGCGACTGTAGTGCCACCTAAGTTAAGGAAGTGTGTATGTATGCATCAAATGTTCAAAAAAGTATGGCAGACGAAATCATGTCCACTGTTTGGACAGCCGCCTTAGTACTTCTTACTAAAAGCCATCACATGATACCATTCATCATCACCAGCTCTTTGAGACTACTGAACACATTCTGGATTCTGTGAAAGTTTTTGCAGCTAAGCAACATGACACTGGAAAGCACTCCGCCTTGCTTAATTTCGTTGAGGATACGCAAGCAACATAGATCACTCTTAGAGAGACAATTCACCCAGAATAGCATTGAGTAAAGCAACATCATCATATTCAAAGACCTACCGAAGAAGACGTATACGAAAGTCGAGCATGCACTATGCATTGGTTCGGAAAGCATTGAGCGTATGTACCTCAATGACTACATTGAAAATATCCTCCTCTAACTTAACTCATGCTCGCTATTTCCATTTTTGAAAAACCATTTTACCCGCCCTTGCGAGTTTCGGTCGATTAATTTGCTTAATCCTTGAAAAAATCTGAAGAATTCATGTTTTTTTCCTTTTTTTGTTTTTGTTTTTGTAGAAAAACAACCGCACCGGGATGTTTGGAACAGTTTTTGAGAAAAAAGAAAAGACGAAATGAAATCTTCATGACACGCTCAATTGAATTTGCTGAACAAATCTCATATGCTAGCGAAATGAATGATCGCTTCATTTTCTGACTGGCGCAACGTCAGCCCCAGGCCACGGTTGGATGCAAAATGCATCCAAGATTTCCGGGTGCGTCAGCTAAAAATATCTCCGAGGATTTGTGAGGGAGTTGAATTACATGTAATGCTGTTGTAATGCTGTGCACGAGTACGAGTATGCAGGATCACCGGTCGACGGGATCGTCGGAAATGATTTATTAGCTTCCGTTTCAGTTCGAACAGTTTTGCTCACACTATCAGTTTTCGAATGCTCGCACTCTCTGGGGAATTCTTCGAAATATCGTAGCATTTATCTCAATTATGTGGACAACATAGTTTTTTTTTTTTTAAAGAAGAACCTACATGCTCGGCAATTTGTAGTCATTTGAGAATGCAACAATTTAGAGTGTGACAAGGTTGTCTAGTGTTTTGACATTCTACTCGTTAAGCAACATTTACCAACATGACAAATTAGAGGAGGAAGCACACGGAATTGTGCGATCCATTTGAAATGTTACAGAGAAATCCTGAGAATTTGGTAATTCCTATTTGGCAATCGATATTTGTCAAATTAACAGCCCTGTCTTTAGAATTTTTTTTAAATGCTAATGACTGACTTAGTGATGTTGCCCCGTCTTTGTTGCATATATAGTATGTAGAGTATATTAAAAGATTGCAAAATTATCCTGCACTACGGTCTATCTCTGATGCTATAGATGACAAAGGGCAAGAACTAATAAATTGTAATGGTGCTAAGCACCTTCACCTTCTTTCCATTTTAACAGCCCAGAAGTACCTGATACAAAATCATACGGCAACTCAACTTACTGACAAGGAGGGCTGAACACGGCCTCAACCAACAATAATTCTGCATCCGATTTATGAGCTGATGTTGTTGCTGCTTCTAACTACATACCCAAGATAGTCGAAGTCCTTAACTACCTCGAAGTTATAACTGACAGTGATTTTTTTTTATGGAACTTAACACTCAAGAGGGTATTACTACTCTTAAAATGCCGGAGCACGTGGAGAGAGAAAGATGTTTGGGGTCAGTGGTTACTTCGTTTCCTGGGTGGCATCCAACATTTAATGGGAAGACTTAATTACTAGTGTAATTGGACTTATTGTTGTATTTTAGGCAACCATTCATCTCCAGCCTTCGGGTGCGGCTGGAATTGAGCCCCGAAACGTCCGATTGGGAAGCCAATACGCTACCACTTGAGGCACGTCTAACCACTTTGATTTCACCCGACCACCACCAGTAAATCTCTGGTTTGATGAAGAATGACGGCAAGCACATGCAACTAAACAGCTGTAACGAAATTCGAGAAGCGTACGATCCAAATATTGAGAGTTTGTACGCCAGGAGAACAACGTAGGGAAGATTTTACAAAAAGTAAAAAGAACGTGTCAAGGCAATATACATATACCTGTAGAGATGAAGAAGGAAACCTTGTGGTAGAGTCACAGTCAGTGCTAAGAAGCAAAACATCTGAGGCCATTCAACTTAGATGACGATAGCCAAAACTTCAGTCCAGCTAACCAGAATGAAGTTAGGATAGCAATATTTAAACTGAAAACCAACAACACAGCTGGACCTGACGGTTTACTGGCCGAGGTATTCAAAGCTCTGGAAACGGCTTCCGAAAAGGATATGCCTGATGTATGATGCGTAAGCCCGATCTACAAAAAAGAGACACCCTCAACTGCGCCAACTATAGGGGTATAAGTCTCCTCAACATCGGATACAAGATCTTATCTGCCATTTGTCTGAAAGTCTGCACCTTTCGTCAACAACCTGATTGACCCCTATCAGTGCGGTCTCAGACCAGGAAAGTCCACAATCGACCAAGTCATTCTCACTCCTGCAGATCCTAGAGAAAACTCAAGAAATCCAAATCGATACCCACCATCTTTTCAACGATTTTAAGGCCGCATATGGCAGCATTCATAGGGACGAGATATATGTATAGAGCCATGTCTAGTTCTGGCATCCCTGCCAATGTTAGACAGAATTGTGCGGAACTCACACGTAAATATTGGTGGCACAATCTTTTAAATTTCTGTGCAACTACTCGCGTACACCGATGATATCGACATAATGGAGGGAATAAAGGGATGTCGGTGCGTTCGCTGGTATTGAAACGGAAGCAGCCAAAACAGGTTTAGAGGTAAATGAAGGTAAAACCAAGTACATACTGTCAACACGAAGGGACACACAACATCGGCGAACTTCACAGAACATCACAATCGACAGTCATAATTTCGAGGTAGTAAGGGACTTTGTATACCTTGGCTCTGCTATAAATTCTGCCAACAACACCTCAGAAGAAGTAAAACGAAGAATCACTCTTTGAACTAAGAAGGCAGTTGAATAATAAGCCCCTATCCCAAAAAACTAAGAAGACTGTAAATAAGATCTTGATCATCCCAGGCCTACTTTATGGCACTGAATCATGGACTCTATAGAAAGCGAATGAAGATATCCTCAGTCGTTTCGAGAGAAAAATCCTTCGAAAAATATTCGGTTTTATTTGCGTTGACGAGCTTTTCTGGTGTAGGGAGAGAAGAGAAGGTAGGGGAGAAGGCGAACTATACGAACAGTACAGGAACATCGGACTAGTCAGAAAACTGTGCATAAGTCGCCCGAGATGGATATGACATGTAGAGCGAATGGACACCAATGCTCCGCCCCGCAGAGTCTTCGAATAGGGGACTTCAACCGACTTGCAGTGCGCAACTGGTGGCACTAAAGACCGGATTAACAGGAGAGGCTTGTTTGTTGAGACCCAGGTTCACTTCGAACTGTAGGGCCACCTAAGTAAACACATTCCGAAAGATAATTTCTAATCCGCCAAAGGAGCGGTTAATCGGTCCCAAATACGGCCGTGCAGATTTTTGAACAATCGACTTCGGCTCCAATTCCCGACGAGATATGCCGAAATCACCGGTGGACCTCTTGCTAAGAAAACGATCTTTGAGAAGTTTCGTGTTTAGAGATATTTCATGGGCTTATGGCTCATGGATTTATCATCGTCCCCTTAACTTCAAAAGAGGTGACGGAAGTGCGATGGACTACAGTAGGAGAGAGAAGAAGACTCTAATTTCTTACGGACGACCTGGACAGATGCCATTTTCTCTCTACTCAGAAATAGTCAGAAATAATGGTTCGGGATAGCGGGAGATATACCGTCTGAACCAGCGGATTTTTGTACCATATATTGAGGTCGCTGAGTACTGAAGCTGCTACATGAGTTCAAAAGTGGATCATCCCATAGAATGAGGTACTCAAGTGCAGCTGGAGACATGACACAATTTGGAAGCATAGACTTGGTTGACAACTGCAATATTAGTGTATAACATACAAGGTTTAGGATGAGGGATCGTACAGAATTTCTAATATTTTCGACGTACGATCAAAAACTGTTATTACTTTTGGGATACTACTTCATATCGTGTTTTCTCGGTTTTGACCGTATTGAAGTTTGACAAATTTTATAAAAGGCATTGCAGTCAGTCCTGGCTCAGGAGTTCAGTTCTGTAATCCAGACACCCTCTTTGCGATTGCTTCTAGGATGACATGAAAACAAGTAACAGACATCGCGTCGTCTTGTCTAAAATCTTTTTTTCTTAACATCTAGGATCTTATTTCATTCATTTCGGACCCTTACGCAGCAGCGAGGATCTTTCATAGCCATCCTATAGAATCTATCGAGTTTGACAGGGGAGCCGAAATTCATCCTTATGCACGCTGTCATATGCCGGAGCAAAATATTCCACGCTATTTGTGTTAGCCTAAATAAAAGAAACACAGTCTTTGTTAAAAATTTTTCGGAGAATTTGATGTTCTTCAATAACTAGTGTACTCGTATTAATACCTCCCTCCCACATATGCTTCTTGCAATTAAGTCCCTCAGTGATTCCAATGAATCCAATCATAACTCACTCGTGTAAGATATGAGGAAGACTTTGGTCAGAGTTTCGAAAAGCAAATTGCGCGTTTAATTGAATTAGAACCTGCTAGATCCCGAAGAAACATCCCAGCGCCACATCGAGTTGAGTGAAATTATATCCATCGGTTCCGCAGTGATGGATTCCAACAAGAAAACCTGTAGTTCTACAACTGTCTTCGGAAAGACATCCACATTTAATTCCCATCTCCACTCTCCAATCTACAACATACAATCATCCACCCTCCAGGCATTACGAATCCATGCTTCACGTTATGTTCGCTAAAATCAATGAGCTTAGTGATGAACTCTCTTCGAATAGAACAGTGCTGAATGATTTGGAAAACCTCAATGGAACAGTATCTCACAAAATCGATGGTCTTCTAACCCTGCCGCACAACAAATCTATTTACAATACTTAAATTTTGGCTGAATTGTTGCAAACCGAAGCCACATCCAGTGCCAACAACCCAACCTCCAAAGCCTTGCACCAGCCCTTAGATTCGAAAATCTTATTGTGATATAACTGCCCAACGGAAACTTGTTACATCTCACTTGCCAAAGGTGCCCAAAATTACGAAGATGTTGCTTGGATCTCTGAGTTTTCAAAAAGAGGTATGACACACCATCAGCCAATGCGCAATATTTCCAACATCTCACCACAAAAATCAGCGCAATTGCAAGTTAAATTTACCGGCTAGATCTGAATGGATATTTGCTAACCCATCCAAACCAACCTTAACCTTAAAAAGTTGCATGTTTCGATCTTACAACTGGAGCCAAATATGTAAACTTTATTAGCTCGCATATTTTAAATCGCGCATCTAACTCATCTTCTTCTTTGGTTGCACGGGCCTCTGTTCCTATTTTCGATCACCTTTCGCCACCTAACGTCAAATTGATCCACAAAAAAAGAAAAATACCACGGAATGCAGTTATGCGCTCTATCTAGGCAAAGGGATAAAAAGATATACAGAAATGTACGTCTCTTTGTTGCATATCTTCATGACAAATCCGACCCTGTTTGCTTTGAAAACAGCGTCATGGTCTCCATCCAACAGGAAGGTCTCCCTACTGATATAACTAGTCTCAGGAAACTTTACAACAGGTTCCACGAATTTCTCAACACACCTCCTCAAAAGTTTGCAGATGACCTTGTTGCTTTCCGGAACTATGTACACTCTAATAAAGTCTCTTACCTTCAGCGTAGACTTCTAAATTATCTTCTTTGTCTGTATCTAAACTACCAGGACGTAAGAGGCCTGCGATATAAAAGTCGCGCTGTGTTGCCTGAATCTCATGGCCTCACTCCCTGCGTTTACAGAAACCAATCTGATCCCGACATAAAGAGCCATGAGCTATTCCCAACTTCTTATAATTTTTTCTGATATGACGCTCATTCACTCCCTATGGTTGATGATCCTGCCCTCCCTAAAGTTGGTTCTCTATACCGAAGCGTCCTTCTAACCATTCACTATAACCTTACTCTTCTCTCATCGCTATCTCTTCTAGTCTCAATTTCTATCTTTCGTGGTTTTAATCTGCCTCTGGTGAATTGGCTTCCACCGGATTATCAATTCATCTTTACCGCATCAAACGCTACTTTATCAAATGAAATTCTATTTATTGGCCTTTGTCAAGTAAGTGGAGTCCCTAACTCCATCGTAAGGTAACTAGACATTATTTTCAGTAGCGATCCCATTAACTCCACAATAACATTTTGTCCCTTAACGCTATCAACTATCGATAACTTTCTTTCACCTTTCTTCTCTCATTTTCCATAACTCTCCACCATCCTTTGCGCTTTCAGCCCTAGAAAATGACCCCATATTGTTAAACTGGATGTCTTCTTATCTGGAGAACCGTTATTCTAACATTCGCTCTAGGTCAGCCTTCTCAACCCTGTTTCTAGCCACCTCTGGTGTCCCACAAGGCAACCATCTAGGTCCCCTCCTTTTCATTTTAACTAGAAACAATCTTGAGAGGAATATTAAACACTCTCCGTTATCCATTTACGCCGATGACACCCAGATTTCCAAAACTGTTTCTTCAGGCTAAGACTCTATTCTCCTTCAAGAAGACCTCGATAGCTTTTCCACTTGGTGTCTAAAAGTTGCTTGGAGCTTAATGTCTTCAAATGTCAATCTATGACTTTGTTACGTAAGTTCAATCAATCTCCTTCTTGACTTTATTTTCTGCATGGTCAACCTATAACCCAGGTACAACCCTTTCGCGAGCTTGGAATATTATACCAGCTGGGGCTAAAGTAATGTCATAATATGAATATGCGATATTTTTTGCAAATAGCGTCAAGTATCATTGTGCTTTGACTTTTATGTTGTAGAGAGATAGAGAATTAGTTGACAACAAGCAATGGAGCGATACACATCTGAAGAAAGCGGAATTATTGTTACGGCTGGTTTAGCAATTTCTGGCCCGTTGTTTTAATACAGCGTTAATTTCGTCGTCGTTTGCCTCGTGGTCCTACAACATATGCGGCTATCAATGAAGCGTTTGGCTGAACGTCTCATACAAACTGAGTTCACTAGAGATGTTGCACGAAGTGCTCGGCCTATTGTTCGTTCGACCGAGAATATCACTGCTGTGCCCGAGGACGTCGCAGAGAGTCCACAAACATAGACGAGACAACGATGCACACAATTTGGCATCAGCACGTTCGTTGAGTCGAATTTTGGTGAAAGACCTGAAGATGTTCTCTTATGAAGCACAACCCGTTCACCAAATGCTGCCTGCTGACTGTCAAGTGAGGTTAACTTACCCCCATGATCTATTAAACCTGGTGCACGAAAAATCATTATGTTCCACGAAGCCCATTTCCACTCAAGTGCTTAAGTGAATAAATTTCTAGGGCACGGAGAATCCACGCAAAATGCATGAAGAGCCATTGCATCGCCTCAAAGTGACTGTTTGGTGCGGCATTTACAATGAGAAAGTGATTGACCCTTACTTTTTGAGAACGCCGACGACACCACCTTAACCGTAACTGATGAGCGCTACAGACAGATGTTAAACGGTCTTTCTTGCCGCAAGTTGGTGAATTGGGTCTAGAGCATTTTTAGTTCCAACAGGACGGAGCAACTGCTTATAGAGCACGCGCAATGATGGAGATTTTGAATCACAATATTCTAGGCCGTGTGATCCCCGGTTTTGGCGAATTGAACTAGCCAGCCAGATCGTCAGATGAGACGTCGCCAGACTTCTTTTTTGGGCTTTTTAAAATCTTGTGTTTACCACAAAAAACCACAAATCTTGCAAGTTTTGTAAGCCAATATTGAAGAAAAACCACCAATTTGGAGCCAGATGTTTTGCGAACAATAATTCAAAATGCCGTATAACGAGCACAGATGAGCATCAATTCAGGGGGTGGTAATTTGACCGATACCATTTTTTCAACTTAACGTTTTTACCCACTTACACCTTCACATAAGCTTTTCGTGAAAATAGAGGATAATTTTTTTCATTTTTAACAATATGGCAGCCAATTCGCATTATGATATTACTTTTGCCCCTCCTTGTACGATAGCGAGTTCCGTTCGCATATTGATGGAATAATCCTTAAAGCCAGCTCATCACTTGCTTTTATCGAACGATGGTGTAAAGAATTTTCCAACCCGTATGTGGCAAGGTCACTTTACATTATCCTTATCCGGCCCCTTCTCGAATATGCCAGCCAAATGTGACCACCCTTTCATCGAATTCATATATCCCGAATCGAGAATATTCAGCGTATTTTCCTTCGATTTGCTCTTCAAAGACTATCATGGGACGAAACTTTCATTTTACCTCCCTCGTAATTTTCAATGTCCTCGTCTTTTCTATATTCCAACTCATCGCAACTCATATGGTTCCAGCGAACTTATCTCCCACATGCTCCGTAACACCACTCAAACATTCCCTTTATTGATTTTAATCTGAGCGCTTCTCGTCTCAAACTTGATCTCCTCCACCTGTTAGTTTAAGCCTGTATTACGCCAAATAATGGCCTATCGATGCCATTATGTGTGGAATATGACATAGTTCAAATGCCCGCCGCGCCTTTTCTAGGTGGCGCTCATCCGAAATGTCCAATTTGCCATGACTCTGGCGCATAAATCAGGCTGAATTTGTCCGATGGCATGGGTTATATTGGTTTTGAGGGCCGCTGTAGTTTGTGGCTTATTCCCATAGACCTGCGACTTCAGGAAACCACACAAGAAAAAGTCTAACGGGGTCAAACGCACGATCTCGGTGGGCAGTGCTCATCACCTCCACGTGAGATGACCATGCCCTCGGATCGGTAGTGCAGAATTTCCAATGTGGCGTGAGCTGTGTGGCACGTTGCCCCATCCTATTGAAACCACATGTAGTTGGTGTCCATATCACCCAATTCAGGCCAAAAGAAGTTGGTAATCATCGACCTATAGCGGTCGCCGTTGACGGTGATGGCCTGGCCAACGTCGTTCTCAAAGAAATATGGGCCGATGACGCCGTCAGCCGAAAATCCACACCAAACAGTGACTTTTTTGGGATGCATTGGACGATTTTGGATCGTCCCAAATTCGGAAATTTTGTTTGTTGACGTACCCATTCATCCGGAAATGGGCGTCATCGCTGAAGATGAAATTAGGGTCAGTTTCGAACTGCTCCAGAGCCCATTCAGCGAACACACACATCTATGGTCGTTTACTTTCAGCTCCTGGGTCAGTTGAATTTTGTCAGGCCTAAGTCACGACGCAAAGTTCGCCAAATTGTGGTCTGCGAAAGGCTGAGTTCTTGTGAGCGACGCGAAATAGACTGCCTCGGATTCTCCTGCACACTCTCACCGACAGCGGCGATCTTTTCGGCAGATCTTGCGTTTCGTCAACGTACGGATGTTGTTATATCGTTTACTGAATCAGTTTATCACCACACTGCGAATAGTCCCCTTGGTAGCACGATTATGGCGATTCGTTGCCCGAACAGAACACGTATTTTGATAAAACAATTTTATCATTCGCAGGTGTTGTTGAACGCTATCTCCATCCATGGTGATTTGGCGAAACAGACTGAATAAATGACAGCCAATTTTACAGATGTAGCTATCAACTGTCAAATTTCGGAAGTCCCTATTCCAAGACCCTGTAGATGGTAAGTATCGGTCTGAAATTCCGAGGTCTTTCTCAAGATTTGCGAGAGTGTAAATATTTGATCGATGGTGGACTTTGGTGGCCTGAAACCGCATATACACGATTGCATTTACTCATATACATAATATTGTAGTTAAGAGACTTGTTCCACGGCTCTATAGAGAGAAATACCAGTATCTCCCATTTCGACCCTAAGAACACTTTAATACGAGTAGATCAAACCTTTAAATTGAATGTCGAATTATGATCACCTTTGGCTGGTTTAAAAGAATGTTATCATTTTGAAGGCAAGACTCACTGCCGCCGTCTGTTACAAGGCAACAACAAGCCTCTGATACCGACGGGTCTGTTGACAACCCCTACAAAGGAACAATGACAACGCACTTCGGAAGTTAGGTGCCTTAATAGACCGCGTGCAGCCGAACATCTAGCAGAGGCCCTGGACTGCTTCAAAGCGTAATACCTGCTTTCCAGCGATATGGGATGGGTCGGAGAAAAAGAGGATGAAAAACTGTGACATCTACTAGGGCGATTGTTATTGACCGTAAAATCACCGCCTATTTGGATACGGATTCGTCGTTATAGGCAGAGCTAGGCAGGAAGTCATGAGTTTTCGTCATGTGAATGAGCACCTCATAACCATCCGTATTAAAACTAAATTTGCCAATATGTGTGCACGCCCACACAGAGGAGAAAGATGACGGCACCAAAGATAGCTTCTATGAACTCTTGGACAAGGTCTACGAGCAGTGAATTAGCTATAACATTAAAATTGTCGGCTGGTAGTACCATCGAAAGGCATAGCCTCCACGACACCAAATCCGATAACGGATTCAGGTTAACCGACTTTGCGGTGGGGTGAAACATTTTCGTCTCTAGAACGGTGTTCCTGCATCTCGTCAACCGTCAATCAGATTGACCACATTGCGATCGACGCAAAGCACTCTTCTAATATTATGGACGTCCGAACGTTCCGAGAGGCCAACATCGACTCGGATCACTACCTTATTGTAGCCAAGTTTCGATTGCGGATATCTCGAACATCGCAAAAGGCAAGCTGTAAGGAAGTTCGATATCGGACGGCTACAATTGCAAGAGATTGCCAAATCCTTTTCCGACCGAGTCTCCCTTAATCTCTTAAGAGGTTTTATGTCGTTAGCGTCAAGAATCGAAGGCCTGTGGGAACATTACCAAAAAGCCATCAGGGATGCCGTCTTTTTTTATATTTTACTCGGCCACCACAACGAAACCACTGGTTTGACGACAAGTTCCGGCAAGCACATGCAGCTAAGCAAGATGCATAGAAAGACTAAAGCTGCTAATAAGCTCTACGAGTAGAAGAGTAGAGCCAAACACTGGCTTCTCAGAAGGTAAGAGAAGGAGCATGAGAACCGCGCGGTCGAGGAAATTGAGATATACTACTCCAGGAATAAAATTCGGAGGTTTTGCCAAAAGTTAAGAAAAAAACATGCCACGGATACAAATCCCGAACCGAAGTCTATAGAGACGTAGAGTCGTAGTCGATGTTGAGGATTTGGAAAGAACATTATTCTGTAGACTGTATAACGGCTATGACGAACCAAATACCACTATCAGGAAGAATGGAACTTTCAACTTGGACAATGTAGATCTACAATTCCGTCCACCCGAACATGATGAAGTGAAGATAGCCATATCTAAGTTTAATTCTAACAAAGCTGCTGGAGCGAACGGCCTGACTGCCGAGCTCTTCAAAGCGGCAGTCGATGACTTGGCAGGGAGTAAACACCAACTCATCAGTAAAATATGGTCGGACGAAAGTATGCGCAATGAATGGAACCTCAGAATTTTGTATGATCCTCACGAAAGGAGACCTTCTGAACTGCGCCAACTACAAAGGCATCAGTTTTCTTATTATGTCAACGCCTGAAGCCGTTCGTCAATAACCTAATTGGTCCATATCAGGAAAGTCGACCAAAAACCAAGTATTCACACAACGACTAATCTTGGAAAAAACGAGCGAGCTCCAAACCGCTACACAAAACCTAGTCATCGATTTTACGGTCACGTATGACAGCATCTATAGAGACAGACTATACAGAGGAATATCTAGTTTTGACATCCCAAAATCTTCCGTTTGTGCAGGATAACGATGGAGAACGCACGCTGCTCCATCAAGATCGGTAAAGAACTCACCGGGACCTTTGATGACAAAAAAAGTCTTAGACAAGGCAATGTGCTGTCAAGCGATTTCTTTGACATCATTCTTGAAAGAATAGTGCAAAACTCACGCGCCAGCACAAGAGACGCAATCTTTCCAAAGTCCGTCCAATTACTTGCATACGGCGGCGAAGATGGTTTTGACTTTGAAGGGGGACATGACCAACTAGTTATATGTTGTCAACCAGAAAGGACATCCAACACCGACGTCTCGGACAGAACATCACCCTCGGCAGATATAATTTTAAGGTAGTTAAGGATTTTGTCTACCTAGGCTCAGCTATAAATTCTGGCAACAACACCAACGCTGAGATCAAGCGAAGTGTAACTCTTGCCAATCGCTGCTTCTTTGGGCTTAGGATGCAATTTACCAGCAAAGCCCTCTCTTGAACAACAAAAGTAACCCAATATAAGGCCTTAACAGCCCCGGTCTTGGCCTAAGGCGCAAAGGCATGGACTTTATCATGGGACCGTACGGGCTCTACAGCGACATCGACTTAGCCAGAAGAGCGAAGGTCCAACGGCTGAGGTGGCTCGGTAATATAGAGCGGATGTACATCAATGCTCCGGTCCGAAAAGTCTTCGATTCCGCCCACGAGGGTCAGCACATAAGAAAAACACCGCGACTCAGGTTCGGCACGCAAGCGGAAGGGGACCTCAGCTTCAGCTAACTTAGCGCGCGAAACTGGCGGCAGCTGGCTAAAGATCGAGCTGGCTGGAAACGCTTCTTGGTGGAGGCCCAGGTCCACCCCACTTTAAGAAAGTAAGTACTTTATTAGTGATTTCCTATATTTGAAATAACCTAGTCCTGACACTCATAAGATAGCAGCTATATTCTTGTAAATGCTGCATTTAAGATTCTTGTCATAATGACTACCAACAAAAGAGAGGCAACCATACAGTAGCACTGATTTATGAGTGCATTAGATGTATATTAAACGGTGATTAAACTCGATCATTTACTCATTTCACATTGCTAACATGTGACAACATTAACCCCAATGATACATACGAGTAGATCCCCATAATTTCCAAATCGCATTTTCAACGCTGCCCGGTCGTTCCCAGAACTGAAGAGAACATAAAAATACACTTATGTAGATACTCAGCTCACCCCTTTTCCATTCAAAAGGATCCCTCTCATCATTCCAATCCCTTGGCATGGAGATGAAAGCGTGTTCGCACTTAGTTCATACAGCTCGTTCTCGAATATCTGTTTCTATGTATACTCGTATTGTAGATCATCCTTTGATGAGGATTGAAAATGAAATCCAGAACCAAGCCAAAGTGACTGAGTCCTGTCAGCAGAAGTGATACTGCATACTACTACTTGAAGTCAATTACCGTAGGCAGCACCCTAATTTGACTCTTAAATGGCCGTGATTTACACGCCAATGAAACGGACGCGCACATGTGACATGTCCCGCAACTGAGGAAGGTAATTCGGTCCGACACTTGAGAATAACATCGGTGCAGTCCGTCTGGCGGCGGCGTCACTGTGAGGGGGTGGCCTCAGTATTTCAAGCATAAAACTGCGATCGGATTTCGAATGAAGTGAAGTGATCGTTTGAGTGTTGATGGGATTCTTGTTAAGATACTCTCATCCGGATATAACCACTTAAGTGTTATGTTATGTTACAACACATTAGTAGTAGGGGCGATAAGATAGACAACTGCAGGATTCGGATGCTGCAAGCGATTTGTTTTTGATGGTGATCTCTGGGGAGTACTTTGCATTTGGAACAGTTTGTAGTACTCGTAGATGCTCGTAGGAAAGAGGATTTTTATTTTGTCAATTTAATGGGGATGGTAAAGGACATGAAAGGTGTTCTTACGACTAAATTGGAATGTTGTCATGTTACCAAAATAAATCTAGTTTACTATTATAGTTCTCCGCAGGATGCAGTACATATCCGAGTATACATTGGGAAACAGTTTAATGCAGGTTTACTATAAAAGTAAAAGAATATAAGATCACGGATTATGAATTTAATTTAAGGTGGGCAGGATGTCATTTTTTAAGTAGCTAGCAACAGTCACGTCTTTCTTTAAACTAAGTACACTTTACCTATGCCACAAGCTATGAGAATATAGATTTCCTTTAGGGATTACTTCGCTGAGATTCTTTATTTTCCAAGGCCACCTCTTGGACATTTTTTAAGCTTTTAGGCCTTCAAAGCTCTTTCTGAATACACACTTAAATTAAAAAATCTCCATCGAGTCCTCCTCTGATTGTGTCATGTGACCTCCCTCAAGCTTGGCAGGTTTGTTCTGTTTTCTAAGAAACGCCTGGTGTAAAACACGGCATGTTCATCATTCACCTCCTTTTCTGAACATTCTGGACACACCATACTGACAAAGCCATAGAAATATTACCGAAATATTACCGATAGCCGTCGTTCTCAAACAGGATCAACTCTAGGGTGATAGGTGCTAACGGAAACTAATCTGCAGGTCTACATGCAATTTATGGAGCTGTCCCACCCGGCATGTCATATTGCTGCCGATGCTGATTTTTCTTCCTCTTTAACTATTTTGGCCTACTGCCGGTCGAGGTTCGCCTAGCATACCCCAATGGCGGGGATCAATTTAGCTATCACATAGGCTGTTTCGTTTTAACTTCTTCACCGCTAGTGTATCCACTCATACCGGAGCTAAGTATAGGAGAACAGCGCTGACTGGAGGATGCTGCTTGCGTGTTCAAGGCCAAGGATGTTCGGAAGCATCCGAGCGAGTTCCGCCGGCATCAACTATGTCTTTAGCTGGCATACTTGAAGTACAGCACGTTATCGACATGACTATTTGGTATCCGAATCGATAGTTCCGATACTTCACGGTCTTGCGCGTAGCTAGTAGGACAGTTTCAGTTTTGTTGTATCAGACCAGCAAACGCCAAGCAATCGCTGATCCTCGCAGCTGTCTCATCACCGTACTTGGTTACGGTGACAGCAGCGATAATGTCAGCGAATCCAATCGCAGAAATCAATCTTACAGTGTATTTAGCGCAATCGTCCGTATGATAGTTAAGCCCTCTGTTACTCAGACAATGGACACCCTCCCACACCGACGTAATGTCTAGAAAAGCTTAGATACCACATCTTTCAAATTTTGTATAAAACTTAAAACTATGTCCCTATTCAACTTAACCTACCTAAGCTTCTTAACCTAACTTAACTATAGTCGGGGTGCTGAGCGCGTCTCGCACCGTGTGGTCACCATTCCAATTACGATTTCGGGCATTCGTCAACGTCGTGCACAAGCATGCCCGAGATTTAATCAGTGCCATAAAGCATCGGTCAATTCTCTTAGGCGTCGCCTAACTATCCTCAATCTAACTTACAACTTGGAGGAGTGTGTTACCTTAGTAACGTTCCGAGTGAGTGCACCCTCTCCCCTTCTAGAAGCCACCAGAATTCGGTGTACTGTTTCTCGGCATCGATCCGATCCTTGTCCGCAATCGCGGGACTAAAACGGATGAGCTCCTGAGCGTGGGCAAAAAACTCGTCGTAGATGAGCTGCTTGTCCCTCGCACCGTGGTGGCGGTGGTATATTACCGGGATACCATCCCTGCTTCGCAATAACCCTTTAGCATCAATATGGAGAAATGCCTCTGGCGGGATAAAGACCGATAGAAGTGTTCTCTCGTGGTACATTTCATTGGGGTAATAAGCCCTAAGGATAAGGCTATTATCGTTGGTCTTTTCCCTTGTAACGTGTCTTCGAATCACCTTAATCAGGAAATTGTCAATCCTATTCAGATTGGTTCCATCGTAAAGGACTTTATTGGGATAATATTTTTTTCCCAGTTTTTCACCGCTAATGACCGTGCTGTCCACTGATGGCCAAATTTCGCCAGTTATATCTAGTATCCCTAGAAGCCCATCTCAATGGAGTTCTAAACAAGATTGTTTCCGACTTTTGCAAATCGATTTTCAATTGCCAATCGTCGCAATACGCCTTAATATGATCGAAATCACGCTGCAGAAGAGTATTGATGATTTTTGGACCTGATCTGCACGCCACTAAATCGTTTACGTACGCTGTGGCATGATTGAGGGAACCAACTAGATCACTTGTGTAAATCTTAAACAGTATCGGAGAAATTACAGCCCCCTGTTGTAGGCCGTTGTTATATTTAACAACGAATTTCTTTCCCATAAGAATATCGTAAATCATATATGTATAGCAGAGGTTTCGGCATGCCCATCCTGGTCAACTTATAGAAAAGCCTCTCTAACCATACGGTGTCGAAGGCCTTTTCAAAGTCAACGAAGCAGGCACCCGTACACTGGTTCCTGCATTTATTCCATTGTATGGTGGAGACCAGCTTGGATGCAGCATGAAGAGTGTCATGCCTCAACCCACCTTCACAGCGCTCTATTAACCACTTTCTCAAATACCTTGCTAATATTCGGAAACCAACTAATTGACCGAAGATTAGCAGGGTTAGTTCTAACTTTATCCCTTCTCGGGATTGGATGTACCACTGCTGTTTTCCAATGCGTCGGATAATATGCATTATTCTGCGCATTGTTAAATATGCGCAGTAAATATATCCTCTGCTTCCAGGGACAGGCGTCTTAATACGACGCTTGGAATACTGCCTGCCCAGGAGTTCATCTTTTCGCACAAACAAATGCGAGGACGCTCGTTCATCGGCGATGATGACGTTTGCCGCGTCTTCTTCACTGAATACGGTGAAACTGTGATTCTCGGATCGTCAATTTTGAAGTTCGTTGCGCAGATAATAGTGGCTTAGGTAGGCCCTGTTGTCAATGTTGTGATTACAGTGAACTGGATTGTTCACCGTATACACGGCCTCGAAAAAAGCTCCCAGCAAATCCACTTTCCCTTGTGGGTCTTCGATCACGAAAAGACCGTCGCCTGAGTCGGCACTCTGTGGACTTATGCCAACGGTCAGTAGTGTCTGTTTGTTTTCTGTCGTTTGTGGAAATCGGACACACTGAATGTCATTGTGATCTTTCCGCCTAAATAATTTACTTATCTGCGGGAACATATTCGGACCACTGGATTTTATAGCTCGAACCTTATTGCCCCAGTACAGACTTACAGAATTACTGTAGTTTACTTTAATTAATTGTTTTAGGTTTTTGATCATTGACTTTAGTGTTCTTATTTCCGAGTCGTCTCTGTCAGTGAATTGTCTGTACAGCTGCTTAAGCCTAGAGAGTAGTCTACCTTTTATGTACGTACAATGCGTTGATTGTTGGAGTTCTGTACTTTTCAACCTGGCTTTCGTCGGAGTATTCTATCCGAGGGATAGTCTTTTCCATAGTCTGTTTGACAGCGTCTTGCATCGTCAGTAAATTACGGTCGATTTCTTCGTTTGTCAAGTTTCTGTTAGTCGGGGGATCAATTCCACTCAAACGTAAATTACGCTTTAAGATTCTGGGGAAGCACGATCACCGTACTCTACGGTGCTGCTGTTGCTCGTTTGGGATCCGTATTGTGCCGGAAAGTCCGTAGTGATCACTATCATACTCGAACGTTCGAACGCAAACAGTTCCTCATGTTTCGATCCGTATTAGTCAGTTCTAGTCTACTGTCTATTAATACCAAGTCCAGGAAAGAACCGGCTGATGGGAAGGATGGGATATTCGTCGCGCACAGTTCAAGTCTGTACTCAATCATATGTTGACCCCACCAGTAGTATAACTGGTTGCCCCTAGTGTTTGGCGGATTATTTCCCACACCGCATGTCTAACGTTAAGATCTCCGGCCAAAAAATAATAATTTTCTTCCGATTGAAGCTGATGGCAACGAAAAAGTATTTCAAGCTCAGTTATAAATTGAATGGGGTTAAGTGCTTCAGGTGTATAAAGCGACACCACATACGTTCGCCTTCGACTTTGAAGAGGAATGCATACGATGCAGGCTACCTACACTCGGAACCTCAATAAATCCCCGTTATATATGATCCTATGGCGCATGCCTATGCGTAATAAGATACCAAACTCACCCCCTCGTAAAGAATGTGGACGGTCCCTTCTATATATATTGCAGACACTGTAGTCAATTTTGTAATTCTTGTTGAGCTTCGGATACACTGGGTGCCACAAAATTAGAGAAATCAGGACCCTTTCGACGCTTCTCTTTTTCGATGTACTGTTTTAGAGCCTGGACTTTCTTTTTCAGCTCTTGAAACCTAGGACAACCCCTGAAATTGGCAGGGCGCCCCGAGTTTCCTACAGAGTACGCAAAAGAGTTGACCCCTATCCAATACTCTATCGTTGCCTAAAGGTCATTCTCCATATGTGTGATCCTTATAGCACTTAACGCATCTAAATTGCATATTGCAATTACCTCTTTTTTTTATTTTTTTTTTATAATTTACGCGCGCCTAAGGGGTTATGAATACCCTTATACTGTCGCCTGGTCGCTGGCAGAAAGATAGAAGGAGGAAAAAGGAAAGTTTGTGATGTAGTGGCTTAAAACTCAGGTGTGTTTGGTGTTTGGTATTTAGTTTCGATATTGACTCTCCAGGGGTGGGAGTCCGAATAGGACGGAGAGATTTTTCTTCTCTCGGAATGTGAGGTTGTGAGTTTTAACGGTTGTTTTGTGCTTGAAAACCCTACAACAGCCAAATCTACGAGGGGCGTTCAATATATTCTCGGTATCGATATGAAGGAAAATGCGAATTCAATTTTAATTGTTTTTATTTTTCAATATGATCTCCCCTAACATCAATGCATTTGTTACATCTTGAGATAAGCTTTTTTAAACCCTCAAAATAATAAATTTCCTCTTTCTCCACTTATTGCCGACTTGAGTTCTTCATCATCCGAAAATCTTTTTCCACGAAGACATTTTTTCAAATCCGGAAACAGGAAATAATTACAGGGGCAAGGTCTGGACTATAGGGTGGGTGTTGGATTTCTTCGAAACCACAATCTCGCGCAGCAGCCTTGGAAACTCGTCCCGTGTGAACAGGAGCGTTATCATGAAGAAGCAACACACCCTCTGCGAGTTTACCCCGTCTTTTCTTTTTAATTTCCTCCCACAAATTATGCAAAGTGGAAGCGTAGGATGTGGCGTTGATGGTTTCACCTTTGTTTTTGTACTCAATGAGCAAGATTCCCTTTGAGTCCCAAAAAACGGTGGCCATGAGCTTCCCGGCAGACGGAGTGACTTTGAACTTCTTCGGGGGGTCTGTTCCTTTTTTATGCCACTGCATGGACTCTTGTTTGCTTTCAGGGTCATAGTGGTGGACCCATGTTTCGTCCCCAGTAACAATTCGATCCATAACACCGTCCGCGTTCTCACTACACATCTCCAAAAGCTCTCTACAGCATGCGATTCTCACTTTTTTCTGAGGCGCTGTGAGCATTCGTGGCACCCACCTTGCACTGACCTTTGAAAGGTTAAGATGGTCATGAAGAATGGTGTGAATGGTACCAATTGAAAGCTTGGTGATCTCTACCATCATTTTCACCTTTATTCGGACATCCTCAAGAACAAGTTTTTCGACTTCTTTGATGCTTTCTCCCGTACAAGCAGTAGCCGGGGTGCCGGAGCGGGGTTCGTCTTCAATGCTCTCTCAGCCTCTCTTGAACTCACTTGACCACTTTTGCACAGTTGATAATGAAGGTGCGGAACCCTGGTAAACAGCCACCATCTCTTCATGAATAGTTTTTTGACTTTTTCCTTGCTTAGTGAGAAATTTAATTACAGCGCGATGATCAATTTTCACCATCATCGTCTCAGTTGCCATTATGATTCTGTTTAACTAGAGATAAAATGCGAATTAATAATTACATTTATATGAAATTTTACATGAATGCACTAAAATAATAGTATTACTTGATAAATAAGTCAATTTATATATACCACCACAGCTTCACCCCGCTATCGAGAATATGTTGAACGCCCCTCGTACATGTCAGTGTTATGCCTTCACACGCAGATTTTTCTTATTGTGTTCCAATTACACAAATGAAAACTTGCCGTGGCTACTACTCGAACCTTGACCCTCCGGGTGAGGAGCGATTGCTAGTACCACTACACCACGGCCACCCCCTGGGCCACCTGCAGCGCGCCCGGGCCTTTGGCAGCGCAAGTAACGTCAGCACTCCCACAATTCTAAGAAACAGAAGTATTGTGTTGACATTACTCTTTCTGAGAATATGCATCGCAGGGTCGCCATGTCATCTGATCCCGTCAGGACAGATCGTGCAACTCTGCTGATGCATACATTTACGTACATTCATTTTCCTTAATTATTTAAGTTGAGAAAAATAAAGTTTCAGTTTGAAAACTTATCTCTTGCTGTGTTCTTTATTTAATTCACGTCGTCTGGTCTCGTAATTCGCATACATTGCAATACGCGATCTGCCCTCTTTAATTTCTCCCAACTTACAGCACGATAGTACGGAAATTTGATTTTTCGCAGACTATCGATGTTGCTGTTGGGCGTTAATTGCACTAAGAAGAATGCTAATTTACGGTTACCACCCCTTTCCGCAGCCGTGGTAAACGGCTTGACCCCCACGAGCTTAAGATCGTCGATCTCTAACCCTTTGAGCTCTGCTTCGAGCTCCTACGTTTAATGGGAGGTACTCTTTCTCTCCCCTTGTTTTCAAGTTGCTATTTCTGTTGTTGATTTTTTGTTGCTGCCGCTGTTGTTGCTGCTGCTGTTGTTGCTGCCGCGATGGTTGCTGTTGCATTCTCTGTGGTGTTTGCTGCTGTTGCTGTTTTTATCATTTTTGCGGTTGTGCTTTCTGTTGCAGTCATTGTTCGTGTTGTTGTTGTTGCTGCTGCTTTTGGCTTATTAGTTGCTTCTGTTTTTGCTGCATTGTTATTTCTTTCATAGCCTCTGTATTCTGCTGTTGTAGTTTTTGTTGTTGCTTTTGCTGCCACAACTTCTCTCTCTTCTCCAAGAGCTATTTTATAAGCTTGTCAAGCTAAGCCTCCTCATCTTCTTCTCTTCTCCTGAGGTTTCAGTATCTGACAACTCTTTAAAGGAATTCCGTTCTCCAATGTAGCGGCGTTCACCTCCTTCAGACTCGTAAGAGTACTCCTTTCCGTCCGCTTTAATCTCTTCATGTTCTTTGATTTTCTTTTTTGTGGATGACTTCGACGACACGTTTTGTTTTTCCTCCGCCTCTTTCCACTTTCGTATCATCGTCTGACTTTTGTATTGCTGCTGCGGCCTTTGTTGTTGTTGCTTGCTGTTGCTGCATTTCACATGCGCTCGTCGTCATTAGATTCCTGCTGACCGGTATCCATCGTCAATCGGTACTAACTACTACCACTTTTTATGATGGACTTAATATTAAAAAATTGAGAAAGTAACTCGTCTACTGGACTCCAAACCCAGGTCTTCCACGTACCGAGTCAACTACTGCTCCACTGAGCCACATAACTATTTGCTAATTAATTGTTTATTTCACTATTTAATTGTCTTTTCACTTTTATGTGCACCAAGGGAAAGCCGACCGTTCTCAATGCGAGTTGGGAACCGACTACCCTTCGCAGATGCCTTGACTGGCTAATTCCGAATGTTATCCAGTCCAGCTTATTTCATACATGAGTTGGGTCACGAAATGGTGATTTGCGACGAGATGATTCCACATCTTGATATGGACTCGAACTCTGGTTGGTTGTTAAGATATTAACTCCTCCAATGTCAGCTTTTACACAGATCCAAATCAGAAGTCTGAAACAGTTGAGAAGAACGTTTGGAATTACTTGCTAGAGAGGCTCCCAAATAAACAAAAACGATGAGACCCATGGGCGGGTGGTGGAATTGACTGATCAATAACTTTCTTCATCTAAATCGGAAACCTGAGCTAAATAAACTACAACATGTGGATAAGGCATTTTGAATGACAACCGGAGGATATTGTCAGTGATCTCATCAACGACTGAATAATAAGCCTTCTTGCTAGGGACTAATTCCTTCTTAGATGGCCATCCGTTAATTATATGTTAAAGCTCCTGATTTCTTGATATTCTGCGTCTGATAGTTGTGCTTTTATTATATTTGTAATGTTTTCGTCCTTGTAATATTTGATGAACTTACGCATCTAGGTCTTCCTCAATATCGTCCGAATTTGGGTTGTTTCCAACGTGTGCTTCATAAGTGATCCACAGTAACTAATTTTTCCCTGGTGTATACGTGATTGAATAATCACATCTCAACAACCTCATGCGGATGCGTTGCAACCGGGATGAGATATCGTCTAAGGTCTTCGTCTTTAAGAGCTGAAGAAGTGGGCTATGGTCTGTTTCTATTTTGAAATGTCTTCGTATTAAATGTTTTCTCATGCCCATGTTATACTCGTAGCTAAAGCTTCTCCTTCGATATTAGCGTAATTTCTTCATGCTTGCGTTGGAGTCCTAGAGATATGAGAAACTGGATATAAATGTTGCTCGCACCTCTGCAGTAACAAGGCTCCTAGTCCCTGCATGGAAGGATCACACGACACAATAATTTCCCTCTTCGGATCGTAAATCTTCAAAATGGACGGTGAGTGGAGGATATTCTTTCTTTGCTTAAACGCTTTGTCCTGCGCATCTCCCCAGAGGAAACGATTTTTGTTGTAAAGAAGGCATTTAACCAGCTCCAGTATTGATGACTTGTTTGGGATTTTCCGATGAAATTAACCATTCCCGGGAACCGTTGAACTTCTGGGGGGCTCGTTGGAGCACCTATCTTTGCAATAGCATTTACCTTTTCGCCATCAAGCTAATTTTTCCTCCAGCAATAGTGTGTCCTAAATATTTTATTCCTTCTTGCTCAGTGTCATTCCTGCTTGCTGTATTTTTTTAAGTACTGATTCCAAACATTGGTCGTGGTAAGCCATGGTTTCTCTCCATGTAAGCACATCATACTATGCAATTTCGCATATCTGCTAGAAGTTGATTCATTTTTCTTTGACAGAATGGCGGAGCAGATGTTATTCCGAAGGGAAGTTGTAATGGTTAATCCCCGTCGGCAACTGTCAAATGTTGCCCAGAATCAAAGATAACTCTGAAATTGTGGGTTCTTCCAGGTAGTGCTTTAATGACAGTTAGAGTTGGGTAAAGAGCTCGGTGCCACGTGATTTTTCCCAGGAATCACGGAACTCTTGCAATTTGGAGGAAATGAAAAACGCCGATTCAAGAAAAGAAAAATCCCCGTAGCAAAACACAAAAACAAACGAAGAAAGAAAAATAAAAAAAAATAAATTAAAAACGGATTTTCTATGACGTTCTAAAGCTCCGTTTGAGTTTGACGATTTGTTGCTGTTACTTTAGCGGTACACTCGTCGTTAGAAAAACGGTTTATTTACCGGTCGCGTGTCTTGTATTTTCTCGAAATATTGTCGCACGCTTGGCTCGCCGAAGTCTCACTTCAAAAATCAAAATGACCAATTTCTACACTGCACTGCACTGCACTATGCTTAGCTTTTTGTTCTGGCAATGCTGTGTCCCATTCTGGTACAGTCTTCTTCTTCTTCGTCCTGATATTCCTATGTCCTTTGTTCCTTTCTCCTTTTCCTTTTTCCTTGTTATTTTTTCGTCAAGGAACTGGGGATTCTACTTTAAAAAAATGTGTAAAGAGTGTTTTCTTTAGAAATATACAAATTCTAACTTTAGTGCCTATGATATTAGCTTTTTTTAATAGACAACTTTACTACCGCTCTCCATCGACGGTAACATTCTGGCCGGCATCGTCCTTAAAGAAATATGGCCGATGACTCCACCAGCCCATAAAGCACACCAAACAGTGAGTTTTAATGGTTTTGAGGGCATCTCAACAAATGCTTCTGGGTTTTCTCCATTCCAAATTCGGAAATTTTGCTTGTTTCATTATCCATTTAACCAAAAATGGGCCTCATCGGAGAACAAAATTTTGCGTTGAAAATGAGGATCAAGCTGAATCACGCGTATAATGGTCACGCGGTTTCAACTCTTCGACAAGCTGGATCTTATAAGCCTTTAAGCCAAGATCTTTTCGTAAAATCTTCCACAAAGTGGATGGGCATAGCTCCAATTGCCGTGCACGATGGCGAATCGACTCATTCGGATTCTTCTTAACACTGCGCTGCAAAATGGCAATAACTTCTTCTGTTCGCACTAACTGTCATCTTTGGGGTTGCGTGTTATCCACTAGAGTGCCAAAACGGTTCATCGTGTTCCGAATAACTTGCTCAGTTGAACGATTATGTCGACCGTAAAATGGATGTAGCGCACGATAAGTTTGGCTAACGGAACCACTGTTTTCAAAATAGGTTTGCATAATTTGCAAGCGTTGTTCCGGGGTTAAGCTATTCATCGTAAAATGGCAAAAACCACAAATCAACTTTCAACTGTCAAATTGACAATCTTTAGAAACAGTGTTGCCAGTTTAAAAACGAAACCTCAAAAAAAAACACCCTTCATGATTTGTTTACTAAATTTAACTTTTCTATCCCCGTTTTTCTTAATAACGATGTTATTTCATCATTCCGCTATCTTTTGTTGCCCATTTTTCAAGTTCTTGATTTTCCCAATATGTATATTTATTTGTAGCCCGACTCCATATAACTTTCTTCCGGTTTTTTCTATATATACAGGACAGTAAAAATACAAGTTTTTTTTTTTTTAAATTATATAAAATTAACAACAATCAATTATTTTCTTTATTACAAAGAACGAACATTCCCATTATGGAACACGATTTCATTTATGTGGTTGCCTCATAGATTTTCAAGACTTTGTTTATTTATTTGTTTTTTTTTTATGCGCGCGCTCATTGGATTTTTTTACCCTTAAGATGGTTGTACACATCGCTGGCGAAAGAAATTTACGGAGAAAGAAAAGAAAGATACCGATGTACATTGTTTTTAAATGTTTGCACGTTTTACCGACTAGGAAATGGAGAGCACGCAGGGCATTCCAGAAGCGAGTTATTTGACTTTGGAACCAATCACTATATTTCAGAATACGTCCGAAAGTGGGCTTGATGGTATACTGATGTGCATTCATAGCGTGACAGGTGTGCGGTGGAAGGTTTGAAGAGGCGAAATGCTACTGGCAGTTTCTATGGAGGACTGTTGGTGAAACTAGCGATAAAACAAAGTGAAACAGGAGACATTACGTCGGTGCTCAAGTGTGTCAATTTACTGACGAATATTACATAGTATCACCTATGAGTCTTATCGGACGATTTTGAATCCTATCTAGCAGGTGCAGGGATGTTTTAGAAGCACCTGAGCAGATGTGTGCATTGTACTACAATTTTGGGCGGTTGAATGGCTTATATATTGAGGCCTGATCAGATTGGGTAAAATATTTCTTACATCGCTTGAGGAAACCTAGAAATTTCTCAGCATTTTTGACAACATCGAATATGTAGTCACTCCAACGTAATTTGTCACTGACACACATACCGAGAATGGAAAGTTTATCGGTTTCGACGATATAAGTGCCATTCATGGATAACGGCGGGGTGTTTTAATGACAGCAGATAGCTTTGAGTTTTGGAAGCATTAAATCCCACTCTGCTTATAGTTCCCCAATTGGTTATGCTGTTGATATCGGAATTTAATGAGCTTATTATACTCTGTCGCTCCCGTTCTACAGCCAAAGAGCAGGGACGTGATTCCGGGAACGAATATGAAAAGCAGAGAGTACTGTCATCAGCAAATGAATATATTGGATTAGAAGTAGCAGACAAATATCGTTGATGGAAATTACAATAAAAAGAGTGTCGGAGACAGAACAGAGGCCTGGGGCATACCAGCATTTATTTTGTGAATATCAGACCTGAAACCGTCCAAGACAACTTGAATTGATCGTTGAGAAAAGTAATTTCTAATCCATTGAAGAAGAGAGTCGTCGATCCCAAAAGCGCGCGTTTTCGACAAAAGAGCCTGATGCCAAACTCTGCCAAATGCCTTAGAAATATCAAGTCCAACTATCTTGCTTTCTCCAGATTGATGTACGTTTTGGTTTCACTTTTCGGTGAGATATGCCATCAAATCACCAGTGGACCTGTTGCTAGGAAAACCATATTGCCGGTTATTGAAAAGTTTTCGTGTTTCGAGATATTTCATGAGTTGACGGCTTATCTGCGTTTCCATGACCTTGGAGAGAGGGGACGTAAGTGCAATGGGTATGTAGGAGGAAAGAGAAGAAGATTCGCCTTTTTTAGGGACGGGCTGGACAAATGCTGTTTTCCATCTGTTCGGAAAGAGTCCTAAAGAGTAGAATTGATGACAAAGCCTACGAAATGGTTTTGCCAACGTGGAAGAACACCTCTTCAGATGAAGGGGAAATATGCCATCTTTAAGTACTCTTGCTAATACACGAGTGCGAATGTAGATTCGTCCCATTGAAGATTCGACGCACTCAAGTGTAGCCGGAGACAATGCACAATCTGGGAGTGTTGAGCTGACTGCAAAGTGTGCAGCAAGCAGATTGGGATGGAGGTTGAGGAAACATTCTCACTACCTTTGGAACATGATAGTATTTTATGAATCAACTTTTGGTCGTATTGATGACATTGACGCTTGAGAAAAACGATGCATTCATTCCCGGCTCATTCGAACTTCTTTCGGTTTTCCTATCCGGCTGGGCTTGAGTCGTACCATGCCATTTCTTTTGGTCTGATACTCTTAATCCGTTTAGGGATAAAGGATCTCATTCCAAGGAGAATAATGTTTGCGGCATCCACAAGTCCAGGGTATTGGCGGTATGACTACCAACGTCCGGTATTCGTGTGGGCTCATTTGCAAGATGGGTCAAGTTATTTTCCACAGCAAGGATCTCAACACACCATCTTTCGGGTGTTGTCTGTCCAGCATATTGAATTATGTACAATATATTGAAATCGCCTGCAATAATGATTTCAGTATGAAGATACAGGGATACATGTTTTTGAATGGAGTCAGACAGCGCATCAAACACGTTAAACGCCGAATTGCTGTCCAGTTTGGGGCTCCTGTAAGTAAAGCAATAGTGGATAATTTGCATGCGGAGATGGAATTTTAACCACAGGAGACTGAATTCCGCATTGGAACAGGGACTACATTATGGTGGACTTTGATAAGCTACATCACTACGCACATAAATGACGAGATCGCGATGAGAAAAAAATAGTGGCACTAGTTCGTAGCCAAGTAGCTTCAGATCAGAGTGATCCGAAAGGTGTGGGCAGAGGTCTACCCGTGTTTCACTGCTGGCCTGTGCTTACAGACATGGACGTACCAGAAAAGTGACTACTTTTTAGCCCGCGTATATTTGATACGTCCACCCTGAATTCCCTAGCCATAACTACAAACAAACACCGACAATACTACGCTCAATCTCTTTATGGTTCGCTCTCACGAAGGGCTTGGATGAAGGGCTGAAACTGACCGCATATCATCGATCTCTAAGGACACGTCAGCAAAGGAAAGTCGAGATGTCGAGCGGGAAAGAGCTGTCCGTGTAAAAATAAAACGTATGATTCACAAAGAAACTTGTATTTAGACCATCCTGTATATTTTTCATATCTTCGACTGCGGACCAGGGTGACGTCTGCTCCTGTATCATCCTTAAATTTAATTTTCTTCTCGTTTAGCCGCAAATTAATTGACCACTTATCTGTTACGTGCCCACAAAGTACTCGTCTTCTTCTTCTTCTTTAATCTCAACACACAACTTCTGTCCTACAAACCCTGCGAGGTATCTAACTTTTTGACATTTCTATATTTTTTGTCGGCCTTGTTGTTGACCCCAAACCGCTCGACTTTGCACACCTATGTTGCGTTCAATTATAAATCCTTTTTTGTCGAAAAAATTCCTACGTTCTGCCAACAGACGCTCCCGGGAGAACTCCAATAGATGTTCAGCGACAATTCGTCTTCGAACTAACCGAGCGACAATTTCAATGCGGCACTTGCTTTGCTGTAAGTTAACGTAAATATTCAAAGGCTTCAGCTATTTCAAGTTTAATCGAGGATAGAGGGATACTACTCGATAACGAAAGTCGGTTTACGGACAGCTCAGCTAAGAATCCACGGAAAGATCATTGTTCAGAGATAGTGAGTTTCCATAGCAAATTTATGCGATTCTTCACCCCGCATCACTTAAATGTTATCACAGTGCCCCCGAAAATTGTATAAAACTCTCAGATAAACATAATAATCGCTAATTGTCGATGGCATACAATCTGATAGCACTGATCGGATGTTCTTCTCCACAACCTAATAAAATTATTTTTAAATGATACTCTCTTAGGAAACTATTCCAAGATACCTAATAAAATTTATTCAAAATCACATTAAACATTCGTTTTTGTAGCTGTTCTGTCTCCACTTTCCTCCTCAATTATAGACAATTGTGTGTAGTGATCGTGGTGGAATGCTGATCACAATGTTGCCTCGAACACTATCTACCAATGTTGCATCTACTGGTGCCTTTCCACTGCAAACAAAAATCAATTGGTTTGAATACAATCTCTGTCAAGATCACATGATCACTATCACGCGATCGCGACACTAATTTATGCCTCACGTATTGAGAAAAACGACAGCGATGCTTCCATCGGGACGCTTGAACGCAACCGTTGCGACATTAACATTCGTACGTACGGCTTCAACTCGAATCGATCCTTCGGGAATGAATTTTGAAAAATGCCCGATCGAGTAGAAGATCGGATTTTTGTAAAATTCCTCGCCACCTGGGAATAGAATGCAACACAAAGGGGATATTATAAGTACACTCAGAGAACACATCTGTGAAATTAGTTTTTGAACCTACTAGTGACGTTCACTATCACTGCCGAATCTACGAAATTGTCAACATAATTCGGTCCACCCCTCTCATCTAAAATGAGGTTCCAATCGATGTATCCATTGAAATGATGTTGAAGATCTTGCATATACGAATGAGCGTACTTTTCTCCCCTTTCCCATGATCCCAACTCAGGTCCATGTGTACTAAATGGTTTATCTCCCACAGAAGTCTCCGTATTAATCAGCAACTTGTCTTCAAACATTGCATGAGCTTTATCAATCGTACTGGTCCCAATGAATTCATCCCAATACCAATGTACAGCCAAACCATCTAGATAATCAACCGAATTTCTCCTCATCAATTTCATCTAAAATCAAATCATTTTCAGTTAAGTTTATGTAGTCCTATTTATACCACTGCCATAACTCACCACTTTGAACCATGTCGGGAATGTATATCTCTGATCGTCATTGCTAAAAATTTTCACATCTCTGAATCTAGAACTCCTAATGGTGGGTCCCAGGTGCTCCGCCAACCACACAGCCTGAAAGCGAAAACAAAACGACAATCTTCCACCATGAGGAAGCGACTATAACTAATTGAAGCAATAAACTAACTTGCTTCTGCGGTGACCATCCAAGGCTCATGAAGTGCACAAAAATCCATCCAATAATTCCATTCAATGGCTCATTGCCGGTTGAGATGGCCCAAATCGGGGTATTTTTAGCATCCATTAGTTCGAGAAATCTTCTCAGGCGATGTTCATAAATTCGTCGACGACGAGATGAATTTTGAAATTAGAAACATAGAATGCATCATCAAAATGAAATACTCGAAAGCTTACAGTCAATCGACAATACGTGAGGTGTGCCGAATTACTTTTATTAGCGCTAAATCATAAGGAAACCTCTTTCAATTCCAAAGATTCATACTCACTTGAGATGGTAGAGGGCCCAGGTTTGGTAGTATTGCTTTTTTAACATCGAAAACCCACTCCACGCGTTATTGGTTTTCATCCATTTCGGAGGACTCCAGGCAGCCGCCATGATTTTGATGTCCTCTATGTTGGAAATCGATTTCAGACGCTCAATTTGTTCAATCTAGAGTGTTGTCGACCTTTGTAGTGACTCATACGTATAGAAACCTCACGAATTTGATTCTCACCTTTCTTTCGTCGCGAGCATCTAGTTTGGTGAAATTTGAAATTTCGGTGTCATTTTCTGGAAGTTCATTGTATGCCCACGGTTCCAAATCGAAATCAGAACCTCCAATCGACATTCGCATCATGTTGAAACCGATACCCTCTTGCGAATAGTAAGATCTGGAAATGGTTCAGTGACAGTGAAAAGATATTCCATTGCAGTGTTAATGAATTGCAATGCTAGGCATCGCAGAAGCGCTTAAATAGGTTATTTGGTTAAGCACAAGATAGACCGACTCCTAACTTAGTAATGCGTAACTCCCTTTCAACTTCCACTGAAATGTTGCCAGGTGGAGTGGGGGAAAGAGCGTATTCAACTTCATCAATAGCAGCAGCTATAAAACATCCGTATCTAGGCAGTGACGACTATCCATATGTCTCAGATGTTGGTGAAGGTCGCTACATGGGAGTAGAAAATAGCTTCACATCCCTAGCTGCAATAGCATCAAGCAGCTACCGAAAAAAGTGCTTGCTATAAAAGCAAAGTAAGTTGAAAGGAGGGAGATGGAGAAACAGCAACAACTCCAGAACCCTCAGCAACAACAAGGTGTAAACGTGGATGTACCACAACAACAAAAACAGAAACAGCCGATAAAACAACAAAAAAACACAGAAACCGGCACAAGAACTAAAAAAGAAACTGCAATACAGTGGAGCGCTACCAAAAATTTAAAAGTTTAATGAAAGATACGACGACGGAGCTCTTCTCCTACACCCCGAAGGGTGAAAAGCTGCAAATAATACTGCTGAGGGGGTTAGAACCGTCGACCGGAGGAGATCCTTGCACTACTGAAAGAGAAGGAGTGCGAAGAGCTCAAATTCGTACGGGTTAAGCCATTTGTCACGGATAGAGCTAAAAGGGAAAAGCGGAAACTAATATTTTTCCGGGTCCAGCTAAGTCCCAACAGCAAACTGGATGGTCTAAGGAGTATCAAAGTCCTGGACTACCAGGTTGTACACTGGGAACAATTCAAGAGCAGGGAAAACATTTTACAATGTGTTCGCTGCCAAAGCGCAGCCTCGATGCGTTAAATGCGGAGGAATGCGCTTTAGGTAAGGACGGAGTGTCTGAAAAAAGCCAACTCTCTTGTGCCTTATGTAGGAACACGGGACACACCGCAAATTATCGGGGTTGTCCCAAATTTCAATACATCAAAAGAGTAAATCTGGCTCGGCAGTAGAAAGTGGAAGTTAAACGTCCACTCGTACAGGTACAAACACCAGCCGTTATTCCCCAAGTTACCTACGCCCAAATGGCGGCAGGTTGAGGAAATACGGAACAACAAGCGAAGGTGACTTCTCAGGCGCCAGCGCCTAGAGCCCCGGAATCTGCACCTGACATGCTGGCTATCTTGCTCTCCATTCAAGGGCAGATGGCTTAGCTTCAGCGTCAAATAAAGGAACAGGTTACAGCGGGTAGATCAAATATACGCGCTGCTGCCGGGCCTAATGCACCTTCAGTCATAATGGGTACGTACATGGCGGAGCAAACCCTGAAGGTCCTTCCAGTGAATGTTACTTCACTGATTAAATTCGAACTATTTAAGTTGCTTAAAGACCAAGCTCTTGATGTGCTGTTGGTTAGCGAAACTAAGCTTACCAAAAGACACAGAAGATATAAAATAGTAAGAAGAAACCAACCCAATTCCATTCAAGGAGGAGGTGTTGCGATATTTGTTAGAAAAGGACTGCGTTTCAAAAGAATATACAGTCGTGTAGTACGTAGATTCCAGGTGCTAGAAGCATGCATCGTGTATATCCCTCTCTTTAGTTGAAAGCGGTTATACATGGTGTCTGTTTATGCACCTAAGGCTACTCAATCCACCTTATACATGTCAGAGCTCGAGACACTTTTTCGATTCCTAAGACTGGAATTGGACGAAAACTACTTTATTATCGGCGGAGATTTCAACGCCAAGCATAGAGATTGGGGAAATAATATACCAAATACTAGAGGGAACCTACTATTCAATTGGCGGGGTCAGCACAGTATAATGTATCGACTCGGCCTCAAGGCGACGGATAGTCCGTCGTTTCCCAGACACGGGTCTTATCTGGATCTCCTGCTGTTCGACACACGAATATACCTGACATGCACTAACCAACATACCATAAACTGTCTATGCCTTTTTGTGTATGACAGTGACCATTGAGGTCTCAGTGCCGAAATAATCTTTCCGAACGAAACTGCGGAACTGGATGAGTTTTTTCAAAGGAATTCCTACAACTATAGTACGATGCGTTGCACGCACTTCTCCAGAACGCTGACGAGAACACTCTCCTCGATTGACAGGTATCTAAAACTAATGGACGAGACAATCAAACGAACAATGGACAAAACGATACTTCGTTGACAGACTGCTGTCAAAACTAAAAACCTTGTACAGACAGTTTACTGACAGACATAACCCGAAGATTACGTCACTGAAATCGTCGATCAGACATCTCCAAACATGAATAAAAGAAAATTACAGAAATTCTGTAAGGTTGCCTTGGAACAATAAAATTCGGGCTGTAAGCACCAGCATCCCGAGCATGATATGTTCACGCAAATAAATAAAACATTTCGGAAGAAAGATGAAAACGACCTTTCGTGCCTTAAAATTGCCCGCACGACTGACAACGAACTCAACAGGCATCGATCCAAAAATGAGGCCGTTGAAGATAGCAACTTCTTTGTGATCGAGGATCCGCAGGAGAAGGTAGAGCCTATAGCAGCAACTTTCCAGGACGTGTACAAGGCGAATGACATCATTGGGCCAAACCACGACCTGTAAAATCAGGTCCTCGTGCACAATATCTACCTTCGTAATGAAATAGTGAACTGGCGATTCGGGAGCTTGGATTTCACCCAGTTCAGTGACGAGAATATGGCAAATAATGTCATCGCCGACGATAGGGTACTACCCCCGTCCATTTCGAAGAAAGAGCTCCAAATGATTTTCAAAACACTTAGGACCAAGAAATCAGTGGGAAGCAATGAAATACCGAACATTGACAAATCCAATTCGGCGAATCTCCTGTCGATCAGTCTTCTTCCAAACCTCAGTAAGGTTTTCGAGAAGGTGATCAACAGAGTCCTAACTAAGTGGGTTGAGGACAAACCACTCAGAATAATGCCATGGCATTCATGCTATATTCTGATATACAATGGAAGAAATGCAAGAACCAGTGCACCGGTGCCTGCCTGATTGACTTGGAAAAGGCCTTCGATACCGTATGGTTAGGGGGACTCTTCTTCAAGCTGGACAGGATGGGCATTAGTAAACCACTGCTGGATATTCTTTTTGATATGCTCTCCAGTAGACAGTTCATCGTGAAGAATGACGATGTGACTTCTGCTGAAGCATTTCACATTAAAAACAGTCTGCAACAAGGTGCGGTAAATTCGACAATCTGATAGGTTCACTTCACCATGCCATAGCGTACGTAGACGATTTAATCGCGTACTGGTCAGGTCCAAAGATTGAGGTCATCAATATTCTTTTGCAACGTGACTTCGATAAAATTAAGCGATATTTCGATGACTGGAAGTTGTAAATCAACTTTCACAAATCGGAAACCATTTTCTTTAAGACGCCATTATATGGGGCCTCTAGTGATACCAGAAAGAATTGACGAAGGTTTTCTATCGTCCTATCCACTAGCTTGTCGAAATGTAGTCAGATGGGATCTGGCTAGATCAATATCTGTATTTTAACAAACATATAACATAGATGTTGCTCTGACCAGAGCCAAAGGTGTTTTTGCGGCTTGCCCTTACAAAGAGACTCATCCGGCTCATGGTGGTATGTGGGTGTCCGGTGTAGTTCAACGTGAGCTTATTGGAAATGATTCGTGTGTTTGAGAGGGTTTGTCTTATGACTTGTCTTCGCTTATACAGAACACCAGAGTCTGAGTACATACAATTTTATGAAAATGACGTCTTGTATTATACAATAAGCCGGACCTAATAAGAGTGGACAATTTTGTTAGTTAGTTGACTCGAAGGCACATTGGAAGAGCAATGACCTCATCGAACAACCTGATCTTCGGGGCTTACTATCCTAAATATATGTATCATGAGAGAGTTCGCTTTGACGGCTTTGTTTTTCTAGAAGAATTCCTCCTCCTCGATAATAAAGGTCTGATGCAGGGCAGATTGGCGTTGCTAGAACAGCTGCGGACAGGCGACTCAACTACGACAGAGACAGTGCGGAGCGGCTCCTGTTCGGTAGGGCGGTAGATTGGTCATGTTGCGATCGACGCAAGGCACTTCTCAAGTATTTTAGATGTGCGAACATTCCGAGCGGCCAACATAGACACAGACCACTACCTACTTGCAGCCAAGGTACGTCTACAGATATCTCAGATGGCCCAACAACGGGGAAGCACTATGAGAAGATTTAACGTTGAACGGTGGCAATCCCTACAAGCCGCCAGAACATTTGCCGATCGCATATCCCTCAACCTCTCGAGAAGACCTTTGCAGCCAGCATCAAGTGCTAAAGACCAGTGGCTTAGATGTCGGGAAGCCATCAGAAATGGCGCAACTGACGTGCTGGGTTTCACCCGCCCACCACCACAAAACCAGTGGTTTGATGAAGAGTGATAGCAAGCACATGCAGCAAAACAACATACCTACACAAAAGGATGAGAGCGGCCTGTGAGCTCTATGAGCAAAAGAGGAAGGGAGAAGATTGGCTTATCCGGAGAGAAAAGGAAAAGCATGAGAAGCGCGCGAACGAGAAAATAGAGAGGTGCTACTCCAAGAATAATGTTTGGAAGTTTTACCAAAAGGTAAAAAGAACGTGTCAGGGTAATAAGATCCAAACGGAAACTTGTAGAGATTAACAAGGAAACCTTGTAGTAGAGTCATAGTCGGTTCTGAGGATATGGGAAAATCATTTCTGCAGACTGCTAAACGGCGAAGACGACACAAATTCCGCTGTCAGGCAGAGCAAACCATTCAAGTCAAAAATACCGTCCACCCGACCAAAATGAAGTGAGGATAGCAATATCTAAACTGAAGCCGAGCAAGGCTGCCGGGCAAGATGGCCTACCCATTGAACTATTTAAGGGAGCAGGAGATGAAGTCATCTTGGTAGAGCGCATACACCAATTTATTTCCAAGATTTGGTCGGATTTATGTATGCCTGGCGAATGGAACCTTAGCATCGTTTGCCTGGTTCACAAGAAAGGACAGCCTCTAAACTGCACCAACTATAAAGGTACCGGTCTCCTAAAGATCGCATATAGGATCTTGTCTGCGGTATTGTGCGAGCGCCTGACACTATCAACGATCTCATTGGACCCACTTTTATAACAAGAAACCAACAGGAAGTGCTTGTCTCCAACAACATCACTCAAATGCTGACAAACTGGAGGGTATCGTCTAAACACTAGTTTTCAAACCACAGATACATCCAATTCAATCTGAATGATGCTTCTCCCAGTCAACCAGCATTCCGGAATCATCGGAAAACTGATTGGCTAAAATACAGAGGAGTACTGTTAGAAGCGCTATCCTCTAAACTCTCAAGTCCCCGCGTAACAACAACGAGCTTTACGTGAAAGTCAAGGAATTCACCCTGGCTCTCTCTCAATCTGGCTATGGCCGTTTCTTGCCCTCTTTTTCAACCTAGAGGCAAGAAAAGCCGCATTGGTGGACATCACCACTGGGACCGCTTAGAAACATTTGCAGAAAACTTATCTACCTAGCAAAAACCACAAAAAAAGTGACTGACTGGGACTCATACAAAGAACTGAGGAAGGCAAAGCGACAATCCTGGACATCATTCTGTGCCAAAATTACAGAAACCTCTGAGGAACCGCTGCTAAGAAAAACTCGTTCTATAAATCCCCTATGATGGCTAGCTGTTTGGAAAAAAACCGATGGCTCTTGGACAACCCCAAGTGATGAATCACTCAACCTGCTATTGGACACCCACTTTCCAACAACGTCAAGACATCTATAATCACGCATGCGCTGTCAACTCTCAAGGTATATGACGCATTTGAGGAGTCGATCAGTCTTTATTTGAATAGTAGGATTATCAACTCTAAACTGGGTGAGGCTTCTGCTAAAAAATCCGTCCGCAGAGTTACGCCCCAAGGCGGTGTCTTTACACCCCTTCTCTGGAACTTAGTGGTTAATGAACGGCTGATATACCTGAAAGCGAGTGGTAATAGGGTGATTGCCTATACGGATGACGTTGCTATAGCCGCCCTAGGTAAACATCTTAATACCATTGAAGGACTCCTTCAGCTAAATCTTAACATATTAACCCGTTTGGCGGATCGCTGTGGATTTTGGGTAAACCCTTATAAAATTTCCAGGAAATATCTGGGTCTGATTTTTGACAGAAAACTAAACTGGAAACATAAAATTTAAGAAAGAATCAGGAAGGCTACCGTAACTCTATTTTCTTACAAAAAATGCCATGGGGCCTTCAACCTCATATTACCCACTGGGTATACGTCTCGGTTATAAAACCGATGCTCACCTGGTTGTCTTGTGGACAGCCTTAGGCAATGTACATAGTCAACTGCAGTAAGCTAGGCAACGTAAAAGAACAGCATGCCTGTGCATAAGCGAAGCCCTATGTATTACTCCCTATGTTCTGTTTCACTTGATACCCCCCATTTTCAGCAGGAAAGTAGCAGCGACCGCAGCTTTTAGGGCCGACGAACCCGCCAAAATTGGAACGTAGAGTATTTTACCGGGAAAGCCGAGCATCAATCAGTAAGTGAAAACTAATATTAAAACTGGATGCTAAGAAAAGAACAAACCTAAGGTGAACTGTTGGAATATCATGTCTAATGGCCAGAGAGATCTGCCGCAAGGTAGATCTGAATCGGTTTAAGTGTTTGATCTTTCAAAATAGGAAGCACCTCAGCGCCTTCACAGGGGTCATCACAGGACAATGTCTGATAAGCAAGCGCGCATGAAGGCTTCTCGTTTTTACAAAGGACTTCTCCAGAAGCTGCATGGATGAGGAGGAGGACAAAACAATCCTCCACCTAGTCAGTACATGCCCAGATCTCTCCCAAAGAAGGTAACTCCAGTTAGGAACTATAGTCTACAATGAGTAAGCAATCTACACAATATAGACATTAATGGCCTCCTACGCTTCATCATAAGCTCAAATTGTTTCCAAGAGTAGCTGGAGCACAGATCCTTGTGCCAATCGGCCTAGTAAACAAACCTAAGTAACACAAGGACCACGGAGACACATAAGCTCGCATAGTATCGGCCACTGACCAAAGACTGGCAGACCAAAGTATCAAGCATTTTAAGGCGACAAGTGGGGGAGATGATACTTTCCACCTCTGAATCGTCTGGGTAATTGTGGCCGGAGTTCTACAAATTCCTTTCCAGCAACATGGAAGAAAAGCTATCGACGCTATTGCGTTTACTCAGAGCCGCAACAACCTCTGCAGAGGATATTAACAAGATGCGCGGGTGATACTAATTCCAAGGTCTCGAAAATCTAGCTGCTGTTTCTCATTTTCTAATCTTTTTAAATTCTCGGATGCAACAAGAGCCTACACCCCGTTCGAGAACCAACATTAGGCCTAAATGGAAAGAAAATCTTAACTTCAATGACCTACTGGCAAGGCGACCCATACTCACTTGTAAATCGCATCTTGTATTTCGGTTGGTGTTTGGTCTAAGACATATGACACGGAACCAGTAAAGGCGCCTCCAAAGCCCACTATTTTCTGGAACTCCTTATTCCTGTCCACTTTTATCGTTACTGTCCGTTTAGCAAGCGTTCCTGCAATTGATTGAAACATAACGCCACATCTTTCCTATTCACTGAAACCCATATACAAACCTTGAGTTGGATACTTTGCCAAAGTTTCATCTCCATAAACTAAAACCACCATTGGCCCGTATGGGTTCATTTCGCTTAGATGTACACCCACTGGATCACTCACAACCACGCTGCCATCGGAAAATTTACCACTTTCCGTCGAAAACCGCAGACCACCCTAAAGCCAAAAAATCCTTACAAATTACTCGTATGCGAATGTGAAGGAGGATGGTAATGGATGGTTCAGCACCCTCCATAGGCTGGCACTACCACTATATCCACTTACTCTGCTAGAGGAGATTATAACGAATTCATCGGCTCCATCAGGATGCACCGGATCCAAATAGTCGCAGTAGGTTGTATTGCAGACGCAAACGGATCCATAGGGAGCGGCACGCAATGCACACGGCGTGGTGATGGACGCTAAAATCAAACAGGTGCCGTATTAGGATTGAAATTTATACATAGTCACGCGAGTATGTGGTAAATTTCAAATTTTGTTACTGTGAAATTAAATTTTACGATAATTGAGGAGAGTGCTGCCGAGTAATGACGCCGGACAGCCTGTGGCCGCGTTGTCAAAGTGATTTGCCAAATAAAATTGAATTTGGGAATTTTTAGCTTCAGAATTGCAATTCAGTACATAGTTCAGGGATACAGCATGTAGTCCAATTGGAACTCTATCGATGAAAACAATTTTATACCTAACTATATCATGGTGGTCAGGCGCTTAATGAAGACACAAGCGTCGACTTCCAAACCTCTGCTCAATGACTCCTATTCTACCCTCCACGTGGTGAAGCTGGAGCCTAGTAAATTGGACTGAAAGTAGGATACCCAAACAATTGTGGGACGTCATTGGCATGGCACTGATGAGACAGGGGGGAGAGTATTTCCGAAAGGGCACTTCTGTTCATCAGATCGGCGGTGGAAGAATCTCATTTATGAATTAACGGCAGCATCCACGGCTCTTGCCAGTTTGAGCTACTTGCTACACACCCTCGCTTTAGAGCTACAATAGTTCGAGGTATTCCGAATGCATGTCTAAAGGGATCTCCGTGGTTGTATTGGGACTCTGGAAATGACGGCGTAGGAAACCTAATGACCCTCCACTTTGGGGCTGTGCATGGGGAAACATTCCCAGTTACTCCAGTTCAAAGACAACCAACAGCCTCGAAAACGTTTTAAGTACACGAATTTCGGCTTTGTACATGGAATGTGCTACGAGTACGTGCTACCGGGCAATTTCCGAAGGCCCTAGACTGATGTAAAGCAGATATAACCGCAATCCAAGATGTACGACCGGTCAAAAAGCTGATGAAACACTGCAACATCTAGGAAGAAACAAGACGACACTTTTTTAGATGTACGAGTAGATTAGCTATTCGAGGAAGACTCAGCCCAAAAGACTTAGGCTTTCAGCATGGAAGTGAATGCTTCATATCAATCCGCTTCAAGAGCAAATTGGGAAATTTAAGTCTTGTTTACGTACATGCCCCTACAGAGGATGAGGATAACAGCATCAAAGACGAATTCTATGATCAACTAGATGGAACATAGGTATGCCCAGTGCCCCAACTATGATACCAAAATTATGCTAGAAGATTTTAACGCAAGGTTGGGCAAGGAATCCGAACACTAACGGGAATGTTGTCCATGAGCCATCTGAAAACCTGCTTCTGATGTGATTGGTTACAAGGCGCTGTCGCAAAGAAACCCCTGGCGTGACGATGATTGTAGGAAGGTACTCGTACATTGCGTCAAACAAGAATCACGTGAAGCTGCTCTGCATCGAAGACGAGAGTTGCTCGTAGACTTTAGAACAGAAAAGAATGGCAGAACACAGGCTTCCAAGCGCGCGATCGTGAAACTGGGGTAACGTTATTGCAGGAATAATGTATAAGAGAAGTCTCCAAAGATGGGCATGGACGACTAGTAGTAAAGTGGCAGTCCGTGTCCAGAACATGACTATACTACTACTGATAGGATAAGAGTGATGATGATCAAATACCCGCTGTCAGGTAGAAATAACCATTTACCCTGAAGTCAAATAAATCTTCTGGAGCAAGCGAACTACCACTGCCATTTGAGATATGATGAAAAAGGCCTTTATCCAGGCTATTCCGAAGTATTTGGAGCTCAGGACGGTAAGGATTTCCGAGACAAAGTCAGGGTCTCAGAAAAACGATGGTGGCGGATCAGCCCTTAATGGACCAACAGCAGCGCTTACATCCCTGAACGGGTCTCCGGTCTAACCGACCTCTCTTCCTAGGGATATCTATAATGGAACTGACCCTTCAAGATGGGGATTGGGCCGCCGGGGTAACTCTCCCCTGTCCCTTAATAGGCCAGGTGGTATCGAACAACTAACGGAGGCCTTGAAATGCTGGAAAGCTGATGTTACCGTCATGCAGGAAATGCAATGCGATGGGCCGAGCAAAAAGATAATGAAAAACTGCGACATCTACTACGGCGATTGTTATCGACGGCAAAAGCAGCGCCTATTTGGAAGCGGATTCTTTATTAGAGGCAGACTTAGGCAGAAAGGCTTGAGTTTCCGGCGTGTGAATGAGCAATATTAGCTTTATATGCGCGCACGCCCCCCACAGAGGAGAAAGATGCCAATACATAAGATGGCTCCTACGAGCTCTTGGAAAAGACTTAGGTGTGACTTTAAAATTGTCCTCGTCTTTGATAGTATTGTCGGAAGGTATAGTCTGCACGACACTACCTCCGAGAATGGACTCTGGCTAATCGACTTTGCAGCGGAGTGAAACATTGTCGTAGATAGCACGCGGTTCCCACATCTCGGTATTCGCAAGGGGACTTGAAGAACTACTGATCAATCCACAGTCAAATTGCGATCGACGCAAGGCACTCCTCTAGTATTATGGATGTCCAAGTGTTCCGAGGGGATAACATCGACTCAGCCCCACTACCTAGTTATAACCAAGATACGGCAGCAGATATTCCGGAAGTTCGACGTCGGCTACAACCGCAGAAGTTCGCCAAATCCATTTCGATCGAGTCTCGGTTAATCTCTATTCTGCTAGTACCAAGCATCGAAGACCAGTGTCATCATTATCAAAAAGCCGTCGGAGATATTGCCACTGATGTACTGGGTTTCACTCGGCCACCACAACGAAACCCAAGGTTTGACAACGAGTGCCGGCAAGCACATGCAGCTAAGCGATATGCATACAAAGCGGCGCTGCATAGAAGGACTAGAGCTGCTCATGAGCTTTATGAGCTTATGAGAAGCGCGCGGTCGAGGATTTTGAGCGATACTACTCCAGGAATGCGGTTCGGAAATTTTACCAAAATATAAAGAAAAAACCTGCCACGGACACAAACCCCGAACCGAAGCCCGAAGTCACAGTCGACGCTGAGGATTTGGAAAGAATATTATTCTGCAAACTGTATTGTATGACTGCGATGACGAACCAGGCTGAATAAACCTTTCAACCTAGACCAACAATTCCGTCCATCCAATCACAATGAAGAGAAGACAGCCATATCTAAGCTAAGGTTCACCAAAGCTGGCATGACTACCGACTACTTCAAAGCGGCAGACGACGAGTTGGCAAGTAGCGTACACCAACTCATCTGTAAAATATGGTCGGACGAAAGTATGCCCGATGAATTGAACTTCAGCATAGTTTTTCCGAGACACAAGAAAGGAGACCCTCTGATCTGCTGTAGCCGTTCATCAACAATTTGATTGGTCCATATCAGTGTGACTTCAGGCCACAAAAGTCCATCATCGACCAAATACTTAGCATCGACCATCGGCAGATCTGGGATAAAACCAATGAGCTCGTATGACAGCATCTATACAGACGAGTTATACAGAGCAATGTCTAGTTTTGGTATCCCTGCCAAACTCATCCGTTTGTGCTGGATGACGATGGAGAATGCACGCTACTCCATCAAGGTCGGCAAAGAACCCTCCGAGAACTTTGATGTCAAAAAAGCGTTAAGCGTTTAGACAAGGCGATGCGCTGTCGTACGATTTTTTTAGCATCATTCTTGAAAGAATAGTGTAAAACTCACGCGCCAACACAAGAGACACAATCTTCCAAAAGTCCGTCCAATTACTCGCATACGCCAATGATACTGACATATTCGGAAGAAAGCGTATATGCTGTCAACAAGAAAAAACACCCAACTCTGACACCCTCGACAGATAAAACTTTGAGGAAGTTATTCAGACAACGAAACCAGCGCAGAGATCAAACGAATAATTGCTCTGGTCAATCACTGCTTCTTTGGGTTAAGAAGGCAATTGGCTAGCAAAGCTCTCTCACCTTAATAATTCCCGCCCTGCTCTACGGCACATTTGCATGGACTTTATCAGAAATGGACGAGGATGCTCTTGGCTGCTTTGAGAGGAAAATTCTTCGGGTGATTTACGTTCCCGTTTGTATAGACGGTGAGTGGAGGAGGAGATATGACGACGAACTGTACTGGCTGTACAAAGTGTACGTCCATTAACTGAGGTGGTTGGGTCATGTAGAGCGGATGGATACCGGAAAATTTTCTAATCTCCCTCCGAGGAACAGCTCAGTAGAGGAAGACTACGGCTTAGGCGCCTCACGCAAGTGGAAGGAGACACCTCAACCAACTTAGCGTGCAAAACTTGAGGCAGTTGGGTAAAGATTGAGCTGGCTGGAGGCGCTTGTTGGTTGAGGCCTAGGTTCACCCCGGAATGTAGCGCCACCTAAGTAAGTAGATAAGGAAATGACTTATTTGGGAATATGCACCAATTTATCTGTACGATATGGTTAGAGTAGAGACCAGGAAAATCTACCATTGATTAAATATTCAACTTCAATGCCACATATGACAGGGTGCAAGGAAACGAGCTTGACAACACCATGTCTAGTTTTGACTTTAATGCTAAACACATCAAGTTAAGTGGGATGATTATGGGTAATTCTCGCTACTACATCAAGACCTTCAAGGAAATTAAAGATTTTAGAAAACGCGACGCGCTGTCATGTAACCTTTTTAAAATCGGCCTAGGAAAAATCGCGCCAAATTCAGTTGGCAACGAAGGAAAGAAGAACTTCCGTACGTTGATGATATTGATGTGATTTGATGAATGAATATAGCGACCCGTCGTCAATGAATCTTTGGCTAGTATGGACGCAAAAGCGGCCAACATCGATCCTACGGAAAACGAGGGCAAAACATGCCCTTATGCTGTCATCAGAAAACGACGCCAAATGACACCAACGACGGCTTGGCTAGAACGTTACTATGGACTGTTAGGCTGACTTTACACAAGACCTTTATAATCCCGGTCCTCCTCGTCCTACGCGCAAAGGGTTGGATCTTATCAAAAGCGAATGAAAAAACACTTTCCAGTTTCCAAAGAAAGATACTGCGCGGGATTTTCAGTCCCTTGCGTGGTATGGATGACGAAGTTCAACCACGATCTACACGGGCTGTATAGCCACATCAGTTTTGTCAGGCATGTTGATCGAATGAACACCACAGTTGCGGCCCACATACGTAGTCTTCGATTCTAACCCCGACGACGCAGCAGTGAACGACCGCATCCAAAGAGGCGCATGCTGCTTGAAGGGAACCTCAAGGAACTTGGAGCACGGCACTGGAGGCAGCTGGCAGGAGATCGTGCCAATTGAAGAGGCTTGTTGGTTGAGGTCCAGGTTCATCCCGGACTGTAACTCCACCCAATTCAGTAAAGACTTTGGAAACAATTTCATTGTACAAGTCGCTTGAGAAACAATGAGTAACGCAGTTCCTGATCGCCTTCATGTCGCATAGAATTCATAAAGAACAGTCGATGAGGATGTATCTGGTTTTAGATAAAATGCTCCCAGTCTCTGAATGAACAGTTATTATAAAAGAAGATTCAAACTTCAACTGTTGGACCTAATACAGGGTGACCAGGTAGCAACGATAGTTTTTCCAATTGCTATGTTTCAGCAGCTGTCAAAGTTAGAAATGACATCCAGTTGTCAAAATATTCAGTATCTAAGGTTCGCCATTTCATTATGCACCGTTTTACGCGTGCCGAAGGTGCAGAAATTATTAAAAAATATTGTCGAAATTCCTTCCGGCTCAGTTGTAAATACGCAACGTGAATTTTGTCGTGATGTCGGTCTTCATCATAGCTTCAGTGTGTAGGCAATTCATCGGAACGTGGAAAATCCTGAGCGTGAGTATACTCTTTCGGATCTTTAGCCACCAACCAGACAGAGATTGGTACGAAATGAAGAAAACATAGAACACAGTATCGAAGAAGACCCAAAAATGTCGATTGTGGTTGAATTGTGCCGACGTAAGAATTGAAGCTGAACGACCATAGACAACGCCGAGACTTCGCTAATTGGGCACCGGCAATGCTGGCCGAAGATCCGGATTTTGGCGCAAAAATGATCTTCTCGGACCAAACCCATGTTTGGCTTAGCGGCTATATCAACAAGAAAAATTTCCATTATTGGAGCGAAAACAATCCATAAGTGTTCGGCTAAGCATCAATGCGTCCAGAAAGATTGACTGTTTGGTGGGGTTTATGGCATGGCGGTATCATCGAACCTAATTTTTTCGAAATGAGGAAGGAGACACGCTCACCTTCAATGGTCAGAGGTACATAGTCTCTAGTTTTTAACGTAAACACCTGTCGTGTAGACTTAAGCTTATGGGATGCCCATACATCCATGGGAGCAAAGATACGCAGCCAACGCAAAGCAGAATTTGTGTTGGAGGCACAAGTTCCACCCCTGGTATAGGTCAAGGCCGATTTAAAAACTCTTACTGTTCTTAGGCTAAGAGCACCCAGTACTTATTGCAACTCTACATTCGGTCAAACAACCAGGAAGACCCTTAGCGCGACTTTGGGTTTAACCACAGCCACCATGACGCTCCCACAAGGGGGCCTATCTCAACAAGTCAGGCCTGGATCGGTATTGCGATTTAAGTCCTGGTAGGTACCACCGGTGGTCCTGCCGCCAACAAGACCTATGACCGGCAACTTGTAACTGGTAAAATCGTAGCAACCTTCGGTGGCGTCATTTGAAGATGTTTTTAGGTCAACACACTGGGCTCCATTTTTGGCCACCTCTGGAGTTCCACAAGGCAGACATCTCGGTCCTATTCTCTTTATATTAACTATAAATGATCTCGACAGGATCATCAGACACTAGTCTGCCTCCCTTTACGCCGACGATATCAAATTTTTCATTTCCTCACCCCATGACTCCTTCCGCCTTCAACAAGACCTTGATAGTTTTTCGATCTGGTGTCTCAACAATTGTTTGGAACTTAATATACCCAAATGCCAATCCATGACCTTTTCATATAAGCGGCGACAAACTTCTCCCCGACACTACATCCTCTAAAACCAACCCATCTCCTCCGTTCAATCTCTTCGCAACAATTTTGTGTGATAGAGAGCTTAACTTCCGTTTACATATGGAGGGGATAATCCTTAAAGCCAACTCCGCTCTAGGTTTTGTAAAACGGTGGTCCAAAGAATACACAAACCCATACGTGACTGCTTAGGTCCCCCTATATTACCTTTGTTCGCCCCCTCCTAGAGTACGCCAGTCAAGTAGGAGTGGCCGTGACTCAAGTGGTAATGGACTGGCTTCCAAATCGGAAGATACGGTGATCGAATCCCAGCCTAACCCGAAAGACATATCATCCATTTTTTTCAGTTAACGAGAATCATGTAAGACGAGTAGTCGACTAGAAATCAACATCAAGCCAACTTCCGCTAAGAATTTAGTCTCTCCATTAAATGTTGGATGCCACCCATGCATGAAGCGAAATAACCACTGTGCTCAAACCTCTTTCGTTCTCTCTCTATCCCATTTTCCAAAAAAAACTTAACACATGTTGAGGCATTATAAGTGTATTCATACCCACTTGAGTGTTAAGTTCTTAGCAAAAAAAAAAAAATATATCATCATGTTCATATCTCGAGAATAGACAGCATCCAGAGCCGCTTTCTTCGATTTGCTCTTCGAGGTATGCCCTGGAACGATTCTTCTATTCCACCCCCCTATCAATACAGTCTCAACCTTATCAACTTAAACACCCTTGAGGAACGCAGAGATCCAGCCGACTTGCTCTTCATTCATAGACTCCTTTTAGGACACGTTGACTGCGCATCCCTTCACAACTCTATTTTCCTCAACACTAGCCGTCGAAATCTACGTACCCCTCGATCCTTCTATCTACCAACCCACCACACCTCCTATGGAGCGAACGAACCAACCTCCTGTATGCTACGTAAAATCAATTCAAACCCTACCATCTTTGACTTCCACCGCACCACTCCCTGCCTCAATTTCGTTCTCCTTCACCACTCCAACCAACCTTAGTTTTAAGTTTAGGTTTCATTTTAAGTTATAGCTTGTTTTAAGCCGAATAAATGGGGGGCCTACGTCCCCGCCAAAATTAAATTACGATAAGACCAGTAATATCCTCTGCCCCTGCTTTTTATTAGACAACGTCATTAATGGGCGAAGCTTTGATAATTGGGCGGGGGCCTAGTCAGAGGTACACAGACTTTCTGTGGTCAAAGCTCGGTAACATCGATATATCCGAGCTGTGGTTCCAATAAAACAGCTCTACATGCAACGCTCGAAGTTGTAAAGGAGAAATTTGGCTTCTGGGTCATCCCACGGCATGGGTTCATCAATTGTGGCCGCGATCATGCGTTTTGACACAACTCGATTATTTTCTCTGGTGCTACGTCAAGTCCTTCGTATACGATAAAAAGCCAACAACTGTGGACGAGCTCGAGACCAAAATTCGGTACGCTATTGCCGGAATAATGCGGCACATAATGGGCCGAACCATCGGATTTTTGACCGACTACTTAAAACACTGGCAGCGAAGCCGAGGCAGCCATTTGAATGATGTGCTATTCCACATATAAAGGCATGAACGTGTCCAGAATCAATTTTATATCTCACACTGTTATTGTTTTGTTCAAATTTTTTTCCTATCGTTCTTATGTGGTCACCCTTTAAGATAAACACTTAGTCTAGTGTCTCAACCCAGCAGGATGTAAGGATAGATCCCCTACAAAAGCGCGTGAAAAGGGGGAAATATTTCATGTGGGGCCCACAAATTAAAAGTCATTCCTAGCAACCAATTGAATAGGGTTGATAGTCTTGTTAACCGAGACTGCAGCGCCACTTATGTAGTCAGCAATAAAGATGGTACGATCTGTGGGCAGTAGTTAACAAACAGACAACTTCTGTGTCTGTAATTCCTTTCTAGTACCTAAAATCAAACGGCTGGAGGTTGGTGCTTGCATGTCATGTCAACTACCCACTCAGCTAAGGTTTTCTACACATCAGAAACAAATGCTTCACATACAGATAAACCGCATTAATTAGGATAAGAAGAATAATTTAATTCTCAGAGTGCTTTCGATTGTCAAACATGTAATCTAAAAAATTACATCAGTCAACCTTTATTGCTTAATATACATAGAAAGCAAATAAAGAAAAAGATTGCGATTTCTCAAGTGAATATTTATGAGCTGATAATAAGCAGTTATGCAAGATCTTATCTAAATATTCCCCTGCGAAGTACACAGATACGTTGTACTTAATTCCTTACACTCTCACAACACTTACAGCACAGTTTCAAGCCAAAACACAGTAAAACGCACAATACGCCGCCGGTAAGACCGCAAACTTTCATTTTTAGAAAAATCACTAAAACTTGTCAACAATTATAGATACGCAAGACTAAATTGAAACGTCATTCAATTTATACAGCGAAAATACTAAACCGACTCGAAGTTCGACTTCGACTGAGTTGCTTTAGAAATTTTGTATCTCGAACTGAACTCGAGTCCATCGCACAACGCATTGTGATTAATTCCAATCTCAATTCATGGCATGTGGCCGTTGACGATAGAATAGCCGTTATCGCCAAAAAGATATCACTAATTGCTTGGAGTGTTATTGTTCGATTGTTCAAACAGTAGCCAGTGATAGTTTAGTTCAATTGTACTGAGATCGTGGGAATTATTGGCTCTCAGAGGTTGTACTATCAACTTTTCATAAGTAGTACAACTATCGATAGAGTAGATCGGTTAGATTATTACAAATTTGCAATCTACAGCATGTGAGGTAGCAGGACCACTTTAGATTTGTCTTCAGAAATTGTTGAATGTTTCGGAAAATTTGTCTTGGACATGCAAGTTATAGATTTTCGAATAGTATGTGTGATCTTGCTGTTTCTTTTCTTCTTTTCTCCTATCATCTTTCTCTCATCCTGTCTTTTAAGTCCGTCCGTTTAGTCAACGTAAAGTAAGTAGCTTTCTCTAGGCTATCCTTGTTTTCCTTTCTTTTTTTTCAATTTCGGCACAAAACAACCCCATGCGACGAGTTAGAGCCGAGCAACCGCGAGCGTGCCACTGCCATGTACTCCTGCATCATGGATGCATCCGTGGCCAACTGACTCCTTACATATGATGATAAGACTTATAAATTTAAATTTTCCATATTAAAAGGTCAATCACAATCAAGGATGCGAATTCAATGATCGATGCGACTAGCGAATTATGAACTCCCTAACACTTTTGACCACAGCGCCGGTGATTAGGGTGAAACGAAGAGTGGTACGACTACATGCGACGGTTGCCTGAAAAGTTTCCGACCGCAAAGAAAATATAGCGGCGCTCGTCAATAAAAGCTAGTGAATGCTTTTGACAATGCATCTTTTGACAGTTACTTATTGAAGTTTCAGTCATTTTGCACCAGCAGTTTTAAGTTGACAGTCGTTTGAGTGAGTCGATGTGAGTGGTTTTTGTGAAAATGGAAAAAATTGAGTATCGAGCTGTTATATTCTTGTTTTTGAAATGCAATACGCCTACGCAAATTAAAAATGAGTTCAACTCTGTATATGGGGACTCTGCACCATCATTTACCACAGTGAAATTTCGGGCAGCTGAATCTAAACGTGGCCGTAAGAGCTTGGGAGATGATGAATGCTCGGGACGTCCAAAAACTGCAACCACTGACGATAACATTGCTAAAATTCACCAAATGGTGTTAGACGACCGCCGAATTAAAGTGAGAGAGATAGTAGAGGTTATGAAAATGTCCAAAGAACGTGTTTGTTACATATTAAGTCAAGATTTAGGCATAAGAAAGCTGTCCGCGCGTTGGCTGCCGCGTTTGCTTACGTTAGACCAAAAACGTGTTCAAATGAACATTTCCAACGCTCTGTTGGCGCAGTTTAGGCGCAATAAATCCGAGTTTTGGCGCTGATTAATTACTGTAGATGAAACTTGGATACACCATTATACGCCCGAAACAAAAATTCAGTCAAAACAGTGGACTGCAAATGAGGAGGCAATCACCTTCGTGAACAATTATTTTGCAGAGAAAAACGCCAAGTACTATTTGGACGGGTTAGAGAGATGGGAACATCGCTGGGAGAAGTGTGTAGAGTTACAAGGAGACTATGTAGAAAAATAGAAAAAAAATTGAGAAAAAATGTCTTGTATCATTGTTCGATCGGAAACTTTTCCCTTATATTCAATGTTTTTGTGCCACTAATTTCATTACTAACGCAACATTTCCAAATTCGTTGCTCTGTTTTTGCATTAAAAAACTTCCGTCACAGTCACAGTCACAGTCATTGAGATCATGACAAAAGAAGTATACAAAACATTTAGCAGGAAAATTTACTTCAAAGTACATAAACAATGGTTATTTCTCACTAGCTAGTAACACCACCACAACGCCTCGATCTTAACCAGCTCTCTTGAGAACGTCTTTGGAATCATTTAAAGAAGAGCTTACAAAAACATGTCATTACATCAAAGCCTCAGTTAAAAGCCTTATTTTTAGCGGAATTATAAGATTTAACATGTGAATATCTGGAAAAATTGACGCATTCAGTGCCAGATCGCCTTAAAAGCATTAAAGGATACTCAACAAAGTAGTAGCTACGAGGGGCGTTCAATATATTCTCGGTTCATTTAAATTGTTTTTATTCTTCAATATAATCTCCCCTAACATCAATGCATCTTGAGATAAGCTTTTTTAAACCCTCAAAAAAATAAATTTCCTCTTTCTCTGCAAAATACCGACTTGAGTTCTTCATCATCCGAAAATCTTTTTAAACGAAGACATTTTTTCAAATCCGGAAACAGGAAATAATCTGGACTATAGGGTAGGTGATGGATTTCTTCGAAACCACAATCTCGCGCAGCAGCCTTGGAAACTCGCGCCGTGGGAACAGGAGCGCTGTCATGAAGAAGCAACACACCCGCTGCGAGTTTACCCCGTCTTTTCTTTTTAATTTCCTCCCACAAATTATGCAAAGTAGAAGCGTAGGATGTGGCGTTGATGGTTTCACCTTTTTTTTGTACTCAATGAGCAAGATTCCCTTTGAGTCCCAAAAAACTGTGGCCATGAGCTTCCCGGCAGACGGAGTGACTTTGAACTTCTTCGGGGGGTCTGTTCCTTTTTTATGCCACTGCATGGACTCTTGTTTGCTTTCAGGGTCATAGTGGTGGACCCATGTTTCGTCCCCAGTAACAATTCGATCCATAACACCGTCCGCGTTCTCACTACACATCTCCAAAAGCTCTCTACAGCATGCGATTCTCACTTTTTTCTGAGGCGCTGTGAGCATTCGTGGCACCCACCTTGCACTGACCTTTGAAAGGTTAAAATGGTCATGAAGAATGGTGTGAATGGTACCAATTGAAAGCTTGGTGATCTCTGCCATCATTTTCACCTTTATTCGGGCATCCTCAAGAACAAGTTTTTCGACTTCTTTGATGCTTTCTCCCGTACAGGGGGTCGTCTTCAATGCTCTCTCTGCCTCTCTTGAACTCACTTGACCACTTTTGCACAGTTGATAATGAAGGTGCGGAACCCTGGTAAACAGCCACCATCTCTTCATGAATAGTTTTTTGACTTTTTCCTTGCTTAGTGAGAAATTAAATTACAGCGCGATGCTCAATTTTCACCATCATCGACTCAGTTGCCATTATGATTCTGTTTAACTAGAGATAAAACGCGAATTAATAATCACATTTATATGAAATTTTACATGAATGCACTAAAATAATAGTATTACTTGATAAATAAGTCAATTTATATATACAACACCTTCACCCCGGTACCGAGAATATGTTGAACGCCCCCCGTAAGTCTTGTTTTTTTTCGCAAAATTAAAGTATAAACTAACACTTTTCATTAAGGGTATCAATACTTTAGCTGTGCTCATTTCACATCCAGCGGAACATTTTTATTTCTATATTTTTCTTTTTCTGAACGAAATATTAATGCTTTTGTTTTTGCCTCTAATAAAGTACAAACAAACATTTATTACTTGCAAATAAACAGATCTGTTGAAAACAATTATAAACATAGTTCCCTTCGACAAAACCAAATTAAGTTGGGATATCAAGAGTTTTGGTGCTAATTGGCTAATCTTATAATGTGCGAAAAAAAATATTATTTTGGAAAACCTTTACATTAAATTAGAAAAACAAATATTTTCCTAAAAAACTAAAAAAATGATCAAAAATGTTAATTCTACTTATCAGTATTATTTAATTAATTTATTTACAACACATGTTAAACTGAAAGAACAGCAAGGAAATTGGTTTTAAAAGTGCCATTAATTTACAATCCTTTTCATTAATGTCCCGAGTACAGAGTTTGTGCCTAAACATGCAAACTGCTTATACAATTGACTTTCAATACAAGCTTAAGCCTGATTTCAGAATTGTAATAGTTTCCATTCATTTATATCTTAAAACGAAACGTTCAAAATATGATTCTTAGGTCCTTTTTTAATTTTATTCTGAAACTATCCCCTTTTGTGTACTTGAAACAAAAAAAAAAGAGGTTGTTTCATATTTTTTTTTGCGTTTATTATACGTAACACATGGGCTGAAAAGTCAGTGCCGTTTCTAAGAGAGGGCACCACTTGGGTTAAATCCATATCATTTTCAGTTAGTACCAACCTTCAAAAGATACGTGTATAAATTTGACAGCTTTCGGAAGATTAGTTCTCGAGATATAGCGTTGTGAGTGAAGCAACTTTTGTTATTCTGAAAAAAATGGATTCAAAGCAATTTTGCAGCCGATGCAAAGAAATGGCTTGATAACTATATCAGTTCTTCTACACAAACTTTTGTCAAACATAGAGCTCAAACTAGATTGAAGCCGTGGGTAAGCACTTCCCTTTTGAAAAGAATTAAACTTAAAAACAAATTGCGTAAACTGTGTATTACACATCCACTTAATTCTAATCTGAGAAAACGGGTTAAGAAAATGAGCAGAAACATAAACAAGGAAATTTTGAACTGTCGAGACAACTACTACTGCTCCAAGTTTCACGATGCACAAAGCAACCCGAAGAAGTAATGGAGAGTTGTTAGTAGTATAATCAACACCAATATTTCATGCAATCCCAAAAATATTGTGCTGTGTATAAAGCTGTTGAAATAGTGAAACCCGTAGAAGTTGCCAATGAGTTCAATAAATATTTTGCTTCACTTGGTTCTATGTTCTCTCAATCTAACTTTAACACAATTTGTAACTCCTGTGTTTGGTCTCAGTTAGTGGAAAGAACGCCTGACATGAATAGTTTCGTTTTTGAAGAAATTACTGGGTTAGAATCATTTACTCACTCAAAAACTCCAGGTCGTGTGGTAACGATGGTATTTGTAATGTCGTACTCAAGAATATTGCGCCTAACTTAGTGGACATATTAGCATATCTTTTTAATAGGAGTATTTTTAGTGGAGTTTTTCCTGACTATCTGAAATCAGCTGATGTATTACCACTTTTTAAAAAGGGTAGTCGAATAGATAAAACCAATTACAGGCCGATTTCCTTGCTGTCTTTAATTTCGAAAGTTTTTAAAAAAGCTGTCAAAAGGCGTATGTGTGCGCATTTACAAAGAACTCAATTTCTCAGTCCGGTGCAGTTTGAGTTTAGGGAAGGACGCTCCACGGGAGATGCCTTATTATTTTTCTGCAATTTTATAAACAAAACCTTGGATGGTAAAAAGTTTTGCGCCGGCCTCTTTGTCGATATTACCAAAGCGTTTGACATGGTTTGCATTGAAATTCTGTATGGAGCAGGATTTCGTGGATTTTTCCATAATTGGTTAGCGAGGATTAGAATAGGAGACATTCTTGGTGATTATGTTTTGGGCCCTATTTTGTTTCTGATATTTATTAACTCCCTCTTTTCTCTACCTTTGGCAGGCAAAGTTGCAGCGTTTGCTGATGACCTTGGCATCGCTTATAGTTCAACGAGCCCTCTTAATTTAATAGCAGAGATAAATAAGGATATCCATTTGCTAAGGGTATGGTTTGCTGCTCACAAGCTAGAGGCAAGTAGCAAAACCAAACTGATGTTTTTTAGCTTAGGTTCGCTTGTGCCAGCAGAAATTGACATCAAATTCCATTTCTGCGATTGCCCTCGCTTTACCCTTGTTACTTGTGCTTGTACCACTGAGCCATCCGAACCTACTTTCCATGCAAATTCCTTATGCAGCTCGAAGTGTTTTCAGGTTGCAGTTGTTAGGAACTTCAAGTAGCTTGGCACAACGATCGACCAAAACATGAGTTGGGTTGAGCATATTTTAGACTTGAAACGATACTTGCGTTCTTCTATTCGGTGTTTTTATCGTCTTCGACAGTTTTGTTCCAACAGGTTTCTTAAAACTGTTTATCACGGAATTTTCCACTCGAAACTGCAATATGGAATTAGTTGTTGGGGAGGTGCTTACATTACCAATCTAAAGCCTCTTCTCGTTTTGCAGAAATGCGCCTTACGTAGAATTTGTAATGCTCACCGCCTAGCCAATTCTATGGTATTATTTAGGTCCTTGAAGATACTCCCATTAAGGCACTTGTTTTATTTTAGAGTCTCTAAGATCTTTTTTATGAGAGGTGGCTATTTAAAGAGTCCTATATCTGATGCACGCAACTTACGTCGAACTTACCGTCATATTGTGCAAGTACCAGCCTACCGCACAACGCACTATAGAAACTCCTATCCAGTTGTATCTTATAAACTTTCTAACCGTCTTCCAGCCGATATAAGAGTCATGTTAAATTCTAGTAAATTTTCAAATAAAATCAAAGCATGGCTTCTTGGTTTCGATCACAACGAGATTGAAGTTTTGCTCACTTACCCTGTGTAATTGTTATCTTCTCTCTTTTTTCTTTTTTTTTTCATTTTTCATTTATAGTTTCCGGAATTTTTTATATTGTTAACTTTTAATTTATCTTAATCTTAATCTTAATCTAAAATATTGCCACCCCACAATAATTAAAGTTATTTAAGTTATTTCTCCTTGAAGTGGCATTTAACCCTATTTATTGCTATAATTGCAAAATACAAATGTCGCCAGCTATTTTCTTAAATAAAAATAATAAATGTTTTGTAACTAAACTTAAGGCAAACTGTATAATTGTTAAGAAAATAATGAATTAAAAAAAAAAAAAAAAAAAAAAGTGTTACCCGGACTCTGCACCAGCCGAACGAACCATTCGCAAGTGGATTGAAAAATTTAAAAGTGGTCATACAAGCACCGAAGATGATGCATGCAGTGGACGTCCAAAAGAGGCTGTTTCAGATGAAAACGTCAAAAAAGTCCACAAAATGATTACGAATGACCGTAAAGTGATCGAGATAGCTGAGGCTCTGAAGATATCAAAAGAGCCTGTTGGATATATCATACACGAATATTTGGACATGCGAAAGCTCTGTTCAAAGGGTGCCGCGTTTGCTCACAGTCGACCAAAAACAACAACGTGTTGATGATTCAGAGGAGTGTTTAAAGCTGTTCAACCGAAATAAAGCCGAATTTTTGCGTCGGTATGTGACAATGGATGATGAAACTTGGCTCCATCACTTCACACCAGAGTCAAATCGGCAGTCAGCTGAGTGGCGAGCAGGCGACGAACCTCGTCCAAGAAGACCAAACACTCAACAGTCGGCTGGCAAGGTTATGGCATCCGTATTTTGAGATGCACATGGAATAATTTTTATCGACTATCTCCAAAAGGGGCAGACTATCAACAGCGACTATTACATTGCGTTGTTGGAGCGTTTGAAGGACGAAATCGCAGAAAAACGGCCGCATTTGAAGAAAAAGAAAGTGCTGTTTCATCAAGACAATGCACCGTGTCACAAGTCGATGAAAACGATGGCAAAATTGAATGAATTCGGCTATGAATTGCTCCCCACCCACCATATTCTCCAGATTTGGCCCCCAGCGACTATTTCCTGTTCGCAGACCTCAAAAGAATGCTCGCCGGAAAAAGATTTAAGACCGATGAAGAAGTAATCGCCGAAACAGAGGCCTATTTTGAGGGTAAACCGAAATCGTACTACAAAACTGGTATCGAAAGATTGAAAAATCGTTTCAATCAGTGTATCGCCCTCGAAAGCAACTATAAATTTCGTGTACATAAAGTAGACGTAGCTTTGTTCAGTGACGAAAAACTAGAACAGAAAATCACAGATTCGTGAAAAATGTTACATCAAAGTTAGAACAGAAAAGTGCAGCCCATATGTTATCTGTCAAAAAATGTTGACATTCGGCATTTGTTATTTCTTGTGAAGTTGTTGAAAAGTTGAAAAGATTCTGAAAGTGAAATACAAGCTTGAATAAATAAAAATGGCTTTAAATAAAATTCAACAAAATATATTAGAAGAATTGGTGGATAGTGATAGTGGCAGTGATATCAGTTTGTCGAGTGATGGAACAACAGATTCCAGAGATATGAAGACTTTAGTGAGCGTTATTCCTTTTTCCGTCGGGAAAGATTCAAGGAAGTGTATCACACATTTCTTGAAAGAAGTAGTGCCTTCCTACAATGAAAAGGAATTTGTGACACATTTCCGCATATCTCGCAATCTCTATAAACGGTTGGTAGACACGTTTGCAACATCGAATATTTAATCATACATACCTGGATCAATGGAATGTATTCAGAAAATTGGAAATATAAGTTTATTCATCTGAATCTATATTGTCCCCTTCAGAGTAATCCCCATCGACTCCAACACACTTATGCCAGCGCTTGATCCAACCCTCGAAACATTTTTTGTATTCGGTTCTTGGTATGTCCATCAGTGCTTCTTGCGATTTTTCCATTACTTCCTCTCGGCTGCTGAAATGCGTTCCCCGTAGTGCTTTTTTAACTCGATTGAACAGAAAAAAGTCACAGGGAGCCAAATCAGGTGAATTCGGTGGCTGTTGGATGGTATTTGTTGCACTTTTAGTCAAAAAATTACGAATAATGATGGCACTGTGCGACGGTGCGTTATCATGGTGCAAAATCCACGAGTTTTCTGCCCACAATTCTGGTCTCTTTCGGCGAATTGCTTCACGCAAACGTCTCATAACGCCCAAATACGAGTAATACTATTTGTTTACTGTCTGGCCTTCTGGGAAAAATTCATGATGCACTTCACCGTTGTTATCCATGAAAACCGTGAGTGTTGCCTTCTTTTTTGACTGAAAACGACGTGGTTTTTTTGGTCTCGGCTCATTTTGTGAACGCCATTCACTTACCTGCTGTCTGGATTGCTTGTCGTACTCATAAACCCACGTCTCGTCTGCAGTATTGATCCTTTTGATGAATGAGGGATCGGATTCAGCCTCGCAAATCATCTCTTTGCGACGTCAACACGGTCTCGTTTTTGCATGAAATTGAGGTCTTTTGGCACCAACTTTGCTACTACACGACGGAAACCCAAATCTTTACCCAAAATGTTCAAGTCCTCCGCTATCTCTCTGATGGTTAATTTGCGGTTATTGACCAACATTTCTTTTACTCCTACTTCATCAATGTTTTCGTCGGTTTTCGATGTCGATGGTCTGCCACTGCGTTCATCATCTTCGATTGACTCACGACCACTTTTGAACCACTCGTGCCACTGATAAACGACCGTTTTCTTTAGAGAATCGTTGCCGAAACACTTTTCCAACATTTGCAACATTCGCGCACCATTAAATCCGTTTTTTACGCAAAATTTAATACAAGTTCGTTGTTGCAAATTTAAATCCATTTCTAAAATTGTAAAAAAATTGCCAACACACACAGAGATAGGTGTACTCTTGGCTACGTAACTTTTGCAAATGTCAAGCTATGATGCTAAGATTTAGAGGGAATGTCAACAACAGATTTAAAAACATAAAAAAAAAACAGAATACAAATTGGAACAATGGGAGCGCCACACGGTGGTGTCCCCCGGGAACGTTCTGATCAAGGCTGCTGAAATGCATATAGCGCTCTTTCTTTGGTTTGCTGGCCATGAGGATTGCTCCTACAGGGGTATTGTCGATAGATTCAACCTCGCCTTGGGAACTGTATGCAGTCTTATCAATAGAGTGCTGTATTTCATCAGCAATCTTTGCGACTCGGTCATCCGATGGCCCACTGAAGATGAGAAAATAGAAACCAGCTCGTATATGAGGAACAAAACTGGAATTGATGGTGTTATAGGTATTAAATAAATTGCACATAATAATTTACAAACGATGTAGCAGCCTACCTCTTTTCTTACTTTTGCAGGGATCATAGATGGTACAAAAATCAAAATTGACCCCCCTAGGCATGGAAAAGACGACAAGATTGGTAGAAAGGGCATTACAAGTCTGTCTCTTCGAGCAATATGCAACGAGAAAAGGAAGTTTACAGACATTTTCGCTGGATATCCGGGTTCTGTTCATGACAACAGGGTTTTTGAGAATTCGGATATATATTCTAAATTACCTAATTTATGTGGGAGCGGGTTTCTATTGGGAGATTCCGCTTATGCGTGCTCACAGTTTCTAATAAACCCATATCGCGACAATGGCGACTTTTCTTTAAGGCAGAAGTTTTTTAACCGGATGTTAAGCTCCGATAGAATCGTAATAGACCACTCCTTTGATGTTCTTAAACAGCGGCTTCGACAGCTTTGTTATTGCAAGCTGAGAGGAGTAAAGAAACTCTGTCATTTTATTCAAGCTTGTGTTGTGCTGCATAATTTATGCAACGATGATGAGCTGCCATTTGAAATTGACGAAAACATTGAAGGAAATTACAATTTCAATATACCTAGTTGCTGATCAGCAGCAAGGCTTCCGCCTACGAAATAGGCTGTGTGAAGAAGTGTTTTCGTATTTTAATTAAGCAGATAAGAAAAATCAAATAAAAAGGAATAAAATTATTTTTATACTTTTTGTATTGTTATTTATGCATTTATTTTTTATTTTTTATTTACAGAATCTATTAAAGCCAATCGCAATTCGCGCTTCTCTTCTTTCTGCTTGGCCAGCTCAGCAGTTTGTTCTCTAAAGGCCCCAAGCTTGGCATTTTTGTTCTCTCGGTCTGCGCTACCTTCCTTCAGCTTCAGAACTGCTCCCTCCATTTTTTCAGCTCTTCTGCCAAAGTGCTGGTTTTCTTCCGTTTTCTTGGTGGCTCTACGTTCTCTGAAGATGTATCTTCTATACTATCTAGCGGAGTATCACTTTCACTGGCTGGCATTCCTGATTAAAAAGAAATGGAGGAGTTTTCAATGTTTTGTATTATTTAATGTTATACACTTACTTGCAATGGAAGAAATTCCAGCCTCCACCAATATTGCCTCCTTCGCTTTTCCCCTTCCAGTGGTACTGCCCGATGGGCTGGAATAATTGCAGGTCGGTCCAGCAGTACATCTAAGAGCTCCCTATTGTATTTATGGAAATAGGTTTATATTTATAATAGATATAAGAAATTAGAATGTATGAATATAAATTACATACTTTTCATACACACAAGTGGCCCTGTTGTTGCCTCTTGTAGCATTGTGCATCATTCTAGTCATGAACCCACGTTCAAGGCTCTTCCACTTCCCCTCAAGCTGGCCCGCAGTGAAATCTGACCCGAACACCTGCATGCGGCCAGCAATCTGCTGGCAGTCCTTCTCCAGCCAAATTACTTTTTGTTTTTCTTCTTCTGCAGTTGTTGCAATTTCTACGAAATCCTGGCTGGTGGCTGATTCGGCTCCAAATGACTGGCGAAATTTTTCATCTTAAAAAAAAATAAGAGAAAATCTGTGTAAAATATGTTAAATCCATTAAATTTGTACTTATTTTTGTGTAAATTCTGCCGTGTATTTGGAGAACATTCAACCATCACAGATTGCCCATTATTCCCTCTTAATTCTAATATTGCACTTTCCATAACTTTTTTTTTTCAATCAAACTGCACACAACAATCCTAGACAAATAAGTTACTGGGTACAAATTAAAATGACAGCCAAAGCTGATTTTGACATCTGCACACCAGTCTGCTCTACCTCAAAAGTAGGTGCAAGTTCTTCTGTACTTTTCTGTTCTGACAACCTCACTGAACACAAAGCAGAATATTTTCGGACAGAAATTTTTCTCACTGAACACAAAACCTTGTACTTTTCTGTTCTTTTCTGCCCAGAACAGCCTCACTGTTTATACTAGGGTATACTAGGGTATGCCGTATACTATACATGGGAATTATTACTTTGTCTTGTGTTTAGGTTTTTTAAAAAAGATAAATTTTTATTCAAATAATATTAAACTGCAAGGGTACCTAGTTACTAATGAAATTAAATTAGACCGAACCGGCGGATTCTGCTGCTGGAAGTTAACTTGACTATTGAAGATTTTGGGTGGAGTTTATATACTCTTGAGATGATATCATTTGAATGGTGATTTGTGATGGCATCATCAATCGATTGTTCTAGATTGATCGATAATAGCATACGAGGGCGGGTCAATAAGTCCGTGACTTTTGGATTAAAACACAGATTTTTTGATAAAAAAAATAATTTTATTTTTCAACGTAGTCTCCCTTGAGCTCTATACACTTTGTCCAACGCTTCTCCAATTTTTTTATCCCTTCCAAAAAAAATGATTTGTCGAGGTCCTCAAAATAGGCCTTTGTTTGCGAGATGACTTCATCATTGGAGTCAAATCTTTTTCCACCAAGCCATTTCTTCAGGTTTGGTTACAAGAAGTAGTCGCTCGGAGCCAAATCTGGAGAATAGGGTGGATGAGGGAGCAATTCATAGCCCAATTCATGGATTTTTGCCATGGCAACTGCACATGTGTGCACCCTTGCATTGTCTTGGTGGAAAAGAACTTTTTTCTTGGCCAAATGAGGTCGTTTTTTTTTCAAATCGTCATTGAATCGGTCCAATAAGTTGGCATAATATTCCCCATTGATTGTTCTTCCATTTTGAAGGTAGTCAATGTGGATTATCCCGCGTGCATCCCAAAAAACAGTCGCCATAACTTTATTGGCTGACAAGCCCACCTTGGCCTTCTTTGGCGCCGATTCACCCTTAGAAACCCACTGTTTTGACTGTTGTTTGTTCTCTGGTGTGTTGTGATGGATCCATGTTTCGTCCACGGTTACAAAACGGCGCAAAAACTCCTCCATATTGCGATTAAACAACGCCAAACCTTCCTGTGAAGTTGTTACACGATTGCGTTTGTGGTCGACTGTGAGCAAACGCGGCACCCATCTTGCGGAAAGCTTTCTCATGCCCAAGTGATCATTCAAAATTGAAACCACTGAGCCATGCGAGATCCCTACGGCTTCCACAATCTCTCGCACTTTCAATCTTCGGTCGGCCAACACCATATCGTGAATTTTTTCGATTGTTTCGGGTGTAGAGACCTCAACTGGGCGTCCAGGACGTTCGGCATCTTCAGTGCTTGTACGGCCACAACGAAATTCAGTAAACCACTTTTTTACCATTGAAATCGATGGTGCAGAGTCCCCATAGTATTTATCAAGCTTAGCCTTGGTCTCGGTAATGGTTTTTTTTCGCAAGAAATAATGCTTAATAAGCACACGAAATTCACTTTTTTCCATTTTCTCCTCAAATTAGTGAGTAGTCTGATAAAAATAGCTGTCAAACACAAACTAACTGACGCAGCAAGTTTAAATTTTGACAGGAGTCAACTGACAGATGCCTGTTGACAGGAGCAGTGTTGCTGTTTCAGTAAAGAGGTCAGAAATTCAAAAAGTACTGTAACCGCACATTTTACATTATACAGGGATTTAACGTTATTAGTTTTCCTCTGAAATATTATTTAGTGTATCTTCTAAGTATAATAAATAATAATAGGAAAGCTGTTTGGAGGAAAACACGAAAGCAAAAACCTCCAATTACAGTTATCTTCATAGAGATAGTAACTAGTTAGTTAGTTAGTTGACTTTTATTTTCAATAAATGTTTTACAATGTAACGATTAACCTAAGTCTTTTATGGTTTGGCCTGTGGCCGTCTACCAGGTTGACAAAATACATACTTAAGTTTTACATTAAAAATCTCCATCTATGACACGCTTTCTATAACAAAGTGCTGTTACTGAGTAATCATATAAGACTTTCCATCCTTTTTCTCCATTTAAAATGCTCATTACTTCATCTTCGTCTAAATCATGTTTTCGGAACATTGATACTAGTAGTCGACATTCTTTTAAAATCGGACAAACACCAAGAAAATGTAAGATGTCTTCTCTCTTCTTCATGTTGCAGAGGTCACAAAGTATTGGTAAATCTGGTCTATGGGGTATAAAGTTTAGTTGAACGAGTTCCCCTCTCAGTTTGAAAATAGTACTTATTTTGTCAACTAAGTGACTATCTAGGAAGTATGTTTTTTCATTTAGAAAATGGTTTAGTTTGCTGTAATAGTTCCTAAACAGTGACGATTCAGCTTCTTCGATATATTGGTCATATGAATGTCTGCCAAAATTCTCCAAAACCAAGTTAAATTTTTCTCTTAAAAGATGAGGATGCTCGTTCACTTGAATAGACAGATTTAATCCGCATTCAAAAGCTGTTTTCTTCCATTCCTCGCAAATGCCTCCGTTTGTTCTAATTATGCTTCTTAAAACTACGTTTGGTATTCTGCATTTATTCATTTCTAGTATTTTTAAGATATAGTTGAAGTGCATTTTGAGCGTGTACAAGAGCAAAGGAGGAGTTCCCGTTCCAAGATGTAGCATATAGTTCGGGGTATTTTTTGGTAATCGGAAAATCTTCTTTAAAAAGTAGCGAAGAATTTTTTCGACAGCATCGTAGCCTTTGTAACCCCATACCTGAGCTCCGTAAAGCATTATCGACGCTGCGGTTGAGTGGAACAAAGATGGTTTTGCACTTTGCGATACATATTTATTTTTGAAGCAACGTTCCCAAATCGAACAGATAGCTCTTTTAGCAACAGCTAATTTTTCCTCAAAATGTGGTTTCAAATTTAAGGAGGACGATATTAGGGTACCTAGGTATCTGTATCTGGATACTACCTCAATCTCTTCCCCGTCTAACTTCCACTTTTCCAAATGTGAGTGGCGTCCTCCTGCATTTCTGAATATCATCATTTTTGATTTATCAAGATTTACAGTGAGATTCCAACTTTTACAGAAAGCATTAAGCCTGTTTATCATTAACTGCATACCTTGGATTGTGTCACCCAGAAAGACGATATCATCAGCATACATCAGCGCAGGAATTGATACACCGTTGAATCGTATTCCACCTTCGACATCATCTGTTATATCATTGATGTATAATATAAAAAGCAGAGCACTTAAAATACAGCCTTGTTTTACACCTATTGAAGTTTCAAACTCTTCAGAAATTAAGTCTCCATCCCATACATATGCAATATTATTCTCATACAAGGCTCTCAGGATTCGAATAATTTTACTTGATACACCGATTTTGGCAAGCTTGTAAAAGAGTGCTTCACGTGGTATTGAATCGAACGCTGCTCGAAAATCTACAAAGAAGGCGTACAACTTTTTTTTCTTGCTCTTATATGTTTCAGCAATGTTTGTTAAGCAGAATATCTGGTTGATTATAGAATAACCTTTCCTAAATCCAGCTTGGAATTCTTTAAGGATGTTATGTTCTTGTACCCATTCATGCAATCTTTTGAAAATTAATGAAGCAAACAATTTGGCTGAAGTGTTTAAAAATGTGATTCCTCTGTAGTTCTTCGGGTCTCTGTAATCGCCTTTTTTGTGTAGGGGAAAAATTATTGCTTTCCTGAATACGTCGGAGATATTAGCAGAGTCGAATATTCCATTAAATTCAATTGTGAGAGAATTCATAAACTCATATGTGCAATTTTTATAGAACTCAAAAGGGATGCGATCAATACCAGGTGCTTTATTTGATTTCGATTTGCATATTACTTCCTTGACTTCTTCCAGGGTAAATGCAGAATCTAATTTTTCGTCAAAGAGCAGAGGGGCTGCATATTGATGTAGCGGCGAGGTTAATGGGGGATTAAGAAGTTTATCGAAATGAGTCCTGAGTTCCGGGGCTTTAAGAGTTACAGAGATGTTAGACGTGTGTCCGTTTAGGTATTTGACAGCTTTCCAGAACTGAGCAGAAGATTTTGAATTATTTATAATCGCAATGTTTTGTTGTTCAAAGACTACTTTTTTGATGTAACAGATGTATTTGTATTCCTTGCTGGCATTTTGATAGAGTGCTTTAAAGATATTGGAGTTATTCGACCTTAGAAGTTTGAGAAATTTAAAAGATTTGGTTCTAGCTTTCATGCAATCAGAATCATACCATTTTTGTTTATATATTTTATGAGTTTTTAAATCTTTCTGTTGCGGAATGGATTTCTTTATTATTTCCGTTAGAGGTTCAATATTGGCTGTATAACGCTGTGTGCATAGTTCAATAAGATTCACATTCATGTTTCATGCTGATACGATTCCATTATTCGGCCATTCCAGACAAATTTCGGCAGAAGGCTTAATGGTTTTGTGCAAGCATAGTTGCCGCTAGCAGTAGAATTAAGGGTTACTTCCAAGGCCATGTGGTCCGAAAAGATCTTGGTTCCTATTTGAAAACTGTCTAGAAGCTTGAACCAATTTCCCGAAACAAAACGGTAATCTATTATTGAGCATGATGTTCCTCTGATAAAGGTCAATTCGCCATCTGGATCTCCTTCGCAATTACCATTCAACAAGCACACGTCATACTCATCAGCAAGTTCAATTATTTTTGCTCCTTTTTTATCACAAATTAGGTCTTTAGATCCAGCAGAGTACTGTTGTATCCCAATGCGAAATTATTTTGTGTGAGTCCTACACGACCATTAAAATCCCCAATAAGCATTAGATCCGTACAATCCAAGGAGTGCAGTGAGTCGCAGAGTTTATCGAAATCACGTTGCCAATGATTACAGTTTAAGTAGATTGGTACCAGAACTACATCCAGTGTATTCAGTTTTAAGTTAATAACATCCATTTCGCCAGCTTTTACAAAGATACTCGTATACAGTCCTTCAAGGTCGTCATGAAAGCCGAATAGTGTTCCACCACTTCCTCTCCCAAAAAGTGAAGTTTTTATAGCAGGAGACCAGATTAATTCATAGTTTGAAGAAATATTCCTAAATCTAATTTCTTCATTATCTAATATTGGGTCTATAACTTAACTCGTGCGGTTTGCTAAGCGATGGCGTAACTTGTATTATTCCATTGTTATTATTCCACTGGAACATGCATTGGAAAGCTACTGTCATTGTAAGTCATTTTAGTATATCTCATTCATTTGAAGCGTAAACAACAATAATTTTTTTTCACTCAAATATGTCGAACTTTGTGCCTGAAAAAGTGATTTTGCGGGGAGTTCTTCTTCATGAAGAAAACTGCTGCCCAAAGTCATCGTATTTTGGTGGAAGTTTATGGTGAACATGCGCTAGCTGAGCGAACGTGCCAAAAGTGGTTTGCACGATTTAAAAGTGGTGATTTTGGCTTGGAAGACGATGAACGTCCTGGGCAGCCAAAAAAGCTTGAAGATGAAGAACTGGAAGCATTACTCTATGAAGATTGTTGCCAAACACAAGAAGAGCTAGCAGAATCTTTGGGTGTCACTCAAGCAGCCATTTCAAAACGTTTAAAAGCAGCTGGATATATTTAAAAGCAAGGAAATGGGGTTCCACATGAACTCAAGCCGAGAGACGTCGAAAGGCGGTTTTGCATGTCCGAAATGCTGTTGGAACGCCACAAAAGGAAGTCATTTTTGCATAGGATTGTTACTGGTGATGAAAAATGGATCCATTACGACAACCCCAAGTGCAAAAAATCATATGTGAAACCCGGCCAACTAGCCAAATCAACGGCAAAGCCGAATATCCATGGCGCGAAGGTAATGCTCTGTATTTGGTGGGATCAGATGGGTGTGCTGTATTATGAGCTGCTAAAACCGGGTGAAACTATCAATGGACAACGAAAAACGCCCGGAATATGCGAGCAGACACGAGGCAATAATTTTCCATCATGACAACGCTCGGCCCCACGTTGCTATTCCGGTTAAGAACTATTTGGAAAACAGTGGATGGGAAGTCTTACCCCACCCGCCTTATAGCCCAGACCTTGCTCCTTCTGACTACCATTTGTTCCGGTCGATGCAGAACACCCTCACTGAAATACGGTTCACATCAGAGCAGAATATCAAAAATTGGCTTGATTCATTCTTGGCTGAGAAGTGGGCGCAGTTCTTTTGGGATGGGATCCACAAATTGCCAGAAAGATGGGAAAAAGTCATAGCTTCGGATGGGCAATACTTTGAATAATACTATTGTACATGTTTTTCTTAAATAAACGTTCAAATTTTGAAAAAAAACCGCACGAATTTATTTATATACCTAATAGATGTGTTTCAAATAATACAAAAATATCAAAACTTTTTACATAATTAAAAAATGTTACAAAATTCATTTTGTTTTTTAAACCTGACACATTGTAGCTTAAAATTTTTATTTTCTTGATAACTATGTTTTTTTCAGCATCATTCTGGTAGACATGGGCACATCATGCGTCACGTACAGCCACCTTAGAGCTTGTGGATGGACCCAAAGATTTTTCGCATATTGGTGTTTTGCTAAGTTTGGCATCACTGCTGCGGTTGACATTAGCCGTCAAATTTGAAGTTTTGTGAGAAGTGTTCTCTTTCGTAACCGTTTTGTTTGTATTTCTGATTTCATTAATAAAAAGATTTTTATTTAACGAAATGTCACCAAAAATAGATTGTATTATTTCAATGCCACTTTTTTCACCACACCTCAATCCAAGCGCGGAGTCCCAAGTAAAGACATTCTTGGCAATGTGGAGTTTGTCATCCCGTAGAGAAATTTTTATTGATACGTCTTTTTGACGAAGCTCCTTCATGATTGGAGTCATTTTTGCCCGACGTTGTCTAACGTTAAAGGGTAAGTCCTTTTGGATGCTTATTCTAGTACCTTTCAATTTGAAGGTATTCCTCATCACGCTCCAGGCAGACTCCTTCGATCTCATCTTTACAACTATCGTAGACTTGTTCGTGTTATGGCTGTGTATACTATACACAGACTCGACGATTTGATTCGGAGTTGAGTCAACTAACCCGGCACAAATGGATTTTGCCTTTTCGCACATGTCTACTTGATCTTCAACGGGCAGGTGAACAACAAGAGATAGTAACTATATTATACAAATTGACTAGAGTATAATAAAAATTAATTATAATTTGAATAAAGGAATACATAAATTATTAATTCAAAAGAATAAATAGAAAAAAAAGTGGAAAATAAATAAATAAAAACAAATAGGTAAATTAACTATTTTTTCTTCTTTTTTTTAACAAAACAAATAAATAAAAATAAACAGTAAGGTTGAACATATAACAAGTAGCATTAATTGATTCATTAATGTGAATTTAATTCGAGTTCGATTGGCGTACTAAAGGATTGTCAGCAAAATTACAGCGTCTTGAAAAGTTTTCGTTACGTTTTTTGATTCTAGAACATATACTCGTAGGTTCAACGCTCGCTTTCCTGTGGATATCTGTAGTGGAATGATGCCAAGGTAAGTTGAGCATCATTTTTAATATTTTGTTTTGACATATTTGTAGTTTTTTAAGGTGACATTTAGCACAAGTACCCCACATCTGACAGCCATATAATAGGATTGCTTGAAAGATGATTTTATGAATTATCATTTTGTTATGAGAAGAGAGTAGTGACTTCCTGTTTATAAAGCGGTAAAGCATTTTAATTGCAATTCCTACCTTTTTTTTGATTGTGTTATGTGTTCGTTAAAAGTAAGTTTGGTATCGAGATAAACTCCCAAATATCTCACCGAGGATTCCCATGGAATGTGTACACCATTAAGTTGCAGCTGGGAACTAGGCAAAAAGCAAGTTTTTCTTTTTCTTGTGAAAAAATAGCTTGCATTTTAGTTTCGTTAATTTCTATTTTCCACTTTGAATAATATTTTTCTAAAATTTCCATCGCGTTTCTTAAGTTACTCTCAATGTCTAGAGCAAATTCTTGTGATGAAAATATGGCGGCGTCGTCAGCAAAAATAACAGCACCACAGTTAGGTAGCTCTGGAAAGTCTGATGTATACAGATTAAACAGTATTAGGCCAAGAACAGATCCCTGCGGCACGCCTGCATTAAATAATTTCTGACTAGATTGGCTGCTATTCACGAATACTTTAAAAGATCGACCGGATATAAAGCTATAAACTATTTTACAAATATATATAGGGAAATTAAATTGAATCATTTTAAATATGATACCATTGTGCCAGACTGTGTCGAAAGCTTTTTCCACATCGAGTAAAACTATTCCAGTAGACTTACCTATTAAACGATTTTGCTTAACATGGTTACAGACTCTGAGTACCTGGTGCGCAGTATTATGATATTGTCTGAACCCGAATTGCTCGTTTGGATATGTATGATTATCGGTAATGTATTTAAGCACTTTTTCAAAAATCTTGCTAAGACTACTAAGCAAACTTATAGGGCTGTAGCTTTCTATGTTTTCAATAGGCTTTCCAGCTTTTAGGATAGGAATGATTTTAGCTTCCTTCCAGGCTTGAGGGAAGTATTCCATTTTTAGGCATGCGTTAACAAGAAATGTAAGAAGTCTTATACCATATTTAGGCAAATTCTTCAGATAAATATTTTTTATGGTGTCAATACCACCTGTTTTTCTCATATTTAAGCTTTTGACAAAAAACAATATGTCTTCCTCCGTTGCATAACTAACATTAGAACTGCTCTCAAGATTGGTCTAAACTGTGCTGTCTACATACGCACTAGTTTCTAAGTCCCCAAGGTTTCTAGAAATGGAGTGATTCTTTAAAAAGTTTAATGCGAGAGCATTAGCCTTTTCAGTATTAGAAAAATATGTCTTATCGGAATCCTTTAAAAACGGTATTTGTATTTTTTTATTCTTTACAATCCGAACTATATTCCAGAAAGGCCTACTACTTTTGTCAAGTGCACCTAGTTTGTTGTTCCATTCTTTATTACAATGTTTCGAAATATTTAAGGCAATAATTTTATTCAAAAAAGAGACTTGACATCTAGAAAGATTCTGACGATATCTTTGCCATTCTCGTCTACACTTGTTTCTCACCGTGATCAGTTCTATTATGTGGAAAGATAGCTTGATGTTATAATCACTTTTTATTTTTTTAGGTATAGCATTGTCAGCAGCATCTAATATTTTGGATGTAAATTCGCTTGTAATAGAATCAACATTTTCAGTGCTTGAAATACGTTCCAAATCTACTGAAATGCTACGTAGAGTTGAACTAAGTTCTGATCGGAATCGCTACCAATTGGCATTTTTAAAATTTTGAACATATTGCACTGTTTTTTCCGCTGACCATCGAAGCTTGCAAAAGACGGGAATATGATCAGAGCGTAGGTTGTATATCACAGTAGGTGGTGTAATTAAACTAGGTACATTACTAACAAAAAAGTCTAGGACAAACGGACGACCACGAGAGCTACATGGGAAAAACGTTGGACTTGGAGGAAACAAAATTGAGATTGGTAAATATGTGCAAAGATTCGAGAGAATATTACCCCAAGAGTTTGCTTTTAGGCATGGTGAATAATTTTTGCAAATCTTTTTTCAGAGCAATTCTTTTTACACTTGATACACGGCCACCGGGGAAGTAGACGCAAAAAATTTTAAACGAAAGCTGATTACTTGTTTTTATCTCAATTCCTACGTTTTCAACAAAAAAAAGTTTTAACCACAGGTGATTGCACATTGGAAAAGTTGCTAGAGTTATTGCTAGGAATGTTGCTAGTCATGTTACTGGAAGTGCTAGTGTCCAAATTGTTGCGGGAATTATTCCTCCAAACATTAATTGATGGAGAGCGAGAGTCGGCAGAAGTATTATTTTGTCTATGGCGCGATGGTAATGCGGGAAAGTCTATGTACGAATCAACCGAAACTACCCCCTGTGCGGATTGTGCAGCGACATGTGAATTGGGAGCTTTTCGTTGAGAGCCAGATCTCAAATTTGCAGATTTGGCTCTTAAGCAGCGAATACACGACACAACTATCGTACCGATCTGAGTTGTACCGATATCGGTACAACGCGTTGTACAGAGCACACACACTGTACGATCTGTATACGATTTTATTTTATGCTCATTCGTGTATCATTCGTTTTTCAATAACAACATATTGAGATAGTAAAAATGAGTGATTTGAGTGTCAAAAAAAAATTGTATTAATATGTGCGGGGGCAATATTAATTAATAATAATGAGCATATCGACAAAAAAAGAAAAAGGAAGTGGGTCAAGGTGTGGCTGCTGGAAAGGTCATTGTATTCAGATATATTTCTCGTAAAACAGTTAAAATTGACTGAACCTGAAGACTATAAATGCTATTTACGTATGAAAGATGACCGATTTGATCAACTTTTACGTTTAGTGGAGCCTTATATCACCAAACAAGACACATTAATGAGATCACCCATATCAGCTGAACAGCGTTTAATACTAACGTTGCGCTATTTAGCTACGGGAAATGACTACACTGATCTGAAATTTAGTGCAAGAATATTACCTCTAGCTTGTATAGGAAAAATTGTTCCAGAAACTTGCCGGGCAATATACAAAACCTTAAGAAAAAAATACTTAAAAGTAAGTTGAATTTATAGTATTTATACTAACAATTCGTCTAATTCCAGTTTCCATCCACTGACAATGATTGGAAGGTTGTTACCGAAGGATTTAAAACAAGATGGAATTTTGAAAACTGTCTCGGTGCTATGGATGGAAAGCACGTCCTCATCGCGAAGCCTCCAAAAAGCGGATCATACTTTTTTAACTATAAAGGGACGCATAGTATCGTTTTGTTTGCCATAGTCAACGCAAACTATGAATTTATTTACGTTCATGAAGGGACTAATGGAAGAATTTCCGACGGGGGAGTGTTAAGAAGAACTGATTTTTTTGAAAAGCTGGAAAACCATGATCTTAACATAACACCACCTGGAAAACTTGTTAACTCTCCATACGTTTGTCCATATGGTTTTATAGGGGATGAAGCATTCTCCTTATTTGAAAACATATGGAAACCTTTTCCTCAAAACGGAATTTCAAAGAAAGAACGGATTTTTAATTATAGACTAAGCTCTCGATTCAAGCTTTTTCAAAGGCCAATAAAAATCAACCTGGAACAAGATGCAGCAATCTTAGCTTGCTGCGCTCTGCATAATTTCTTAACTGCTCATTCCTCTGATTATATTACCCAACAATGTATTGACCGAGAAGACTTGGAAAGTGGTATTATAACACCTGGAAATTGGCATCAAGATGATGAATTACTACCATTGGCTATAAATAACTCCGGAAGGCCAACCAATACTGCAAAAGATATAAGAAATATATTAAAGGACTACTATAATAACGAAGGAAAAATTGGATTCCAAAATACTTGTAAAATGTGTGGATTATCTGATAATTAAAAATTCCATTTAGTGTTTATATTTTAATGCAATGCACTTTAATATATCGTATTTTATGTAATATTATACATTATGATTAGTCTTTAATTCCCACTTTGATTGATATATAAGAATTCGGTTAGGTCTGCATTACTGGATGATGCTGAGGACTGTTGAACGCTTGGGGCAAACGCATCGGCATCAATCAAAAATGTCGACTGCGGTTGACTTCTTTCTTGGGAAACTGGATTCAAGACAAATGTGGAGTTTATAGTCAGCTGACTCATCCTTCCACTGATGAGCACGTTTGAAACTATTTTTTCAGCAATCAGACGTTGTCTTAGCTCCATATTTCGGAAATGTCCAGGAATACTCTTTCCAAGAATATCGAATTCGTCATCTTTCTTCTCATCTTTTTGGTTCATAAATTCACTGGCTTTTTCGAAAAATTTTTTCTTTTGTTGGTCCACTGACAAGTTTCTTCTTTTTACCGCTGAATTTGGTGGATCAGAAATGATGCTGCTGCTTTCTCCAGGTGTCTGAGGTGGAGTAAAACAATCCTGTAATATAAAGTAATCATTTAAAATTGATATAATATCAATCAATCAATCAATTTTAAAAAAAAACTTACATCTGAAATATGTGCATTATGTTCATCATTAGAATCCTCATCCGCGGAATTTGTCAACGATGAATTCCCTTCTCTGCTTGTCTCCCTGTCTTTCAAAAAGAGAAGTTCATTGTATTACCACAGAGCGGATACATGCACACTGTTTGCTGCACTGCCGGTGCGCTTGGATTTTTCAATTTTTTTATACTCTCGTCCAAAGCAGTCCTTATATTCGCGATTCTTTTCCGGACGAAAGCCTTATTTGCTTCCGGATTTATTTCCTTGCATTTTTCCGCTAACTCCTGCAACGCTTCTTCTCTCAAAGGCTTATTGCTGTATTCTTCTATGTACACGTTCCACAAACAGGGAAACGATCGATATTTATCGATGAATTCGATCCAAAATTCTTTATTGGTTACTGAAACCATCACAATACTTACGAGGGGCGTTCAATATATTCTCGGTATCGATATGAAGGAAAATGCGAATTCAATTTAAATTGTTTTTATTTTTCAATATAATCTCCCCTAACATCAATGCATTTGTTACATCTTGAGATAAGCTTTTTTAAACCCTCAAAAAAATAAATTTCCTCTTTCTCTGCAAAATACCGACTTGAGTTCTTCATCATCCGAAAATCTTTTTCCACGAAGACATTTTTTCAAATCGGGAAACAGGAAATAATCACTAGGGGCAAGGTCTTGACTATAGGGTGGGTGTTGGATTTCTTCGAAACCACAATCTCGCGCAGCAGCCTTGGAAACTCGCGCCGTGTGAACAGGAGCGTTGTCATGAAGAAGCAACACACCCGCTACGAGTTTACCCCGTCTTTTCTTTTTAATTTCCTCCCGCAAATTATGCAAAGTGGAAGCGTAGGATGTGGCGTTGATGGTTTCACCTTTTTTTTTGTACTCAATGAGCAAGATTCCCTTTGAGTCCCAAAAAACTGTGGCCATGAGCTTCCCGGCAGACGGAGTGACTTTGAACTTCTTCGGGGGGTCTGTTCCTTTTTTATGCCACTGCATGGACTCTTGTTTGCTTTCAGGGTCATAGTGGTGGACCCATGTTTCGTCCCCAGTAACAATTCGATCCATAACACCGTCCGCGTTCTCACTACACATCTCCAAAAGCTCTCTACAGCATGCGATTCTCACTTTTTTCTGAGGCGCTGTGAGCATTCGTGGCACCCACCTTGCACTGACCTTTGAAAGGTTAAGATGGTCATGAAGAATGGTGTGAATGGTACCAATTGAAAGCTTGGTGATCTCTGCCATCATTTTCACCTTTATTCGGGCATCCTCAAGAACAAGTTTTTCGACTTCTTTGATGCTTTCTCCCGTACAAGCAGTAGCCGGGGCGCCGGAGCGGGGGTCGTCTTCAATGCTCTTTCTGCCTCTCTTGAACTCACTTGACCACTTTTGCATAGTTGATAATGAAGGTGCGGAACCCTGGTAAACAGCCACCATCTCTTCATGAATAGTTTTTTGACTTTTTCCTTGCTTAGTGAGAAATTTAATTACAGCGCGATGCTCAATTTTCACCATCATCGTCGCAGTTGCCATTATGATTCTGTTTAAGTAGAGATAAAACGCGAATTAATAATCACATTTATATAAAATTTTACATGAATACACTAAAATAATAGTATTACTTGATAAATAAGTCAATTTATATATATAAGGACAGCTTCACCCCGATACCGAGAATATGTTGAACGCCCTTCGTACACTGTGAATGCTGATCACCAAATGAAATCTGCACAACAGTTGTATACACGCATACAAACGGTACAATTTGCTTATAATCGGTCGCATATAACATTTGGTTTTCGGTAGAGAGCATTGGACTGTACGATATCGGTACAACGAAAATTTTTTTGCACACACATGATACAATCATCGCATGCGACCAAGAGTTGGTACAACAGTCGGTACGATAATTGTATCGTGTATTCCCTGCTTTAGTTCCAAGTATTGTGCTCTATTTTCACATGTAGGATCGAATGATTTGTGAGCGTCGTTACAATTAGCACATTTTACTTTGTCAGCACTGTCACACTCGGCAGTCTTATGAAAACCGGCGCAGATGGCGCTGTATGATTTTACATGGCAATTTCGCTCCCCATGGCCAAACATTTGGCAATTTTGACACTGCGTAAGCTTACCTTTAAGTTTTCTCTGGTAACTCCACTGAACTTGAGTGTGAAAAATAGCACGATAATATTTATTAAGTTCTGAAAGTTTTATGGAACCATTTTCCAAAGATATTAAATATATTGTGTCAGTGTTTTTTGACTTTTTGACTATTTTTTTAATATCAATGCACTTTAGCTCGGCTTTCACTATTTCGACTTTAAGTTCATTACGGTTCATGTCTCCCATACCAAAAAGCACAACTTTGAACACTCGCGCATCTTTAAGATCATGAGAAAAAAATTTACAATTTTCTTCTTTCAATTTGGTAATTAGTTTTTTATACGATTCCATGGATTCGCATACAATTTTAATTGCGATTGAAAGTTTTTTGATGTAATAATCTTGAATATTTAATGATTTCAACAAATTGTGAACAGGTGGAACATAAACTTTTTTTTTAACTTCACTAGAAACAATAGTATCTCCATATCGTCATTGTCACTGCCTGGCAGGACTCCAGTAGTTTTTTCTGGAGTTTTTCTTATTGACGCTCATAACGCTTCGAAATTTTTTATCCACGGACGAACAATTGTTCTCGGTTTCAGACAACCGAACGCGCTTGGGTATTTTGATTGCTTTTTGTTTTTTTTTCTTTTCTTTCTTTTTTTTTACTTGGATTAAACGAAAGGTAGTGTCATACGCAACCGAAAGCTCCGGATCGACTGAATTCTAGGAAACGATTATCTTAACTTACAACGATACGTCCAAAAGCCAGATGAAGATGGAGGACCACCATTTCTTGCCTTTAGCTCCGATTCTGTAAGCATTTACATTTTGGTCCATTCTGTTTGTGCCACCCATATACTTATTGTACTTTACGATAGCTAGTGGGCGTGTTACCTGCATTTTTTTATGTTCTTGTCTGGAGTATTGACCAACTTTAGATATTGGATTTTTTCCGTACAAAGTAGAAGCGACGCATACAACGGAGTTGTCGTTCTATTTGGTAATACTTATGCCAGAACCATCCATTTTAGTACTGACAATATATCTTTCTTCAATGGTATAGGACAAGTTTTTGGTATCCATTTCTCTCGCATGATCCCGGTACCATGGTATCCCCGTTCTCTAAGGCCGATCAGAGCTAATGCTGACATGAATAAATTATCGAAGTGAAAACAGAACTGTAAAGGGCTTATAGTGTCATCCGTATGGGTTACATCTTAAATTAAAACCTTGATACATTTCAAGGCAACCAAGAGGTGTATTCAGACACCACATTTTGTATCCGAAACGAATCGGTTTCCCTTTTATGAACTGTTTGCACCCATGACGACCGAAGTATTGTATCATGGATTCATATGACAAATTTTTCTCTGGATGGAAATGCCATCTGTCAATGGTCTGAGTTTCCAAATTGTATCGTCTGCAGTCCATTGTTTATAAAATGTAAAAAACGGAGGAATATTGAATAGACCTGACTTTTTCTGATGAACCAAAAACTGAAGGGCATTCTGTATTCAAAGGTCCATTAATGGATCGTAGTATACTGACGTCTAAATTTTAAAAAGAATGTGTCATTATGTCTTCTAAAGCGCCGTCAAAAAACCGTGCATCTTCAAATTGATGTACGGCATCTTCGACTGGCTTTCGAAATTCATTATCATGTTCCGATGGTTTCATTTGTTTTACAACTAACTGACAACGGACCATCATCTGATTTCTGTTTAGGTTTCCAATGTCACCATTTCCGTCTTCATCTTCGGCATCTTCATCTGAATCGACTTGGTGGCCCAATAAATACCGATTGTACTTCATCATCATCGTCATCAAATGTTTGCAGCTTTGTTAGGAAGTCTATCACCTGCTCTACATTCATTCCATATCTAAAAATAACCAAACATAAAAAATATATATTAAAAGAAAATAGCACTGGGTATGGTCAAGCGGGGCCATATGGACCTCGGGCCAGGAGAGTAGATCCTGGCTGGCCAGGATGTCTCGGATCGTCTTCAAATTTTTTTTAAAATAATCTTTTATTCGTTAACTAAAGCATTTAGTAAACATTTGTTCACAAAAATTTGTGATAATAATTAAAAAACTCTACTTACTCTATTTTGGTAATCTGAATTGGTCGCTCAGATCATGCGACTTAACGCCGCTGGACTTTTTTCTTTGGGGTTCTTTTCTTGGTGGAGAGAGGGTTGAAAATCCATCCCATCTTTATTTATTTATTTATTTTTTATTTATTTATTTATTTTCTTTTCAAGTTAAGTATAATAACAATATTCATAAGTATTTCAGAAAATAATAGAAATCAACCTTTAACTTAAGAGTTAGTGTGGATTGATTCAGCAAATAATAACTAATTAAAGAGGATGTTTGATATGGGGCAAAACATCGAAATATCAAATAAAGAAAATTAGAACAAAAAATTCAGTTTATCAATTTAAGTAATTCAAGGTAAATAACGATAAATAATAACAGAATATAATAAATATGGTGAGGTAATAAATTAATTAACAATTATATATACATATATTTTTTTTTTTTATAAGGCAATGACTTGTGCTAATACTGGGATAGCCTGTCAATTTTGAGAAGCGATACAATATTGTTGTGGTTTATCGTAAATAACCAGTCTTTAACTCTTTTTGAGAAGGAATTTAAATGTGTTATTGTTCTAATAGTAAGAGGCAATTTATTAAACAATAAGGGAGCTGTAACAGTATAGAAATTAGAGAAATGGGTTTTGCGCACGTTTGGGACATTGACAGGATTCAGTGTATTTACACGAAGACTATAAAGCTGATTACATCTACTAGGAATGTTTCCACTTCTCTTGAAAAACACTTTTAGTACTTTAAAGACATATAGGTGTTTCAGTGGTAGTATACGTAGTTCTTTAAATAAAGGCCAGCTAGAAGAAGTGCGATTTTTATTACACGTAATTCTGAGAAGATATTTCTGACCTGTTAGTAGCGGTTTTGATGAAGTGCTATAAGAACCACCCCAACTTGAGTAACCATACTACAGTTTAGAGTGAGCAAGGCCATAATAGATTGTTTTTAAAATGTTTGTGGAACAATATTGCTTGATGAGATACATTTTACGTGTAACCAGTAGCAAATGCAACTTTATGGTATGTATGTGCTCTTTCCAATTTAAATTTTGGTCAATTACTACTCCAAGGTATTTAAAGTGACGTACTGTTTCGATTTTAAAACAATTACTAGAACAACATGACGTATCGATATAATTACTTTTACCACAACAGTGTAACGGAAAGCAAAATTTTTTACAATCATGAGCATGAAAACATAGATTATAATCTTTTACAACAGTGTTTGTTAATTTAAAGGACATAAGTTTTGTTTTTTCACTTATAATTAAGTAGTGTAGCGTGAACCATATTCTTAATTTTTCTAAATCCTCCGATATTTTTGCTATACATTCGAACTCAGTATCTAGCTGGTAAGTCAGGACAATGTCGTCTGCGAAGGCCGTAGAAGTTCCGTTTAGGTTTAAGTCAAAGATAGAATTAGTGTAAATTAAAAATGGCAGAGGGCCAAGAACTGAGCCCTGCGGAACCCCGTTTTTTAAGAATCGAAGATCACTGAAGCTTCCATTTACATTGACCATTTGCTTCCTCCCTTTAAGGTATAATTTTTTTAATAGTAGGTCATGTTGAACCATGTCGAAAGCTTTCGTCATATCAATGAAGAGCGCCATTGTGGATTTATTACAATGTATACTGTCATATAACTGGCTACAGGGTCTCAGAATAGCATCTTCGGTGGACATGCCTTTCCTAAACCTAAAGTGATTTTTACTAAAAAAATTAGATTGGTCTATTAAGGATATCATTCGTGATTTTATAAGATTCTCAAAAATCTTTGAGAACGAAGGAAGTAGAGAGATAGGTCTGTAATTACACATATTGCTTTTATTGCCTTTTTTAAAAATTGGAATTACTTCAGCTCTTTTAAGGTACTTGGGGAAGCATCCGTGTAGGACACTCTGGTTAAACAAGTAACAAAGAATATCCATCACGTAGAAACATATTTTTTTCAATAACAAATTAGAGATACCATCACTAGTACATGAACTTTTGTTTTTTAATGAGAAAATAACCTTAAGAATTTCTCTTGAACTAAAGGGTTGGAGTACGAAACTGTTTGGTTGAGTGGATGTTGAGGAAGCAGAACAATTGCAGCTAGATGATTTCTATGAAGTTGGTTTCAGTTTTTCAGAAATTTCAGTAAACTATTCATTGATTTCGTTGGAGATCGTTACTGAATCAGTAAAAACAATTCCATCTATTTCCAATTTACTGATACCTATTGGTTGTCTACATTTCCCTAGGATGTTGTCAACTACCTTCCATTCTTCTCTCACATTTCCTCTGGCTCGTCCAAACATATCAGAATAATACTTGTTACGTGTTTCTTGGATATTTTTCTGAACTAACTCACATAGCTTAGCATAGATATTTTTAAGTTTTACATTTTGTGGATGTTTGTTAGCTTTTCTCGCAAACTTGTTTTTACTTTTGATCATATTCAAGAGCTTAACTGTCATCCACGGTTTTAGAAAATTGTTCTTGTTTGTGGATGTAAGAGAAACGAAAGTACTATTTTTAATGTGATTTTTTAGGATTTGTAGGAAGATATCGAATTCAATTGATGGGTTAGGTTCAACATAGACTGGTTCCCATAACTCATATTTTAAGGATTCCTTTAGCTGAGCGTAGTTAGTGTAATACCTTTTTTTGGGAATATGTGGAATATTACAACCAGGATCATCGATATACATTTAGGGTAATCATACAGTGGTCAGTTATTTTTGAATCAAACACAGAACCGTACAGATGTTTTAAGCACACCCTCACGCTACCCTCTTTTGACTCCTATTGAAATCAACATCTTTCAAATTTATGCGTGTACATGGAGAATCACTGAACTCGTAATTATAATTGTTTCAATGTAAATATTGCCCCAAAATTAATGTGTCAAAAGTTACTGAAAATCAGAAGTGATTTTTCTTTTAAAAACTTAACTTTTCCATCATTTTTTTTTTCGGGAAAATATGTAACTAATCCCATTTCTTGTCACTTTGAAACGTATAACTTGTATTTTTCGAAACAAAAGAAAAGTCAGACCATTTCGTCTCAAATCAATAGTTTTCAAGATACGCCGCAACTTTTTCCCACCAAAAATTCAAAATTCTGCAATTATTAGGTGCCCAAGTTTGTCAATATGACCCCATTGTGCTAAATAATTGTCATTTGCTGGAAGTGTTAATTTTCTTTTTCCATTCGAAGCTGAAAGCCGCTGCTGGAGCGCCAAAAGGTTTACAGAGATGCTGCTCCAATTGAAACAACGTGTCGTGATTGGTTCCATCGCTTCAAAGACGGTGATCTCGATGTCGACGACCGTCCACGTAAAGGAAGGCCAAAATCCTTCGAAGACGCTGAATTGGAGGCATCTGTCAATGAGGATAGCTACCAAACGCAAGAGGAGCTTTTTTCAACATTAGGAGTTACTCGCCAAGCCATTTCCAAGCGTTTGCACGCGAAAAACGGCCACACTACGACCAGAGGCACGAAAAAGTGATCCTGCAGCATGACAACGCTCGGCCTCACGTTGCCAAACCCATTAAAACCTACCTGGAAACGCTCAATATTCTGAAGATATTACGCCGTCCGATTATTACTTGTTCCGTTCGATGGCACATGGTCTGGCTGGTCAGCAGTTTCGCTCATATGATTCGTGGATAGCCTCAAAAGATGAACACTTTTACTGCAACCATATTCGAGCTCTGCCAGGGAAAAATTTGTAGCTAACGATGAGCAATGCTTTGAATGATTCATTCGTAACCATTTTTTCACAATAATGTTGCATTTTCATCAAAAAAAACTGCAATAACTTCGTTGCGCACCTAATACATCCTGGGAACACCCTGTATTTAAGCTGTTCAGAATATGGTTAATTGATCATGTTGGCCGTTCCCATTAATTATTGTTCGCATGTCAAAGTAAATATCAATATAATATAATTTATTATATTGTAATATAAGCTATTAAGCTTCCTAGCTTGACTAATTAAATCTCAGATTTTTATTAAAATCATTTCGTAATATTTAAGCAATTGCTCGTACAAAAACTAAGGCACACCGTCTGTTGTAGTATAGTTACTTTATTAATCATTCCAGAAAGTTATTTAAGATCCAACAACGGGCGGGATAGTACACATTTCTCATTCAGTTCTTACATTCATTAGTCGGCATATATTTTATTCTAAACAACAATGAAGGCGCTCCATTTAGCTGGCATATTACTACCTTTATTCGCCTATGCACTCAGTGGGAGTTGTAAGTTTCAAACATTGAGTCGCAACTCTTTTGAGATTATGTATCGCGAGTTCGGCAACCTTATTCGACGTAATCTCAAAACTTAAAATAAAATAATAATATTTAAAAAACTTTACAGCAGCCTCTGAAGCACCCTGTGCCTTGCGTTCTGTCTCCAACGGTTTTGTATGTGTATGCAATGCTACTTACTGCGATTATTTAGATCCTCCAAATCCAGTCAGCCCGGATGATTTTGTTCTAGTTTCAAGTTCCTCCGTGAGTATCGCCGTTTTTGAGTCTTCCGAAAGCAATATGCGCTCTATGGGATTTGTCACTTGCAGGGTGGCTTAAGATTTTCTACGAAAAATGGGAAATTTTCTGATGATCCTGTAGAGGTTAAAGATGTTGTGGATTCAGAAAATTTTGTGGAAGAATGTTAGTGTTAAACTAAATTTTAAAAGTAGAGTAAATACTTTGCTTTTCTTTTTAAGTCATCGACGAACTTCTTGGGAAGACAACTGTCAAGGTCAATGTAGATAGAAGCAAGGAGTTCCAGAAAATTGTCGGTTTTGGAGGAGCATTCACTGGTTCTGTGTCCTATGTTTTGGATAAAATTGCAAAGGAGATGCAGGAAGCCATATATCGGTGAGTAAATATAAGTCTGTGGAAAAAAGTAGAATTAGTCGTAGTTGTAGGCATTGTTTTCAGATATTTCCTTGGAACTTTCTGTGAGTTTCGTGGTCAAGCTTTACCAAATCATTCGCTCTAGAAATTAATTAGCCGAAGTATCAGACCATTCTAAGAGTTTAGAAATGGTCAGAAAGTGTATTTCTATGCATGAAGCTTGCTTTTCTGTTGAACTTCGTGATTAGCGCTCGGGTACTTTGCTAGTTGGAGCAGTAGCGTTGCTACAAGTTTTGTGTTCCGTAGCTTCTCGAGTGTTGCTTGAAATAAATTTTTCGGCAGTTTCCGAATCAGTAGCTGATGCCACCTTCAAAGTCATTCATTTATTGAACTGATGTTGACATCCGTGTTTGGTGCGTCTAAGGGAGTGAGTATCTTCTTGTTTGTTGACCCGATATTTTGCGGAGAGAAAGGTTTTATGATTTGTGGTGTCGGAATTGAAACCCTTTCCACTAACATCGCATCCAGACAGCATTTCCCTTTCACTTTATAGAAAATGTACTACTACAAGTCTCTTCTGCTTGCGCGGTCTTTTGCCAGCTGCCTTCAGTTGCACACATGAATTTGGGTGAAGCGCCCTTTCATTGGTGTGCACCAAAGAGTTGGAGTCGAAAACTCTCCGGACCGAGGCGCTGATGTCCATGTGTTCATGATGAACTACACATCTAAATCGACCTACCTATCTCCTTCATTACCATGTATGTCAACGGGGCTTTTGAAAAATGATGCCTCTAGAGTTGGCTTGGGAGTTTCGCACAATTCTTTCAAAAATGATGTAGAATGCACCGCCTTGCCCAAATCCTTATTTGAGATCGAAGGTCTCTGTTAGGTCGTTACTGACCTTGATGCAGCAACGAGCTTTCTGCATCATCATCTTGCATAAGCAAGCGAGTATGGCCGGGATGTTAAAACTAGACATGGCTCTCTACAGTATGCATCAGTAGAAGCTGCTTTGAATTCGAAAATTCAAACGTGGTGTACGTGTTGGGTCTTTTCCAAGATGCGAATATTTGGTCCATGTGAACTCTCTTGTCATACTGATAGGGGCCGATCAGACTGTTGACGAAAGATCTTAAGCGTTCACATAATACTGCAGACGGGATTTTATGTACCATGTTGTTTTATTTCCTTGTAGTTGGACCAGTACAGGGGATCTCGGAAAGTTAGTGCTGAGGTTCCATTACTTTCGTGGACCTTGCTTTTAACAACTCGGACGTTAAGCTATCGGGTCCAGCAACTTTATTGGACTTACTTACTTATTTAGGTGGCGCTAGATTCCGGGGTGGACCTGGACTTCTACCAAAAAGCCTCTTCAATTAGCGCGGTCTTTGGCTAACTGCCCCCAGCTGCGCACTTCAAGTTGGCTAAGGTCCACTTCCACTTGCGAGCGCCACCTAAGGGGAGGCCTTCCTCTATGGCGTTGTCCCTCCGGATTAGAGTCCAAGATTCTGCGGTCTGGAGCGTTGATGTTCATTCGCTCTACATGTCCTAGCCATCTCGAAAGCTCAATGCGCAGTTTTTTGAGCAGGTCGATGTCGCTGTACAACAGAACCCGTCACAGCATACGGGGCCAAATATCTTACGAAGAAATTTTCTCTTAAAGCGACCAAGGATATATTCATCCGTTTTAGAAAGGGTGCATGCTTCGGAACCAGAGAGTAGGACTGGGATTACAAAGGTCTTATATAGAGTTTCCTTTGGTGTGTGGGAGAGGACCATACTACGCCGTTGCCTTCTCAGCCCAAAGAAATAGCGATCGGCAAGCGTTTGATTTCTGAAGAGATGTCGTTTCCAGATGTGATAGCAGAGCTGAGGTAGCCAAAGCCCTTACTACCTCAAAGTTATAGCTATCGACTGAGACATTCTAGCCGAATCTTCGTCGATGTTGGGTGTATGCTCTTGTTGGCAGCATATACTTTGTTTTGCCCTCGTTTACCCCTAGAGCAATTTTTGCCACTTCTGCTCCTATACTCGCAAACGCACCAATGACATCTCGCTGTGTTCTACCAATAATATCAATATCGTCGACGTATGCAAGCAATTGAACAGGCTTTTGCAAAATCGTACGTCGTGTGTTGGCTTGTGAGTTTTGCACAATTCTTTCAAGTATGATGTTGAAGAAGTCACATGACAGCGTTTCACCTTGCCAAAATCCTTTTTTGACATCAAAGGTCTCGGTTTTGTCATTACCAACTTTGTTGCAGCGGCGAGCTTTCTCCATCGTCATTCTGCATAAGCGGACGAGTTTGGCAGGGATCCCAAAACTAGACATAGTTCTGTGTAGCTCCTCTCTGTAGTTCCTGTCATATGCGGCTTTAAAATCGACAAAAACGTGGTGAGTATCGATCTGAACTTCTTGGGTTTTCTCCAGCATCTGCCGTAGTGTGAATGTTTGGTCAATTGTGGACTTACCGAGCTCAAAACCGCACTGATATGGCCCAATCAGATCGTTGATAAAGATCTGATGCTATGTTTAGGACACTGATACCTCTATACATAGTTGGCGAAAGATAAGAGCGTCTCCTTTCTTGTGAACCGGACAAACAGTGCTAAGGTTCCATTCATCATGCATACAATCATCCGACCAAATCTTGGAAATAAATTGGTGTATGCTCCTGGTAGAGAACATCTACTGCTGCCTTAACTAGTTCGGCGGGTAGGCTGTCCGGCCCGGTAACCTTGTTCGACTTCGGTTTAAATATTGCTATCTTCAATTCATTTTGGTCGGGTGGACGGAATTCTTTATTGGACTGAAGCTTGGAAATATCTGTCCCGACTTCGTCCTGATCAGATGGGCGTTAATATTGTCTCATTTCATCCAGGTTGACTGATTCATTCTGCTTAGCGGTGGGATGTTTTTCGTCATCACCGTTTAACAGAATGTAGAAAGAATCCTTCCTTATTCTCAGTACCGACTATATCGCTACTAGTATCCTTCACCATCCCTGCAAATTTTTGTTCGGACTTTACAGCTTTGGCATGTTCGTTTTACTTTGTGGTAAAACCTCTGAAATTCATTCATCTTGCATCATTTCTCTAAGCCTCGATCGAGTGCCTTTTGTCCTCTTTCTTTCCTACTTTTCTGGTCATAGAGTTCTCGAGTGGCTCTCATTTTTCTGTAGAGCCAGAGAAACCCATCACTGATCGCAGGGATGCTACTGCTCTTCTACTAGCGTTATCGGACTTCTCATGAGGTTAAGGGAGCCTTGACTGGAAACGGCGCTGGTAGCCTCAGAATATCAGATTGACGCCGATTAATGCTGCCCAGATGTTACCGGCCCTAGCTGCTAATTGCTTTTAGATTTATATGTTCCCTACTTTGAGCCCAAAAAACATCAAAACTCTAAACTGCTCATCTCTGTCCTTGGTTCGAAGGTTTAATTTTACTTTTCCAGATCTTACTACTCACAACAAGGAATCGGTTATACCATGATGCGTATGCCAATTGGAGGCAGTGATTTCGATTTGGAACCTTGGGCATACAACGAAACTCCAGAGAATGACAGAAAGCTAACCAACTTTACTAAGCTAGATCCTCGTGATGAACTAAAGGTGATCATTTTTGTCCCATTATGTCGATTGACCTCCATTGCTTATGACAGATACCTCCTTAGGTGAAACAAATAAAACACCTTAAAGCCACTGCTCACCTAGATGACCTAAAAATTCTGGGCAGTGCTTGGAGTCCACCCAGGTGGATGAAGACCAACAACGAATGGGGTGGTCACAATCACCTTAAAAAGGAGTACTATCAAACCTGGGCAAATTATCACCTCAAGTGAGTATCCCTACGCAAAAGCGTCTGCCTTTATTAAATTTCTTTTCACACCACCACACTAAAAGATTTCTCGAGCTAATGAATGCCAGCAATATGCCAATTTGGGGCATAACAACCGGAAATGAGCCATCGGCTTCAATTCTCTTCGGTGTGGTTGCAGATTTTATGATGGTCGGATGGACACCTCAGGAACAAGTAATTTGAAATTATTGCTGGACCTTAAATTGCAACAATATGATTTTTCATAGGCAGTCTGGGTGGCAGAAAACTTAGGACCAGCCATTAAAGCCTCCAAATTGAAGGATACTAAGATTTTAGCCGGCGATGACCAAAGATACATATTCCCAAAATGGTTTCTAGATGTACATGGTTCTATGCTATAACACTGAAGTTGACTTTTTCCTAAAATAAATTCTTTTGATAGATGAACGCCACGTCGCCAAAATCAATGGACTACATAGATGGCTTTGCGGCGCATTGGTATTTCGATTTATTTCTGCGTCCATCTAAAGTAGACACTACTCACAAGCTGTTTCCGGATAAAATGATTTTAAATACGGAGAGTTCGACAGGTGTTGTACCTATCGTTGGAGGACCAAATATAGGCTCTTGGATGCATGGTGAGCAGTATGCCCACTCGATTTGGCAGGATCTTCAAAATTCCTTCAACGGGTATATTGATTGGAATATTATTTTGGATGAAGACGGTGGTCCTTCCTATTTGGGGAGTACCCTTGATTCTGGCATTTTAGTAAACATAAATGGTAAGTTAAGAACTGTGATGTTTAGAGTGTTGTGAAAGATTAATCTTTTCTCCTAATAGGCAAGGCGGAGTTTTACAAGCAACCGATATTCTATTCGATAGGACACTTTTCAAAATTCATTCCAGAAGGATCGGTAAAGATTGAAGCTAGTCCATCTAACTCTGATATTGAAGTGGTTGCATTTAAGCGTCCCGATCGTAAAATTGCTTTTATATGTCTAAATCGGTAAGACCAGTATAACATCTCATAATCGGTATAGGTTGTGAAGTCAAGTCGGCTTTACCAAAGTCTGAAATGTTTCGTATTCGCTGAACTTATTTCTTTTTAGAGGGGAGTCCCGGGTAGAAGTTACTGTAGTGGACAGCATTCGTGGCAATTTAAAATTAATTATTCCACGACGGTCAATCCACACTGTGGTCTACAATTAAAATTTGCGGAGAATGAACGCTTTGAAGAAAGTTCTTGAAGTGTTTAGGTAGAGGTTATTTGTTAATTGGTTTTGTGTTTGTTTTACAAAAGCACGATATTTGCGAAATACATATATCATAAATAAATACAATTTTTGCATGTTAAAAAGACTTTCTTTTTTTAAATAAGAAACCAACAAACAATTCATTCCGTTACATCTATTTTCTCTCTTTTAGCTTTTCGTCTCGTCTTATATTTTGGTTCTCTACTCTTATGCTACATATTTGGCTTGCTAAAACCCGGCCGTCCTGACTGCAAATCGCCCCTATTCTGCTGGCAACCGCTACGTTTATCTACTGCCCAAGGCTTAATATTTGTCACTTCCCATATCCTCTCTTATGGGACCTGATCCTGTTGGAAACCCTCAAGTTTCTTCAATAAATATCTATCATTAGGTAAAACTTCCGTAATCCTGCCTTCATAATTTTAACCCTGCCATAAACACCTACTTTGTATTCTCTGCTAGTTCCGTTACGATCTTTCAACAACTATCAATCGTTAACGTTTCCAACTCATTCTCGGTTATCAGCTGTGATATTTAGATCCTTGATCTGTCGTCCTCTTTGAAAAATAAGATACTGGATAAAATTTTCCATCAACCCATCATGAGTATCGCACTATAACGTAAGGAGCTGGCATCGCAGTGAAGTCCTGCCTTGTCTTTCGGATCATGTAATGCTTATGTTGGTGCTTCCAGTAACTTTTGCTCCAGCTTTTCAAAACAAAAGTTGTTCACCGCCAAACTTGAAAATAGTGTCTTTCTTAATAAGTCTACGATATATAACGGCTGCGCAGTAAGTGAAAACACTCGTGCATATACAATTTGAGCTTACGATGAAGCCTAGAAGACTGTTTACATCTATACTCTTTAGATCGCTTAGGTCATTGTGGAAGAAAGCTCCTAAGTGAAGTTTTCTTCTGTGGGAGAGAGCTGGATATGTACAGAGTAGGTGGAGAATTGCCTCCTCTTCCTCCTCGTCCGTTTATCTTCAGCCAGTACAGAGCGTCTTTAATAGCGAAAATTTCCGCCTGCAGCCCGCTACAGCGATTTGCAAGACGGAGACAGAGGCTTAGATTTAGCTTATCTGAGAACACACTGCCACCAACCCCGCTATCTGTTTTAGATCCATCTGTGTAGAAGTGGATTGACTTGTCCTCCATGGAAGCATCATCCTCTCAGAAGGATCAAGAATGGGGAAGCTCACATGGAAGTCTTTGTCAAACCAAAGTTCAGGAATGGAGTAATCGATATTCTCTGTGTGAGGATTGCGACTCAAACCAGTTAGACGTGTTTTTCTTGTTCTCCCTATTCACCTGTTCAATTTTCAGTTATAAATCTCGTTAAATTCCATTTTGCGGTTAATAACCCCCAGTGCTCGAATTCATTATTTTTTTTGTCTACTGGCAGATTTCAGTGCAAATAAAAGCCCCTATCTACAAAAAAAAAAAAAAAAAAATATATATAATAAGAAAAATAACTCGACCTATATTTATACCCTCACTGACCTACACAACCAATTTAAATATGTCTTGCGGAATTGCCAATTGTGTAATCGATGACAGCAATGCTGACTGGGTAGCTTGCAAAGGCATTTGTGGGAACGCCGTTTGTGTCGGGTTAGTCGGGTTAAATAAAAGAAACACGGTGTTTATTAAAGAATTTTCCGATAACCTACTTTTCTTCTGTGATGAGTGTAAGAGTATCTCACTTTCACACGTGCTTTTGGCAATAAAATGCCTAAGTGATTCAAATGACTCCTACCAGGACGCACTCGCCAAAAAGATTACGGATAAAATTTCGGTAATAGAAAACAGTGTTAAATGTGTTGAAGAGTTACGTAACTCAGTTCAGAACTCAGCCGATGTAATAAAATCAAAAGTAAAGCACATGGACAAACAAATTGCAAGTCTAATCGAGTTAGACTCCGGGAGATCCAGGAATGAAGAAACTCAATTACGTCACCTGGATAAAGTGTTGAGTGACATTAAAGCTATGTGTTCTGCGCAGGTTATCTCCAACCAAAAAACCTGCGAGATGATAAACTCCCTGCGTGACGACATAGACATTCATTTTCAGTCCTCGTCACACAAACAACTCTCTCCCAAACACTGTGATCCCATGCTCGAAGTTATCTTCGATAAAGTGAACGATGTCGGCGACGAACTTGATGCGACTCGATCCGTCGTTTGCAATATTGAACATCACATCGCAACAATAAACAGCAAAATCGTTGATACACAAAACTTGCCGCAGCCTTACCAGAATGTTCCCTACAATACATCACTCATGGCTGAATTAATGGAACCTGAAGTGGATTCACGCTCACCCCCACATATAAGTCATCTGCGGACGGTTCAACCCACTGATTCCTGCGAAGTTTCTTCCAACTTAACAGCAGAAAATGTTTCTATGTCAGCTCCTCCAATCGCTGCCCCACGGAAGCTTATCAGTCATTTTAATTCAACTTGGACACCTTCCGAATGGCAACGTAGACTTGATAAGCTTGCTTCGAAGAATCAATTGGTCACTACGCTTCTTATCAAAGGCGCCCCCCCAAACGCTGATGTTGATTGGATCTCAAATTTATTCGAAAAGAAATATGGCATTACCATTAGCCACTGCAATTTGCTTCCTACATCTCACCACAGAAGCAAGCGCAGCTTCAAGCTCAATCTTCCAACCAAGTACGAATGGTTATTCCATAATCCTGCCAGCAACAATTTCAATCTTGGAAAGATGCGTGTCTGCAAATGGTTGGAAAATACGACCAAGAAGCAGGATAAAGCCAAGCAGTCCGTTATACCTAAACTAACAAATAAGTTAGTAATTAAACCCAATTTGCCAAAACCCACCTCCTCTTCCCACAACAAACCCAGCTCCAATTGGAGTTTTAAAACAAACAATTTTTCCTAATTTTAAGCCGCCCACCCAAACTCCAACTCCCCCTATTCCACCCCAAATCAAGCCCCAACGTCAACGTGTCTCTTTCGACTTAACCCCTTCAACTCAAACTCCTGCCACTCAAACTCCCACCATTCAACCCCTAACACGCACGCCTTTCCCTAATTTCGACCTCAGAACTGGAGCTACGAGTAAGTATCCCAATTTCATCACTTCTCACATTTTAAACCCTATTTCAGAAAAACCAGCCGTTGCGACACCAAACTCATTAATCACTCCCTCTTCTATTGACCCCTTTTCCCCACATACTGTTAAATTAACGCAGCAAACTAGCGATACCACCGACTGTCGCTATGCGCTCTCTAGGCTTAGAGATAAAAAGATATATGAGAATATACGTCTATATCTCGCCTATCTGCACGATAAATCCGACTCGGTGTGCTACGAGGGTAAAACAAAAACAAGCCTCATGGTTTCTATCCAGCAGGAAGGCCTCCCTACAGACGTTACCAGTCTCAGGAAACTTTATATAAAGTATCACGAGGTTTTCAATACGCCCCCCCAAAAAGTTGCAGACGATCTTGCCGCTCTTCGCCACTATGTACACTCTAAAGGAGTCTCACACCTCCAACGCAGTCGCCTTGACCATGATAAATTTTTTCGACCCTAAAAAGTCATGCAAAAACCTCCCTCTCACCTTCTATTACCAGAACGTAAGAGGACTCCGTTCTAAAACCCACGCTGTTTTCCGCCAATCTCATGCTCTCCCATTTGATATCTATGCTCTGACCGAAACTAATCTTATCCCCAACATAAAAAACCAGGAGTTATTCCCTCCTTCTTTTAATGTTTTTCGGGATGATGATCGCGCACCCCCCTTGATTGAATCCCCTTGTCGAGGTGTCCTACTGGCTATTCACAACAGCTTGGACTCCTCTCTCGTTGCAACATCATCCTCTCCTAAGCTCGACTTTGTGTCGGTTAAAATAACCCTCACTCGTAGATGCTTGTACGTTATGTGTTGTTACATTCTTCCGGCGCAACCTATCGAATCCTACCAACTTGCTATTGCAACAATTGACAATTTGATCGACTTATCAGACTCGCTTGATGATATCATTATCTTCGGCGATTTTAATCTGCCTCAGCTGAAGTGGACTCCATCTGAAGACCTATCTTTTTTCATCGCTTCCAATCCCATTTCTACTAAGGAATGCCTCTTCTTAGATCGGCTAACAGGCTCTAGTCTATGCCAAGTCAGTGGCGTTTCCAACTATATGGAAAGGCAATTAAACCTTATCTTCACAACTGATCCCATCAACTCCTCAGTATCGTGTTGTCCCCTATCTCTTTCAGCTATTGATAACTTTCATCCTCCACTTCTTCTCTCATTTTTCCACAACTCTCCCCTTCAGTCGCCTCCCCCCGCAGTTCTATTTTCTTACAATTTTCACAAAGCTAATTTCCGTAAAATCAATACCTATCTACGCAGGGCTTCTTTTGAGTTTACCAATCTATCTCTGGTTGATGCCCTCTCCACTTTTTTCATAGAAATATTCAAATCCATCTCCCTTTATGTGAGTTACTTCTTCTACATCCCCTCGTTGGTATAATCGTAGACTTCGCTCTCTACCAAACAAAAGAAACAAGTTATGGGCGGTATTCCTTCGCACCCACTCTTCTTCCGACTATTCAAATTATCTAGGTACATATCTTCATTTCATTGAACTCTATAACTCTCTCTATCAGCGCTACCTGAATAGTGCGCAAACCAATCTCATAAATGACCCCAAGTCCTTTTTTCAATTTGTCAATTGCAAAAGTAAGATTGATGGTTATCCTTCCTCTCTCGCTTTTGAAACCAAATCTTCAAGTGATCCTCCTACCATCGCCAACTTTTTTGCCACATTTTTCAAACAATCATTTGCCAACAACTCCTTCGTACCAGATCTCTCTTACTTCAATGATCTACCAAATTTCTCCATTGGTCCCTTTCTCACTCAAAATTTCGGTCCTGCAGTTATTGAAGAAAAGTTATAAAATCTTAAAGATGAATTTGTACCTGGCCCAGACGGACTCCCCGCCGTATTTCTTAAAAAAATGCTCTTCCAACCTGTCTCTACCCCTTTCCTACCTTTTTCGTCTATCCCTTACACAGGGAGAATTTCCCCAGATTTGGAAGACCTCTTTTATAATCCCGATTCACAAAAAGGGATCTAAGAATGAAGTTACCAATTATCGTCCCATTGCTAAACTCTCTCATATACCCAAACTCTTTGAAAGCATTTTATACGAAGCCTTAAGCTTCAAATGTAAGCCTTTTATTTCACCCCGACAACATGGTTTTCTAAAAAGGAGGTCAACTACCACAAACCTAGTTGAATTCGTGTATTTTGCTCTCTCAGCCTTAGAAAATGGCAAAGAAATCGATGTTATCGCAACTGATTTCACTAAAGCATTTGATAAGATATCTCATAAATTGATCCTTTTCAAATTGTCTGCTCTCGGCTTTGAGCCTCTCTTTTTAAAATGGATTTCTTCTTACCTGGTAAGCCGATATTATAGTGTTCGGTTTAGATCCGCCCTTTCTGTTCCATTCCTGGCCTCATCTGGAGTTCCACAAGGCAGTCATCTTGGCCCTCTTCTCTTCATTCTTACTATCAACGATGTTGAGAGTGTCATTAAGCACTCCTCCCTCTCCCTTTACGCTGACGACACAAAATTTTTTAGATCTATTTCCTCTCCCCAGGACTCTGCCCTTCTTCAAGAAGACCTTGATCGGTTTTCAATCTGGTGCCTCAAAAACTGTCTAGAACTTAATATAGCCAAATGTCAATCTATAACCTTCTCACGTAAATGCAACCCGTCTCCTCCCCGACTTTATTTTCTCCATGGTCAACCAATTCCCCTGGTTCAGTCTTTCCAAGACCTTGGCATATTATTCGACAGTGAGCTTAATTTCCGTTCTCATATCGATAAGATGATCCTCAAAGATCACTTGGCTTTATTAAACGGTGGTCCAAGGAATTTTCCAACCCACATGTAACCAGGTCTCTCTATATTACCTTTGTTCGCCCCCTGCTCGAGTATGCCAGTCAAGCTTGGTCCCCCTTTCACCGGGTTCATGTTTCCCGAATCGAGGGTATTCAACGTCGATTCCTCCGATTTGCCCTCCGTGGCCTGCCATGGAACGACCCTTTAATCTTACCTCCCTATCAAGACCGCCTCAAACTTCTAAATATGAATTCGTTAGAAGAACGTAGGAATATTGCTGACGTTCTTTTCATTCATCGTCTTCTCTCAGGTTCCATCGATTGTGCATCCATTTTGAACTCCATTTCCTTCAATACCAACCCCCGCAATCTACGTTGTCCTCGTCTCTTCTATCTACCGGTCCACCGCACCTCTTATGGCTCCAACGAACCTATCTCCCGAATGCTCCGAAAGGTCAACTCGAACCTCTCCCTTTTTCATTTCCACCTGAGCACTCCTCGTCTTAAACTAGATCTCCTCCATCACTTCCTTGGTCACTAGTTCTTAAGTCTTTCTGTTAGTTTTTAAGTTAGATTAAGCATGTATTAAGCCAATAAATGGGGGCCTCAGCCCCCACTAAAATTAAATTAAAACTAATGCATTAAGAATGTTAGCGGGGCCAAATTTTTTTTTTATTTATAATTTGCGCGCGCTCAAGGGATTTAAGTACCCTTAAAATGTTTGCGCACAGCGCAGACGAAGGGAAGTCAGGGAGGATAGAAAGAGAGGTACCAGTGAACGTTGGTTTTAAATGTTTGAAGGTTATAATGACTAGGAAATAAGGAGCTAGGCAGAGCATTCCCTAAGCGAGTTGTGCGGCTTAAGAACAATTCACGATATTTTAGAGTACGTCCAAAATGAATTATTTTGTTAAATAGGTGCAGTCGCAGCTACTTGCCTGCTGAAGATATCGAAGCGTGTCAAGCGAAACTGAATGTCTAATGCCGCAGAGGAAGTAGACCGTAAGGCTCCGCTTATGCATAGACATGATGTTTTTGGACTTGGCTTAGTTTGCTGCAGTTGACTGCATTGTCTAACACCGTCCACCAGACGACAACCCCGTAAATGAGTATCGGTCTTATGACCCCCAGTGGGCTATGCGGGGTTGAAGGCCCTATTTTTTCCCAATGACTATTCTTGACTCTTTCTTGAATGTTAGGTTTCCAGTTTAGCTTCCGGTCAAAAATGAGACACAGATATTTTGCTGTATCAGGAAAGACTAAACGGGTACCGTTTATTGACGGAGGTCTTTAATTGGAATTTTGTATTTCCTGGAAAAGAGGACTAGATTAGTTTTTTGGAGGTTTACTTCCAACCAACAGCGATTTGGTCAACGGGTTAATCTGTGGAGATTTAGTTGAAGGAGCTCTTTAATGATATTAAGATGCTTACCTGATACGGCTATAGCAACATCATCCGCATAGGCAATTACCTTGCTACCACCCGCTTCCAAGTAAATCAGCAGTTCATTATCCACTAAGTTCCAAAGAACGTCTTGCGGCGTACCTCTGCTGACACATCTTTTAGCAGTTTGGAGTTGATTATCCTGCTGTTTAGTATAAGACTGATCAACTCCGCAAGTGAGTTGTCTACCTGCAGAGTTGAAAGCACAGTCGTGATTGCAGATATCCTGAAGGCACCCTCTATATCCAGGAAAGCAACCATTGTGTAGTATTGTAGGGTCGTTCGATGTGGCTGGTCAATGCAGAGCCGTTTCCACCGACTTTCCTTTACAGTAGGCATGTTGAGCCGTTGACAAAAGTCTTGGATCAATTTTAGCTCCTATAAGGATAGCAATCAGTCGTTCTAGAGTTTCCAGAAGGAAAGATGAAGGTCTGAGGTACTTTGGGACAACATGAGAACATTTTCCGGTTTTGGTAATGGAAACTACATTGACTTCGCTCCATGACAGTGGAATGTGGATCAGTTCTACACTGCTCCTCATAATATTTTCTAGCGAAGGCAGAATAATATCTGAGGACCTCTGTAGCTCGGCGAGTATTATACCGTCCGGACCAGCAGACATGTATGGTTTGAAGCTATGCAGCGCCTAGAGCAGTTTGTCTCTTGTAATCAGACCATGAATTTTTGTCCCGATTGCAGTAGGCCTGTTTGAGTTGGAGCGGTTATGGACTGGTTGAGAGCCAGGGTGAATTCCTTGACTTTCATGTCAAGCTCGTTGGTGTCACGCGGGGTACTTGAGAGTTCAGAGGATAGCGTTTCTCAGAGTATTCTTTTGTGTTTTGGCCAATCAGTTTTCCGATAATTCCGGAATGCTGGTCGGTTAGGAATAGCATCGCTCAGGCTGAATTGGATGTATCTGTGGTCTGAAAACGAGTGTACAGACGTTACCATCCAGTTCGTTAGCCGTTGAGTGATGTTGTCGGAGACAAGAGTGATGTCAAGCACTTTCTGTCGGCTTCTTGTTATAAAAGTGGGCTCATTGCCAATGCTGGAGACAATGAGGTTAGTACTTCTAATATAATTAAAAAGTGACTCACCTCTTTGTTGATGTCGGTACTGCCCCATACCGTGTGATGTGCGTTAGCGTCGCACCCGATTATGAGGCCTGTTTTTAGCTTTCCAACTTCCAGTACCACCTTTTCTAGGTTATCACCAGGGAGAGGGCCCACATAATCGTGAGCAAGATATGCCGATGCCAGCCAGTAGGAGCCCTTGGCAGTCACTAGTCTGACAACGGTTAAATCGGGATCGCTGAGATTAGGAAATAAAAATGCATTCAGGCTACCTTTCACTAATATACAAGTTATAATCTTACATTCGTCTTTTGTGTAGAGCGGAGTGTATACATGTGTCCCAAGTCCACGAAGCACGCCTTCTACGATCCATGGTTCCTGGATTAGAATAATGTCTTCTTCGTTTTTGGAGAGACGCAGAATGAGTGCGACTGAAGGCTTTTTTGAGTAATGGAAATTAATCTGGAGAAACCGTACCATTGCTACAATTTACCAGAGTAGCCTCCACCACGGTGCTGTTCAAGTCCTCCGATTCTGAAGATATGCCCAAGAGCTCATCTTACTTCGTCATCAGTTTCCATTTCCGACAGAATGTCAGAAGAGGAGACCTACGGCTTAATTGTCGCCCCAAGATTTGAGGTTCCGTTTGAAGATTCAGTTAAAGGAGGAGGAGATTGCTTATCTGCATCCAGCTCATCCTTTTTATAGACCCTTAGGAGAATTGACTCGAAACCGGACCAAATCATGCCATTAGTCTGTGCCAGAGAGTTAAGGGATTCCTTATTGTTAGTTCCTCCAGTTACGCAACTTCCCACTCATGAGTCGGAAGGATCGGATTGCTGAGCCTGATTATCTCCGGAACGTTTTCTGGGGAGGAGGATTCATCTGTGATCCAAGTATGAGTGCGAGGTCTGCTAGGGATATCCTCCTTAGAAACGACTTCGAGTTTTGCATCTAACCAAATCTCTCCTAATCCACCTATGGCTTTGGTGAAAAGATCAAGAGATCTTTGATTGGCACATGTGATAAGCTTGATATGGCAGTGGTGCCAGCCAGCACCGCTTGTGATGCGAGGTGGCCTGGGCTTTTCTCGCATGATTGCCAAGAAGTTGCACGAAAGCTTTAATTTGACCAACTGCCACCGTTCAGGTGTTATTGATCCGTGAGTGTCGTTCCTGTCGATTACTGCGATCATTAATCATTATTGCGTCTTATAGGACCTCGCTAAAAGACCTCAGAGATGTGCTGCTGGATGTCCCATGGGTTTTGGGCCTCTTGGGAACCGGCACGGTTTCCTCCAACAATCTCTGGCGTTTGGAGGAGTCTTTTAACGCTTTGGGAGTAGCGGAAGCAGTGGGTAATCCGTCTTTTAGGATGTTCTCTCAACTTCCGGAATGGATCCGAAGGTTTTGATAATGCGTAAAGCATTTCCGCGTCTTATGTATTGCGCCTTAGATGGACCTTGCCGATGCGGTTGAACCTCTGATTCCTGCTTAGGGGGAGGAGTTTTAGTATCCGCGACAAGTCCGTGGCCAGCGACAAATTATTGTAGCTGCTGCTAGTGGTGGAGGAAGTGATAGGACCATGGCTTGCCACAGTCTTATCACTCCTTGAAGATTTAGTTTTAAGCTTGTTGCGTCTGCCTATAGAGGATGGTGCACTATGGCCTGCCACAGTTTTACCTCTGCTCGACAATGCAGGAGCCTTGCCGGTAGTCGGTGCAGTCACCGTTCTACCGCCCAATATTAAAGGGGTACCGACCTCGGGTTTTGTTTTTTTTTATTTAGATTTTATTCATTAATAGACTCCACGACTAGCGGAGAAAGGGTAATCTATCTGTATACAGATCCGCTGTATACAAATAAGGCTAGCTATGAAGGAGGTCGCCAGGTATACGAATACTCCATTCGCGAGTGAAGTATTTTTGGAGATGCTGTAAGTCGCCTTCAGCAATATATCTAGATACATAAGGCAGCGAGGTCAAGTCTCCTACTTCTCTCAGCAAATAACCGGCTGCCAACCTTTTGAAATTCAAAATAGCAAATGTCCTGCGGTTCTGTTTACCAAGATGGTTATTGGAAAAGTGGAGATAATCATGTATTCACGGGATTACATGGGACCAATAACAAGAGTCAAATAGATAGCAATGCCGTAGCAAAAAGAATTCAAAATACCAGTCCTTCGATTCGAGACAACAAGGAAGATTGTACCTTCGTTTTGTGGCATAAACTAAATGGATTACTTGGAACAGCATAATAATGTCAACTGTGTACGTGCATACTGAACCGCATCTAACCGATTTTGACAGTTTCGGTGAATATACTGATTGCCGGTGGTCAACAACTTACTGAAGATTTTAATCACAGTGTTCAACATTCTCCAAAATCAAAACAATGTCTGCCACTACACCCAGTTTGTGATGAACCATTTTCAAATTGCAGCAACACCTGTATACCTCAAAGATAAGAAAGTAATCGCTCCTTCACTTAAAAACAAAATTTAGGTTAATCTTTAAATCTACTGCTAATAAAATAGAAAAGTGACTATTGCCTTATCACCGCCAATACTGCGAATATCTTATCAATAACCACCTGTGCTCCGTAGACTGAGATTTGCCTTCAGGGCTTCAGTAAAACTAGCACTTTAAGCCCGTCAAGTCGAGTGTTGATTGCGGTCTTACTTCTGCCAAAAATTTCTCGTACAGGGGTATTTCGATTTTCTTTACAAGAATGACAATTTCCGGCTCTACCAACGTTCTGGTCCTACTGTCATGCTTAACTGTCATTTGTAAGTATAGCTCTAGTCTGGAATATTTTTAAATAGTCTTTTTCTTTTCAAGCTGCACTGACGACACCTTGCAACTTACGATCTACCGACAATGGCTATGTATGCGTTTGCAACGTTACATATTGCGACTACTTAGATCCAGTGAATCCCGTTGGTGCCGATGACTTTGTGTTAGTCTCCTCTAGCAAAGTAAGACTGGAATATATGTTACATGTTGAGGAACAGATTGTTAAATGAAACGAAACATTGTTATTAGGCAGGGCTACGGTTTTCAACACAAAGTGGTACATTTTCCGATGGCACAGTAGTGGTCGAGGACTGGATTGATTCGGCAAAGCTAGCTCAAGAAAAAGGTAAGCTGTGATGTGAGATAAACTTAAAATGACGTGACCAGATAAAAATATCTCAGCAACCCATGCCAAGAGGTTTGTAAAATTAAAGGTGGACCGAAGTAAGGAATTCCAGAAAATTGTTGGCTTCGGAGGAGCATTTACTGGAGCTGTATCATATCTTTTGGATCAATTGCCGACGGAATTACAAGACGCTGTCTATAGGTATGTACAGTTATTTTAGCTTTTTTTTTTCAATTTGAATTTGGCGTAAAATGTCTGGTGCACTGCGATCGATCCGCTGGAATCTTTGATGCCGAATGCCTATCTTTCCTAATCAATTTGAGGAGATCGTTAGCCGAAGCTTTTGTAATGTCTTCAAAGGTCATAGCACTCTTGATCAAGCCGCACAATCTCATTTCTTCCGAAGTCTCGACATCCCCAGGTTGACACTTAGCCTCGAAGGATAAACTCATGTGTTTATGTGATATAGGAGTATCATATTGGGTCTACAAGTAAGTTTCCAGCGTTTTTGAAAATTTGAAGTTTTATTATGAAAACATAGTTACAATGCTTTATTCAAAGTATCGTCCATCGGAAGCTACAACTTTCCCCCCTCTTTCTGGCAATTTATGAATTCCGAACCAAAAAAATTTCTCGTCTTTCGAGCCCAAGAACGTATCGAGCCAATTTTTGATTTCCTCTACTGAGCTGAAGCGTATTCCCGTAAGAGCATTCTGCATCGAACGAAACAAGTGGTAGTCAGATGGTGCCAAGTCTGGACTGTAAGGCGGGTGAGGCAGAATTTCCCATCCACTATTTACCAAATAGTTTTTCACCGAAACCGCAACATGTGGCCGAGCGTTGTCGTGATGAAAAATGACGGACTCATGCCTGGTCTCATATTCTGGCCGTTTTTCTTTTAATGCCCTCTTCAAACGAATTAGTTGGGTTCGATATAATGGTCCTTTGATGGTTTCACCACTCGGAAGCAGTTCGTAGTATACGACACCCTTTTGATCCCACCATATGCAGATCATGACCTTATTCATGTGAATATTTCGTTTCGGCGTCGATTGGGCGGGCCTGCCGGGCTTTGTATACGATTTTCTGCGTTTATGATTATCATAATAAATCCATTTCTCATCACCAGTGACAATACGATGCAAAAATGATTTATTTTTATACCGCTGCAGTAACATTTCGGATATGCAAAATCGCCGTTCGACGTCTCTTGGCTTCAATTCGTACGGCACCCAGTTTCCAACCTTTTGAATGAATCCCAGTGCTTTTAGGCGCAGGGAAACGGCTTGTTGCGTGATGCCCAATGATGCAGCAAGTTCTTCTTGAATCTGACACGGATCCTCATCCAGTAAAGCGTCCAATTCCTGGTCTTCAAAATTTTTCGGCTTTCCGGGGCGATCTTTGTCTTCAGCTCCAAAATCACCACTTTTGAACCGTTTGAACCACTCGCGGCACTTCGATTCACCAATACATTCCACCCCATAAGTTTCTGAAAGCAAACGATAGGCCTCAGCCGCACTTTTCTTCATATTAAAGAATAAAAGCAACGCTTCCCGCAAATGACGTTTATTTGGCTGGAAACTTGCCATGATTTTGCTCGATAAAATGTACGACACCGATAGAACTGCTCAAATATAACGCTGCAAAGTAGTTGACATATACAAAACCTACAAATAAAACGCATGGGGTCTGACATTTCTGCCCGGGATCCACTGGTGGCGCCATCTCTGACAAACGCTGGGAACTTACTTGTAGACCCAATATTACAGGGTACAAACACGAAATTGGCAAATCTGCTTGTTTCATTAAATTTTCTCAGGCCTGTCTTATTTCTTGAATAAAACTCCAGTAGATTAGGTGTTAAATATTGGTCCCTCAGAAACCATTGAAAAGTTTCGTACCTACATGCGTACCTTTCCGTATATCAACACCCATTTCAATGCCGCTTGGATCCAGTACCCACTTCAATCTAACCTAGTTGCGATTGGTTACGTTTTGGAGAGCATCTAGCGCCTTAAAATCTCTTTGACTGTCATTGGATATACTGATGGTGGCACCTTTTATAATTAGAAGACACTTGAGCAATGGAAACCTGGTGCCTTCCTTTCAGATCAAACTCTATTTTTGACGGATCAGTATACTACATCCATCTTTTAGCATTCAATTTCGTCAGTTACCTAGCTAATGCAGCTTGAGATTTCAATACCAAATTTTCTAAAAAAGTAGAACAAGTTGTATAGGAACTCAGAAACCGTCTTCATCTCAAAAATATTTGAGAAAATTTTCAGGTGTAGTGATTTCCTAGTCTGTCCTCTATTTATTTCTGCTGAACGAATGAGTCATCCTGTATTGCCCAAGATTACCCTTTTTACAATAATGTAAAATGGATTAAGTCCAAAGAAGGCCTCTTTGCCGTGGATCATATTTGTATGGCTCTAGTGTCGAGGCATATCAACATTCCCTCCTTTCTCTTCTACATGTGGCGAGCGCATAGTTAACTCTTTCAATTCTAGGTAAAAAGGCTGCTCTCACTGTTTCCAGGCTTCGGTATGTATGCCAGTGCAAGGCTAGGAGTGATGATTCTCTTTAGACTTCCGAAAGCTAGATAGTTGCGCTTGTCCTATTGTCGAAGATGAGTCCATTTGGGATTGACGAGTGTCAATAGATTAGAAATTACCTTTCGGAAAGTTCAATTCAAGTTGTCTCCCCTATGTCTCCAACATTATTTTTAATTTCCATCAATGATCTCTTGTCAGTCACTTCTAATCCAATATGTTCCTCTGCTGTTGATTGTTCTCTCTGTTTTTCAGATTCATTTTCGGGCTTACGGCCCTGCGAACTACAAACAGAGTAGAATTTAATTCTTCCAAAACACAACGCTGCCTGCTGTTGTTACAGGGAAATTTAAACATCCTGTCGTCACCTATTTATTATCTTTTCTCTGTATATGTGTCAAGGATCACCTACGTTAAAATGACGAAAAATTCGATGCCTCCACAACATCTATCACGGAATATCTAGGTTGCCTCAAGCGATGTACGAAATGCATCTAATGTGGCCCTATATATGAGAAACGGAGTACAATACATCTGGTCAGCTGCCCCCAAAAATGTTCTATGCTTGCTAAATACCTTTCAGAACTGCCCAATAAGACACGTAAGGCACATATTGTCTAAACAACTGACACCCTTCAATACCGGCGTCATTTCTCTAGCTTACCCTGTTCCATCGCTATTTCCACTACCAGTGCTACAACGTAATTGCCAGTAGCAATTGTTTAAACCTTCAGCCGCATCCCCATTTTGCTTTGAATTTTCATCAGTTTATCCTTAACACCACTTTCGAGAAATGTCGTGACTTTTTCTTTAGCCGAAGGGCTCGTTTGTGAAATGCCAAGCCGAGTCATTATAACCTGCAAACATTCAAAACCTACGTACATTGGTATTTCTCTTTCTTTCCTCCCTAGGTAATCTTTTCCGGTGCTGTGCGCATTTAAGACTTAAACGGCATGAATGATCCTTGTTTGTGGACTCGTTATCAAAAAAGGATCCATATTCTCTGGATTTAGTATTTCACTGCGGAGATATGAGGGCTTGAATTGACCGGTCGGACCTCGCCAACATGTCTATTCCAGAATAAATCCTTCTTGATGTCAGATGATAGATGCATAAGGCATCTATTGTCTTCCGTTGAACGTGTCCCTTTTAATGGGTTTATGTCATGTCATGTCGTAGTGTTGTTATTGTTTTTTTAGCCGAACACTCGCGCTATTTAGTTTAGCAATTCAAGTCTGGTTACTAAGTGGAGTGAAAAGAACCACAATTGACATGTTGTCATAGCTACAGCCCTTGGCAGGAAGACTCCGCACCGGTCGGCACCTATCCTAGGAACACCAAACCACTGCATATTCAAATCTGCTTAAATGCAGTCCCTTGATGGAGAAACCAGCCCTTCACTAATAGCTTGGGGTTGTTGGAAGCCCTTGTTCCATATATATATCCAAACGTCTTTATTTTTCTTTATGCCATATGCTTGCAATGCTATCAACCATTGCCCCCTTCTCGACCTAAGCTTTACTTCCTTTAAAGACCTTAAGGCTTGTTTCAGATCATTTTACTCCGAGCAAGGTATCGCTTTCAACTTGATGCGAATGTCAATTGGAGGTTGCGATTTCGACTTGGAACCTTGGGCCTACAATGAAGAACCAGAAAATGACAAGGAGTTGACAAATTTCAATAAACTGGATCCTCGCGATGAACGAAAGGTAATAAATCAACTGAATCTGGATATTTAACTCACGCATTGATGAAAATCATTTTAGATTGAACAACTGGAACGCCTCAAGGCTGTTGCTGAGATTGAAAACATAAAAATCAAGGCTGCTGCCTGGAGCCCTCCAAAATGGATGAAAACGAACAATGCATGGACTGGTTTTGGCTTCCTGAAGAAGGAGTACTATCAAACCTGGGCGGACTATCATCTGAGGTAAGTAAAAATTGAGATTTTCTTTTGGACAATCATTTTTTGTTGACGTTCAGCGTCAAACAATGGTAAAAAGTTGTGATGTAAGTTTTTTCGATGCAAACATTTTCAGAATTGTTCTGTTCGAATTGAGAATGAGAACTGAAAGTTTGCTCACTATCTCAAAACACCTCAGCAAAGACAAGTATGTTAAGAACTGTCAACGAAACGAGATAGTGTTACCGCTGACTACATCTACCAGAAGATACGGCTTGGATGGTGGTCCTGGGGCCCTCGACTCCACCACCAACTTCTTCCTCCCCCGGTGTTTCTTCCGGTTTCTTCCTCTATTACCGCAGTGAGGGCAGACTTCTTATCGCACTGGTTCTTTACACTTCTTTGAAGATGTCCTATTTTGTCGCAGTTCCAGCAGAGCATTCTTCATCTCTCCCGCAGTGTATCTCGTTCATCGGCACCTAGTCTTGCGCAGGACCATTCAGCAAATGCTACCTCCCTGATGAAATGTGTTCCTTTGGAAACGTAATTGGCTGCTTCCATTGCCAGAGCGAAGGCAAGTGCTTCAGGAATATTTTCTTCCAAGCCATCCTTACTGCTGCCTGTAGCTTCGAATCTACAATTCACCTGATGAACACGTCCTTTGCAATTTCGTTTATTATTTCCTGACCTGTGATAATGTGCCGGTGTACTAACGTCTGCTTGTAGCTTATGCAGTATTTCTCCGCGTTCCTGCATTCAGCTTTGCAAGGGGACCTTATAAACCTCCTGCACGTGGCTACCCACAAACCGTTTCTCGATAGCCTGTTCTAAAGCCACATCATCTTTATGCTTTTCGATGTCTATTGTTTGTAATAATTCTGCTGCAGGACCAAGCAAGGCCACTATTGAAGCAAAGCACTTCTCTTCATTGTCCCAGTTGTTCGCACAGGCTGCCATTTCCAACTGCTTCTTATAGGTAGACCATGAGGTATGGCCGTCGAATGTGGGAGACTTCAACTCGTTTCTTCTTGGAGCACTTAAAAAAAATATTCTCGCAATTTCTGTCTTCGCACTGTATCGAGCTCTTTTGCCAGTTGCTCTACTTTACTGTCCATTTGTTCGAATTTTTCGTCAACATTCTTCTCTATTCCTTCAAATTTGTCATCGATTTCGTCGGACTTTTGCTGTAGCATGTTCTTTTGTACTTCCGGCTTTTGTTCGAGACTGTTCTTTTGTTCTTCAAATTTTGTTCGAGGCTACTCTTTGGTTGGACAACAAAAGGAGTTGCAGCATGTCGTTGCCGGTACTCATTTGTTCTTCCTCGTCAGCTTGAAAGGAGTATGTACAATATCTGGATCATGCCCCTCGTTTTCAAAGCATCTTGAAGCCGAAACACGAAGTCACTTTTTCCTCTGGCGCTAAAATTTTCGACCCATTACAGCTTTTTAAAATAATCGCAGCTCACAATAAGTCCTATCCCACTTCTGACACCAATGTAAAATGTTTGTATGGGTACAGGTGATAGAACTTATTCCTTTCAATACGATTGCTTTATTTAACCGCTTTTCTCAACCACTTTTACTTTACTTTATCTTTTACTTATACCACTTTATCACTACTCCCAACTCACATTACAAATTATACTTTAGAACTGAGTTTCACATCTTGGGGGATGCGGATATTTATACTCCCCTGACATCTTTCGAGAACGTTCTGTACTATCCCGCGTTCCATACATATTTCCATTTTAATATTCGCTAAATGTTTTCATTTGCCATTCCCTAATGGTTCAGCTTCTGATATTCAAATATAGATGGCGTTGTTCACATTCAAACGGATATCACAATAATATACACAGTACACCAACAATATCAACAGGGAATCACAATAAATCGATATGACTTCATGTACGCTTGCCCTTAGGGATCAGCGCATCTCCTTTTACTTAGCCTAACCTGCATTTGTACGGACAACTAAGCTGCGCTTAAAGCTTTACGGATTCTTTCACAACTTCGAGAATGTAAGGCTTTACTGAACGCAATTGGAAGGCTGAATTAACTGCGTCTTGTTTGGGTCTCAGGTCACAATGGGATCACGGGAAATGAAATGTCTGATGAACTTGCTAGGCAAGGCTCAGACGAGAGTTTTTCTGGACCCAAACATACGTTAGGTCTACCCGCGTTCTCGATTAGGGCTTCCATCTTCATATGTGCAGACCTGCTGATGGCATTGCGGCTCTCATGCTGTCCCTTAGTAACAAAGGCTACAGGCGGCTTAGTTTCGTCGTGACGTGGCACTACGCATCTACGTGTATGCGACACTTGTCAAATTGATGAAAACCCTACGGAGAACTACCTGTGTGAATATCGGGTTTACGTTCGCATCAGGCTGCAGGTACCCGCCTCTGACGTGTGGGTGCTGATACTGTAGGCAGTTTATTACTGAAGCGCTTACTCATCTTTCTTTGAAGACTGAGAAATTTTATTAAAAGGAAAATAGAAGGAGTACAATAGGATAGTTCCTTTTCCTAGTTCCGAGTGAATCGCGTTGCTGTTCGTTTAGATTTCCTCCAACTTTGTGTCGAACGCTGGAGTGTAAGCGACCACCAGGTTGTCGTGTTTTTTAATGTCCTTCAAATGCAGAGGCTCTCAACTGAATGCATCTGCTGGAATCAAATCCTTCCCGGCTGTATAGAATTTGGAATAATCGTCATTTCAACTATTCCAGCCATTCTGTCAGATCGTCCAGGTTCTTAGTTGTAAAGACTGACGTAAGAAGTTTGTGATCGGCGTCCAGATACCTGTAGCGAAGTCTTAGAATCAATGGGAGACAAGGCTTACTTCTCAATTTGAACGTAACGTTTCGCATATTCGGTAAGTGTTCTATAAACTTAAGTAATTGTCATTGACTTACCGTCGTTTAAGAGTTTCCGAATGACGGCTCCGATACCAAACGATGAAATGTCTGACGTTAACACAAGTCAAGTATCATGAACAGGATCTAGACCAAGATCCACTGAACTCCCACCCGAGTCAATCCACTGAACTACATTTGGTGGTAGCGCTATTATTAAGCGAACGATGACATTTGAAAGCGTAAGATACACAAGCGTTGACAAAATTGCTAGCTAAAATATCGTAAGTCGGTAAATTCGGCAACACCTGTATTGGACGCCATCTAATATTTCGTTCTAACTTCAATAATTTGTTGAAAGATTGCAGCACATCCGACAATCTTGGCGCAGAATTATCGATCAGTCCAATCAGATTGTGAATGTCGTGTACGTCTATGTTATCAATAACCTTAAAACGATCGCCAATTGGGTGCTCTCATACATACGAGTATGTACAAGAAAGTTGCGTTACACCCTAGACTCCCTAAACTTTGACTTGGCTTCGTTGAATGTGACACCTAGCTCGGAAGACGCACGAAAAATGGATGACGTGCTTGTTCGTCAGCAGAGCTTCCTTACACAAGAATATCTTCTATTTAACAGAGGATCCGTTTCAGTCATCAGTTTATGCTGGTCAGTCCACAGTACCTCTCGTACTGTGGAATAAACTTAGATTCTTCCTCCTCAGCGAGTTTTATTTGCCAAAACCCACTGAGCCCTCGCTCCATTAATAAGGCTTCGTCCGTTAATGAAATTGTCTAATAAAAAGTTAGGGTAGAACAAGTACTGGTCTTCCGAGTACCATATCGCTTTTCTGAACTTAACGCTTCTGAAGGTTGCTACGATTTGAACAGGTCACACGTCCTGTTTGTGGCAGGGCCACAGGTAATCTATACGAGGATTTAAACCACGGAACCGTGGGAGTCAGGAGCCCCCTAACATGAAGAGGTTGGTCCCATATTGAAAGTGTCATGGTAATGTGGATTAAACCTAAAATCGCTGAAAGGGTTTTCCCATTGGTGTCGATCGGATGTAGAGTTTTAATAAGTACTGGGGTGCCGAGATCGCAAGATCAGAAAGAGGTCTTAGATCGGCCTCGGCTCATATCAAGGTTGGAACTTGTGCCTCCAACACAGTTCCGAATTGGTATTCACAATACATGCAAGAGATTTCGAGGCGTATCCTTGGTCATATGGATGTATGGGCATCCCCTGAAATTAAGTCTTCACAGACAGACAGACAGACAGACACATAAAACCCTAAGGACACCTGTTTTCGTTCAGTTTCATGAAAATTTTTGTTGACAGTTGATAGAGAAGTTGACCCTCGTCAAGTCCGCACTGACTTGGATGTCTCTATTATTCTTCGAAGTGATAACCTTCGGTGCACATCAATCGGAGGGCTTATCTAGCGCCTCGATGACCCTTTGAAATACCATGTCCTTCAACTGCTTTTTAAGTTTATTAAAAAGCGGAATTAGAGGCGGCGCAGATACGTGTGTAAGAAAGGGCCATCTTAAAATTGTTCTTTTTCTCCATTGAACAGCATGACGGAGTCAGGCTTTGGTTTCACATTTGTTTGGCCTTTAATGTCGTAGATCCGTCTTACCAATTCAAGGTCCTTACACACTGGTAACCTTTACAAAAAATGTATCCACGTAGATGGTTTCAACTTTCCGCTTCTATGTACAATCAAACTTTCCTCGAAACAAGAACCAGCTCCGTAGTTTGACCTTGCATGGACGGAATGAAGTTATCTCGAATTTCTGTTGAAAAGCGCTAGTTGGGATGATGTCGACCCTTGTGCCCATCTTCCATTTGATCATGCCTTTGTTGGTAATGAGCTCCGCTCCCCTTGTTGCGGTTCGTGGCATTGTTGAAAACTAATTACATATCGTTAAAATGGCTGCCACAAATCCGACAGACGCATGATTACCGTTTTGGCCATGACTTGCTTAATTGTTTTTCACGTGTACAAAATAAGATGAGTTTGCTTGCTGCAAATTTCACCCGTTGCTCGACAGTCATCACTCTTGCGCTTCGTCCTGCCTCCGGACCATCTGCATCATCATCTTTGACCCTAGTGACTTCTGAAGTAGCTACTGCTAGATTTCGGCTTCTAGTTTATATGATGAAATTTACTACTGGAATTTCTAGCAAATACAGCTTACCTCGTTCGCTTTGCAACGCGTTCTGAGTGGCCTTTTCGAACATTTTGCGGTCTCACGACCCGACCACGATGCGATTGCTGATTAGTTCATCATGACCGAAATTGGAGTTTTGGGCCAACGCATATAGCAATGTGATTAGGGGTTGCCCTCCTTCTGATTCCTTGAGATATGAAAAGCCGTCAAGGCTTCTGAAATAGCTAACAACAACCAGCCAGGTTCTAAAATTGACAGTATTTTATGGAAGCATCTTTGAATGGAAGCTCATGAATGTGATGCTATCTTTTGACCTAAATCAACGCTGTGGACAACCCGTGTTCATGTGGATCGTTTTATCCTGAGCTTACTTCTCTTCCTCAAATAGATTTCTAGAGCTAATGGATGCTAAAAACATGCCGATTTGGGCCATCTCGACTGGCAACGAACCCATGAATGGGGTGGTTTGGTGGTTTTTGATACACTTTATGAGTCTTGGGTGGACACCCAACAAACAAGTAAGTTAACTATATTACCTCTCGCCTACTACCATTTCTGGAGTACTTCACAGGCCATCTGGTTGGCAGATAACTTAGGACCGACCATTAGAAATTCCAAATTCAAGGATGTGAAAATTTTTAACAACGACGACCAGAGATATACCCTCCCAACATGGCTCAGAGTGGTAAGCTAAAGTTGATGTACAAGTCCCCTTAACTTGGAAATCTCTGACACATATTGTAGATGAACAAGACCAGGAAGAACTCTTTGGACTATATCGATGGCATGGCAGTTCATTGGTATTTTGATGATTTCGTTGGACCGAGTGTCATTGATTCTGCTCATGAAATGCTGCCTGATAAGTTACTACTTGCTACAGAGTCCTGTGCAGGTGATAAACCCCACACAGTTCATGGTCCGATATTGGGGTCCTGGGAACGTGGCGAGAAGTACGCTCACTCTTATATTGAAGACCTTCAACACTGGTGCAATGGTTACTTTGATTGGAACATTATCTTGGACGAAAGAGGCGGACCGAATTATGTGGATAATTTCGTTGACACACCTGTCGTGGTGAATGTCACCAGTCAGTTTGATTTGAAGCTCATTCCAATTGCACTGAATAGTTTTTTATTTAAAATTTTTAGGCGGCCAAGAGATTTATAAGCAGCCGATATACTATGCCATTGGACATTATTCAAAATTCATTCCTGAGGGATCGGTGCGAATAGCAGCCGAGCGTTCCAACATCAACATTGTAACTGTTGCGTTTAGACGTCCCGACGAAAGTATTGCCGCTGTCATCTTCAATAGGTAAAATATTTGACGACCACATTTGTGTAGTGGTTATTTACGATCGCGACATGTTGCTGGTAAACAGAGGGATCTATCTCAAGACAGCATAAGTCGTGCTCGTATAATTACGTATGAGATACATTTGTTTTGTACTAATCGCTTCATTAGCCCACCATCGTTGGTGGAGCAATCGCAATTGTGATCGCAGCGATGTACGAGTATCTTTAACTCGAATTAGTTGCGATTCTAAAATGTTTTCGACAATATTCATTCCGTTTCATTGCAGTGGGTGGGCAGCAGTAGACGTTACACTAGAAGACAGCATTCGAGGCGATATTGTGATCAGTATTCCGCCGCGATCACTGCACACAATTGTCTATAATTAAAGACTTAATGGGGTGAAGAAGCGGTCCGCAGGGAGTGATGATGTTGCTTGTGTGTTAATTAAAATAAGTTTTATGACTGCAACAAACTAATGTATGATGGGATTTTGAATAAAGTTGTTTTTCTTTTGTTTTTGACGAGTACGAAATGGTTTTCTCAGAAGATTGCTAGTTTAGATTGAATTTATAAATAGTTAATGGCCCAACAGAAAATGATATGCAACTATGTACGATACAATTAAATTGTGATTTGCTATCATCTGGTGGCATTTGGATAAATTTCTGAAATATTAACGAGACCATGGAAAGTGGTTTTTAGTGATTTCCGCCAAAATACTGTATACATTGTTGCAAAACTTTAGACTCTGGTTTGGGGAGTCTTCTGCTGATCACTTTTGTTTGAAGGAGCACCACAAATTTTGCATCTATCACTCTTCTACCAAATCTATTATACCAAAGTAACAAAAGCCTCGGATAAGGCGAAATTTACTGAAAAACGATTGAATAATAACGACGTTCGGACCTGGGTCTGTGGGATCGGTTGAACAACACGAGGATGAACAATTGTTACAAACGAGTATACTGTAGTGACTACTACAAAGGACAGAAGCAGCAGATTTATTGTATGCTGCAGATTGCGGCTACAAGTCTTGAATTTTTCACAAGCGAGCGTCAGTCAAATATGCTTTCGTAGCCCCAAAGAACAATGATGGAGGCATTATTCCGAAAATTTTTGCAGCAAAATAGGAAAATATAACGCCCTTGGTTTTCGACAGGCATGGTCTACTTACACGACATGTGCGTTAGATACATGTGCTAATTGATTATGCTCTGGGATGGAATATCACTATAACTGCAATACATCTTAGGCATGTACAGATATTCGACACTGAAGACCTCAATCCATCTCCGTAGGCAAATTATACACTATTGCTTTATTTCAGAAGCCCCAAACTTTACAGCAATTCGATCCTTGACGAGTTTGATAAGCTGTCTGACTCCATTCAAAGAATTGTATCCCTGTATGCTCATACTGAAATTGTTATAGCGGGCGGTTTCAATATATGGTATACCAGGTGGCGCAAAATTATTCATCCGTGTGACTTCGGACAATGTTGCTTCGGAGAAAAACCGTCGGTCAAGAGAACCCTGTCCGCAGTGCCGTGGCGGACATTTTTCGGGATGTTGCGATAAATGTAAAAAGCTTTCCGTAGTAGATCGTAAAGACCAAGTGAAGAGATTAGGGTTGTGTTTCAATTCCCTGCGTAAGGGACATGCGGTTGCAGCTTGTCCATCTTCTTTGTACATAGTGTGCTCCAGTAAGAACAACACCCTCTTGCATAGTGATTTTCGAACCGGGAAAGTTGAGGCAGTGGTGTCTGCGGTAACGGTATCCCATATCTCTCGTAGTGGTAGAACTGTTCTATTTGGACGATCGATGCAACTGCGAGCACTCCTTGACGCCGCGTCGGAGGAATCTGATATTAGTGAACACGTAGCACAGACTTTGCGGCTGCGACGCCGCCCAGCCGCACTCCACGTGAGTGGAGTGTGTGGAGGAATATCAGCCTCAGCGACATCGCTGAGTGGATATCACAGTGTGCTCCCTTAAAGGCAGTTCATTCGAACACAAAACCTCTGCATTCTTATTGAAACGTGTAACAGACTTACTTCCAGTGAGACAGGTAATGTTTCGATGCTTATCCAACGGCAGATATCGTTCTTGCGGATCCTGAGTTCGGTCGTCCCGGGAGGATCGATTGTATCTTGGGTGCGGAAGTCTATGCCTTTATCCTACGTAAAGGAATGTTGGGTTTGCCTTCAGCAATTAAAACAGTTTTTGGCTGGGTTTAAGTTGGCACTGTGCCGAATTCTGAGGTATCAGCGGGATCATCACGTGTCATTCCTCCTTTTAGTGCCACGAGATTAGAGACAATTTCCGAGAATTTCAATGTCAATTCTGGGACATTGAAAGTGTTGAACGTCCCCTTGATCTTGATCCGGAAGATCATAAGGTCATCGAGTGCTTCGAAAACGAGTACAAGCGGGACGCCAACGGAAGATTTGAAGTGCCCATGCCACTATCCATTACCGAACCGAAGTTTCCGGGCTCATTAGATATCGCCAAAAGTCAGTTTTGCGCGGAATGACTGTTTAGCCCAGTCATATCGTAAGTTCCTTTCCGAGTATGAACAGTTAGGACATATGGAGAAAATCACTGATATATGTAGATGCGGTTCAAAGTTGTGAAGCTTATTTTTTACCTCACCACGCAGTATTCAAGAGTGACAGTTCGGGCTATTCGTGTAGTGTTTAATACGTCACAGGCGGCGAATAACGATTTGTCCTTTAATGATGGTCTCTTAGCCGGGCCTAAATTGCAACAAGATTTATGGATCGTGCTCCTCAAGTTTAGATTCTTTCGCTTTGCCTGGGGACATCGTGAAGATGTTTCCCCAGATTCGAGTAAGAAAATCAAGTCTCAACCGTCAGTTAATATTGTGGCGTAATGATTCGTCTTTCCCTTTAATCTATTTCCGATTGCTCACCGTAACGTATGGAACAAAGTTTGGCCTTTTTGTCATCCGGGTTCTGAACAAAATCGCGGAATTAGAGCGAGAACAGTTTCCCTTAGATGCCAACTTGTTGACAAAACACACTTACGTAGACGACGTGTTGGGTGGCGCTGGCACTTTGGGAGAGGCCAACAACGGTCGAGATGAGCTGATCAACATTTTACACACAGCAGCTTGTGAGCTTAACAAGTGGGCGGCGTACGCAGCGTACCTTAGGAGCTCCCTTGTTTACTTCAACACTTGGATTCGGCTGGTGTAATGGTAAGGATGAATTTTCGTTTCAGATGCGGACCCTTTCCCGCTTATAAAACGACGCTTGTTGTAAACTAGCCTTAGACTCTTCGACCCCCTTGGTATATTTTGTCCAGTGCTCATCCGGTCAAAAATTCTTCTCCTGGACTGCTGGTTATCGGGCGTAGATTGGGATGAGGAGGTTGATCCAACTATCAGAGAAAAATGGCGAAACCTTCGTCGCGATCTAGACGAGATCCATATTATAAAGGTACCTCGTTGGGTCCAGGTCAAGGCAGGGCAGGAGTGGTATCTCCATGGTTTCAGCGATGCCTCGGAGCGTGTTTACACTGACGCAGAAGTCGTGCTACTCCAGTGAAGTGTGATACTCTACCACGAATGGAATTGCAGGGTGCGTTGCTACTGTGTGCAGCTACTACACACCTACAAGTATTTTCAGTTGGTCGAACTCTCAGGTGGTCCTGGCCTGGATTCGTACTCATCCATATAAGTGGATGACATACGTAGCTAATCGAGTGGCTAAAATCAGTCGCTTGCTGCAGGACGTAGGCTGGAAATACGTGCGGTCACCTGACAATGCAGACTGCGCAACACGGGGTTTAAACTCCTGAAGAATTGGCGGCGTCAACAGTGTGGTGGAGCGGGCCTTCATGGCTCGTGCAAGATACTGAAACATGGCCGAAGTTTATCAGCAGAGATTCCCGACCAGCGGAAAACTGTGATCTTGGTGGCTGTTCGACGAAGCGATTGGTCAAACTGGCTTTCCAAGTTCGGCTCTTTCAATCGACCGTGCGAGTGCACGAAGGGCTGAAGCTGGAGGACTTACGGCGGGCAGAGCGGGTGCTGTATCGAGCTGCACAATCCGATTTTTTTTAAAGAAGACATCAAGGCGTTGCTTAGCGGATGTCGTGTTAGTCATAATAGTCCTTTGCGTCACCATGCTCCGTTTTTGGATAAGTTTGGACTGCTGAAGGTTTGTGGTCGTTTGCATAATGCTTTTCTTGCCTATGAAGAGTAGAATGCAATTCTACTGTTCCGTCACTCATGACTTGCTAGTCTCTTAGTGCGAAGAGCGCATCACGTCACCCTACACGGACCCATGTCGCTGACGGAGCTACTTGGTAAGTTTTGTTTGGATCCCGGGCGGACACATTCTTGTTCGCTCTGAAATAGTTTCATGCTTCCGCTGCGCACGATTCGCAGTGTGGACAACGGATGGGCATACTACCCAAAGTGCGAGTAGTTATGGAACGGCCGTTTCTAGAAACTGGCTGGGACTATGCGGGACCGTTTAAACTAAGGTTATCGGCAGGACGAGGCGTTCTTTCGCAGGAGGTATACGTTGCAGTTTTTATCTGCATGGCATCGAGGGCAGCATGTCTAGAAGTGTTTACTTCCCTATCCACAGCTGCGTTTATGGCGGCTTTCATTTGCTTCAGTGCCAGAAGGGGCACTTGTCGCCGACTGTACAGCGACATTGCTACTATTTTTCGAGGTACTAATGCAGAGCTTCGACAATTGTTTAGAGAATACTCTAAGTTCCAGTTTGATGTTGCGGAAAATCTCTTGGTCCTTCACGCCCCCTTCGGCCCCACACCACGGACATCTCGCAATCGTTGGGAAATTGTGCGTCAAATGCGCAATAATTGTTGACACCGATGGCAATCAGAGTGACTGAGCCACTTACAGCGCCGTTCGAAATGGTGTTTCGAGACACCCAACATTCATACAGGAGCGATGGTGCTTTTAATAGATGATCATTTACCACCAGGCCACTGGCCTCTCGCCCGAATAGTTCAGGTGCATCCAGGTGCTGACGGTAATTTACGCGTGGTCACTGTTCGTACCGCCAAGAGTCAGTATATGCGACCAATCACCAAAGTAGCTTTACTGCCAAACTCAAGTTCAACGGGTTCAACTAGCGACGAATCATCAGCTCAAACAGCGGGAAGTGCTGCAGAAGAACTCCCTCAACTTCTATGTAACGTAAAGCAAACAAGTGATGCTTTGGGCTAGTTGGGGGGTTTAACAAATTTTCAAAATAGACTGCCAAGGCCTCTGCTTTTACTTATATTCGAGAGCGATTATTGACTTCTGTGCTATTCAATCTTCTAGCTAGTTTCCAAAAGTCACGACTGTCTCTAACTTTACGAGTATTTAACTTCAGTGTAAGATTTTGCCAGCATTGTCTTTGTTTTTCTTTGCAGATACTTTTATACCAGCTATTTGCTTTTTGGTAAGTCAATCTGCGTCATATCATGGCTGTATTTTTGTTGATCTTCTCCTCCCATCAGCTTGAAAAGGTTTCGCCGCAATAGCTATATAAGATGTCAAAGTGTCTATTCCTTGATTGGCTTGTTGTTCGGGGAAATTAATTGTGTCTAGGACTCAATCAAGTTCTGCTTGATAACGTTGTGCAAAATTTTCATTCCATATTAATTTGGGAAGTAGCTGTCTTTCAGGGTCCTTATTCACATTTTGAGTGGAAAGTTTGGCAGTGAGCAATGGCGGAAGATGATCGGAGAACGGGAATTTGACTATCTCAAGATCAAGAATGCAGTTTGTCCATTCATCTCTCACCAGGCAGTAGTCTATCGTTAAAGAAGCGTTGCCTCTAAAAAAACTGAGATCGCTTTTTGTTCGACCATTCAGAAGTGACAGGCTGATCGACTCACATATTTCGATGAATATTCTACCATTGCTATCGATTGTTTTGTCCTTCAACTTCCTGGGAGTGTAAGCAATATCACCAGCGAAATCTGGATGAAAAAGCCACAGTTGTGTGTTACCGACTCTAGGGTTGCAATCTCCAATCAGCATCACATTTTGTTGCTTAAATTCCAAAAAGAAGTTGTTCAGGAAAGAAAAATCCTGCTCCCAACAGCTGCAATTATTGCAAACTGGAATGATGAAGAGTGTTCGTCCATTATTTATGATTTTTACAAAGGTTCGGTCTACTTCATGAACGAAGCAGCAGTGAAGCAGCTCTTCCACGAGTTGCTGTTCTTGATGCAAAGATCCAGTACAATTCGTAATCCTCAAAGAAATGTGTAAAGATATTTTCGTACTGATTGATTAACTCAAAAAATTCCCTGCAATATTATTTTCAAAGTGCAAATATTTTGATTGAGATTAGTTTTTAGTTTGCTAGTTTTATGTATTTTTAAGTTACTTGATAGAGTTATGGCTTTATTGCTAATAACTGTGTTCCTGAACGCTGCCCACTGTATGAGAGCCTCTGGCTCCTGCTGTCAAAGCTGAGCTGTCACCAATTAAATATCGATGAAATGTCATTCAGTCATCGTCGTCACATGTGAGGTTGTTTTTGGCATCCAGATAAAAAAACATGTGATTTCGTCTCCTCGAATTTGTGTTTTAATTTTATTGTCCTTTGCTAGAACTTCTTTTCGAATATTTACCAGTTGTCGTCTTTCCTTGCGTGCCGCTGCTGGGTAGTCTATATGCAGAGAGATGCCACCGTCGCGAAGTTTTGACGTCGGAGCAAAAGATGCGTTAACAATGGTGTCCTCGTAGTCATTCCTTACCTTAGGGTTATTTGACAGTAATGAGCGGATTTCTGTGATTGCAGTTGATTCACTTGACTTCAGCAAATCTAGGTAGACACTTTTTGCTTTTTCTGTCGCTATTTGGCCTGTTACCTAAGCTGTATGCTAAGCTCACTAAATTCCGGTGTTAACAGTATAAGCAATAGGACTCAAAACCCTGTGATAAAACTAATGGTGATTTGTTATATCGCTATTCGCACCACTAGTGCTCCATAGAAATTGCCAGTAGCATTCCACCCCTTCAAACCTTCAGCCGCCGTAATATCCGTCTCGCTATGAAGGCTCATCAGTACATCCTCAAGCCCACTTCCGGGCGTAGTTTAAAATATCATGATCCGTTACTAAGCCGTACAACTCGCTTATGGAATGTCCTGCCGAGCTCTTTATTTCCTAGTCGTTATAATTTGCAAGCGTTTAAGATCAATGAATTTTCCTTCGCCCGCATTGAGCAAACATCTTAAGCGTATAAGAACCACTTGAGCGTGCGCTAATTTAAAAAAAAAAAACAAAAATCACAGAAAACCGCCAGAATGGCTGACAATCACACATCCCTCAACTTTTCGACATGTGCTTTACAATATGCATGAAACGCTGAAGATCTGTGGCATCAATCCTAAGGAGCCATCGGAAATGCTATAAACTGATATGATATTCTGGGATGTACCAGAAATCCCTACTTTAGGTTAAGTTTGCTGGTGAGGGAGGAGTCGAGAGGGGATGAGAATTGGATTGCGGTTGAAATGGCAAACCTTACTGAATATTTTGACAGCTGGATGTCATTGGTAACTTTGACAGCTGCTGAAACAACAATTGGAAAAACTATCATTGTCATCTGGCCACCCGTTACTTAGCAAAAGTGTAATATCACGTCACAACGTCAATGAGTAGCCTGCAATCTTTCCTACTAACGAGGAAGTCTCTGACGTCTTAGAAACGTCGGAAGTATTATATTGTTCTGCCGGCAACCTGGAGATGCATTCCATCTTCAGTTGTGCTCATATGCAACCCAACTGAAAGTCCTAAGCGTGGTTTTGTGATCCTTCCTGAGCAATTTCATCAGATCTGGGACCCAAACAATACTTAGTGAATTAAGCCTTCCACTGCGTCCGCTGAAGTCTTTTATTCTTGAAATTTGAATTTGAAAATGGTAAGAGGGTTTAGTAAGACCTTAAGTGCAATTTTGCTGGCGCTGTAGAGGCAAATTCTTCCCCGGTCCACCAATTGTTCACAATATAGTTGCTTGCCATCAAGATTGCGTGCATCTACGCTTCAAAGACATACGGAAATTTTCCGAACCGGTAATAAAATGGAACGTAGTCGTCCTCCAAAAACAAACTACCAACGCCGTGGTAATCCGTTGGAGAAATATCAGGAGAGTACGGTAGATGCGGAAGAATTTCAAATCCCAACTGAAACAGTTTTTGCACCGTTACTTATGAGGTATGGGGTATAGCATTGTCATGCAAAAGGATCGGACCGTGTCCATTTACCAATCCAGGTTGCTCTTCAGCCAATTTAGCATGCAATATGTCGATTTCATCACACTATTTGATAGCGTTTATCGTTTCTCCTGGTTGAAAGAATGAAAAGTGGATTGATCCTTTCAATATCCACCAAATTGGCACCATAACCTTTTTTGGGTGAAGGTCGGGCTTGAGGGTGTAGTTTAGTTTTTCATCTGCATCCAACCACTGCCCAGGTCATTTACAATTATCATACAGTATCCACTTTTCATCATAGGCGACTATCCGGTGTAAAAACGGTTCAGCTTGGTTTCTTAATGTAAGCGATGCGTAGATTTCCAGGCGCCGTAGTTTTTGGGATTTGTTCAGTTCATGGGGTACCCACTTATAGAGTTTCTTTACCTTTCCTATGAGAGAAAGGTGTCGACTTATTGTCATTGGGGATACTCCCATGCTTTGTGCAATCTTCCGCACCAACTTCGTTTGGTCCGCATCGTCGTCAACTAACGCTTCCGGCTTCCCACATGGTTCATTTTCGAAGCTGAAATCTCCCGAACGAAACTTTCCAAACCAACGCTGTATAGAGCGTACGTTTACCGTTACATCATCACATGCGTCATTAAAGTTTTTTAATTGCCAATGACGCATTATATCCCATTTTAAATTCGTAAAGGAAGAGTATTCGAATTTGAACTGCTGACAGCATGGTAAATAATTCCTAGAAAAAAACGAACCCCAAAATTCTCACACGTCAGGCACATATACCACTTTATTTTATAAAAAAAATTTCAAGATTCCGGCACAGATTTTACTCAAGAAGTTCCTATTTCCGACTGAGCGAAAATCGGACATTTCATATGGTACAACCCAATATAAAAGTTAAGAGCAGGCAGATTCATCAGTATATTTAGAGTTTAGCCATGCGTGCTTGGGCAACCTTGCAGCTGAGACAAACTGTTATCTGCAGTCTGGTAAATGCGGCAGTAACATTTTTGTGGAAGTTTGTTTCACCAAAGAACCAACTCATAAGATAAAATTGGCCTTATCATTTTTTTTTTTGTAATTGGCGCGCGCATAAGGGATTTTGTGTACCCTTAAGAAGTTAGAGAGGAAACAAAGACAGATACCGATGTGCGTTGGTCTTAAATGTTTGCAAGTTATAGTGACTAGGGAATAAAGCGATCGGCAGGACATTCCATAGCAAGTTGTACGACTTAGGAACGAATCACGATATTTCAGAGTACGTTCGAAGATGGGCTTGAGGGTGAACTGATGAGCATTCATAGCGAGACGGGTATTACGGTTAAAAATTTGAAGGGGCAGAATGCTACTGGCAATTTCAGTGGAGTACTGGTGGTGAAAATAGCTATACAACATGGTGAGACAGGAGACATTACGCCGGTGTTCGTTGGCGCCGAGACACTGTGTAATACTAGCATCATCTATGGGTTTTATTGCAAGATTTTGGATCCTGTCTAGCAGATGCAAATAGGTTTTAGGAGCACCTGACCAGATGAGAGCATTGTACTCCAATTTTGGGCGTATAAACGCCTTATACATATATTAAGGCCAGATCAGAAGGTGTGAAATATTTTTTACATCGCTTGAAAAAATCTAGATATTTCGCAGCATTTTTGGCGATATCGAATATGTGGTCAATCCAACGTTAGTTGCCATTGACACACATACCGGTGTTTCGGTTTCAACGATACAATTGCCATTGATGGATAATGGCTGCTTGTTTAAATTTCGCTTTAACGACAGCAGACAGCATAGTGTTTTGGAAGCATAAAATTCCACTCTGTTGATAGTTCGGAATTTAATGAGCTTAACAAACGCTGCCGTTCCCGTTCTACAGCCGAAGAGCAGGGACGTGAGACCGGAAACGAATATGAAAAGCAGAGAGTATTGTCGTCAGCAAAGGAATATTGTATATTGGATTAGAAGTAGCAGACAAGAGATCGTTGATGAAAATGAAAAATAGTGTTGGAGACAGAACGGAGCCCTGGGGCACACCAGAATTTATTTTGTGAATATCAGACTTGAAACCGTCCAAGACAACCTGAATTGAACGTTCCGAAAGGTAGTTTCTAATCCATTGAAGAAGAGAGTCATCGATTCTAAATGCACGCATTTTCAGCAAAAGAAACTGATGTCGAACTCCATCAAATGCCTTAGAAATACCAAGTGCAGCTACCTTGCTTTCGCCAAATTGATGTTCGCTTTGTTCCACTTTTCGGTGAGACATGCCATCAGGTCACCAGTGGACCTATTGCTACGAAAACCACATTGCCGGTCATTGAGAAGTTTTCGTGATTCGAGCTGACGGTTTATCAGCGTTTCAATTACTTTGGAAAGAAGGGACGTAAGTGCAATGAGTCTGTAGGAGGAGAGAGAAGAAGATTCGCCTTTTTTAGGGACGGGCTGTACAAATGTTGCTTTCCATCTGCTCGGAAAGAGTCCTTGAGAGTAGGATTGATGAAAAAACATACGCAGAGGTTTTCCCAGCGAGGAAGAACACCTCTTCAGAATAAAGGGAGGGATGGTATACCATCTGGACCAGAAGATTTCTGTATGCTGAGATCTTTAAATACTTTTGCTACTACACGAGTGCGAAAGTGAATTCGTCCTATTCGTCCCAGATTCGACGCACTCAAGTGCAGGCGGGGACAAAGCACAATCTGGGAGTGTTGGGTTGGCCGCAAAATATGTCCCAAGCAGATTGGCCTTATCCAAAGAGCTGACAGCTGGAATGTCATTGTAAATGAGCGTTGGGATGGAGGGTGAGGCAGAATTTCTAATGTTTCTGACGAACGACCAAAAATTTGTACTGCCTTTGGGACACTACAGTATTTGTTGCCTCAGTCTTGGATCGTATTCGAATTTCAAACGTAAAACGCGTTGCAGTCATTCCTGGCTAGTTTAAACTTTTTTAGGCTTTCCTCTGTCGGGTTGGTCTTGAAGGATCGAAAAAACATTTCTCTAACCCTGACAGCCTCTTTACAGCTCGAGTCGTACCTCATTCTAAGGAGAATAGAGTCTGTGATCATATCAGCAGCGGCATCCACGTCATTATCGAGGAAACATAACGACCAGTTGAAATCCCTAAAGAAGCTGTTAAGTCGCTCCAGTCGGCTTTCTCGTATTGCCATACGGTTCTTTTAGGAATACGAGAAATTAGCTGATATGACACAATGGTCCGACGAGCCTAGAGGGAGGGCATATCTACGGTGTACTTAGCAGGGTGAGAGGTTAAAAACAAGTCCAGGATGTTGGCGGCATGACTCTCAACGTCTGGTATTCGTGTGGGTTCATTTACGAGCTGCATTAAGTTGTTTTCTACAGCGAAGATCTCAACACACCGTCCTTCGGGTGTTGTCTGTCCAAAATGTCGAAGCCACCTAGAATTTTGTATTTTGAAATCGCCCGTAATAACAATTTCAGTATGAGGATACAGAGATACAATTCTTTGTATGGAGTCCGACAGCGCATCAAACTCGTTAAAGGTGGAGTTGCTGTCCAGTTTGGGGCTTCTGTAAATAAAACAGTAGTGGATAATGTACTTACGGAGATGCAATTTTAACCACATGAAATTGAATTCCGGATTGGAATAGGGACTGCATTATGGTGGAGTTTGGTAAGCTATATCACTACGCACGTAAATGGAGAGACCGCGGTGAGAAAAGAATAATGGCACTAGTTCGTAGCCAGGTAGCTTCAGATCAGAGTGATCTGAGAAGTGTGGACGGGGATCTACCTATGTTTCACTAAGAGCCAAAACAGCTAGTCTGGACTTACAGGCGTGGACGTACGCAGAAAAGTGAAGTGGCCGCGTATATTGGCTACGTCTGCTCTCAATTCCCTAGTCATAAACACAAACAAACACAGAAAACGCAAACACCGAAGACACTAAGCAAAGCTGCGAAGCAAAAATTCTGACGTTGGTTTACCGAATCAAATTTCTGTAGGTGTTATGCTCTTACAACAATATGAAATGGTGCCCCAACAAAATTTTCACTCACAACCCGCTATCCATCAGTTGTTACATACACTCAGTAACTGTCATTGTCAAATTAGAATGTAAGTTAATAATGAAATAAGCAATAAAAATGAATTTAAAAGTAAAGTAAAGAGCTACAACATATTCGGCTGCAGAGGATCACCCACATTACTTAGCGAACCAATATCCGCCGGTTGTCATTCAAAATGCCTTATCCACGTGTTGTAAAATAGTTTATCTAGGTCAAGCTACAGATTTGTATGAAGACAGTGATTGATCAATCAAGGAGTGTTGGGTTATTAAGCATAAAATTCAAAGAAAACAAAATTCAGGTCTGGTCCAAAGGGACTCTCAAAAACTTTTTTCACAACCTCCCACAATCAAGGTCGACATCTTTCTCGTACTGCAAGTATAATCGTTCCGACTTAAGATTACGGTGGATGGCAATTGGGTTGTGGAAATGACGCACCTTCCTTTATTCTCTTATTTAAAAAAAAGAATGACAATCCTTTTAACACACGAATATTTATTTATGATATATTTATTTATGATAAGCTCTACCTAAAGACTTGACGGACTTTCTCCAAAGCGTCCATTCTCCGCAAATATTAATTGTAGACCACAGTGTGGATTGACCGTCGTGGAATAATTAACTTTAAATTGCCACGAATGCTGTCCACTACAGTAACTTCTACCCGGGACTCCCCTCTAAAAAGAAATAAGTTCAGCGAATACGAAACATTTCAGACTTTGGTAAAGCCGACTTGATTTCACAACCTATACCGACTATGAGATGTTATACTGGTCTTACCGATTTAGACATATAAAAGCAATTTTGCGATCGGGACGCTTAAATGCAACCACTTCAATATCAGAGTTAGATGGACTAGCTTCAATCTTTACCGATCCTTGTGGAATGAATTTTGAAAAGTGTCCTATCGAATAGAATATCGGTTGCTTGTAGAATTCCGTCTTGGCTGCAAGATGAAAATATAAACGTTTGATAAAAAACCTAAACCCTTCGAACACCATCTTCCGAAACTTACTATATAAGTTCACCAAAATGCCAGAATCAAGGTAGTTTCGCAAATAGGTAGGGCCACCGTTTTCATCCAAAATAATATTCCAATCAATATACCCATTGAAGGAGTTTTGAAGATCCTGCCAAATCGAGTGGGCATACTTCTCACCACGATCCCACAAGCCTATCTTGGGTCCTTGACCGGAATTTGTAGTACCTGTCGAACTCTCCGTATTTAAAAGCAATTTATCCGGAAAGAGCTTGTGAGTAGTTTCCAATTTAGATGCACGCAGATATGCATCAAAATACCAATGCGCCGCAAAACCATCTATGTAGTCCATTGATTTTGGCGACGTGGCGTTCATCTGTCAAAAGAATTTGTTTTAGAAAAAGGTCAACTTCAATGTTATAGCATAGAACCATGTACATCTAGAAACCATTTTGGGAATATGTATCTTTGGCCGTCGCCGGCTAAAATCTTAGTATCCTTAAACTTGGAAATTTTAATGGCCGGTCCTAAGTTTTCTGCCACCCAGACTGCCTACGAAATATTATATTGTGTCAATTTAAGGCCTGACTGTGGGACCAAAAATTCAACTTACTTGGTCCTGCGGTGTCCATCCAGTCATCATAAATTCCGTAACATTACCCACGAAAAGTAGGTTCGTTGGCTCATTTCCGGTTGTTATGCCCCAAACTGGCATATTGCTGGCATTCATTAGCTCGATAAACCTTTTCATGCGGTGGTATGAAACGAAATTTATCAGTTCTAGGTGTTTTTGTGTAGGGATACTCACTTGAGATGATAATTTGCCCAGGTTTGATAGTACTCCTTTTTAACACGACTGAAACCACCCCAATTGTTATTGGTCTTCATCCACCTGGGACCACTCCAAGCACTGCCCAGAATTTTTAGGTCATCTAGGTGAGCAACGGCTTTAAGGTGTTTTATTTGTTTCACCTAAGGAGGTATCTGTCATAAACAATCGAGTTAAAATAATGGGACAAAAATGATCACCTTTAGTTCATCACGAGGGTCTAGCTTAGTAAAGTTGGTTAGCTTTCTGTCATTCTCTGGGGTTTCGTTGTATGCCCAAGGTTCCAAATCGAAATCACTGCCTCCAATTGGCATGCGCATCATGGTGTAACCGATTCCTTGTTGTGAGTAGTAAGATCTGGAAAAGTAAAATTAAACCTTCGAACCAAGGACAGAGATGAGCAGTCTAGAGTTTTGATGTTTTTTGGGCTCAAAGTAGGGAACACATATCTCTAAAACCAATTAACAGCTCGGGTTTTAGTCCAAGTAAATCCACAATTAATCAAATATTCACACTGGGGTAGATTCTGGAGAAAACCCAAGAAGTTCAGATCGATACTCACCACCTTTTTATCGATTTTAAAGCCGCATATGACAGCATCTACGGAGAGGAGCTACACAGAATCATGTCTAGTTTTGGGATCCCTGTCAAACTCGTCCGCTTGTGCAGAATGACGATGGAGAAAGCTCGCTGCTGCATCAAAGTTGGTAATGACAAAACCGAGACCTCTGATGTCAAAAAAGGATTTTGGCAAGGTGACGCGCTGTCATTTGACTTCTTCAACATCATACTTGAATGAATTGTGCAAAACTCACAAACCAACACAGAAGGTACGATCTTTCAAAAGTCTGTTCAGTTGCTTATATACGTCGACGATATTGATATTATTGGTAGAACACAGCGAGATGTCATTGGTGCGTTTGCGAGTATAGGAGCAGAAGTGGCAAAAATTGCTCTCGGGGTAAACGAGGGCAAAACAAAGTATTTGCTGCCAACAAGAGCATACTCCCAACATCGACAAAGATTCGGCTAGAATGTCTCAGTCGATAGCTATAACTTTGAGGTAGTAAGGACTTTGGCTACCTCGGCTCTGCTATCACATCTGGACACTACATCTCTTCAGAAATCAAACGAAGAATAACGCTTGCCAATCGCTGTTTCTTTGGGCGGAGAAGGCAACTGTGTAGTAAGGCCCTCCTCCGAAGCATGGGCCCTTTCTAAAGTGGATGAAGATATCCTTGGTCGTTTTGGCCCCGTATGCTTTGACGGTTTCTAGAGGATATTATTCAACGATAAGTTCTACGAGCTGTACAGCGACATCGACTTGGTCAAAAAACTGCGCATTGGGCGTTTGAGATGGCTGGGACATGTAGAGTGAATGAACACCTATGCTCCAGCCCGCAGAATCTTCGACTCTAGTTCGGAGGGACAACGCAGTGGAGGAACGCCTCTCCTTAGGTGGCGCACGCAAATGGAAGGGGACCATAACCAACTTCGAGTGCGCAACTGAAGGCAGTTAGCCAAAGACCGCGCTAGTTGGGGACGCTTATTCGTTGAGGCCAGGGTCCACCTTGGCCTCTAGCGCCCCTAAGTAAGCAAGTCAGTCCAATAAAGCTGCTGGACCCGATAGCTTAACGGCCGGGTTGTTAAAAGCAAAGTCGATGAATGTAATGGAACCTCAGCATTCTATTTCCGATCTTAAAGACGGGAGGTGCGCTATACTGCTCCAACTACAAGCAAATAAAAGAACATGGCATATAAAATCCCGTCTACAATATGAACGCTTAACATCTTTCGTCAACAGCAGAGTTCACCATAGACCAAATATTCACATCAGGGCAGAACTTGGAAAAATCCAGTAGTCCCAAATCAATGTACACCACGTTTTCATTTTCGAATTCAGAGCCACATATAACAGCATCTACTGAGGCAATCTATAGAGAGCCATGTCTTGTTTTAACATTCCTGCCAAGTTCATTCGAATATGCCGCATTACGATGGAGAATGCGCACTGCTTTGACAAAATCGAGACCTTCAATATAAGAAAAGGACTTAAACAAGGCGATTTTTTCAACATCGTTCCTGAAAAATTGTGTGAAACTTCCAAGCCAACCCCAGAAGCACCATTTTTCAAAATTCTCGTTGGCATAGACAGGAATGGAGGTAGGTCGGCTTAGATGGGTAGGTCACCATGAACACATGGACACCAGCGCCTGGGCCCGGAGAGTTTTCGACTCCAATTCAGGGGTACCACTCGGCAGAAGACGACCTCATCTTCTGTGGGGCACACAAGTGGAAGGGCGCCTCACACAACTTCATATGTGCAACTGGAGGCAGCTGGAAAAAGACCGCGTAAGCAGAAGAGACTTGTAGTAGTACATTTTCTCTAAAGTGAAAGAGAAATGCGGTCTAGATGCGATGTTAGTGGAAAGAGATTCACTCCCGGCACCACATAACATAAAAACTTTCTCTCCGTAAAGTATCGGGTCAAAAAACAAGAAGATGAACACCAGAACCAGGAAAATCTTGTCCACATGGTCTTTGCAATATGTGACAGTTCCATAAAGCGGTTGAATGACCTTAAAGGTTACATCAACTACCGATTCGAAAACTGCCGAAAAACTTATTTCCAGGAACATTCAGGAAATTATGGAACACTACTGCTTCCACTATCAGAGCATTCGATGGCTCTGCAGGAAAAAAAACAAGTAGCAGTGCAGATAGTAGCTCGTACAACAAAGAGTAGACCTGAGGGCCACTCTTTCGACCACATATTCGATGTGGCTAAATATGCTGCGAAATGTCTAGGTTTCCTCAAACGATGTAAGAAATACCTTTCGCCTTTCTGATTTGGGCTCAATACATAAGGCATTCATCCACCCAAAATTGAAGTACAATGCACACATCTGGTCTGCCGGATAAGATTCAAAACCGTGCGATGAAACTCATAAGTGATACTAATATCACTCAAACAATGGACACTCTCGAACACCGACGTAATGTCTCGTGTCTCACTCCGTTTTATCGCCAGTAGCATTCCGCCCCTTCAAACTTTTAACCGTAACACCCGTCTCGCTATGAATGCTGATCAGTATATCCTCAAGTCCACTTTCGGACATATGTACACTGAAATATCGTGATTCGTTCCTTAGCCGAACAACTCGCTTGTGGAATGCCCTGCCGTGCTCTCTATTTCCTAGTCATTGTAATCTTCAGACATTTAAAACCAACGTACAATACATCGGTACATATCTTTCTTGACTCTCTAATTTTCCTTCGCCCGCGCCGTGTGCACATATTTACAAAAAAAAAATACGACCGGCAACAGCGTTGTATTTTCGGTGAGGGGGCCTTAGAAAAGCTAGAAGAACATCCGCTTTTCTTTCGAAAAATTGTCTTCAGAGACGAAGCTCATTTCTGGTTGAATGGGTACCTATCTATGTTAATAAGCAACACTGCTGTATGTGGTCCGATGAGCAAGGTAATACAAGAGCTGCCAACGCACCCGGAAAAATGCACAGTTTGGTATGGTTTACAGTCCGCCGGAATCATTGGCCCGTATTTTTTCAAAGATTACCGTGAGGACAATATTACCGTCAATGGCGCCCACTATCGTTCAATGATTTCGAACTTTTTTTTGCCCAAAATGCACGAGCTAAACCTAGCTCGTTCCAGCAAGATGGCGTTACACGCCACACAGCACGCGAATCGATGGACCAATTGAGATATGAGTTTGCTGAGCAATATATCTCTCGTTTTGGACCGGTGAATTGGCCGCCTATATCGTGCGATTTGACGCCTTTAGACTATTTCTTATGGGGATGCGTCAAATCGCTCGGAAGACAAACCTTTGCACGTGTTATTAGCGAGATACCAACCAATACGCTCGAAAAAGTGATTCAAAATTGGCCTCTCCGATGGGCCTACGCATTATATGTATTAAATTTGGATTAAATTTGGTGGGGACTAACGCCCCCAATTTATTTCGCTTAATACAAGCAATTTTTTATACACCAAGTGGAAAACCTATCGAAGTCTGCTTGAAGGAGAATAGAGTCTTGGGGTGAAGAAATAGTAGGCCTGTTTTATTCAAAAGTGCGTATCCACTTTTCCAAAAAAAAACTCAAACTCACTTCTATACTCATTTTTATCTCGCGGATATGTTCGCAGTGTTGGTTTCAAAGTAGTTTTTTCCTTAATATTTTCTCCGATAAACTGGAGCTTTGGTGGCATTTTGAAAGCAGTTTTGAAAGGAAATACTCGTAAGCGCCTTCACATACATTAATTTTAAAAAAGGTTCAAGTTCCAAAGGTAGAAGAAAACTAACTATTTTTTCCAAGTGTAAAAATCCCAAAAGAACGTTCATTATTGACTTGCTCTTCCAAAACATATGCTGATCCACGAAAACATCCCAGAATAGGGAGAAACGGGATGCTGCCAACCATCAGGTAACGAATAAATGCCCTCTAGTTGTATGATGCGACATCTATAATTCAAATCTTTCGTAAATCTATCCTCACTTCTGAAAGTGAACTAAATTATACTCACTTTTGATTTTGTTTTTGTTTCGTGTGGAAAAGTGGCTAAGCACTTTTGAATAAAACACGCCTAGTCTTGGAGAACTTAGTGGCGTCGGCGTAAATGGATAAGGTACAGTGATTAATAATCCTGTCAAGATCGTTTATACATCGTTAAAATGAAAAAGAGGGGACCTAGATGGCTGCCTTGTGGTACACCAGAAATGGCTAAAAACGGGATTGAGAAGACTGACCTAAAGTGAAGGCTATAATAACGGTTCTCCAGATAAGAAGATACCCATTTTAACAATATGGGGTCAAAACCGAGGGAGGACAATTTGAAAAGAATCAATTGATGTGATATTTTATCGAAGGCTTTAGTGATAACATCGATTTCGTTGGCATTTTCTAGGGCTGGAAGCGCAAGCGAATTCAACTAAATTTGTAGTAGTTGATCTACCTTTCAGAAATCCATGCTGACTGGGTGATATAAATGGCTTTCACTGAAAGCTTAGAACTTCATATAAAGTACTTTCGAACATTTTAGGTATGTGAGAAAGCTTAGCAATGGGACGGTAGTTGGTTACTTCACTCTTTGATCCCTTTTTGTGAACCGGGGTTTTGAAAGAGGTCTTCCAAATTTGAGGGAATTCTCCTTGTGTGCGGGACAGATGAAATAAGGAGGAAAGTGGGTGGGGAAGATTGGAGGCACGCTTTTTGAGAAATAGTGCTGGTAGCCCGTCTGGTCCAGGTAAAAATTCATCATTGAGATTTTGTAACTTTTCTTCGATAAGGGCAGAATCAAAGGATTGAGAGAGAGAGGGGCCAGTGGAGAAATTGGGAAGGTACTTGAAATATATGGGGTCAGGTACGAAGAAGGTAAGAAGAAGTCAGCAAATGATTATTTGAAAAAGTTTAAAAAGGAGTTGGCAATAGAATGTGGGTCTGTCGAAGATATGTTATCGAAGAGGAGAGAGCGGGGGATAACCGTCTGATTTTCTTCTGTAGTTTACAAATAGATAAAAAGTCTTAGGATCGTTGATAAGGTTGGTCTGCGCTGTGTCGAGAAAGCAGTGATAGAGGCAGTTATAGAGCTTGGTGAATTGAAAGTAGGTTCCAGGATAGTTAGAGTAATCATAATAAGAACTGCTGCGAAGAAAAAATGCCCGTAATTTGTTTCTTTTGTTTCGTAAAGAGCGAAGTCTTCTGTTATACCAGGGAGGGGAAGTACGAATAGATGATGTTTTATGCCGAGAAAAGGGGACGTAAAGAGAAATGGAATTAAATATTTCACTATAAAAAATGAAGACAGCATCAGATAAGGATAGGTTGGTAGAATTATAAGAAGACTTACTAAGATAGATATTGATTTTGCTAAAACTAGCTTTCTGGAAGTTGCAAGAAGAGAGACTAGGAGAAGAAGTGGTGAGTTATGAGAAATCAGAGAAGAAAAGGAGGGTGAAAGTTAGAGATAGTTGATTGCATTAAGGTACAAAACGTTACTGTGGAGTTAATGGGGTCGCTTCTGAAAATAATGCCTAGTTGCCTAGCGATGGAATTAGGGGCTCCATTTACTTGGCATAGGATTGAGTCAGTTATGCTCTCAATGAACAGACATTCCTTGGATGAAATAGCTTTTAACGGGGTAAAAAATAAGTGATCATCCGATGAAATCCACTTCAACAGGGGCAGATTAAAGCCACCAAAGATAAGGATATCGTTGATGGAATCACTTAGGTCAATTAATTGGTCAATCACTGTAATAGCAAGGTTGTAGAATCCGATAGATTGAGCTGATAGAATGTAGCAACAATGTACAGGGACCTATTGGGAAGGGTTATTTTAATTGAAACAAATTCCAATTTAACAGAAGAAGAGAAGGCGATGAGAGAAGCGGTGAGTTTATTATGAATAGCAAATAGGACACCTCTGCATGGAGAATCAACTTTAGGGAGGCCAAGATCTTTAACCATAGGGAGAGAGTGATCGTCATCTCGGAAAACATTATAAGAAGGTGGGAATAGCTCCTGGCTCTTTATATCGGGAATCAGGTTGATTTCTGTAACAGCATAGACCTCGAAAGAGAGGCCACGAGATTTAGACAAAACAGCACGAGATTTAGAGCACAAGGCTTCTTACGTTTTGATAGTAAAGTGTAAGAGGTAGTTTGTTGCATGGAGGAGTACGGAAGTGTAGTTGGGATTCAGGCAAAGAAGGCAAGTTAGGAACGAAACAATTTATCATGGTTAGCTCGGCTGCGCTAAAGGTAAGAAGCTCTTTTAGAGTATATATAGCTGCGGAAATCAGCGCGGTCATCCGCAACCTTTTGGAGAGGTGTGTTGAAGATTTCGTGGTACCTGTTGTAAAGTCTCCTGAGACTGATCATATCTGTAGGAAGGCCTTCCTGTTGGATGGAGACCATGACACTTGTTTTGGTTTTTTCCTCAAAGCAAACAGAGTCGGATTTATCGTAAAGATATGCGAGAATTCGCATTCTCTTGGGTCAATTTAACGTTAGGTGATAAAAGGGGATCAAAAATAGGGACAGGGGCCAGTGAAACCGAGGAAGAAGGCGAGCTAGATGAAGGATTTAATATATGAGAGCTGATAAAGTTTGGATATTTGGCTCCTGTTGCAAGATCGAAATTGGGAAAGCATTTGTTAGTATTCATAGGAGGGGGTGTGGGCGGTTGAGTAGTGGCAGTATCAGGGGTAGGGGTTAAATTACAACAAACCCTTTGGGGCTTGGATGGAAGAGAGGTACTTAGTACTTTTGTGGGGAGACGTGAACGGAGTTGCTTAGGGATACGAGTATAGACAGGAGGAGAAAAGTTGGGAAATATTTTAGTTTTAAACCTCCAGTTGGGGTCGGGTTTAGGATGTGGATGAGGAATGGGTCTGGGTGATTTATTATTAACTTTAGATGAGACGTTGCTTCGTTGTGTTTCAATGCAGCTTTCCGAGCTTGAGGTTGATCTGGGAATTCCGTTTGTTTTTTGTGGTGAGATGTTGGGAATATTGTGCAATGGCTGATAGTGATGCTATACCCCTTTTTGAACAATTCAGAAATCCAAGCAACATCTGCCTAATTGAAGTGTTGTAACTGTTGTGCGGTAGGGAATGCGTGGGAAGACCATCGATTTTGTGACATACTCTTTCAGTGAGGTTTTCCAAATCAATCAACACTGTTCTATTCGTAGTGAGTTCATCATTAAGCTCATTGATTTTACCGAATACAACGTCAAGCATGGACTCGCAATGCTTTGTGAGTTGATGATTGTTTGTTGCAGGTTCGAGATGGAGATTGCATGTGGATGATTGGAGGTGAATATCTATATCTTCCCGGAGAGAGTTTGGCGGAATTACATGTTTTCTTGTTGGAATCTATCATTGCGGAACCGATTGACATAAAATCACTCAACACTGCATCAAGGTGGCGGTTGGATGTTTCTTCGTTTCTGGATCTTGCACTTTCAAATTCAATTAAACGTGCAATTTGTTTTTCAATGCTATGACCGAAGTCGTCCGCACATCTTACACTTTCTTCAAAGATTGATAGTTTTTCCGTATGATTTTAGTCACTGAGAGAGATACTGATGCACTTATCACAGAAGAACAGCAGATTTTCCGAGAACTCTTTAACGAAGACCGTGTGTCTTTTATTTAGGTCAACACAAATACCATGGAATATTTTGCTGCAGATCCTCTTACAAGCAACAAAGTCATCGTTATTGTTGTTAATGGAGCAGTGGTTTATCCACAAGAATACATGACGAAGACCAGGAAAACAAAGAGAAAATTGTGGTGAAAACAAATAAAAAACTGCACTAAACGCACTTTCGCGAAATGAACAGACTAGTAGGTCAACAACAAGAAGGGCGAGTCAGCGATATAAAGTTTTGGGTGAGAAACTAGGTTATAGGATTGATTGAACTGGAATAAGCGAAATAGGAAATTCACAATTATGGAGTAAAGTAAGAGGGCGACCGAACACAGTGGCGGTTTGAACTCAACGTAGCTCCAAAACTCAAAAACGCAGATGCGGAATTGTGTCTGAATTTTGCTCCCCAGCAGCATTAATACAATAAAGCCTCGTCTAATTGTGTAATTTTCATCTAAATTCATTTAATAAATTCATTTTTTATCGTTAATAAATAATATGTCCCGCCGCGACTGCACACAAGACAAAAAGTCAATCAAAACATTTCTTGGAGAATTCTGCAAAACAGATGATGATGGCAAGAAGCACTTCGTCTATGCTAACAAATTGGTTAAAATAGCTCACAGGGAACAGGTCCTTGTTACAATTGACTTAGACTACCTGCAAGATTTCAATGAAAGCTTGGCTGAAGCTGTGGTAGGCAACAGCCAACGCTATGCCACCATGTTCTCAGATGTCATTATGGAAATCTTTCCCAACTATAAAGAGAGGGAGGTCCATGCTAAGGATGCATTAGACGTGTACATCGAGCATCGTTTGTTGATGGAATCTCGTACCCGGAATCAAATGGAAATGCGCGACGAGAGGAATCACGTCCCCAGTGAATTGATGAAGAGATTCGAAGTGGACTTCAAGCCGGCATCCACTGAGAAGACCTTTTTCATTCGTGAGATCAAGGCTGAACACATTGTGAAACTTGTAACAGTTCGTTGTATTGTGACGCGCTGCACTGAAGTCAAACCAATGATGGTCGTAACTACATATACCTGCGATCGTTGTGGTTCCGAAACTTATCAGCCAGTGAACTCACTGTCGTTCATGCCTGTACAAGATTGCCCCTCAGATGATTGTCGAGTTAACAAGGCCGGTGGTCGGCTATATTTCCAAACTCGAGGATCAAAATTCATCAAATTCCAGGAGCTTAAGATCCAGAAACATAGCGATCAGGGATCAGGACATATTCCTCGTACACTAACCATCATGTGTCGCGGAGAGATTACTACACAAGCACAACCCGGAGATCATGTGTGTATTTCGGGAATATTTCTACCACTCATGCGCTCAGGGTTCAGGCAATTGATTTCAGGACTTTTATCTGAGACTTTCCTGGATGCCTATCACATCAGAACACAGAGATCTCTGAGAAGGAATCTGATCTCACAGCCGACGAATTGGCCGAGCTGGCACAAGATGACTTCTATGAGCGTTTGGCAAGCAGTTTAGCTCCTGAAATTTATGGTCTCTTGGATGTCAAGAAAGCATTGCTTCTTCTGCTGGTCGGAGGTGTCGACAAGTGCACAGATGGAATGAAGATTCGTGATAACATCAACATTTGTTTGATGGGATATCCCGGTGTGGCAAAATCTCAACTCTTGGGTTACATCGGTCGTTTAGCTATTCGCAGTCAGTACACCACTGACCGAGGTACTTCTGTTGTCGGTCTTACTGCTGCAGTTATGGAGGATCCACTCACTGGAGGGTGATGCTTTGGTTTTGGCAGATCAGGGTGGCTGCTGCATTGACGAGTGCGATAAAATGGCTGACAACGATCGTACAGGTATACACGAAGTTATGGAACAACAGACCATTTCCATTGCCAAGGCGGGCATTATGACAACACTCCACGCAAGAGTTTCCATCCTTGCTGCTGCCAATCCAGCATTTGGTCGTTATAATCCGCGTCGTACAGTCGAGCAGAACATCCAGCTACCAGCTGCAATTTTGTCGCGTTTCGATTTAATGTGGCTGATTCAAGATAAACCCGATAGTGAGAATAATCTTCGTCTAGCTAAGCATTTTACTTTTGTTTATAGTCACGGCACTCAACCCCCAACTAAAGTAAAGTCATTGGATATGAATCTCATGCGGCGTTACGTCAATTTGTGCAAACGCATGAATCCCACCATCCCTGAGGAATAAACTGAATACATTGTTGGTCCTTACGTAGAACTCCGTCGTGAAGCTGGAAACCGCAAAGACATAACTTTCCCTTCAGCTAGGAATTTGTTGGGGATCTTACGTTTGTCAACTGCTTTGGCTCGTCTGCGCGTCTCAGACACTGTAGAAAAGGATGACGTGGCAGAGGCTCTCCGTTTATTGGAAATGTTCAAGGATTCTCTGAATCAAATCCATGAACATCAAAAGGGACACATTCCAAACACTTCTGATAAAATCTTTGCACTTGTTCGCGAACTGGCCGGATCGAGTAAGACAGTTAAAATCTCTGATGTCATGGATAGATGTACAACAAAGGGTTTCAAGCCAGATCAAGTGGATAAATGCATTGAAGACTACGAAGAGCTTAACGTTTGGCAAGTGAACATGAGCCGTACGAAGCTGACATTTATATAAAACCTGAGATGCAGGTTCTAGTTTTTACGTTTCCGTTTTATGTTTAACACTTTTATAAAGTTTTTTAATTAATAAAAGTGTGATTGGAGAGGGAGCCTGTCTGTCTACTGTATGACACTGCAAGTGATGACCAGAGAAGTAACGCGAGCAAATCGTCAGCCATGTGGTGGGAACAATTTGCCATTATGCCACACGACAAGTGCCGCTGAATACTGCATTGACATATCACACGCTTTTACTTATGGTAGTTTATGTGAACTGGAAGCGGTAGGGCAACTCCTTCCATGGGTCTTTGAAGCTTACCGTAACGTACCGTAACGGTGAATTGACAGACAGGAATTTGACGGATTTGGTCAGCTCCTTTTTAAAGAGTGTTCAATTGAGCTTTCGAGGATTTCTTCTTTTAAACAAGGTCAGGAATTCGCATTCAGTTGGGAATTTAATGTAGCTTTGGTCTGAGTACTTCAGATAGCAATATTGCTAACTCATCTTGGCAATGTTTAAGAAAAAAAAAAATTTGGAACGGAGCCTAGGTTGTATCCAATGAGGTCAAACAAAAGTTTTAAGTCCAGGAGATGGCAGTGCCTCCTGTCCCAGGAATTTGCGGAGTGTTAGTAATTGAACCTCCCAACTACCTATAGAGGAAGAAAAGGTCTTGAGCAGTCTAAAACAATTGTTAAAATATTACGAATTCAAATAGAAAAGCAAGCTTTCTGCATCAAAATACACTATCTAACCATGCTTAGACTTATAGAATGGCCTGATACCTCGGCTAGCTAATCTCTAAGGTGTTCCTGTAAGGTGTTAAAATAAACCCCTTTCTGCTTCACTTTCAGATGATTTTCTAAAGCTTGACCGCGATCAAATCTCGTTGTCATGGGTACAATCAATTGACATAACTTAACGTGATACTCTTTTTTTTTAATATTTACTCACTGATATATGGCTTCCTGCATCTCCTTTGTAAGTTGATCCAAAATATACGACACAGAACCAGTAAATGCTCCACCAAAGCCGACAATTTTCTGGAATTCTTTGCTCCGATCCACTTTAACTATGGTAGTTGTCTCGCCAAAGAATAGGTCGATGACTTAATAAGAAAAAAAAAATAAATATTACACACTACTTTTAAAGTTTAGTTTAATACTAACAGTCTTCTATAAATTTTACAGGATAGGCCGCATCTTTAACCACTAGGGAATTATTAGAAAATTTCCCATTTTTTGTAGAAAATCTTAGGCCAGCCTATAAACAATATATGTACGGGTATCTCATAGTGCGCATATTGGTTTCTGAACACTCAAAAATGGCGATACTCACGGAGGAACTTGAAACTACAACAAAATCATCCGGGCTGACTGGATTTGGAGGATCTAAATAATCGCAGTAAGTAGAATTGCATACACATACAAAACCGTTGGAGACAGAACGCAATGCACAGGGTGTTTCAGAGGCGACTGTAAAGTTATTTAATTATTATTATTTTATTTAAAGTTTTAAGATTACTACGAATAAGGTTGAGCAACTCGGAATAAGTAATCTCAAAAGAGTTGTGTTTGATACTTACAACTTCCACTGAGTGCAAGGACGAATAAAGGCAGCAATATGCCAGCTAAATGGAGGGCCTCCATTTTTGTTTAGAATAAAGGTGGATGTAAGAACCGAATGAAAAACGTGTACTATCCCCGTCCGATGTTTGATCGTAACTAAGTTTTTAGAATGTTTAATAAAATAACCATGCTACACCAAACGATATACCTTAATCGTTTTACGAGTAATAATAAGTGGATATTAAGAAATTGAGGTTTAATTAATCAAGATATAACGTTCCATAGCTTATTTGAAAATAGAGATGCTATTCGATATTGATATTTACTTTGTCGTGTAAACAATAATTAATGAAAGCAGTCGGCTAGGGCAATTAACCCTATTCTGAGTAATATTAAGAAAAAAAAATATATACATGCATATATATATGAATAAAAAGCGTTTAAACGTAGACGGACGAAAGATTTATCATCTGTTTTCGTCTCCGTTTTAACTCCGAAGTCCTCTTAGCAAAAGGCATTGCACGACAAATTTTTGAAAATGTGGTTCAGTTCACATAAAGATGATTTAAAGTCTCCCCTAATACATGGGCCTAACGTCCGACCAAGAGATGACTTTGTTAAGAGCATGCATGAAATCGTCTCTAAAATATGACCGGATGAAAGCATGCCAGATGAATGGTACCTCAGTAAAATGGATCTTGAGGTAAGCAGAATATATTCAACTAAATAGACATTAGTTTCCTCAACGTATATTCTGTCATACTACATAATCGTCTAACACCTTTTGCCAACCTACTAATTGGCCCATATCGGTGTAGTTTCACGCCTGGAGAGTTAAGCATCAAGTAGATTTTTGTACAATATTACCAGAGAGTGCATTCTAAATCGACACCCCCCACCTACAGGAAGTTATACCCGGATTTTGTATCCCTGCATAACATAGTTTGCTGTCTCCGCTGAGAAAGAAACCTTGCTCCGATGCCTTTGATGCTTCCAACAGCGCAATCAAATGCCATGGAATTACTTCAACATTGTACACTAGAAGCAAAATCTTAGAAAAGTCTGCACAACTACTTCCCTATGGGGGAGGTAGATATTACTGGCTGCACATACCTTACTGTTTGTTACGTCCTAGCTCTCGGACGACCAAATTAGAGCCCTATAAAAAATTAATCCTCCCAGTTATCGTTCTCATTGCCGCAGAGGAATGGACCTTATCAAACAATTTTTTCAAGAGAAGAGTGAACTGCTGTTTATATCGATAGAGAGTTGAGCAGGGGATTTAACCGGGACCTGTACGAGCTGTCTAGCGACGAACGGACTGTTACGTCACCAACAGAGGCTGGGAGAAAGTCAGGGCCATAAGTTTAAAGTGACCAACAGTGGTATAAATTCAGTATAGATTTCCTTGAACTTTGAAAAATCCGTTTCTTCAAATTCATGCAACATCATTGATCGAATGATATTCAGTCCTGGTGCCTTCAAAGAAGAAAAACACTTTTCCTACGCAATCTTGTATCGGGTTTTTCAACAAGGACATAACAATTTTGTATAAATAAAACACAGAATAATTTCAGGCCAGTTATCGGCCAGTTATCGGCCTGAAATTGATTCCAGGTGTAGTACAATACATGTTTTAGATTTCAGTATTTAATTCGACCTTGTTCATATGATCACCGCGATCACGTTTGTAGCCATCAATTCTTTGGAGTTGGCTCCACCACTCTACCACACATATCGGCCGGAATGTTGGCAATTTCGCATTCGATATTGCTTCTGAGCTCCGCTAGCATTGTTGGCTTGTTGGCATAAATCAACGATTTAACGTAGCCCCATAAAAATAAACTAATCAGCGTTAAATTGCGTGAGTGAGATGACTATTCGACAGGACCATTTTTCGAGATTGCACGATTATCGAACTTCTTTTTCAATAGACCAATTGTTTTACCAGCTGTGTGGCATGTGTCACCATCTTGTTGGAACCACATATGTCTGATGTGAAGTCCATCCAATTCTGGCCAAAAATAGTCTTCCAACATGGCACAATAGCGAACTCCATTGACTATGACGTGGCGATCATTTTCATGGTAAATGCAATGGAGTCTCTTGAGGCACATGTGAGTTTTGTTGCTGTCAATAACGCATATTTTGCTTACTGACGAGGCCATTAAGCCACAGAATTTGTCTTCAAACGGCAAAAACCTAAACAATCTCCCTGGTGGAACATGCAGTGTTCTTGCAAAAGCCAAGCAGGTCTTTTAAGTTCGTGCCGTCTATAGCATTTCCTCTAGGTTTTCGAAAAAGTATTTCCCTTAAAATTTTCTTCGACTACAGTATGTGTGTTATGTCATCAACACCTTACAGATCAACCCAGAATCTGCAGATATCCGTATCTGACAATTTGGGTGTTTTGGCGTATGTTACATCCGTAGGAGACAGTGTCATGTCAGGATTCCTATTACTGTCCTAAGCTTATCCCTGTTTAATTTTATTAACTTCCTATATCTTTTGCCGTCAAAATGTGGCCAAAGAGCCTTGGATACCATGTGCCCTTCAAGACTTAGCCACCTTAGGTTGGTAGTTTTTGCGATTTTTTCCTCGATTGTGCCCCTCACGATGCAAAGGGGTGCTTTGATATTGGGAATCTCACTATTGTCGAGTATCCCTCCTTTTCTTGCAATCACATCCGATTGTGCATTTCCTTTAATACCGCAGTATCCTGGCACCCAACACAGTCTCACCCGGTTCTGACTGCATAGTGCCTTGAGCACTGTGAGACAGCCCCTGACTGTATCAGAGTTGATGTTGATTGATTCCATTGCCTTGAGTGCGGCCTGACTATCGATGCAGATAGCGATATCTCTTTCGAATACCAATCTCATCTGCATTAGATCAGCGGCACGGAGAACATCCAGAACCTCTGATTGGAAGACACTGCTTGCGTCCGGTAGTCTTATAGACACTCTTAGTTCTGGGTCTACTGAGAAGATATCAGAACCTGTTCCTTCCTCTGTTTTTGAGGCATCTGTGGAGACTGCAATTTCATTTGATCTTATTATTGCATTTTGGTTCCTAGTCCTCCCTCTCAGGATAAATTATATCATATGGGATGTCGAAGTCGTCCAAGGAATGAATTTCATCAGTTAGAATTGAGTCCGTTAGTACCGTGCCATGTCTGAAAGTAACCCAGATTAGTGAGTCGTGTCGCACTGTTGTCAGCAAGTTTTTTGATCTGTAAATCAAAAGCAGTTCCGTTTTGAAAGGGTTGGCCTTGAGACCACAGCTTTTTGCCCAAGTGCTGATCGTCTTCAGGTCAACCTCGATAATGTCGCTTAAAATATTTAAGTATTTTCTGTGCACTATAGTATTATAACCACGTCATCTGCGTATGCCGTGGCACTTATACCCATTGTACCAAGCTTTTTGAGGATGTCATCGATAACTAGCACCCACAGGCGTGGTGATTTGACTTCCCCCGGAGGGATTCCCCTGGTTACACACATTCTAACCGAGCTTTGTCCAATAGAACAGTTTGTTTTCCTACTTGCAAGCATGTTGCAAACCCAGTTTGTAATGCCCTGTACAATGTTAGCTTCTACTAGAGCATCTTTAATGACTGTGAACTCCACGTGCATTTCAAGCTGACCGAAGTGTAGAAACTTCTCTATTTTCCCCACCACTATGTGCAGGGGGGTTTCCACGAATTTTCCTTTCATATATGCATGCTGTGACTCAGTCAAAAAGCCATTACTGGATCTGTTCGTAATGTGAATCTCCAATAATCGCTCTAGGGTTTTAAGCATAAATGATGACAGACTTATCGGTCTGAAATCTTTTGCTGTTGTATGCCCCTGTTTGCTAACTTACCAACTTTACTTACCTCCAAGCTATTGGTATATACCCTGTTTTTAAACTGTGTTGAAGAATTTCCATAAATTTTAGCATAATCGGAAGAGTACTATCCGGACCGGGAATTTTAACAGCTTAAAGGACTGAGTTGCCCACCGTAATTTTTTCCTATTAATGAGAACACCTATTTCCTCTTCGGAGAGAGAGATATCAATTTTCCTAGTGTGCCGTAGCATGTCAGGGTCATCTGATAATATGGATCCAGGAAAGTGGGTTTCCACTAATTTTACCAGAATCCCTTGGCTACTGTCAGCCCGGCTTCCGTCATTTTTCCTGAAGTAGCTAGGAACACCAGCTTCCTTCTGAAAAGCTTCGCCCTATTATGGAGTTTCCTAACCTCATTTCTTTTAAACCTATCTCCCTATTCCACCATTTTGGTTGAGCAATTTTAGGAGTTCTGTTACCCGGCCAAGCTTTCTCGAAAGCCATTGTTATCGCCTTATTAGTATTTTTTACCGCCCTGTTTAAGTTAACAATATTACCGCAGCTGATTGATTGGGTATCCAGGTGTATATTTACCGCTTCTGTATACTTGACCCAATCAGTCTTCCTATGATTTCTTTGAAAACTATATACCTAGTTCTGAAAGTTCACCTTGAAGCTTATCCATCGGTGATCCGACATTGACGCTTCGCCGACTGCTCTCTATTCTCTTATTTAGAACCCTTCTGTATTTGTAGCAAGGCTGATATCTATCGCCTGCTTCCTATATTTCACCATAAAAGTGGATGAATTCAATCTGTTACAAATATTGGTGTTGGAAGATAAGATAAAATCGTACAAGCACACTTCTCTTGAGTTGATATCGCAGCTTCCCCATTGTGTATGATGGGCCATTGCATCACAGCCCAGTACCAGCATCCAACTTTTCAGCCTTTCTAAGTCCAAATCCATCGCTTCATACCAGGAAGAGATTTCCCACGCTTTGGAATACAGGGACTGGTCAAATGTAACGAACCAAGTATACTGGTGTAATGACTCACATTCTTCAGAGAATCAGTTAAGAGATCAATCAAAATTGTGTCGTAATCACTCTGTGGAGCATGAGTAAAGGGGAGTTTCGCTGTTGCTTGTTCCATGAATCCACTCCAGCCTAACATACGTTAGGCAGGTTAACCCATTTTCCATATGGCCACAATAAGTCTGAAATGAATGGCATAATCACTTTCGAAACCGCACGATCCAATAGATGATAATGTCTCTATTAATCGCCGAGATCCATGCTTTTGTAACAAAAATTCTGCTACTCCGACCTGTAATGAAGATAAGAAAGATTTCAGCCATTTCTCAAGAGACGCACGTTTATTTTTCAAAATCACATCGTTTAGGAAAATGCGTAAAGTTTCAGGCATATCTGACTCAACATCTTCAAAAAAAATTATCTGATGGAGGATAATGTTTTGTCTTGTAGATCCTAGAGCAAATATCCTCTATAACTTCTCATTATTGTATCGTTTGTATTCGATGTATGTCGAATACATCGTGAACCACTATCGTTCTAAGTTCCACCAAAAGTTTATCCTTGTTGTACTTCCTTTTAATACTTGACTTACAAAAAGTCTCCAATTCTTTTTCCTTCACTTTAATCTCTTCACTTTCTCGCAATGGATTAGCACAAATAAAACTCACTTAAAAGGGCGGTCTATACACTGCTTACTGGCGTCGTGAATAGGGACCTCCTGCACTTTCGTACCTCTCGAAAAAGTCAGCGGTTTTTCAGTTGTCCCTCCACAGAAAAAACCGTTGACTACAATTTTATAGGTACTTACCTATATGATTATATGACACTAAGCATAAGGGACACCATGCAGTTGAGCATGTCCTATATGTGTCATCATACATACAAGCATGGTGATTTGAAGATTTTGATAATCTTTCCTTACCTAGCCAGTTAGATATGACTTTGATTTAATTGGGTTTTACTGGGTATCTCATCGAAGGTGCTCATAACGTTAACACGCATCCACAAAAACCGAATGATTACATTCATGATCTTAAGGCTCTTATGTGGACTTCAGAGCTCTTCAACAAACTATTTTGTGTGATAATCTGATCCAGCCAATATCTGCTCCATATTTTCGCACTTGGTCTTTTGGAATCCATCACATATAGCTGTAGGGAATTTTGCTGCTTCGCTTTGGACATATTGGACAGATGGGAACAGCAGTTTTTATATAACTGCCACTATTTTCGTGACATCTGTGTTGAACCTCAATTTAAACTGCATTAGCAACTGTATCTTTCGGCCTTTTAAATAACATTTTCCTGAAACCCCCATCATCAGAGGATGACCTTTCGGACTACGAGGGTGTGATAGAGTATTTTTCCTCCAGATTGTTATGGTGTGATTTTTGCTCCAATTGCTGGCAAATTATACTGTCCTGCCGCCATTAATCTTTTTCCGACGCTAATTACAAACCTGAGGATAGCGATGGTGTTGACTCTGTGGCCTTAAATTATCCTTTTTATGCGCATATATAGATACATACAAAATAGGCAGAAAAGACCTCTATGATGAGGTACAATTTCATAGCAAAAATTCCACACTATCTATTGACAGAATATATACACCAAACTGAATTATGTTTGGCAATTTGTCAAGGACTTATACAGAAATTATATCCCAATACAATATGTCAAATTTACTACAACCGCCAACTGTCCAAACCACCAACAAATCTACCTCTCCTTCTTATTTTTCACATCAACGCCTTGAAAAGATTTCGCACATCCGGTCAATTATCCTATTTCAGTGGCTTGCCTACTTCACTAAGATACTTTACTTAGTCCTTCATCCATCAGTACCCTTCAGAGCAACAGATTGTAATTTACAACTTGCATTAATTTGTGGCTGCCCGTTAACGCAGACATGCATCGAGCGTAAATTTCACAAAAAGCTTTTCACCACATATTTGACCCAATTGGGTTCCGCTTTTCAACGCCCATAAGGAAAAACGTATACTCATCCTACGAAATCACCTCATTGAAAAAAGAAACGTCACAACAGTACGCCATTTACTGGATACAAACAGTTAAAGAAAAAATCAAAAAGCTATGTCACATTGCAACCTTACATTATTATGCAGCCAATCTGATCCAAGTGGTCTGATGACTAAAATGTCTGACAACTAAAAAATGAGAGCAATAAGCTAAATTTCTTACATCCACAATTAATCTGTCAAATTTTAAATGACAGCTGTCAAAAAATGTACGACCAAGGCAGGAAACTGTACGCATAGAACTAAATCGCCTCAATTTTCTTAACTTGTATTCGAATAAAAATAAATTAGGTTACAATCAACGGTAATCTAACATAACACGTGGCGCCCTATAACACTTAAAAAGTTATGTTCGTTTTACGAGCCTAATAAAACTGAATACACAGTATGAATTGTAGGATAATACCATCCTGCCTTGCGCTAAGCAGGTTGCGGACACTAGGCAAAAACAGTACTAAGCGAAAGCGGAAGGACCACTAAACCAAACAACAACGCTACCATAGCTCCAACACCGACACAAACACCGACACCAACACTGACTGCAGCAACAACATCAAGAGCACTGTTTGATTGATATCCATTGAAACCCATCGACTGGAATAAAACAATTACACACCGGAGTAATGGATATTCGTAGTTTAAAATTTCGTTAGGATCCTTTGTTTATTTTTATGCTCTTGTCTCTCTATCGGCCATCGAAACGAGGAAAAGGATTTTTCAAGCAAACATCCAATCGCCGCATAAACATACACACATGTGTAAAGAAATACACCCAAACAAACACGGCCATGTAGTTGTGAAGCAAAGTGACTTTGGCTTCATATCGTTTCACACCAGTTGAACAGGCAACCGAAACAACATGCCATCCCGCGAGAGTTATTTTCAAATTGAAAATTTTAGTCGCAGACTTTCGGTAGCACATTTCAATTAGTTTTGAATTTATTTTCAATTTTTTAAGGATAAAGGGTTCCATTTCATAATGGAATATCCCTTCGCCTTGATATTAGTAGTCCTCAGCCAGTCATTAGTTTTGCACCGTTTTCAGTTTACCTAGTGTTCTCGAACGCGAGGGCTGGTATCTGAGAACCTCTTGCCTGGGGCGGTATTGTCCATTCGCTCTGGTTGCTTTAATGAGAGACATTAAGAGCGCGTCAACGAGGTAGAAGTCACATCAGGAGAAGCCAAGAGCAAAGAAAGTAAACAAGCCGGAAAACAATTGACTAATGCAGAACAAAAAAAGTGTAACAATTCATTGATTGAGAGCTCCTTGATGTCCCAATTACAAAGTTATAAAGACAAAGACAACACTCGCAGGACAGTGTGTTGAGATCTTCGCTGTATAAAACATCTTGCCCCAGCTTTTAAATGAGCCTACGCGAATCCCAGACTTTGGTAGTCATACCGCCGACACGCTGACCCTTGCTTTTAACTTCACACCCTGTCGGACAGCTGTGTCCTATCAGCTAATTTCTCGTATACCGGTAACACAGTTTGAGAAAGCATTCCTACAGGGTCTTCCAATAGGGACGTCCAAACTTTGACAGTTGATATCGGCCATATTGTTGAAGCTACATGATAAAATTGTTTTATCACAATGGGTGTTCTGTTCGCGCGACATTTCGCGCGCTTTGTCCATTTTATGGTCGCCATAATCGTCCTACCGAGAGGATTATTCGCAGTAAACGATGAGCCAACACCTGTACGTTGACGAAACGCAAGATCTGATGAAAACACCGCCGCAGACCGTGAAAATGTGCAGGAGAATCCATGTCGCTCACAAGAACTCGGCCTTTCGCAGACCACAACTTGGCGAATTTTGCGTCGTGAATTGGGCCTGCACCCGTTCAAAATTCAATTGAGCCAGGAGATGAAGGTAAACGACCATAGACAACGACGTGCGTTCGCTGAATGGGTTCTGGAGCAGTTGGAAACTGACCCTAATTTTCATCGAAAAATCATCTTCAGGGATGAGGACCATTTCTGGATGAATGGGTACGTCAACAAACAAAATTGTCGAATTTTGGACAATACCAATCCACATGAGATCTAAGAGCGTCAAATGCATCCCGAAAAAGTCATTGTTTGGTGTGCATTTTAGGCTGGCGGCGTCATCGGCCCACATTTCTTTGAGAACAACGTTGGTTAGGCCATCACCGTCCACGACGAACGCTATAGGTTGATGATTATCAACTACTTTTACCCTGAATTGGATGATGTGGACACCAACGACATGTGGTAATAGGACGGCGCTACGTGCCACACTGCTTACGCCACATTGGAGATTCTGCACGAGCGATTCGAGGACATGGTTAACGCACGTGGAGGTGATGTGAACTGGCCACCGAGATCGTGCGTGTTGATCCCGTCAGACCTTTTCTTGGGGGGTTTTCTGAAGTCGCTGGTCTATGCGAATAAGCCACAAACCACAGCGGCCCCCAAAGCCAACTTAACCAATGCCACCGATCAAATTCAGCCTGATTTATGCGCCAGAGTCATGGAAAATTAGACATTTCGGTTACCCGCCACCCAGGAAAGCCGCGGCGGGCATTTGAACGATGTTATATTGCATACATAATGGCATCGATAGGCCTTTCAAACGAATAGAAAGTCTCGAAGATATCGCACACACACTTTGCTTTATTTAAATTTAAGGATGGAAAGACGCCTTAAAAGATGGTAATACGAGGAAGCCGATTGGAGCGGATTTAACAGCTTCTTCAGGAATTGTAACTGGTCGTTATCTAGATAAGAACGATAGGAAAAAAAATTTAAATAAAGCAACAACGGTGTATATAAAATTGGTTCTGCCTGTATTTTGAAGCTACGTTCATACTATTATGTGCGGAATAACACATCACCGGTAGTGCTTCAAGCGGTCGGTCCAATTTTTGATGACTCGGTCCAATATGTGCGGCATTATTCGGGAATAGCGTGGCGGCCAAAGTGATTGGTTGTTAGCGTAGACTAAGAACTTGATGTAGCCCCATAGCTAGAGAAAATAATCGAGTGGTGTCAAATCGCATGATCGCGGGGGCCAATTGATGAACGCTCGCCATGAGATGACCCAGTCGCCAAATTTCTCCTTCACAACTACGAACGTTGCATCGCTTGTATGGCATGTGGCGCCGTCTTGTGTTGGAACCACTGAGACCACTGACGTAAACTGTGTCTCCTTCCTCATTTCGAAGGATATAAGGTCCCATGATGGCGCCATGCCATAAACGACACAAAACGGTCAATCGTTGTAGATGCATTGATGCTTGGCCAAATATTGTGGATTGCGTTCGCCCCAATAACGGAAATTTCGCTTATTGACGTAGCCGCCGAACCAAAAATTGGCCTCAACCGAGATGATTTTTTGGCCAAAATCCGGATCACCGGCCAACATCTCCAGCACCCAATTAGCGAACTCACGGCGTTGTCTATATTCGTCCGGCTTCAATTCTTACCAAATCCAACCGCAAAATATCCCGGGTTGACTCTCTGCGCTACGGCGGCTATGTTTTCTTAATTCCACACCAATCTCTGTCTGGTTGGTGGCTTAAGATCCAGAAGAGTGTGCTCATCCTCAAATTCTTCCACAGTGCGACGAATTGCCTTAATCCATGATGACCACCGACCTCACGACCAAATTCACGTTGCGTATTCACAACTGAGCCGGAATTGCGATAATATTTTTTAATAATTTCCGCGCGTTATGCAAGCGTAAAGCGATGCATGATGATACGGCAAACCTTACTGACTATTCTGACAACTGGATCACATTGGTAACTTTGACAGCTGGTGAAACTTAACAATTACAAAAACCACCACTGCTATCTGGTCACTCATTATTACGACGCGGATGCCGCTGCTGATATGATCACAAACACTATTCTCTTTAGAATTAGATCCTTTATCCCTCATCGGATAAAGAGTATTAAACCAAGAGAAAAGGCGTGGTACGACTCGAGCTGTAAGAAGGCTGCCAGGGTTGGAGAAATGTTTTTTTCGGGCCTTCAAGACCAACGACGGGTTTCCAAGTTGTGAAGTAAATCTCAACACATCAGTTTCGGTATCTCCGTCGGCTTTTTTCATCCATCCTACTGATCTACAACACTTAGTGCATCCGTTCTTGTCCATCCTCATCTATAGTGCTTTCCATATCAAGCACTAACTACGATTATGCTCCTTCACATGTTTCTAATTTTTCTTCCTGGGAAGATGGTGTTCTTCCTCTTTTTCTGGTCATAGAGCTCACAAACCACATTTGCTCTCCTATCAAGCGGCGCGGCGTTGCCTCTGCTTATATTCATTACTGAACCAGGGACGGGTGCAAAAGTGATGCCCAATCGGTTTTTCTGATGGTTGCCACTTAACTCGATGGTGCCAGCAAAGGACTTTTGAAGAGTTAACATATGTAAGCGACACTCGATTGGCAAAGGCTGTTGCAGTTGTAGCGATTGAAGCTTTTCGATGTTGCCATTACTTGTTCGGTTAGGCGATGAACAGAATATCCTCATCTAAACTTTGGCAACAACAAGGCAGTGATCCTAGTTGATGCTAGAAGAGTGATTTGTCTCATCGCAATGTTGTCAATCTATTTAACAATTTTTTTTTACCGGCATATAGCTTAGTGCCTTTATAATTGCTGAAGTGCAAACCGCGTGCGGACAGAACAATTAGAGTTGGAAAGAGCATTTTGATTGGTGTTTCGAATACTATGTACGCTGTGAGCTGATTTAGTTCCGAAGTTGACGCCTTGCATCTTCAACATATTAGGAAAATATGTTCCCATTGCGTGATGGGTCTGGTCTGTTAAAGTTGGATAGCAAAGCAAACGTCCGATTAGCTGCCTAGCTGCCTATCACCTTTGATGGTTGGTTCCTCCGAATATTGAGTTGACTTCTGTAAGTAAACCTTATGGTTTCGCTTTATCCAAATTATCTGAATTTAATGAACTGTTGATGTATCCCATTTGCCGCATTCTGATCTTGTTGTTATACTTCCTGGTTTCTAGACCGAGTAGTTTTCAGCTTAAAGAAGCTCCCCAGCATAGACAGTGATGATCGCAATTTTTTTCCTTTTAATCTTGTAATAAATGCATTGAAGTCTTGTCCAATTTGAAGTTCTACTGACGCCCTGACCATTTAAGGCCGTATATTCGCAGCGTTCTTCTCGAAAATTGCGGTGTCTTCATCGCCGATAAGATATGCTGCGGAAACGTCAAGATTATGTAACTTTAGGTTATTTAAATTTAGGTCATGTTCTGCTGATACTGACAATCTGAGAAGAATGGAGTGAACGTTGCCATCTAGATTTTAGCAGCTGTCCGTCAGGTGCGCTGTTCACGAACACCCAAGTTCAATTACGAATAAGTGGATCCTTTTCATTGAAATTTTGACCAATTTCCGGTTTGTTCTTTTAAGGCAGCGTGAATTTCATCATCGTCCATGTGGGCGAACAATTTGGCTTAGCATCTCATACAAACTGGGACCACTAGATATGTTGCCGGCCCCGTATTGCTCGTTCGACTGAGAATATCACTGCTGTGGCTGAGGACGTCTGAGAGAGTCCACAAACATCGACGAGATAGACGTTTGTTGCGTCGTATTTTGGTGAAAGGCCTGAAGATGTTCCCTTATAAAGTGCAAACCATTCAGCAATTACTGCCTACTTATCGTCAAGTGACGTTAACTTACTCCTACGCTCTGTTAAACCTGGTGCAAGAAGAGGATGAATTCGTATCTAAAATCATTTTTTTTTTAAAGAACTTAACACTCAAGTGGGTATGAATACAATGCCTCAGCATGTGCTAAGTTTTTTGGAAAATGGGATAGAGAGAGAACGAAAGAGGTTTGGGCTCCGTGGTTATTTCGCTCCATGGGTGGCATCCAACATTTAATGGGGAGACTAAATTCTTAGTGGAAGTTGGCTTGATGTTGATTTCTAGTCAACTACTTGTCTTACTTGATTTTCGTTAACTGAAAAAATGGATGATATGTCTTTCGGGTGAGGCTGGTATTCGAAAACACAGAGCCACCGAACGATTTGGAAGCCAGTCCACTACCGCTTGAGCCACGGCCATCCACAGGGTAGGTGTTAAGAGAGATAAATTGAAGTAAAGAAGGGCATTCAATATTATTAACTAAGATATAAATAACGAGAATATCGTTAAATTTTCGGTGTATAAAAATTTCTGCCGGAGGATGTAACTTCTATAGTAGGGTGACCGAAATTGGCTTGCATATTCAAGAAGGTAGGTAGGTAGGTAGGTAAAAGTGGCTGTTGGAAAGACTATCACCATTTAGGCCTATTGGCTTATGGTGATGAGACGTGGATCTATGAGTAATAGTAATAGTAATATTTGTTTATTCTGTTACAATATTTACAAGTTTAACAGAAATAACAAAAATAAGCGTTGGCTTTTGCCGTCAGCCGAGAGAAACAAATTAATAAATTGTAATTACTAAAATGCACATTTTAGAAAGTTGTGTAAAGTGTTCCAGTTTGCGCCGTTTAAGATGTTTGTGATCTCATTTCGTGATAGGGCATTTTTTCCCCAAAAGGATCTCCTGATTGAATTTAATATGGGGCACGTTCCAATAAAATGCCGGACATCCTCCTTAGTTCCCAGATTGCACAGTGTACATTCGCCTCCTCCGTTGTTTCTGTATGGCAGATAGTTCAGGTGCAAAAGTTCGCCTCTGACTTTGAATATTGTTGAGATGGACTCAACGCTGTTCCGGTCATTAAAGTAGCTGTTTTCCCCAAGTTCATGCTGTAGTATTCTGTACGTGGATCTTGATTGGCTTTGTTGAAGATATGGTCTGCAGCGTTGGTAGTCCAGTTTCCAGATGTAACGTGTAAGTTGGTATATTTTCAGGCAGCCTAAACAGTTTCTTAAGGAAGTATCTTTGGAGTTTTTTTACCTCTTCAAAATGCCAAGCCCCCCACATTTGTACTGTATAGCACATTATTGTCCTCATTACCGCCTTGAAAATCTTGTACTTCACACTTGGTGCAACATTGCACCCAGAATTTCTTTCCAGTTGCAATTAATTGCACGTTTAGATTGTTTCAGTTTCTCTAGTAGGTGTTTTTTAAAGGATGCCTGTGAGGTGACTAGAAGTCTGAGGTATTTGTATTCCTTGACTATATCCAGTTCCACGTTTCGCCAGGTCCATTTTTCATTCCTTGCGTGACGCCCCCAACCATTTCGAAAAATCAAGACTTTGGATTTGCACAGGTTCCGCATACGGCAATACTGTTGCAGCTTGTTAATCATAATTTGGAGCATGCTTGGGGTTTCCTCGAAAATTACGATGTCGTCGGCGTAGAGTAAGAGTTTTATAGAAAATCTCTCAAGAGGTAACCCGCCCGGAAGAAATTCAACTAGATGATCCTAAAATAATGAAAACAGAAGAAGACTCAAAAGACATCCTTGCTTTACTCCAGAGTTTATTTGGAACCGATTAGACAAGATATTCCCGTCCCACACCGCCGCTGTATTGCCTTCGTAAAATTGTTGCAGAACCTTTAGAGCTTTTGTTGAGACTCCTATGTTGCTGAGTTTAAGAAATACTGATCTTCTATCGATGGAGTCAAAAGCCGCCTTAAAGTCTACAAAGAAAGCGTGTAGTTTTTTTCCTCGTTCCAAGTAAATCCGAGCGATGTTTGTGAGAGTAAATATGTTGTCAATCGTGGAGAACTCCTTACGGAACCCGGCTTGCAACTCGCTTAGCAGGACGTTTTCACATATCCAGGTTGTTAAGCGCTCCAAGATAACTCCTGTAAAAATGTTGGTAACAGCATTTAGAAACGAAATCCCTCTATACATATTATAGTTTGATGGATCATTTGGATCTGCTTTCTTGAGAATCGGAAAAAATTTTCTTTTTTTGAAAGCTTCTGGAACTTCGCCGGTTGTAAATATTTAATTGTATGTTTCCGTGAGCTTCTGCAGGAAGTGGTCAGTTGCATTTTTGAAGAACTCACAAGCAATAAGATCTTCCCCTGGAGCCTTATTCAGGCGGCACCTATCTGTGACTTTTTCAACTTCCTGTAGGGTTACGGGGGAGTCTAAGGAGTTTACTTCGGAATACGGCAGTGCAAATTGTATTTCATTCCTATCCACTGGTGGATTCAGTAATTTTCGAAGTATTCCGCCAGAGTAGTCGCTTCAACCTTGATTCCTTGGACGTGGATCTATGATCTTCTTACTCATGGAACAAGTTTGAGCCTATGATGAAGCGTAGGAGACTGTTTACGTAGAGAGCTTTTTGCATGCTTGCGTATAAGGCAGTGCCCAGTGATGACACCTATGATGGTGCTGAGATCTTTCCTATTTAGAAGGATCAGACTCTTAGAGCTATTCAGATCCAGCTTTAGCCAGATCTGTTTGGTCGCTAGACATGTTGGTCCGACAATCCATCTAAGGTCTGTTCTTTTATTAGCATCCAGCTTTAATATTACTCGTAATTTGCACGTAGCGATTGGTATACCTATGCTAGACTTTTCCGGTAGAATATGGTAGGCAGAGTGGTTCCAATTTTGGCGAGTTCGTTGGCCCTACAATTTCCTAGAATATCACTGTGGTCCGGCACCCAGCAAAGGTGAAGTTTGAACTGCTCTACCATCTCGGTAAGATTGATTGGCATTCAAGGTGTGTCTTAAAATTTAATGAGACTGAATCCAGGAACTTGATAGCGGCCTAACTATCCGAAAAGATGCGGATATTCTTTGCAGATATCACGTTTATCTTCAACCAGGAAAAAGCTTCTTTGATCGCCAAAATTTCCGTCTGCAACACGCTACAGTGATTTGGAAGACGGAAAGAGAGGCTAAGATTAAGCCTATCTGAGAAAGCACCGCCACCAACACCGCTATCAGTTTTAGATCCATCTGTGTCCTCAATGCAAGCATCTTCCTTCCAGAAGGACCACGACGGGAAGCTACTTGCCTGTTGAAGATATCGTAGGGTGTCAAGTGAAACAGAATGTCTAATGCCGCGAAGGGGGTAGAATGTAGGGCTCCACTTATACATAGACATGCTGTTTTTTATTTTTTTTTTAAAAAAGAACTTAACACTCAAGTGGGTATGAATACACTTATAATGCCTCAGCATGTGCTATTCTTTGGACTCGGCTTGCTGCAGTTGACTGCATTGTCTAAGGCCGTCCACCAGACGACAACCCCGTAGGTGAGTATCGGTCTTATGACCGAGATGTATAGCCAGTGGGTCATGCAAGGTTGAAAGCCCCATTTGTTCTTAATGGCTTATTTGCAAGAGAATAAAGCTACTGTAGCCTTCTTGACTCTTTCTTGAATATAAGGTTTCCAGTTTAGTTTCCTGTCAAAAATGCCCCACCCAGTTTGGAGTTGATTATCCTGCTATTTAGTATAAGATTGATCAACTCCCCAAGTGAGTCATCTACAACTTCCAAAAATTTTGAGGATTCCTTTACCTGGGAGGATTGTTGAATGTCGATGTGTTCTTGGCTGTCCTCCTATGGTTACTCTCCTTTTTAATTCGTCTCAAGTGGCATCTGTTCATCTGAATGTGTCCTTTTCGGAATGCTTTTTTGCGTTTAGCCTTTATGACTTCTTTTTGGTTCCTTTCATGCATTTGGCTATTTGAGGAGAATTAGTATGATATTTTTTCTGTTTATTTCTAAATATCTATAGACCTTAGATTGGGTTAAGCAGGGGGTATGATGCATATGCCATCACCCAGACCCCTGAACCAAAACGGGCCCATCCCGATCCCTGTGGAACCAGTTGAATTTATCTTCTGTTGTAATGGCCAAAGATATTAATTGTCAAGTGTCAAAAGAAACTTACATGTGATTCATTGTGGAAATAGAACATGGTGGCAGCGGTCGTCACAAAAGTGTGTGATTAGAAACAAAAAACAAAAAACAACAAGTGGACAAAATGTAGCAATAATAATTAATTAAAATGATGGAGGAAAAATCATGTAAATCAACAGCAATTATGGAGAAGCAATTGCCCACACCCGTTGTCCTCAATCCACCAGGAGAATTTTCTTTTATTCCGTCCGATTGGGAAAGATGGATTGCGCGTTTTAGCAGATATAGGATGAGTTGTGGATTAAGTAAGGCTAGTGATGAAAACCAAATCAGCACACTAATCTACTGCATGGGAGAAAAGGCGGAGGAAATCTTTGAGACGTTTCAGCCATGTCCTCGCACATACAAGGTAAGTGTTGCAAAATTCAGCTCATACTTAATTCCAAAAAAGAACACAATTTGTGAAAAAGCAAAGTTTCTCAAAAGAAAACAAGGCGAGGAAACGGCCGAGAAATTTATACGGTGAATGATCTTGCAAAAAACTGCTACTGGGGTTCATGGTCGTTCTCACATTATTCGTGGGAATGAAGGATGAGGGTTTAAATGATAAACTTCAACTTGACCCGAATCTTTCTCTCGAAAAGGCGACCACTGCATTGCGGCAAGTGGAGGAATTACAACGACAAAAAAAAGATCTTACCACAATCTCAAATATATTTAAAGTTGTACGTTTTGAACGGGCTAAGAACATGCGGGACAATCCGGGAAAGAAATATAGCAAGCGGAACAGAAATGAAAAGGGCTTAGCGCAGTTTGGGAGGCGTAGGTGTTTCCGGTGCGTTTTTGTATCATAGTCTCAACAACTGTCGAGCAAAAAATCAAATTTGTAAAAAATGTAATAGAATAGGCCACAAAACAATGTAAAACTAAAGAAGTAAAGGAAGTCAATCAAGATCAATGTGTAGTAGATTTATGGCTTAATAATATAAAAGTAAAATTTAAAGTACAAAGATACAGGGCCGGATGAGTCATTTATTCCGTGGTCTATTGCGAGGAAGATTAAAAATGTCAATAAAAAACAAACAGGTACAAAATTATAAAGTGTGAATAAGGTAATAAATATTATTGGGAAAGCGGTTATTAGTTTGAGATACGAGTATAAAAAAAAACGTCTTAGAGGCAATCTACATAACAAGAGATAGAATAACACCACTTCTGGGTAAGATAGGAATCGAAAGTCTATCCCTTCTGGAAAGGACTTTCGGAGTCTCTCAAGACGGTTGGCCTTGTAAATTTAAAGACATTTTTGAAGGATTGGGCACATGCAAGGGAAAGTATAAAATTAAATTAAAGGATAATGTCAAACCATATGCTACGAGTATATTCACGTCTAGAATTATTCCCATTCATCTGAGGCAAAAGGTTCAAAAATGTTGAATATAGGAAAAGAAAAAGACGTCGAGTATATTAAAATGGTAAGACACCAAGAGTTTTATTACGTTACAAAAACAGATGACGAGGGAAAAATTAGAGAAGACAGAAGTTCGGGACAAGGTAAACTAACTATTTTAAGGGAGTTAGTATTACAACAATATCTGCATGGAATTGTGTGCTTGGAATTTTGACAGGGGCAGGTGGTGTGTTCAGTGTCATTACCCAACATAATCTCTCATTGAAGACACATCTGTTATTACTTGATTCCAAATCCAAAAAAGCTGGAACTCGAAGGGCCTTGGTAAAGATGTCCGCTAATTGCTTTTTTGTAGGTACTCGTATATGCTTTATATCGATTTGCGCTGCACTTTTTCATTCTCGGATGTAATGATATTTAACAGCTATGTCCTTAGTTCTTTTATGATATTCAGGATTTTGAACTAATTTTATGCTGCTCATGTTGTCACAGTACAAAGTAGTAGGTCCATTAATAGGTACACCAGGCTCCTTCAAAAATGTACGATGCCACATTTCCAGCCATACAAGCTGATATGTATACTCTGCTTCAGTTAAGGAAAGAGATACTGTTTTTACTTTTCGTTACAGCAGGTAACACAGGATCCGTTTATATTAAAAACATATCCACTTCGAGATCGACGAGTGTTGATATCTCCTGCAAAGTCCGCATAACAGTATCCAATTAGCTCTGTGGGTTTACTCGTTTTGGAGAATGAATGTGCCTTTTAAATATTTAAAAATCCTTTACATGTGCTTGAGCTGGATTATCCTCCAAATACTGACTGAGAACACACATAGAGTATGCTATATCTAGACGAGTAGCTATGGCGAGATACATGAGGCTTCCAATAGCTTCTCTAAAAGGAAACATAGTGCTTTGCTTCTTGTTAGAGGATTCAAGTTTTACATTTGAAGCAGCAGGTGTATTAACTGCCGATGCAGAATCCATATTAAATTTCTTTAAAATTCTGTTGCAATACTGATATTCTTTCCTGAGATGGTTAATGAATTCATTCAAGAGATTTTCGTCTGATGAGAAAACAAGACCGTCATCAACATATGGATCTGCTTGGCATTGTTTTAAGTTGAACTTCTTTAATGTTTCGTGAAATTTCTTGTTCCATTCTCGAGGGGCTTGCTTTAATCCACAAAGCCTCCACTTAAGTTTACATGTCTTACTGTTGGTTTTGTCAAATCCGCGTGGCTGTTCCATATAGATGTTTTCTTTTAATTCGCTATTCATAAAAGCAGTACGAATGTCAAATTGTCGCATATGTCAATTCTTGTTTGCAGCAATGGCCAATAAAACTCGCAATGAAACGAATCTTACAACTGGCGCAAAAGTTTCAGTATAGTCAAATCCTGGTCGTTGAGAATATCCTTTTACAACTAAGCGAGCTTTGTACCGGCTGAGATATGCGTCTTCACTTATTTTACGTTCAAAAATCCACTTACATTGAATTGGTTTCATCCAGTCTTGGCGGTCAACTAATTCCTAAGTATTGCATTGCTCTAATGAATCCAATTCTTCTACCATTGCTTTTATAAAGTGGTCCTTTTCTTTACCGGTTAGAACTTCTTCGTTAGTTGGGTCACCCAAAGGTGGTGCAGGTGCACAGAGATTAGTTGCGGATCCACTTCTTAATCCATATCTCATGACTTCCAGTCGATGAATGTTTCTGGTGGCTTTGATTCGAGATTTTTGTTGAAGTGGAGCCAGAAGGTTGTGCATCACAAGAGTAACCTTGTTCATCTAAGCTGCAAACTTCATCTTCATTCTGACTAGCCGCAGGTCTGTCACTAGGCAGGTTTGTAGTCAAAGGGAAAACACATGTTGACGAAGGTACATTTTGATGTTTGTTGCTTACTTTTTCCGTTGTACCAAAGAGCGACGACTTTTCATTGAATGTTACATCTCGAGCTATTAAGGTTCGATCACCATCGTAGAGTCTGTAACTTTTTGACCCAATACTATGTATATCCAATAAATGCTGCATGTTTGCTTTTGGCATCCAAAGTTCGACGGAGTGCTTTTGGTATGTACGAGTAATAATATGCACTGCAACCAATATTATATAGGGTATCTCGTACCCAGGAATCGATTTATACCACAGCTCATGAGGTGATTTCCACTGATTAGCTTCAATAGGATGGAGATTCTGGACATACACTGCTGTGTTAACGGCTTCAGCCCACAGTGGTTTTGGAGCATGGCAGCCAAACAACATAGCGAACGCAGTTTCCTTGGTGGTTCGATTTTGCCTCTCTATGAAACCATTTTGCTCTGGTGTGTAAGGTGTCGTTGTCTCATGATGAACACAGTGCTTAGCTAATACTTTCTTGAAACATTGGGCAATAAATTCTGTTCCGTTATCAGTTCTAACTACTTTTACAGAGCTGGCGTTTGTTTTATTCAGGAACTCATTAAATGTCTTCGCAGTCTCAGATTTTTCTCGCAAGAAGTAAACGAAAGTGTACGAGTAGTTCGAAAAATCATCCTTGATGAGCAGGAAATATCTCTGTGGACCTATGGCTATACAATCTCACGATTGCACTAACTCACCCGGTGCTTGTTTTCTGATTTGTTCGCCCTTTTCAAAATGTTGTCTGTGTCAAAATTTTGTTTGCCAAGTGTGCATCCTTTGCTTTTTGTCCGGGGCTGATCGTCTCATGATATGTACACTCAAGTGCCCAAGTCGCTTATGCCATATTTCAATACTATTACTCCTTGTAATGTTAGCAGCATCAGGTTGAACCAGGTTTAATAATAGCTTGTACAATTGTGAGTAATCGCTTTTAACACCAATAAGGCTTGGCATATAGAGCACATCTGCAAATATAAGATGCATATCTTTTCCATTTACAATGTTTTAGATGTTACCTGAATATCACCAATTCCATGTGCGTAGAGAGTTTCCATGGTATTCATGCTCATCTACAGGTTGAAGAAATGCGAAGGCTTGCTTTTGATAGCTCCTGAGTCGATGTACCAGCAATTTTCCTCACCACCTGTTCCCTGTGCCATTAGTGCTCTTGTTTTACTGTTCTCGATCTTCTGCTGAGCAAGTCGTGTTCGACACTCTTTCCACCAGTGCCCACACTTTTTAAAAAACCCACAAGTAAAATTCTTCTTTTTGTGTGAACTTGTACTTCTTCTTCTGTTGATGTACAAATGCCTGGTCAGCTGGGTTTTCATCAGGATTTTCTTCTAGGAGCATTTCCTCCTTCATCAAACGTTGCGTAAGATTGAAAAGTGTTTGATCGCTCTGCATAACTGAGTCCTACACCGATCGAAAATGCTTATATTTTGCAGGCAAACTGCAGATGATCTTGGTGATTACAGCTGATTCAGCCATCGGAGCACATAATTCTTGAAGCTGTTTTGCCATCTGTTCAATCGCAGATATATGGCTGGCCATGTTGTCATCTTCAGGCATGCTGTAGTAGTAAAATTTTTGTTGTAACATGCTCAAAGAGACACCAGAGCGTTGTTCATAAATAGATGACAATTTTTTCCACAGTTTAGCTGCACTGTTGCAAGTAACCAAAAATTTTAGTTGATAAAATTTCATTGAAGCAGTTATAACCAGTTGCGCCTCTTTATCCTTTTAAATCCAGTTATTAAGAGCTTGTGCTTCTTGAGGTTTGGCTGATTCCAGATCATTAGCACGCAAATATACTAGCACTTGAAATTTCCAAAGCGAAAACTCCTTTCCATTGAACTTCTGCAGAGAGATACTCTTGCCCATCTTGGTAAAGTCTTGACGCAAAGCAGCAAAGTTTTTCAAAAAAAATAAAGAAACAATCAAAAATTTAATATTTAGACGACAGAAACTCTTTTACAAATCTCTCGTGCTGATAACGTTTTGAATATTGGAAATGAAAAAGACGTCGAGTATACTCGTATTAAAATGGTAAGACACCAAGAGTTTTATTACGTTACTTTCTCAACGGTTTCGAAAAGACAAAAAAAGATGACGCGGGAAAAATGAGAGAAGACAGAAGTTCGGGACAAGGTAAACTGTTTTAAGGGAGTTAGTATTATAACAATATGTATATGTGGAATTGTGTGTATGGAGTACCAAACAAAAAAGAATTGGAGAACATGGAGATTAACAGAGTTATACAAAGAGTGGAAGAAGCAACCGAATGGTGTGCATCAGTGGTCGTTGTTCCAAAAAAAGGTGGTACAAGTGTAAGAATCTGCGTGGATCTGACCAAACTGAACAAAGGAGTAAAAGGAAAAGCACACCCAATACCCGAAATCGATTATTTCCCAATTATCAGGTGCACAGATATTTTCAAAATTACATGCCAACAGCGGATTTCGGCAAATTCCTATTTCGGAAGAGTCTCAAGCTTTGAGCACGTTTCTTACACCTTTCGGTAGATTTAAGTTTCTGTTATTCCTTTCGGAATAACATCGGCTCCGGAGTTTTTCCAAAAGACAATGACACAAACACTGGCAAGCCCGAAAAATTGTATAATATATATGGATGATGTTTTGGTATGGGGTCGTAATAAAGAGGAACATGACAAATGCCTAAAAGAAGTCATGGATAAAATTAGAGAAAGCAGAATGACATTAAAAAAAAAGTCAGTATTTGGGAAAAAAGAAATATGTTTTTTGGGTCATATAATCTCAGATAGAGTAATTGAAGTCGATAGGGAAAAAACAAAACCGCTTAGAGAGATGGAATCACCAGTCAACATAAAGGAGGTCCAGAGATTTCTGGCAATGCTTAATTTTGTTGGCAAATATATTCCTGATAGAGCTACAATTATTGAGCCCATTATACGCCTTTTAAGTAATAAAAACGAGTTCATTTGGCGGCAGACACAACAAGACGCATTCGATAAGATAAAGAGTTTGTTGACTTCACTAAAAAGTCTAAAAATATTTGACCTAAGTAAAGAGACAACGATGTCATGCGGTGCTTCAAGTTTCGTATTGCAGCGTTATGGGAAGAAATTAATCCAGTTGCATACATTTCGAGAAGCTTGACAACGACAGAAAGAAATTATGCAAACATAGAAAGAGGGCATGCGAAAAGCTGACGAACTACCTAATAGGAGAAGAATTCACATTAGAAACAGATTATAAGCCCCTACTACAAATTTTAAAAAGCAAACATCTGGATGACCTCACTCCACGACTTTAAAGATTACGGATGAGGTTGATGAAATTTGAATATTGCCTACAGAATATAGCAGGAAAAAACCTTTGTGTCGCAGATCATATTTCACGAACCCCACTCTTCCAAGGAAAGATGAACTCGAACTTGAGGAAGAAAAAGATGCCTTTTATCCGCGATGGAATTCAAACGTGATAGTGTGATTGCTTTATATTTGGCTGGAAAACCACAAGTAGCTATCGTTAGAGCCCTCCAGCACCTCAACGTAAATAAATCATTTGTGTCTCGAACCATAGCTCGTTACCGTAATACTGGCAGCGTTGCAAAACGCCATGGATATGGTCATAAAAAAACAGCAACATCGGCAGAAATAGTTCGGAAAGTGAAGGCTCGAATTGAGCGAAATCCGCGTCGAAGTGGAAGAAAAATAGCTCGTGAGCTCAACATATCGTTGGAACGGTTGCAACACATACTGAAAAATGGGCTTGGGCTCAAGCCATTGAAGTTCCAAAAAGCACACGATCTTATACTGCAACAGAAAAAAGAGCGAAGGAATTGCTAGGCTTGCACGAGAGTGGTGAGTTGCCGAATTTGGTTTTTTACGATGACTCGCCATTTGTTATCGAGCAATATATCAACAAACAAAATGACCGAGTTTACTTGCTAGAGAGGTCCTTCGAAAATGTACACCTTCGGACGGCCACCAGAAAGCAGGCAGCACCGATGGTGATGGTTTGGGCCGCCATAACCGCCGATGTTCGCTCTCCGCTCGTATTTTTGGACCGTGGCGTCAAAATTAATGCGATCATATACCGTGAAACTGTCCTAGAGGCAGTATTGAAGCCTTGGGCAAACAATCATTTCGGTCGGAGACCGTGGACATTTCAACAAGACTCGGCACCGTCTCATAAAGCGCGCGTCAACCAAGATTGGTTCAAAAACAATGTTCCACACTTCATTTCTTCGACACAATGGATTGCAAATTCTCTGGATGCAAATCCGTTGGATTTCTCTGTCTGGGGTATTTTGAAGACGAAGGTTGGCACTAAAAGATACCAAAGTTTGGACCACTTCAAACAAGCACTTCGCCGGAAATTGGCCACAATACTAAAATTGCGTGCAGCGTGCTATGCTTTCTTCGGCCATCTCAAGGCCATTATTCGCGCCAAATGTGGACATATTGAAAACTACTGATACAATTTGAAAATTGATGTATTTTCCAGCATTTTTTGCTTTGGCACAATAAAATTTAACAAAAAAGAAAAAATTATATTGGGTCTATAACTTAATTCGTGTGGTTTGCTAGGAGATGGCGTAACTTGTATTATTCCATTGGAACATGCGTTGGAAAGCTACTGTCATTGTACGTCATTTCAGTATATGTCATTCATTTGAAGCGTAAACAACAATAATTTTTTTTCACTCAAATATGTCGAACTTTGTGCGTGAAAAAGTGTTTTTGCGGAGAGTTCTTCTTCATTGCTTTAATATGAAGAAAACTGCTGCCGAAAGTCATCGTATTTTGGTGGAAGTTTATGGTGAACATGCGCTAGCTGAGCGAACGTGCCAAAAGAGGTTTGCACGATTTAAAAGTGGTGATTTTGGCTTGGAAGACGATGAACGCCCTGGGCAGCCAAAAAAGTTTGAAGATGAAGAACTGGAAGCATTACTCTATGAAGATTGTTGCCAAACACAAGAAGAGCTCGCAGAATCTTTGAGTGTCACTCAAGCAGCCATTTCAAAACGTTTAAAAGCAGCTGGATATATTCAAAAGCAAGGAAATTGGGTTCCACATGAACTCAAGCCGAGAGACGTCGAAAGGCGGTTTTGCATGTCCGAAATGCTGCTGGAACTCCACAAAAGGAACTCATTTTTGCATCGGATTGTTACTGGTGATGATAAATGGATCCATTACGACAACCCCAAGCGCAAAAAATCATATGTGAAACCCGGCCAACCAGCCAAATCAACGGCAAAGCCGAATATCCATATGGCGCGAAGGTAATGCTCTGTATTTGGTAGGATCAGATGGGTGTGCTGTATTATGAGCTGCTAAAACCGGGTGAAACCGGCCGAAAAACGCCCGGAATATGCAACCCGACACGAGGCAATAATTTTCCATCATGACAACGCTCGGCCCCACGTTGCTATTCCGGTTAAGAACTATTTGGAAAACAGTGGATGGGAAGTCTTACCCCACCCGCCTTTTAGCCCAGACCTTGCCCTTTCTGACTACCGATTGTTCCGGTTGATGCAGAACGCCCTCACTGAAATACGGTTCACATCAGAGCAGAATATCAAAAATTGGCTTGATTCATTCTTGGCTGCCAAGCCGGCGCAGTTCTTTTGGGATGGGATCCACAAATTGCCAGAAAGATGGGAAAAAGTCGTAGCTTCAGATGGGCAATACTTTGAATAATACTATTGTACATGTGTTTCTTAAACAAACGTTCAAATTTTGAAAAAAAACCGCACGAATTAAGTTGTACACCCAATAGCATTTTAAAAAGTTGGAGTTCGAGTCATTCACCCTGTGCACCTAATTGCCTTGAAAGAAATTCACACAAGAGGCGAAAATATATTAAAAGTCATAAACTCGCAATTAGCAGATCCGACATGTCAAGAAATATCTAACTATGTGAAAATAAAATGGCCAAGCAAAAATTCTCTAAGCCCACAGGTAAAATTATTTTATCCAGTCAAAAATGAAATGAATATAATAGACAATCTCTTACTACGCAAAAAAAGAATGGTTATCCCAACCCAACTCAGAGGACTTATGCTTTCCGAACTGCACGAAGGTCACTTAGATACCATAAAAACAAGACTAAGAGCACAAAGAACTATGTGGTGGTCTGGTATTTCCAAAGAAATAGAAGAGAACATAAAACAATGTCCAATTTGCATCCAACACACAATAAACAGACATGAGCCTTTATTACCCTCAGATTTCCCCGCATACCCGTGGCAAAAGGTATCCATGGACCTATTTAAAACGAACAGTAGATGGTATACACATAGTCATATCAGATAATTTTTCTCGATATTTTGAAATTTTTGAGCTAAGCCGAATGCGTATGAGCGACATAATACAAGCCTGCAAATCTACACGTCTATACAGACAGCGGAACGCAATTCAAAAATCTTATCTCTTCTGATTTTCGTAAATTCGCTAAAGAATAGTCCCTTGAAGTTGTTACTAGCAGTCCGGAATTCCATCAGGAGAACGTCACCGCGGAACCGGCTGTAAAAATAGACAAACAACTGATCAAAAAAAATCCGCCACTAGCAAACGGGTTTAGCCCTGCAGAACTCTTATTTAGGAGACAAATTAGAGATAACTTACCAAATATAAGCCTGAAAAGAAAGACTAATTTAAAAAACCTAGAAAGAATCAAAAAGCTATATAGAAAGAAGAACACCTGTCCCCCTATATGCACGGTACTTTTCTTACACGATTTCACTTTTACACGTTTTTTTCTCAAGCCCTTGTCCCTCGTTATTTTTCGCTTTTACACGGTTTTTAAATTTACGAATTTTCCCAAATAAAACCGTTGAAAACAAAAAATTTATTCTGGTCACGTTGGCATTAAACTAATTAAGCGGACTTCCCTTTGTATAATTTTTTTGCGCTAAACATATTGATTGGTCAGTGATCCTTTAGCAGCAGAAAGGTGCATATATATTGCGGTGTTTTTTTTTTAATTGATTATGATAATTTTTCTCTCTCACATCTTGGACCCCTCCTATATCGAATATAAATTACACCAACTCAATGACGAATTTACACCCGGTTCAGATGGCCTCCCTGCCATATTTCTTAAAAAATGTTCTTCGTCTCTTTCCCTTGCCCTTTCTGATCTCTTTCGTCTATCCCTTTCACAAGGAGAATTTCCTCAGGTTTGGAAAACCTCCTTTATAACCCCATACCACAAAAAGGGATCAAAGAACGAAATAACAAACTATCGTCCAATCGCTAAACTCTCCCATATACCCAAACTCCTCGAAAGTATTTTGTATGAAGCTCTAAGTTTCCAATGCAAATCACTTATTTCCCCTAGACAACACGGCTTCCTAAAGGGTAGGTCAACCACCACAAATCTCGTTGAATTCGTATCCTTTGCCATCTCTGCCCTAGAGAACGGCAACGAAGTCGGTGTAGTTGCAACCGATTTTAGCAAAGCCTTCGATAAAATCTCTCATCGATTAATACTTTTCAAATTGTCTGCCCTCGGCTTTGAACCCATACTGTTAAAATGGATATCCTCTTACCTCGAAAACCGTTTTTACAGTGTTCGTTTTAGGTCAGCCCACTCCGCTCCATTTTTGGCCACCTCTGGAGTTCCTCAAGGTAGCCATCTCGGTCCCCTTCTCTTTACATTAACCATAAATGATCTCGATAGGATCATCAAATGCTCGTCCGTCTCCCTTTACGCCGACGATACCAAATTTTTCAAAACCATTTCCTCTCCCCATGACTCCTTCCTTCTTCAACAAGTTTTTCGATCTGGTGCCTCAAAAATTGTTTGGAACTTAATATCACCAAATGCCAATCCATCACCTTTTCACATAAGCGGCTCAAATCTCCTCCCCGACTCTACCTTCTCCACAACCAACCTATCTCCTCCGTTGAATCTCTTCGCGACCTCGGCATTTTGTGTGATAGGGAGCTCAACTTCCGTTTGCATATGGATGGGATAATCCTTAAAGCCAACTCTGCACTAGGTTTTGTAAAACGATGGTCCAAAGAATTCACCAACCCATACATGACCAGGTCCCTCTATATTACCTTTGTTCGTCCCCTCCTAGAGTACGCCAGTCAAGTATGGTCCCCATATCATCGCGTTCATATCTCGAGAATCGAAAGCATCCAGCGCCGTTTTCTTCGATTCGCTCTTCGAGGTTTGCCCTGGGATGATTCTTTTACTCTGCCCCCCTATCAAAACCGTCACAACCTTATTAACCTAAACACCCTTGAGGAACGCAGAGATGCAGCCGACTTTCTCTTCATTCATCGACTTCTTTCAGGTCAGGTTGAATGCACGTCCCTTCACAATTCTATTTTCCTCAACACTAACCCTCGTAATCTACATACCCCTCGTCTCTTCTATCTCCCAACCCACCACACCACCTACGGCGCGAACGAACCAATCTCCCGCATGCTACGAAAAATTAATTCAAACCCTAGCGTCTTTGACTTCCACCGCACCACTTCCTACCTCAAATCGGTTCTCATTCACCAGAATAACCAACCTTAGTTTTAAGTTTTAGTTTAAGTTTAATTTTAAGTTATAGCTTGTATTAAGCCGAATAAATGGGGGCTTTCGCCCCCACCAAAATTAAATTAAATTTATATGAAATTAGTACTCTTATTATTTTATAATATTTTTAGCATTATTATAATTCAATAAAAATTGTTAAGGCTTCACCATGTCGAAAGTTATTACATAGCCCGTGAAAAGGAAAGTCATCTCTTTAGAAACCAAAATTAAAATTCTTGATCGTCTATGTAATGGAGAAAGGGTAACAGCGGTTGCTAAATCGTATTCCATGAATGAATCCACAGTAAGAAGCATCAGAAAAAATGAAAGCTCCATCAGAAAAAGTGTAGCAGCTGGGACTGGTACTAGTAAAAACACAACTTCTTACGTAAGGGATATTGTTATTGAAAGCATGGAAAAGGCGTTAATGATATGAATAGAACATCAAGCTCAAAAGCGAATGCCAGTTGATACCAACGCCATCACCAGTGAGGCTTTGCGGATTTACGAAAAAATTAGGGATGAGTTACCATCTACTTCTTCGGCCGGAAAGAAGTCGTCCTTTTCAGCTAGCCACGGTTGGTTTGAAAGATTCAAACAAAAGCATTCTCTACATAATCTAAGATAAAAAGGTGAACTAACATCTGGTGACGTAGATGCAGCGCAAGAATACCCAGCAAAGTTGGCTGAAATTATTGCAGCTAATTCATACACTCCTGATCAGGTATTCAATGCTGACGAGGTGGGGTTATTCTTGAAAAAAAAATGCCAAAAAGAACGCTTGTACCTCAAGCTCACAAATCAGTTAGTGGTCACAAAGCAACGAAGGATCGTATAACAGTTCTTTTCTGTAGTAATGCTTCAGGCAATAATATAACGAAACCATTGGTTATTAACAAATCAAAAACGCCACATGAATTTAAAAGGATAAGTATCAACAACCTGCCGGTTTATTGGATGGCCACGGTTTTTAACGAATGATTTCATAAGTTGTTTGTCCCCGATGCTAGAAGGTATTTAAGTGAAAAAGGTTTGGTACTTTAAACTTCAGCTAATTAACAATGCTTCCGGCCATCCTCAAAATCTACAACTTCTTTATTACAGCCAGAAGATGGAGGAATAATTTCAATACAAGGCACTGTATATCAAGCGAACCTTAAGGTATATTTTAGAACGAACGAACATAATGATGCCTCTTTGACAGTAACGGATGCTTGGAAAAAATTTACAATTTTGGATTGTGTTAAGCAAGTTGCATTATAAATTCTGAGATTAAGCAATCAACGCTGAATGCTTGTTGGAAAAAAGTATGACCAAAAGTAGTTGAAAGTGAGATTTTTTGTGAACCATTAGCATACTAGATGGAGTTAAAAGTGACCTCCTTGACCGCCAGAATGCGCTGCTACTGCAAAAAAGGTTATGGTGCCTTGAAGTCCGTTCATATTTAGATAGACATGCCAAATTCCAGTGCGATACTGTCTTTAGTTTTGTTTTGACAGCTGATTGTTGTTGACATGTTTGGCATCATGTTGAGTATGGACAAAAACGATTTTCCTTCTCTCATAAAACATTATTTTTTGAGAGGCAAAACGGCGAAGGAAACAAAAGAAAAGTTGGATAAATATTATGGGGCTAATGCTCCGTCAGATTACACCGTCAAATATTGGTTTCGAGAGTTTCGTGGTGGCCGCAATTCCACTACCGATGCGGTTACAGAGGACAATGTCAAAAAAATACATGAAATGGTGTTGGTTGACTCAAAAGTGAAGGTGCGCCAGCTAGCAGATACCACAGAGATTAGTACTGAGCGCTCATGCCATATTTTGGGCAATATCCTGTCGCTGGGTGCCGCGCATGACCAAAAACACGAACCCGAGAGCACTTGGAAAGAGTGTTTGGACTTGCGGGCGGACTTTTGGCATCGATTGGTAACTGGATTTGGATCCCTCGGACTATTATCTCTTCCCAAACCTCAAAAGATGGCTCATCAATAAAAAATTCAGCTCACGCGAGGAAATCATCGACGCCACGGAGGAGTATTTTGCAGACCTTCCGGAAAATTACTGTTCTGGAATAAGTGTATCAAACTAAAAGGGGACAGTATTGAATAATAACATATAAAAAACATTTAAAAAAAATTGTTTCATCCCCAAGGAGGTCACTTTTCACTCCATCTAGTATTCTCAGATAGTGGAGTTGGCGCATGCAGTGGGAGGAGAAGATTTCGAGAATTTAACTGAAAGAGATATTGAAGAGCTAGTGACCGATGAAGAATTAGATGAGGATGATTTAATTGACATGATTGATGATACAATTGATAAAGACAACGACACTGATGAGGAGACTGAACCAATTGCATTCACAGCAAAAGTCTTCCACGAAGGACTTGCAATCGAGCGAACATTAGCTAATTTTTTTCTATAACATGACCCTAATGTTGAGCGGGCTCTTCGGTTCCAACGAAATACTCGTATCAACAATTGTTTAGCTCAATATGAGGAGGTATACAAAGATCTTACCAAAAACAAAACACAAATGTTAATTACTGATTTCATTGCCAAGTCTCTTCCATCTGAAATTGTCAGTAATTTATCATCCATCGAATCAGAATCGTCAAGAATAATAGTGAGTGATGAAAGCGAAATCTCATCAACCAAGAAGAAAAGATTGATTGGCAATAGTAGTGATGATAGTATGTAATCAAATTTGTGCACTAGTTTCTTATGAATTTTGTATTCTTAATTTCTTTAAAACAATTTCTTTATTTATTAGTAATTACATGGATGGACTGATATATTTTATTTTTCAATTCCATTTTATTTTTATTTATAAATGAATTTGAATAAAAAAAACTAAATAAATTCTGTGCATTTTTTTTCGGTTTACACGGTTTTTCATACAAAAATCTGAGATTTCAATTTACGTGATATTTTCAGGAACGGGCCCTCCATGTAAATCGAAGGACAGATGTATAAAACCAGCTTTGACAAAAAATATCGCTCTGTAGAACTATCCGAACTCTAGACTGGGGACTACATATGGATACAAGACTTAAAAAGATACGGATAAATACAAAAAAAAAAGTACAAAATATCATAGCTTATACGAACAGAAAAAAAAGAATAATTCGTAGAAATAGATTTCACTTGATTAAATCGTTTAATAAAGTATTATTCCATCCATTTAATCGTGTAGTAGACTATCCTGATGATCTAGGAAAGAGGAGACAAAGTGGAGCACACCTTGAGAATGGGCAGGAAGACCAAACTAAAGTAACAAATCAACGTGAAGCTCAACCTAGTGAAATCAGACCAAACTCCAGCGAACCGATAATAACCTGATCGGGAAGACAAACTTCTCGAAACATGTAATATACAGGGTGTCTCCTAATTCATTGAAGATAATTTGGAAAATGATTCCTGGGCATATTTTAATAAAAAAAATCGATCTACAGTAAGGGTCTATCTCTAATGTTGACATCATTTATCGAGGATTTAAGAAAAGGCTTACTTTGGTGTACCCTGACTCATGTTAACGGAAATTGCTCTGTTAGTACTAATGGTAAAAACTTCATGTAGGACTTTGTTTTTAGAAGAAGTACCAGTCTTTAAAAGGCGTTTAAATAAAGTTGATATCTTGTTTGAGTCTTTAGATATTCAATTTCTAAACCTGTTCCATTTTCAATGCACATGCTAATTTTCGACTTTGTGGTCACTTTTCTCCAGAAAATGCCTAATTAACATAACGTTTTACTATTTTTTTCTTATGAAACTAACAATAATAAAAAAAATTCTTCAATGAGTTTGCAGAAAAACCCACCGAATTTATGATACGTTGAAAAACCTGCAGCAGCTTAAATTTATAAAAGAGGTGTTTTTTTACTTTAATCTCCAAAGGCTATGAATAAAAAATGATTTTGTGCGGTCTTAGGTAGTTTTTATTTTATATGTATACTAAAACAGTTGTAACAGGTGCTCAAAGTGTCCTCCTTGGTTTTGTATGCATGCTAGAGCCCGTTTTTGGACTGCATTGCGAATTTTTATTGATGCTAACTGCTGCCTCACTTTGGATGACGCTTCGAGAATACGATCTTCCAATTCAATTAAAGTTGCTATTTCGTTGAATAAACAAGTACTTTCATTTTTCCCTATACAAAAAAATCCAATACTGTAAGGTCAGGAGATCTTGCGGTCCAGTGAACTAGCCCATTTCTTCCTATCCAACGGTTACCGTACTCTTCATCTAGCCGATTCTTAACCTTACGACCATAGTGGGCTGGAGCACCGTCCTGTTGAAAATATGATGAAGCTAGTTGAATCAGTGGAATGTCCACTAGTTTGTAGAATTCAGCCTAGGTAGTTTGAAGGGGTCGATTAACTTGTTTCCAAGTACACCTGCCCACATATTGACTCTGAATTTGTATTGAAATGATTTATGTTTCATTGTATGTGGATTGTCCGCAGACCACATATGAAGATTTTGAAAATTTAGGATCCCATCTCTTGTAAATTGAGATTCGTTCGTCCAAAGAATTCTGCTAATAAACTGGTTGTCACCCAAGCTCCGCTCCAGCAACCAGTTAGAAAGCTCAAGTCTCTTTTCCAAATCATTGGGAAGCAGTTCTTGTACAGGTGTATGGTGGTATGGATACAGATTTTCTCCCTGCAGTACATTAGAAATTTTATGTCTGGAAACATTGAATTGCAAAGCTAAGCATCTGATGCTGGTTGATGGATCAGTTGTAACAGCATCCAGTATTCTTTCATCAGCCGAAATCCTTCTTACTTGTAGAGCTCCCGCCTTCGGTCATGTATTCGAAACTGATCCCGTTTCTCGAAGCCTTCGATACGTATTTAGGAATACTCTTTTATTAGGAAGTCGTCGGTTAGGATAAAGTTCATGGTATCTTTGTCGCGCACTAATTGAACTTCCATTGCATAGCCCATAAATGTAAATAATGTTTGCGTATTCTTGGTTCTTGGCAACTGTAACCTTGGCGTAAAAAATTAAACTGATGAATTAATTTTTTTTTTCTAATCTTTTATACCATTTCCGTAAGGTATATTTTCCAAATAGGACTTCATACCGTAAACCTAACTCTTCTGAGAACTTTTAAGCAACAGGGTAAGGAAATGAGAGTTTCGACAGGTAGTCAAATAAAACAGCACGCTTTAAAACTCTTTAGTAGGTATGGTAAAAAATCAAAAGCTACATTTTGAGACTGTGTCTAAGAATTTCCACAATTTCTTGGATTACTACCTCCGGTGCTTTCTGTAGCATAATCGGTAGAAACCATCCGGACCGGGAATTTGCACGGCTTAAAGCACTGAACTGCTCATCGTATTTTTTTCCTATTAATAAGAACACCTATTTCCTCTTCGGAGAGAGAGAAGCATCAATATTTTCAGTGTGATGGAGCATGTCTGATAATGTGGATCCCGGTTTCCACCAGTGTTGTTAGAACCTCTTGGCCACTTTCAACCCAGGTTTCGTCATTTTTCCTGAAGTAGGTAGGAGCGCTCGCTTCGTTTGAAAGCTTGAAGACTTGTCTGTTACCGTGATAGATTCGCAGTTGTTTCTTACATTCGTAATACTCATTCCATGTTGATGCACAATTTCCCCGATCTAAACAAGATTGAATTTATTCGATTTCAAATGTTGGTCTTTATTTGCAAAACTCCGCAAATTTGCTGAAGCGTGCCACATTGCATTGGGCCGCCGTTGCTTCCGCTCTCTCATACACACACATCTGGGGAAATTTCTCCCAAGATTGGGATTTCCCTTTGGACCGAGCTAATATTTCCCTTTACGATCACCCATTGGGGTTGCATTCAGTCTCAATGCAACAGCAGTCCTTCCCAAAAGATAAAAAAAGGAAAAAGACCATTATTGACTACTCGCATTTATACTGAGACGTACAGTGAGGGCGAAACAAGGAACTAATCATGAGATGAGCACAGGAGTAGGAATTATGCGTCTGAAGCGCTACCCAATGAAAGACTAAATGACGACATCCCGACACATCCTTTTGTCAAGTATTTAATGAGAGGCGCGCAACTAGGGGTCCATTCTTTACAACAACTTTTTTTGTTACAATTTTATTCTTTTTTTTTTTTTAAGGTGGGTGACCGTCCTTCACCGAATAGAGCGTCTGGCTCTGTGGCTTTAGGTATTTATTATACGCAGAGGGTTCCAGATCATCCATCTGGCTCTAGACTTACAGCGTTTGAACTAACGTGACCGTCCGCCACTTAATCGGGACTCCCGCTTCTGCCTTCCTGCAGAAGGACATACTCGTAAAATAAAGGGTTAAGGCCAAACAACGGATCGGAACGGAGAGTTAATTGTGGAGCGAAGATGCCTTCTAAGGCTAAAGAGATAGGGGAGATAACTCAATACAAGGGACAAGAGCTGAGAACTTCATTAAGGGCTCTTGTATACAACTATGTTGAACGCTGGTCTCGCGCCTTCCTCTTGGCAGATTCTTTTTCTGCTTTTTAACTGACCGTCCGTCATACCTCTCATTGTTGATTCTTCGAGATACCAGATGCACCAGTGGCTGATGGACCCATGGCTACCTGTTACCCTTCTAGGATTTTGAAGAACCAACGGAAAAGAATGTGGATGGGTGAAGGCCAAAGAAACGGAAAAGAGTAGGACTTCGCTCTACAATAGAGCTTCCTATCCTCCTATCTTTTTTAAACCTATCCCCCTATTCCACCATTTTGGTTGAGCCCTTTTAGGTGTTCTGTTGGCCGGGCAAGCTTTCTCGAAAGCAATTGTTAGTGCCTTATTAGTATTTTCTACCGCCCTATTTAAATTAACAATATTACCGCAGCTGATTGATTGGGTATCCTGGTGCATATTTACCAATTCTGTACACTTGACCCAATCAGTCTTCCTAGGATTTCTTTGAAGACTGCATACCCTGTTCTTAAAGTTCACCTTGAAGCTTATCCATCCGTAATTCGACATTGACGCTTCGTCGACTAGTCTCCATTCTCTTATTTCTAACTCTTCTGAATTTGTAGCGAGTGTGATATCCAGCACCTCCTGACTATTTTTCTCCACAAAAGTGGGCGAAGATATAATGAAATCCTATAGACCTTAGAGAACAAGCTTCTTTAGCTTATGTGAGCAAGAATATTTGAGTCTTTTCTACAAAAGAGTTGAATATCTTCAGGGGCAGCAAATCGGTCATAGACCGAGTCTTGATGATTTAACCAATTCTGTATGAAGCCAATGAAATAATACGCTGAACGAGCGGATTGGATCACGTACAATACAACCTGCCGTGTGACATTGGGAAACTCAGATATGTTTGCAGGTTCCCACTCAGAAATTTTCGAAATATGATCTGGATTTCTAAAAACAACATTGCGCTATTGTGTAAGCATCTTGATCTCATCAATTATACTAAAAGTGCAGGCACTTTCCTTCTCGTGGCAGGAAGGCATAACATAAGAGTAAAAGACCGCAATGCTCTAAAAAAAACACAAGTGAGATATCGAACTGAGGGGCAAAAATATCCAGACTAGACGTCAAATGGTGAAACAGTATGAAAGCGACGGCACAGATGTCTAGGTGTCTTCAGGTCGTCTTCTCGACCCCAGCCGATCTAGGAATTGCTAAATCCTGCGATTCCTATTCGAGAATACAAGAAGTAAATTAGTTGATTATCTGAGTGCTCTGTTTGGTGCAGGCCATCTTCTGCTAAACCGTCCAGCCGCTAATGTACGACGACGACATCAGCTTATTCATTCGCAGTTTTAAATTTTAGGCTATTGCCTACCTCAGAGAGTCCTTGGAAACCGATAATATCTCTTAAGTTCATGAGTCTTACCGAGTAATCCGAAGAAAATTGAAAAATAAACCTCAAACCATAAGAATCACAGTTTTTGTTATTTTCGAATGTGCTCCCCTACAAAGCGGAACTCCGTTAAACATCCTGATATTGGTTTGCCACCATACAAAGGATACATTTTTGTTAAATAAAAAGCCCGACAACATTACACGATGCTAAATAACTATTCGTTAGGTCTCCCATTCACATCCGGCAACCTTACCAACGAACGAACAAGCGAACGTACGACAAGGATTATAGGAAAATCCTTCCTATACCATTACACTTTGCCTCCCCCCAAAATCAGAGATTCGCTCTATATAATGACACACCAGTTATCGGCAGCCTTTCAATTGTGTTCTCCCCATTGTCGAGTCAACACCTGTTGAGTAAACACCGAGTGTTTTAAGTTTTCTTTTCTTTTTTAAAAAAAATTTAACCAAACAAAAAAAAAAGGATTTCATTTCTATTTGTGCTCTGCATAAACGTGTTTGTTGACCTAAATTTTGCGAGTGAAAAAAATTAACTAAGTTCGGAGAAAAATGGAATCGGAAGCGAAGCCGGAAGAAGATCAACCAACACCGCCCTCTAATCCAAATCGAACAATTATCGCGACAATTGTGTATCTGGCTCTACTAGTCGATAACATTTTGCTAACAGTGATAGGTGAATCTCTTCCGAATACCCCCTGTCCCGTAATTCATATAATTTAGATTTTTTTTTTTTGTTTTTAAATCAGTGCCAATTCTTCCGGATTATCTAGCAACGATTAATAATAAATCCCTTGCGGGCGATAATCAACAGCTCCTGACCCATCAGCTGGCTTATCGAAATTTCGACTCACATCATGCTCCGACAGCGATTATGACAAAGCATCCAATACCTGGAAAGTCTCTAGTTAATTTCACCGTTATGCAAATGCCCGAGGACAAGGTAATTATAGCCCCAGTGGCGTCAACAGATGGAGATGGAGATTCGGTTATTGCCGAAGCCAACACGAATGACACCCTGGCTAGTGAGAATGGTTCCATTGGCATCCTGTTGGCTATGAAGGCATTGGTTCAACTTATTTTTAACCCCATCGTTGGGGGTATGTCCAGCAAATTTGGTTATCGATTACCAATTGTGTTTGGGACGTTTTGCTTACTGATTTCAGCCCTAGGTACGACCAAACTGAGTTGGATATTTAAATCTGTTCAAAGGGACTAATTTGCTTATATCCTTTTCATGTTCGTCCTGGAAAAGTTTTCGCGATTGGTGAAACATATGTTACGTTATTGATTGCACGATGTGTACAGGGTGTCGGTTCAGCGTGCATTGGAGTTTGTGGCATGAGTTTGGTTGCACAAGTAAGTGGAACATAATTATCTGTATAACTTTGGTTTGGAAAGGGTTTTTTTTTTTTTTTATTAAATATTGAGTTACGTGGGATATGGAGTGGAGATGAGTGTGAATGTTAGTCTCTAAGGAAATCTAGTAATATTCGTACAAAAGCTTGTGTCTTGTGATGCAAAAAGACTAATTTGCCGAGCTTTGCAAAGTGAATAATTTATTTTAAAGTCATTCTGTCCCACAGGACAATCCTTTCTCAATCCTTTTCTACAATTGGAATTACCCATTGTAGACCAACATGCACACGTATACACTTATAAATGTACACCTGTTGCTGTAGATATCAATTTTATTCTCGGGGATATACTCATGGGAATTATATTTCAATTTTCCTTTCGCATTTTATTTGTGTGCGAAAGAATATCCTTAAAGGGGATGGCTTTCAGAAATGATATTTTTTATAGTGTACACTTTAAAACTACTGTGTAACCGTTTGATGTACACATAAAGTTGTAAACTTTTTTTTAAAAGGATTCTACTCTGATTATTTTTTTTAATTAAAATAAATAATTTTCTATATAAAAATAAATAATTAAATAGCGTCAAACCCGAAAAATAAATAAATAAAAGTGAAATTGCATTACTACGATTTATACTCCCTGAATGACTCGAACTGCATCCAACTTCAGACTGCTATAATTTCCAAACCGTTCATGAAACTGATCTTAAATTTTGACACATGACAGATAATTTTATTATTTACAAGCCTTTTAAACGATTTGCTTGGGCTCAAGCCATTGAAGTTCCAAAAAGCACACGATCTTACACCGCAACAGAAAAAAGATGGAATCGAAAGAGCGAAGGAATTGCTAGGCTTGCACGAGTTTACTTGCCAGAGAGGTCCTTCGAAAATTAAAATTTACACCTTCGGACGGCCACCAGAAAGCAGGCAGCACCGATGGTGATGGTTTGGGCCGCCATAACCGCCGCACACTGGGGCAGGGTACCCTCATACCTGCCATCAAATAAACCAGAAATGTTAGACCTTCTGAAGTGGATCGAATACTTTCATAGGCATATACAATATACGAGTATTAATCAAAAAAATAAAAATTTTGTTAAGGAACAATATTTTCATTGTTGAAAAATCAAATAAACACATCAAAGAATTTTATTTACTTAAAGAGAACTTTTGCATTGTACATATGTCATATAATACGCACTGAATTCATCGGGCAATGCTCAATATAACAATTATAAGTGCTCCTCACTTTCTTCAATACGTATCACGTTCAAAGCAGTTAATTATTGATGATACACTAAAGCACCATCATCTTCATCTTCTTTATCATCATCAACTGTTGTATTATCATCTCCTTCTCTGGGAATATTTTTAACTCTATTTCTGACAGGCTTTTGCTTACTGGTGATAACTGGATCAGAGCTCAGTAAAAAAAAAAATTAAAATATCCCTGTTAGATTTTTCTCTGCTACATTTTCTGGAATTATGCTCTCTGTAGCGCTTAAAGTCCTTGTTTCTTGCCTTCTGTGATTCCTCCGTTAATTGTCCGATAGGAAGAAGTGCAAAGGCTATTATTTCCGGGCCGTAAATCAAATACTTATGCAAAGTAGGTGGCATGTTGTACCATGGGTATAAAGACACAAAATACCTGGCAGTATCATGTGCAAACAACCTGTATTTTTCAGGATCTACATCAAATCCACTTGATATCGTGATCAAAATAATGTGAAACTTTTTTATTACAATAAGTTAATGTCTATATTTGTAATTTTTGCGGCCAACTCAGGATTTTGGAAAAAACGTCTGACGGTGTTTCCATCGTTGCTACTACCAAAACCGGCTTTTGGTTTGTCTACAATAAGGCCAAACTTTTCTCTAAACTCTTTCTGTATCCGAGCTTTATTTTATGAAACGATTTGTTTATCTTGGTCCCCAAAATTCGCCATTTTGCTATAAGCAGCTTGTATGCCAAATGTAATAGATATTCGAAGAATCGAATCCAACCATGCAAAAGAGAAAGCCCAAATTTCAAATTTTCTGTGTTCACTTCCCTTGAAACCATTTCATCTATTTTATTAAATTCTTTTGATGTTGCACCATACAAAAAGCATTTCATTGCTGAGGTAGTAAGGGCAATACACACCTTCTCGTCTACCATTGATAAAATTAATTCATGACGAATTTTTAATGTGTTTGCACCAATATTAGTAATGCTTTCTTGAAGATTTGATATCTGATTTTCTATTTTTCTGTTTTCCTGAATACACACATCAATAGATGCCTTCCGAAATTCAATACTTATTGGCCTACAATACCTTGTTGATACAGGACTTGGGTTTTGCCATATAATTACATCTTTAGCCATTAATCGAAGCGGTACAAAACATATGATAAAAACAGCTGAATCACTAGCTTCAGAGTCTTGAAAGGCTTGTTTGTAAGAGCTATGTCCCGACGACCCATCAAATCCCCATTTAGAGATAAGGCACATTTTCTCAAGTTGGTCACCTTTTAGGGTATTGAAAACAGCATCCAATGTTTTAAATAAACGCATTATCGTATGATCTAATAAAGATTGCAATCTGACGGAAGCACCCGATTCATTTGCAGTAATGTCTGCTAGGTAGCATAACTTTTTAGCTTCCTGTATTAATTTGTAAGATGGAAATTTTTCTAGAGCACTTCTTCTTATCACATCATACTGTTCACGGGGAAGTTTAGCTTCTATCAGGAGGGATAGTGCATCTTCAGCTGACAATAGATATTGTGGATTTAAGGTTTTTTGGTAAGCTTCTTGAAACGAAGTAACTTATTTTGAATAATAATAACATATTCGAATACAAATAATTTCTTTAAGTAAAGCAATTAAAACTGTTTATTATCGTAAAGTAGCAAAAAGTAGCAAAAAAATGAATTTGTTTCATCTAGCCTATTCAATAAAGATTTTTTCTATATAACAACCTTAGCTTAATATTTTTAGAACCTAAACAAAATGTCCTTTTTTTATTAATTTCGTATTATTTGATTGCAAATACTAATTTATCTTGGCCACATTGAATTATGATGATAATGAAAAAAAAAACCCTTTTAAAATATAGTAACATATCTGAGGTTGAATATTATATAACACCAACAAAAAATGTATTTTATAGTAAAACTACTCTAAAAATACACCCGAATCGCAACTGCATAGGTCAACCACAAAGCGAAAACTACGCTTCACTCTAATAACGAACCAGTTTTGTAACGGGTCATTTAAGTATTGCAATTATCCTAATTAAGTCATGTAAAAGGGTTTTCCCAGAATCACTTTTACTTTTTTATTTTTCGGGAATTTTTATGGCTTATTGCCCCAGTGTGCGCCGATGGTCGCTCTCCGCTCGCATTTTTGGACCGTGGCGTCAAAATTAATGCGATCGTATACCGTGAAACTGTCTTAGAAGCAGTATTGAAGCCTTGGGCAAACAGTCATTTCGATCGGGGACCGTGGACATTTCAACAAGACTCGGCACCGTCTCACAAAGCGCGCGTCAACCAAGATTGCTTAAAAAACAATGTTCCAATGCTCCAGATGCAAATCCGTTGGATTTCTCTGTCTGGGGTATTTTGAAGGCGAAGGTTGGCACTAAAACATACCAAAGTTTGGACCACCTCAAACAAGCACTTCGCCGGGAATGGGCCGAAATACCGCAGAGCCACTTGCGTGCAGCGTGCGATGCTTTCTTCGGCCGTCTCAAGGCCATTATTCGCACCAAAGGTGGACATACTGAAAACTACTGATACAATTTGAAAACTGATGTATTTTCCAACATTTTTTGCTTTGGCACAATAAAATTTATCAAAAAATGAAAAAATTATAGCATTTTAAAAAGTTGGAGTTAGAGTCATTCACCCTGTAGAAAAATACAAACTAACGTGAAATAGGCGTGAAACTTAATATGTTTATAAGAAGATGATTGTTTAAGCGTTTGGCTTTTAATTGTCAAAAAATACGGGAGAATTGTAAAAGTGGTTAAAATTTTTTTTGAGTTAATAAACCAATGCTTGCCATTGGTTAAATTATATACGATAAATGGATTCACTCCATCATATTTAAATAGGTGCGAACGCAGAGGTGGTGGCATTACAATGTTTATGAAAGATGAAATAGAATATGATCCACCAATTAATGTGAACAGTATATCTTATGAGTGCATGATGGTATAAATAAAAGAAAAAATTGAAACAACATATGTTAGTGCAGTATATAGACCACCAGGCTTTAACATCAAGGAGTTTATCAACGAAATCGGAACTACCTTAGCACAACAAACACGAAATAAAAAATTGGATATTTTGGTTATGGGTGACATGAACATCAATATCCGTGATACTAACAAAACTCATGCGAAGGACTACTTGGAAACGTTGGCAGCAAATGGGTTGATAAACGTTATCAACGAGACCACAAAGATAGATCCCTGCCGCGGGACAGCTAGATGGAGTGAAAAGTAACCTCCTTGGGAATGAAAAAAAATTTTTTTTAAATGTTTTTTTTTTTATTTTATTCAATATAGTCCCCTTTTAGTTTGATACACTTATTCCAGAAAAGTAATTTTCCGGAAGGTCTGCAAAATACTCCTCAGTGGCGTCGATGATTTCCTCGCGTGAGCTAAATTTTTTATTGATGAGCCATCTTTTGAGGTTTAGGAAGAGATAATAGTCCGAGGGATCCAAATCCAGTTACCAATCGACGCCAAAAGTCCGCCCGATTCCGCATCACTCTTTCGAAGTGCTGTCGCGTTCGTCTTTTTGGTCAAAAGTGAGCATTCGCGGCACCCAGCGGCAGGGTAACTTTTTCATATACAGAATATTGCCCAAAATATGGCGCGTGCGCTCAGTACTAATCTTTGTTGTATCTGCTAGCTCGCGCACCATTTCATGTATTTTTTTTCACATTGTCCTCTGTAACCGCATCGGAGGGCCTGTCGCTGCGAACTTGATCGGTAGTGGAGTTGCGGCCACCACGAAACTCTCGAAACCAATATTTGACGGTGTAATCTGACGGAGCATTAGCCCCATAATAATTATCCAACTTTTCTTTTGTTTCCTTCGCCGTTTTGCCTCTCAAAAAATAATGTTTTATGAGAGAACGAAAATCGTTTTTGTCCATACTCAACATGATGCCAAACATGTCAACAACAATCAGCTGTCAAAACAAAACTAAAGACAGTATCGCACTGGAATTTGGCATGTCTGCCTAAATATGAACGGACTTCAAGGCACCATAACCTTTTTTGCAGTAGCAGTGCATTCTGGCGGTCAAGGAGGTTACTTTTCCTAGTAATTGACCACATTGCAGTAAGCATTCCAGTCAATCCAATTTTATCAGCACTAATTGAAAGTGATATTTCGGATCACTACCCAATTTTATATGGCACTCTATCACCAAGTACGACTAACGTAAAAGAAGCCAATACGTCGTATATTCGAAACAGTTTGGTAGATATGTATACATATACGCTCTACAAACTGGGAAGAGCTCTTAGGAGAAGATGACGTTAACGAAATTTACCGAAAATTCCCGATCAAGATACAAGACATTTATGAAAGATCTACAGTAAGCAGTAGTCTATCAACTAAACGTAGAAAAAATTCATGGATTTCTGCCGACATTCGTCTAAAATGTAAGCACAGGGATGAACTGTATAGAAGGTGGAAAAATAACAGGCTCAACCAATCCTACGAAAACGACTATAAGGGCTTCAGAAATAAGTTAAATAAAGAAATTTTAATACAAAAATCGAATTTTTATAAAATTAAATTTACTGTATCGAGAAAGGATCCTCGAAAAACATTGGAATTTTCCTCAAACATCAAGCCTAGCAACTCTTTCTACCCAATGCGGTAGGTACTTCGCAGATCAAACACTCCGAATAGTCCATGATTGCAACACAACCACGTCAAATCACGTAAACGAATTACGTGCAAACAGTATTTTCGTTGAAGAAGCTGCTAATGATGAGGTGCATGAAATTCTGACATATTTAAACATGAATAAATCACCAGGAGTCGACGAAATTAGAGCGAGAGATATGAAGGTTCATGCTGAAGTATTTGCCCCAATAGTCTCGAAAATAATTAATCTAAGTTTAAACCAAGCCAAGAATCCAGACAAACTCAAGATTGCGGTGGTGCGACCGACTTACCAAGGCGGGGTCAAAAATATCATTGCAAATTACAGGCCTATATCAATTCTGCCAGTAATTGAAAAGTGTCTGGAGGAAGTTGTGACGTGGCGTTTACTTAAATTTGTGAACAAATACTCATTAATTCACCCAAAACATTACGGCTTCCAAAAAAATAAAAGCACAAATAAACTATTGGGAGAATTTTCAAATACGATAAATGAAAGCCTGAACAGACGTCATCATGTCTTGGTAGTCTTTATGGATTTCAGCAAAGCGTTCGAAACTCTAAATCACACAAAGTTAATACAAGCATTGAGTCGACTTGGAATCCGGGGGAATTTGGCGAACTGGTTGCATAACTACTTGTCTGATAGAACCTTCCGAGTAAAAATTATAGATTTCTCTAGCGACGACATATCGACTTCTTATGGTGTACCACAGGGATCGAAACTTAGACCACTTCTATTCATTTTATTTACCAATGAACTGCTTCCGGTTTTCAGCAACAGCATTCCATTTGCATTTGCAGATGATACGGCAATAGTTGTTAGACATATGTGTCTCAAAACCGGAATGGAAATACTGCAAACCGAATTTGACAATGCAGTTGAATGGGCTTATACTAAATTCGTCGAAAACAAAAATGATGCACATTCGATGCCCTCATCATAAAAAAACGGATCAAACAATCAGGTTCAACAGCAACATTTGTCAAAATACAGGACACGATATTGAAGTTGTGGATAGCTACAAATACTTAGGATTGATAGTTGATAGCCATTTTTTTATGGAATAAGCATATCGAGAAGCTTCGCTCTGACCTCAAAAAAGCTCTTTTTTGGTCTTATCTATCTGGGCTACTATTCGACGCATCCGATCCAGAAGCTGGTGTCTTATGCCTTAGTGGAATCTAAACTAAGGTATGGTATATTAGCATGGGGCAACGCGTCAAAGACCCATACCGATAAGCTACAGAAACTCCAAACCACGATCATAAAGAACATCAATTCCAGCGTACCAAACAACGCCCGCGAAGAGAGCAGCATGAAAGTACTAGGAGTTGAGGAGATACTTAAGTTGTCGGTGGCGCTTGAGTACTACGACGACAACCGCTTTAAGATACCTATTCCACAACAAGTGAATACAAGAAGACGCGCTCAGAGGATGCTTCAAATACCTTTCAATAACAACATGTACATAAACGAGATTACTCAACCATACTTAATCATCGTAAATTTAAATGTTAGGAAAAAACTTTTAAAACAATTCTTTTTAAAAAAAAAAAAAAACACTGAACTATATTTTTTGCAACTTGCAACCAACGTTAAGCATAACACATATTTTATAATTTATAATTAGCAAAATAACCTTCTGCAGATAAGCCTGGAGGCTTCGCGGAAAATCATATTATTGTCAACAATTTTATTGAGATAAATAAAACCTTGACTTAACTTAACTTAATTTACTTTTTAAATTTATTTCATGTAAATGTTGACGAGTACGTTTTAAGTAGTCCATACGGAGAGTACAATTTTGAATTACTTTTTCGAGCATATTGGCTGATATCTCGCTAATAACACTTGTAATGTTGTCTTCCAAGGCTGCAATTGACGCTGGTTTATCTGTATAGGCGAGTGATTTGCCGAATCCCCATAATAAAATAGCCTAAATGCGTCAAACCGCACGATCTAAGGACTGAAACGAATAAAATCTGTAAATTTTAATACGGCCTATACTTCCAATGCGTAAAAATTGCAATCCCATTTTGTACCCAAATCAGCCTGTATATTCTCTCGTTTCAGTTTGTTATTGATTTTAGTTCGGTGCGGCTTAAAATATTTATAAAATATGAGTCAGGAGGAACGCCGTAAAAAGATCATCGACAAATAGCTCGAAAATACTTCGCGTTCAAACCATTTTATTGCAAAAAATTTAAACGTAGCACGCAGTATAGTGGATTCTGTTATTAAACGATATTTGCAGACGTTGACTGTTAAGCGAAAACAAAAAAGTGGAGCTACAAGTGGAGCACATGATACAAATTTGGATCGGACTATGTCATCCAGAGATGTTGCTCGGAAATGTAATACCAAACAATGGTACAAAGATCTAAAAAACGTAACGGCCTAAAAACACGAAAAAAACAAAAACTACCAAAAGCTACTGACAAGCAAAAAAAGCCATAAAAACACGAGCCCGAAAGCTATACGAGTTGATCGGCAACAAGAAAGCGTGCTTGGTTTTGGATGACGAAACTTATGTCAAAGCCGACTTTACTACTCTTCCAGGTGCGCAGTTTTACAACTCGTTTGAAGCTGAGATTCTTCCGCAATCAACAACATCGATTGGGATGGACAAATTCGGGTCAAAATATCTCGTTTGACAGGCCATTTGCCAATGTGGACACAGAAGCTCATTGTTTATTACAACGGGAACAATTAACGGAGAAGTATACATTAACGAGTGCCTAAAAAATTCGTTGATTCGTTTCTTAAATAAACACGAGGGTTCAACATTATTTTGACCAGATTTAGCTTCAGCTCACTATGCTCACGCGACGTTGAGCTTTCTTGTAGCTAAAAATGTCGACTTTGTCCCAAAAGACATGTTCCACAGTGCCGTCCCATTGAAAGATATTGGACTTTGGTCAAAGCTAAATTGAGGAAAAGTGAGCAGTGTGCAAAGGACGTAAAAGATTTTAGTGCTAAATGGAAAAGAGCGTCCAAAAATATCACGGATGTAACTGTCACCAACCTTATGAAGGACATTCGAAAGAAGTTGAGGAAAGAATGGGAACCCAAATAATTTTTTTTATTTTTTGTAATTATGAATGAATTTAATAAAAACAGAGTTTTAAAGCAAATAAAAAAAAAATTACATGAATTATAAAAAAATATTTTTTCTTTTTACTTTGAAGTTTCCAAATTTTATTCGTTTCAGTCCTTAGTCGGCCAATTCGCCGGTCCGAAACGAGAGATAAATTGCTCACCAAACTCATATCTCAATTGGTCCTTCGATTCGCGTGCTGTGTGGCTTGTAGCGTCGTCTTTCCGGAACCACATCCCGACCAGGTTCAGCTGGTGTATTTTGGGCAAAAAAAAATTGGAAATCATTGAAGGATAGCAGGCGCCATTGACGGTAACATTGTTCTCACGGTCATCTTTGAAGAAATACTGGCCAATGATACCGCCGGACCATAAACTACACCAAACAGTGCATTTTTCCGGGTGCATTGGCAGCTCAGGTGCATTGCCTGAGGGTGCTCATCTGACCAAATACGGCAGTTTTGTTTATAACACATCCATTCAACCAGAAATTAGCTTCGCCGCTGAAGACAATTTTTCGATTAAAAAGCGGATCTTCCTCCAAGTTTTCGATTTTAATTTTGGTAGGGGCGACGCACAGTGGTCGGTTTAGGGTCATTAGCTGGACTTAATTCGGATTTAAATTTTTTATTATGTTTGATTGAAAATGTGTTTTATAAATCAATTTAAAATTATTTCCATGACTTCGGGGGGTGGTATCTTGTGTTGTCGGGTTGTTAGATGTCGCAATTCGCTTATCTTTGCTTCAAAAGATATCAATCAACATCAAATTTTGTAATCTTTTTGACGGGCTTTTAAGACATCTTCCAAAAGCTGTCCGATAGGGATTGGAAAACTTTCAATGATGTCAGCACCGTGCAACAGAATTTTGTGGGCACTTTCAGGCATTTTGTACCAATTATATTTGGAAACAAATAATTTTGCTGTGTCCGAACAGTAAGTACGGAATTTATTGGTATCAATTTTCAAACCTGAATTTCATGCCTTTAAAACAATTGAAAAACGTTTGACCAGTTTCGGGTCTAAGCCTATTTATTTCAGCAGTTTTAATTTAATTTAATTTTAATTTTGGTGCGGGCTGAGGCCCTCTTTTATTGGCTTAATACGAGGGCTATTCCAAAATCAACCTCCGAAGGGAAAAAACCAAAAACATTAATTTTTTGCACAAAATAGTTTTATTAACATCGAAATTATTTTTCTACAAATCTATACATTTTTGGTAACCTGGGACGAGCTTTTGTATACCCTCCTTAAAAAATAGCACCGCCAGACAGTGCGTTGACTAGTGGAAAAAAATCAAAAAATCGAATGTGCTATAAAGAGATGTAATGCTGCGGAGCTCAATTGGCATATACGAGAATCTAACTGCAGTAAATTCCTATTTTTGCATTATTTACACTTTTGTTTTTGTGGAGTAGTGGCATTTCTGTCAGAAGGTAGGGCAATTTTAGCTTTAGTTCTGGTTTGCAATCAGTTTTCGCTGTGTGGTTATTTAGCCTGTGTAAGAAATTCCAAAAGTTATATAATTTTTGTTTTTTTTGAACTATAATTATGGATACCTCTCGGGCTGGTATGTGTACTTTTTTAATTATTTTGGAGTGAAATTCATTTTTAAACTAATAAATCAAAAAAGGTTTTTTTTTTGAGGACCAAAAATTCACTAAAGTGTAAATTTAAATTAGAACTTCTTCCATTCTTATGCTGTACAAAAGTAAAAAGTTTTCTTGCTCATAATTGCTAACCTTGAAAAAATTCGACTTTTTGTAGAACCAATTTTTGAAAAATGGGTTTCGTTTATAATAGGTTCAAAGATTGAGGAATTAAAGGATTATGTTTTAAGTTTACTAAGAATAAACAATTGCTCAAAGAGGATTGAAAGTGATTTGACCCAAAAAAATTAGAGAATGTGACTGCAATATTGCCAGGCGATGGAAACAATGTTCCCGAAACCGCACTATGCTTGTTAAGCGTCACGATGTGTGGTTAAAAAACGAGTTTATACTTCCTCAGAGTATCATTAATACAACGAATAAAACCACCTCTTTCAATCTTCCGGGAACTAGTCGTGGAAGACCCCAAAAGCCATTTGAAGAAGTTTCCAACAAAACCAAAAAGCGCAGAGTAGAGGATCTATTGATCTCAAAAACAAGTGAGCAGTTAAAATACGCCGCAGAACTGTCTGGTCACTTATCTGGTGCAGGGGCATCAACTGTCGGAAGCAGATCAGTTTTATCTACCCAGGAAGCCTTAGCATTATATTTAGAATTAGGCCTATCAGAAAGAAGGTACAACATACTAAGAACAGTTGTTAGCGCTTTGCACAAGGATTGCTTTCCGAGCTTATATAAAATAAGAAAACTTAAAAAACAAATGCTTCCTATTAATAGAGGGGCAACAGAAACAACGGCATCGGTTGATCTCCAAGAATTGCTGAGTAGGACTGGAGAAAGTATAGCTGAAATTGCTCATATAGAGCAAAACACAACTGCAACGTTAGTATGTAAGTGGGGCTTTGACGGAAGTTCCGGGCATAGTGGGTACAAACAACTGTTTGCTAATTCAGAAAGCACAGACGAATTTTTACTTTTGATTGCGTTTTGTTCCCTTAAGTTGGTCGAGGATAGTACCGGTATGGAGCTGTAGAAAAATCCTCGTTCTTCTTCAACTATGTACTGCAGGCCAATTAAATTTTTATATGTGAAAGAAAATGCAAGACCTGTGCGAGATGAAGAGGCCAAAATGAATGAAGTTATTGGTCAACTCTTTACCCATTGTATACGAAAAAATGGTTTTAGTTTACAAATTTCTTTCAAAATGTTATTTACGATGATTGGTGGGAGAGGTTGTAACATTTCATCAAGAACAAATGCTGCATCAAAGTGTTGTATTTGCTGTGCGACTCCTAAAGAGATGAATGGGGTAGCAGTCATGAAGAAAACTACCGTTTTGGTTTATCCACCCTATATTCTTGGATAAGATGCTTTGAATGTTTGTTACACATTTCCTATAGGCTTCCTTTTAAAACTTGGCAAGTGCGCCAATCGGAGAACAAAATAAAGTTTACAAATAGAAAAAAAGAGGTTCAAAACTCTTTTAAAACTAGGATGGGCCTTAATGTGGACAAACCAAAGCCAGGATTCGGACTCAACTAATGATGGAAACACTGCAAGAGGATTTTTTGCTAATCCAAAGATAACTGCAGAAATAACTGGGGTTAATGAACGCCTAATACAAAGAAATTTTGCGAATTGTTCAGCGAAACGAAAGATTTATACCCGGAACTTTATAGTTGGTATTATATGCCAAGCAGTGTTCACAAGCTCTTAATTCACGGAGCAGATATTATTTCATTTTTTGAAGCAAGTCATAAAGACTTTCCTTATGACCTCCTGTAATTTCTGAATATAGGAATACAATTTCGAAAAAAAGGTTAAGGCAAGACGATGATGACCTCAAACAATACCTAACATTACCAGAAAATATGGAATCATTATTGCGAATACGTAGTAATATAGACAGTGAAGACTCTGATTGGTCTGACTAGATGTATCTAATAATTTACCATTTATCAATTATGTTAATTTTTTATGCTTTGAAAAAGAAAACTAAGCATTCAAAATATGTTTCTTTATATGTCAATAAAAGTGAAAAATTAAAACACAAGTAAACACTTATATTTGTTTTTACTTGATACGCCTTCTATGAGCTGTTTGCCCTCATTAAACCGCCTTGTAAGTATCATATGTCTTTCAAACTGTGCGCCAGTGCGTTGAAGCATTGATTCACACCGTTCATGAGTTCCTCATTACTTCCAAAATGTTGAGATGCAATGGATGATTTCAATTTTGGGAAAAGGTGATAATCACTTGGTGCCTAATCAGGACTGTAGGGAGGGTGATCTAAAATATCCCAATTCAACTCCTCCACTAAAATTTTTGTGCGTGAAGCAGTGTGTGGTCGTGCGTTGTCATGCAGAAGCACCACACCTTTGGTAAGCATTCCTCGTCTTTTGTTCTGGATTGCTCTTCCCAACATACGTAAAGTTTCACAGTAAACCGCTGCATTTATTGTGTTTCCAGGTTCCATTAACTCGGTCAACTTTTTAAGTGTTTTAGGAGAACACTCGATAACAGAAAAAAGCTAACTTGCATGTCTCATCTAGTGCTTAAAGACATAGCCAACTGTTTCTCCAACGAAGCTAAGTATTTTGGTGTTATTCTGGAAAAAAATTTCTTTGGACTAAGCATGCCACCTCGCAAGCCTCGAGGGTGCGGAAAATTTTCGGAAGGCTTGTCACTAAGAAAGGTCGTTTGCATTTATACTTTTATGATAATAACGGTTGCATCATATACTAATACATTGGTTGTCTGGTAGAACGGAAAAATGTCTCCCGAGAATACGCCACCGCTATTTCTACCAGTCTCTAAGGAACGATTTATCACGGCTGTATGCCGGATTTCCCTCTGGCTCTGATCTCGATGCCCTGATGAGCGTCTTTCTCTTTAATATTCGTATACTTGTACCACTGACTATACTCTCTCCAGCTAGCACTGGATGAGGATTTGATGAACTTGCGCGAGTTAAGGAACGTATTTAGGAAAACAAAATCAAAACAACATCACCAAACAGTAAACAAAACATGTTTAGCAACTGGTAAACAAAACTAGCTAAAATATTTTCCCAGCAAACAAAAGACAACAAATACAACTTTATCAACCAACAAACAAACAACTCGATCAGACGGCAACTAGTATAAATAGCACTAATTATAGTAATGTAAGTCAATCTTAAATTTGTATCAATAAAGGACTCACGTTTACGGCGCAGAAAATATTTACATTTTTTGATACAATTTGGAATGATTAACTCCCGCCAACTGTCTTTTGAGTCTGGTCTTATAAACATGCCACCTAACGCAATGACACCAGAACGCCTGTTGCTGCAGAAAAGCCAACGATGGGTTCAGCCAGAATCTCAGCCAGGAACAACGTTAAATTTCAGTTCTCGATATGCGACTTTCGAACTAGATCGAGAATGCAAGGGCTCATTTAAAATGATATTCCATCTGTCAGCTCTTTGAACAAGGCCAACCTGCTTGCTGCACACTTTGCGGCCAGCTCAACACTCCCAGATTGTGCTATGTCTCCGCCTACACTTGAGTGCGTCGAATCTTCAATGGGACAAATTCACTTTCGTACCCGTGTAGTAACAAGAATTCTTAAAGATCTTAACATTCACAAATCCGCTGGCCCAGATGTTATATCTCCCCTCCTTCTGAATAGGTGTTCTTTCTCGCTGGCAAAACCACTGCGTAAACTTTTTCATCAATCCTACTCTTTCCGAGCAGATGGAAAACAGTATTTGTCCAGCCCGTCCCTAAAAAAGGCGAATCTTCTTCCCTCTACTCCCTTCTTCTTTCCAATGTCATGGAAACGCTGATAAACTGTCAGCTAATGAAATATCTCGAAACACGAAAACTTCTTAATGACCGGCAAAATGGTTTTCGTAGCAACAGGTCCACTAGTGATTTGATGGCATGTCTCACCGAAAAGTGGAACCAAATCGTAGATCGATCTCGCGAAAGCAAGATAGTTGCACTTGATATTTCTAATGCATTTGACAGACTTTGGCATTAGGCTCTTTTGTCGAAAATGCGTACTTTCGGGGCCGATGACTATTTTCTTCAATGGATTCGAAATCACCTTTCGGAACATTCAATTCAAGGTGTCTTGGATGGTTTCAAGTCGGATATTCACAAAATAAATGCTGTTGTGTCCCAGGGCTCCGTTCTGTCACCGATACTCTTCTAATCCAATATATTCCTTTGCTGATGACATACTTTCTGCTTTTCATATTCGTTCCCGGACTCAGGCCCCTGCTCTTCGGCTGTAGAACGGGAACGGCAGCGTATGTTAAGTTCATTAAATTCTAATATTACCAGCATAACTAATTGGGGAACCACTAACCGAGTAAAATTTAATGCTTCCAAAACACAATGCTGTTTGCTGTCATTAAAGCGAAATCTAAATACCCAGCCATTATCCATGAATGGCACTTACTACACATCGTCCAAACCGAAAAACTTTCCATTCTCGGTATGTGCGTCAGTGACAACTTACGTTGGAATGACTACGTATTCAATATTCATTCAAACTTTTAACCGTAACACCCGGCTCGCTATGAATGCTCATCAGTATACCCTCAAGCCCAATTTCGGGCGTACTCTAAATTATATTGAATCGTTCCGAAGCCGTACAACTGGCTTATGGAACGCCCTGCCTAGTTCGTTATTCCCTAGTCATTATAACCTACAAACATTTAAAACCAACGTTCACCGGTACCTCTCTTTCATCCTCGCCCACGCTATGTGCTAGCATTTTCATTTTAAAGTGACTTAAATCCCTTGAGTGCGCGCAAATTATAAACACAAAAAATGGGGCTGTATGGGCCCCAAATCATAAAGGGATCACGGGAAATAAAATCGTTGAAAAACTTGATATGCGAAGTGGTAAATCAGTAATAATTTTATTTTACTCTAAAGCATAAACTCTGAGGTTAATGTCCGTTTTGACTCTGGCCATAAGTAGTCATTCTTTTGGTGAAGTTTTTCATCACGTTTTTGCATAATTGCGGCTGTATTTCCCGAATAACAGCAATGGAATTTTTCGTTTTTTAGCTCTGTTTCCGCATTTTTGGAACTCCTGTTGAGGTTTTCCCTGTCTAGGACTCGTTGGCACATAAATTTCAGGCAGCGGAATCAGGCCTTTTTCTTGAAACCAAATCTCTTCAGCTCTTAAGAATCGTTCTGGAGACATTTCTTTTTCTTTATACTTTTTGAAAAGGTGTAATACAAAAGTTTTACTACTCGTATATTCGGGGCATTTTTTATGAGCATCTTCCTTCATCAAGAACGGTTATGGACTTACGCACAAACAGTTATTGGTGACTTAAAAAGATTTTCACTCTGAATGAACAAAAAAACTTCTTGACGTAAAGGGAATGGTCGCCCTAAAAAGGGCGGATTGATACCTGTAGGAGAAGAAGAAAGAATGTTGTGCTGAGTTTCGGCACTTTAATTAAGCATTATTTTTAAGTAATACCAATCTTCAAATGAAAAAAAGATTCCCAATGTCACTTTGATTCCCAATATACCACCGCAGTTACATAGTTCATAGTAGGAGTGGGTATAAATAAAACGAACTAGTTAAAAAAAACGTTTTTCATCTCGTAACGACGTAACCGTTTTATTTTCATAAAAACAGTTTATATGGTAACTACATTTATCTATTTGCATATACAAAATTCAACTCAGGTATGCGAACGGATCATTCTGTTCCGTAAATATGAAAAACGCATGAAGGAGAAAAACGAATAACATGATTCAACCCTAAGCACAGCGCTAGAAATTATCCTGCCGCAGTTTAAACGCCAAAAGGTTATAGACTCATATGTTTCAAAAAAAAATTAGTGCCGAACAAAAGAAACTGATTGACCTTGATGTGTTAGACATGGTTGTTGATGGTTTTCACCCATTCAGCTTAGTTGAGGAAAGAGCTTTTAAAAAATTAATACGATGGATACCAGGGTAGAAAAACAGTTTCTGGATCACTGCTGCAAGAACTTTATACAAAAACCGAGGCATTCGTAAAGGACCAGGTCTCAAAAGAAGTAGAAAATGTCTGTATCACTACGGATTTGTGGACTTCAAAGGTAACTAAAACTTACTAGATGGAGTGAAAAGTGACCTCCTTGGGAATTAAAAAAAAATTTTTTTTTAAATGATTTTTTTTATTTTATTCAATATAGTCCCCTTTTAGTTTGATACACTTATTCCAGCGATTTACCAACTTCTTGATCCCGTCCAAAAAGTAATTTTCCGGAAGGTCTGCAAAATACTCCTCCGTGGCGTCGATGATTTCCTCGCGTGAGCTGAATTTTTTATTGATGAGCCATCTTTTGAGGTTTGGGAAGAGATAATAGTCCGAGGGATCCAAATCCAGTTACCAATCGACGCGAAAACTCCGCCCGATTCCGCATCAGCAAGTCCAAACACTCTTTCCAAGTGCTTTCGGGATCGTGTTTTTGGTCATGCGCAGCACCCAGGATAACTTTTTCTTACGCAGAATATTGCCCAAAATATGGCATATGTGCTCAGTACTAATCTTTGTGGTATCTGGTAGCTGGCGCACCTTCACTTTCCGGTCAGCCAACACCATTTCATGTATTTTTTTAACATTGTCCTCTGTAACCGCATCGGAGGGTCTGGCGCTGCGAACTTGAACGGTAGTGGAGTTGCGGCCACCACGAAACTCTCGAAACCAATATTTGACGGTGTAATCTGACGGAGCATTAGCCCAATAATATTTATCCAACTTTTCTTTTGTTTCCTTCGCCGTTTTGCCTCTCAAAAAATAATGTTTTATGAGAGTAGGAGAATCGTTTTTGTCCATACTCAACATGATGCCAAACACGCCAACAACAATCAGCTGTCAAAACAAAACTAGAGACAGTTTCGCACTGAAATTTGGCATGTCTACCTGCATACGAACGGACTTCAAGGCACCATAACCTTTTTTGCAGTAGCAGTGCATTCTGGCGGTCAAGGATGTCACTTTTCACTACATAGCAATGACTGGTCACTACATAAGCCCAAATATTGAGTTCAAGACCGTATTGCTTGGATGCTGCCAATTTGAGGGTACTCATACTTCAGAAAATATCGCAGACGAGATAGGTGAATTGATCAAGAAGTGGAATCTCTCAAACAAAGTAAACTTTATTGTAAGCGACAATGCTGCAAACATGAAGAGAGCAATTAAAAATTACTTGAGATGGAACCACTTCGGTTGCTATGCTCACACGCTCAACTTGGTGGTGGATGATGCTTTAAAACTTTTCAAGGACGATATTGAGAAAATAAAAAGAGTTGTGGGACATTTTAAGAGAAGCACTACTTCATCAGAAAAAACTCCAAAAATGTCAAATGCAGCAAGATAAATTGCCAAAGAGACTTATACAGCAGATAGATACTCGTATCAGATGGAATTCCACATAGATTTGTTGAGTTAGAAGAAGCTGTATGATCCACCTGTACTCTTGTCGGCAAAAATTTGCCAACTTTTAGTTCTGAAAAGTGGTCTACTTTTTCCCAACTGCGTGAAGTGTTGAAACCGTTCAAAAAAAAAATAACAAACATAATGAGTGGCGAGAAATATTTAACTGGCAGTTCGGTTATAGTAGTCACGAGATGTTTAATACAGTCTTGCAATAAGATGTTAAATAAATAGAATTGAAATGAAGCTGTTCGTAACGTTGTAAATGCTCTCAAAAGTGGTTTAGACAACCGCTTCGGAAACATAGAACAAAATGAAACCCTTGCCCTGTGCACATTCGTGGACCCTAGATAGAAAATGCAGGCTTTCTCTGACGCAAGCGAGGCCAAAAAAATTAAAGAATCAGTTCAAAATCTCGTAGCTAGCATAGTAGAACAAACCTCTCAATATGACCATAAGGTGACGGAATATGTTGGTAAGGAGAAAGATGAGCTCAGTCCCTGGGCTATTTTTGACGAAGTTATAGGTCATAAAAGAAATTGAGATGTTCTTGGCTGGTGAAATGCTTCCAAGAATAAACAGAGAAGGACAATGGAATTGCCCATTGCAATGGTGGAAAAATCATCGGCACGTTTATCCTAACCTTACCAAATTATTTATAGTTAGTTTAATATTGTTGCCACGTCGCACAGTGCGTCGACCGATGGAAAAAAATCAAAAAATTAGATTTACAAAATATTATTTCGAAACACTCAAAAGGCATTACACATTCCCAAGCAAGATAACTATAACTTTATTAGCGGTAAAATTTACCCTCAAGCTGTCTGGTCACCACAAAACCTTACCTTACTTGATTATTTAAAAAATGACAGTTAGCTCCAGTACATGAAGCCTCGACTGGCAGAGTAAAATAATTATCTTATAAACCAGTTTTTACTTGGATCTACTCGTATATCACTAGGACAAGTAGAGGTTATTTGTTTTTTTTATATTTTTACTTGCAACTTTTCAACAATTGTTATCAAGCTTAAAACAACTCCCATTAGGACACTTTTAGTTCCGTTGAAAAGGGATTTTAAAGTGAGTGTTGCTGACTGCTAAGAATTTTTTTCTTGTTTAATTCAGTAAGGTTATTTCGACAAGGTAAAAATTGTTTGCGACAACTTGCGACTGTTTTTTTTGCAACTGTTTATTTATCCATCTATTTATAGAATGTGTCCTAATAAAGGACTTTTTCAATTATGGTCTTCCGACCCAACCACCGGAATTGCTGTCGTATTACAATTTATTAAGAATAACATAATTGAGACTGTTTTAGATCCAGAAGAGGAAGAAAATTTGCGAAGTCATGTTTTTACTTTGTGTTCAAATATAAACAAACAGTGGCAAAAGTCAGGAAGGAACCGTAATCGGTTTTTAAAAAGAAACAAGTATTGGCTCGATTTGCAGCACTCGTTTCCAGACAACATTTCTTCCATAAGCATAAACCTAAAAAATCAGCGTGGAAGACCGAAAAAACCCTTTCAAGAGCGTTGCAGAAAAACTAAGAAACAGAGAGTGGAAGAGCTGTTAAAGACGAAATCTGTTGAAAAAAAAGTTTTGTCATCCGAGAAAGCTTTGACACTGTACCTTGACCTTGACCTAACCGAGCGAAGCTATCAAGTTTTGCGAAACACCGTAAACGCATTGCACAAAGACTGTTTTCCCAGCATTTATGCTCTACGGCAGATGAAAACGAGTATGTTGCCAAAATCTATTGTCACCGAAACATCTGCTGAAGTGGATTTCCAAGATGTAATGGTAAAAACGGTTCAAAACATAGCCAAGTCCGTAAGTGTCAGGAAAAATACTAACGCTAAGTTGATATGCAAATGGGGCTTTGACGGTAGTGGCAGCCACAGTTTGTACAAAATTGGATTTGAAAATCCCGAAAATTCCGACGAATATTTATTTTTAATCGCATTTGTTCCCTTGAAATTAATTGACATCGATTCAGGTGAACCTCTCTGGGTAAATGATCGTCCTACATCCACTTTGCATTGTAGGTCTCTCAAGGTTTTATTTCGCAAAGAGACTTCTGGACTGGTGAAAGAAGAGGAGGCCACTATGCAAGCTACAATTAATCAGCTTCGTGACACATCTGCGTGTGTAACTGGATACTGCCTTAGAATAACATTTCAATTTCATTTAACCATGGTTGATGGAAGTGTGTGTAATATGTTGTCAGAAACAAACTCCTCTTCAAAATGTTATGTCTGTGGTGCATTACCCAGTGAAATGAACACAGCCAAATGTTACGAGAAAGCTCCTGAAGAAGACAACTATCGTTTTGGCTTATCAACTCTTCATCTTTGGATAAGAACTTTTGAATGTATAGTATGTTACACATTGCATACAGATTACCTTTTAAAAAATGGCGAGTACAAGGGGAAACAAACAAAGCCGTATTCAAGGAAGAAAAACAACGAATTCAGGCGGAATTTAAGTCAAGAATGGGGTTAAATATCGACGAGGCAGGCAAGGATTTAGATCGTCCAATGATGGCAATACCGCCAAAAGGTTTTTTCCGACCCTAAAAGAAGTTCGGAAATCACAAAAATAGATCAAAGATTGATTGAAAAATTGTCAGTTATCTTACGTGTAATTGCAGCAGGTGCAGAAATCGACTTTCAAAAGTTTAATGTATTGGGTCTATAACTTAATTCGTGCGGTTTGCTAAGAGATGGCGTAATTTGTATTATTCCATTGCTATTATTCCATTGGAACATACATTGGGAAGCTACTGTCATTGTACGTCATTTCAGTATATGTCATTCATTTAAAGCGTAAACGACAATAATTTTTTTTTACTCAAATATATCGAACTTTGTGCCTGAAAAAGTGTATTTGCGGGTATGAAGAAAACTGCTGCCGAAAGTCATCGTATTTTGGTGGAAGTTTATGGTGAACATTCGCTAGCTGAGCGAACGTGCCAAAAGTGGTTTGCACGATTTAAAAGTGGTGATTTTGGCTTGGATCCCATCCCAAAAGAACTGCGCCGGCCTGGCAACCAAGAATGAACCGGAACAAATGGTAGTCAGAAGGGGCAAGGTCTGGGCTAAAAGGCGGGTGGGGTAAGACTTCCCATCCACTGTTTTCCAAATAGTTCTTAACCGGAATAGCAACGTGGGGCCGAGCGTTGTCATGATGGAAAATTATTGGCTCGTGTCTGGTCGCATATTCCGGGCGTTTTTCGGCCACTGCTCTCTTCAAACGGATTAATTGTGTTCGGTAGCGTTGTCCATTGATGGTTTCACCCGGTTTTAGCAGCTCATAATACAGCACACCCATCTGATCCTACCAAATACAGAGCATTACCTTCGCGCCATATGGATATTCGGCTTTGCCGTTGATTTGGCTGGTTGGCCGGGTTTCACATATGATTTTTTGCGCTTGGGGTTGTCGTAATGGATCCATTTTTCATCACCAGTAACAATCCGATGCAAAAATGACTTCCTTTTGTGGCGTTCCAGCAGCATTTCGGACATGCAAAACCGCCTTTCGACGTCTCTCGGCTTGAGTTCATGTGGAACCCAATTTCCTTGCTTTTGAATATATCCAGCTGCTTTTAAACGTTTTGAAATGGCTGCTTGAGTGACACTCAAAGATTCTGCGAGCTCTTCTTGTGTTTGGCAACAATCTTCATAGAGTAATGCTTCCAGTTCTTCATCTTCAAACTTTTTTGGCTGCCCAGGACGTTCATCGCCTTCCAAGCCAAAATCACCACTTTTAAATCGTACAAACCACTTTTGGCACGTTCGCTCAGCTAGCGCATGTTCACCATAAACTTCCACCAAAATACGATGACTTTCGGCAGCAGTTTTCTTAATATTAAAGTAATGAAGAAGAACTCCCCGCAAAAACACTTTTTCAGGCACAAAGTTCGACATATTTGAGTGAAAAAAAATTATTGTTGTTTACACATCAAATGAATGACATATACTGAAATGACGTACAATGACCGTAGCTTTCCAACGCATGTTCCAATGGAATAATACAAGTTACGCCATCTCTTAACAAACCGCACGAATTAAGTTATAGACCCAATAGATATGTTATATATTTAAGTACTATGTAATATCTACAATGGCAACACTTTTCACCCATGACAAACGGAAACGGAAATGAGATAGTCTCTATCTTTGTTAGACATGTTTGTTAGTTTCTAGCTTTAAGTCAGTCTTAAGTATGAATTTAACTAATAAAGTGCTTCAACGTTATTCTCTCTAATATTTTTATGTATTTCTGGTAATTGTTGCACACAAGGAAGTGCAACATCACAATATTCGCAAATCTCATTTCAGTAGCCACCGTAGAAACATTAAACTCGGTAAACTGAAGAAATCGTAGTTGTCTTTCATTTATAAATAATAGAAGTAAATATTTCTCACAGGTTATGGGCCCAGTTCACGTGGAAACAGTGAAAGTAATTTCTATTAAAGGTATTATGTAATTAGATACAATATACCACCTTGATCCGGAATTTATTCAGAAAATTAAAAATACAAGTTTACTCATCTAAATCTATATTGTCCCCTTTAAAATAATCCCCTGCATCGACTGCAACACACTTATGCCAGCGCTTGATCCAATCCTCGAAACATTTTTTGTATTCGGTTTTCGGTATATCCATCAGTGCTTCCTGCAATTTTTCCATTACTTCCTCTCGGCTGCTGAAACGCGTTCCCCGTAGTGGTTTTTTAACTCGATTGAACAGAAAGAAGTCACAGGGAGCCAAATCAGGTGAATTCGGTGGCTGTTGGATGGTACTTGTTGCATTTTTCGTCAAAAAATTACGAATAATGATGGCACTGTGTGAGAATTCGCCCATATAGCGGAATTTAATTAAAAAAATGACTTGCACAGATTGATGTAAAAACCGGATAAACTCTGGGCACCACACATTTGCTGCCTTAGGTGTCACCGACAGCTAACTGGTTGGTTTAACGGGTCATTTTCTGCAATGCCTTTTGGAATGCCTATGATATGGAGAGAGCCCCAGAGTCATACAGATTGTTACTTTTGTTGCACCAATGTGAAGGGATTTCACCAATGTGAAGGGATTTTCTCGAAGATCAAAGCATTTCATAAAATATGCAGATGTCTCTTCTGTAACAAGACCAGCACCTCATACAGAAATTCTGCCAGTTCCAAAGCCACCTTCCAGACGCCTTTCGGGCACAGAGATATGTTCGTCATATTGTTCAGAAGAAATCATGGATGATCCCGAATTTGAGCTCCCTACATCTTCTGATGCACCACATCTCATCAGTCAGATTGAGCTTAATGACCTAGTTAGAGACTTGGATTTGTCAAAACAAAAGTCTGAAATATTGAGCTCAAAGTTAAAGCAGTGGAATCTGCTCAAGCCTGAGGTAAAAATTACAGAGTAACGTACGCTACAAAGTGAATTTGTTCCTTATTTGTCGAAAACCGATAACTTAGTGTATTGTAATGATATTAATGGCTTAATGCTGTCACTGGGTTATGAGCACAAAACCGAAGAATGGCGGCTATTCATCGACGCATCAAAGGCAAGTTTGAAAGCTGTATTGCTTCATAATGATAATAAGTTTCCTTCAATACCTCTAACGCATGGTGTTAATTTAAAAGAAACCTACGATGTTATGAAATTTATATTAGAAAAAATTTAATATAAATAATATAACTGGTCCATATGTTCGGATTTAAAAGTTGTTGCTCTACTTCTTGGACTACAACTAGGTTACACCAAATTTTGTTGTTTTTTATGTGAGTGGGATAGTAGAGCACGATCGGAGCACTTTGTGAGAGTAGATTGGCCTATAAGAACAAACTTTATTTGTGGAGAAAAACATATAAGGAATCCTTCATTGATCGAACCACAGCGTGTTATTCTACCACCGTTACATATCAAATCGGGTCTTATAAAAAACTTTGTAAAGGCGATGAAGAAAGACCAACCTGGTTTCAATTTTTTGAAACAAAAGTTCCCATCACTAAGCGAAGCAAAAATTAAAGAAAGTATTTTTGTGGGTCCAGACATTAGAAAGCTTATAAAAGATCCAGCTTTCATTCCTACTCTGGATTCATTAGAAAAACAGGCCTGGTGTTCATTTTTGAAAGTAGTGGAAAACTCCCTAGGTAACAATAAGACTCCAGGTTAGGCAGATGATGTAAAGAAAATGCTGGATGCTTATCATAAAATGGGATGCAACATGTCGCTAAAACTTCATTTTTTGCATTCTTATCTCAATTTCTTTCCTGAAAATATGGGTGATGAAAGTGATGAGCACGGAAAGAGATTCCACCAAGACATTGCTGCAATAGAGCAACGGTACCAAGGAAAATGGGAGCCATTAATGTTGGTAGATTACTGCTGGTCGCTTATAAGAGAGACTCCGAGGTGTTCTTATAAACGGAATGCAGATGCTTCCAAAAAAAAACAACAAAATTTTACAAGAAATAACATTTTTCGGTAATATTTTTGGTTAAATTCTTAAATTCAAAAAAGCGTTTTCTAACAAAATCCCGATGTGACCTGGTTATTTTATATATGTTTCCTGATTCTATAAACTCCAACGATTACGAATCACATAATTTTATCTCCGAGTAAAAAATAAATATTTTTTTTGTTGACCAGTGTGATTGGTCTCGAAGTTGAAGTTGCTTATAATTTCAGTGAAAATTGGCTTGTGAAGGCAGTTTTGATTTTATTTTTTTTACGAGTGCTTAGTGTGTTATTTATTGAAAGTTTTGTTTGTATTTTATAAAAACGATATCAAGCAACTGGAAAGTAAGTAAAATTATATTCCATACTGTGTTTATATTGTATTATTTTTTTTTTTTGTTAAATTAAAAAAAAATTATATTTTTTTTGCCATTTTTTGCATTTATGAGAGAAAAACTTTAAGTGTTCAGTGTTGTTCGGATGGGAGACGATGTGAATTTTAAAGCCTGATATCTGTTCTATTATTTTGCGCTTTAAGTTGCTGCGCATAGGTGCGACGCTCATACACTTTTTTTCACTTTCGACTTGGCTTTGAAACAAAAGTGTTACCTACATTAAGTAGCAGTCGTACTAAGTTTCATCCAATGTGTTGTGATATTGTTACTTATATTTTGTATGTCCTAATTTTCGTCTTTGGTTGTACATATATACATACATGTTGCACTTTTCAGGTGTATAGGATTTTGATACAAGGTATTTTTCATAATTTTCAGAATGGCTTTTGCACTGACAAAAAAACAAATTTTTGAGGTTTGGATTTCCAAAATCAAAATAAAGCGTGTTGATGCTGTTTTTTCATTTGTGATGGGTTCTTTTGATGAAATTATATTTTCTGAAGATGCAATCAAGTCACCTAAGCAACTATATGGCTTATCTGTTTTAAGTTAAGTGAGATGTGGGCCAAAAGTGGTAGGCACCGTGACCGCTTCGAAAGCACAAATTCTTTCTGGCTAAATGAAACCATAATTCTACCACACAAATTTTTAGATGAAATTCCATCTTCGTCAAATGTTAAAAAAGTAGGTAGACCAAAAACAAAACTTTGAAGAGTGCTGCAAAAAAATAAAAAAGAAGAAAGTGCAAAGCCTCTTGGATTCATTTAGTTTTGAAGAAATTGAAACTGCTTATGAGAAAAACTTAAGGAAAATTGGAAACAGAGATACTGCCGCTGTAGTCAGGAAATTGTCATTTAGTTCCCCAAAGAGAGGTTTGTTTTCAATATTGTATTATTTAATCTTTTATTTACTTTTAACTTAACTTAAGGTACGAATTTAAAGAAAAATTTCGAAACAGTGTCGCTTGATCAAATATCTTTACCTGCTGATGAAGCGTTAGCTTTGATCGTGGATTCGCAGTTATCCACTCATCAATATGAAATTATTATTATTATTATTATCAAGGAAACGATACAAATTAATTTGTAGGGTCTGGGATTTAACGCCGGGGTACTATGCCTATGTCTCGCGTTTTGTCAACAGCACTCGCAGTACTGAGTTCCCACGAGGTCATCCACCTACGTACTTACCGCGCCCAACACTGCTTGATTTCGGTGATCTAGAATATGAAATTATACGATATAAAATAAACAAAGTCATTCGAAATTTACTGCCCTCATACGATAAAATTAAGGTGTCTAAAAAAAAATGTTATCCTGATCAGAAAAGTGTGTCAGACTCGTCTGCCATATGTGATCTTCAGAGCTTAGTTGATCATAGTGTAAGGCGTTTATGTTTGGCTCAGAAAGATGAATTAAGCTCTGAAGAATTTAAAACAGAACTTAAGGAATTACGAGTATCTTTGCTTTTTAAATGGGGATGTGGCGGGACTCAGCAAAAGACATTTAAACAAAAATATACATCTGAACAATGTTTCGACGAAAACCTTTTCACCATTTCGATGGATCCGGTTCAAATGTACTTTTTTAATAAGGAGCACAAGATACTGCCGCCCCATTAAGCTTGTCCTTGCAAAGGAAACAAGAGACTTGATAAAACAGGATGTTGATCAAATCGTTGAACAAATACATGCATTATCTATCAGCTGTTGAAATTCATGAGAAAGAATTTCATATTGCAGTAAAACCAATTTTTTTACTAACAATGGATTCATGCATGGAATGTATCCTTCACATTGCATACAGGCTTGATGTGAAGGTTTGGCAAGTCAAAAACCAAGAAAATAAAGAAAAATGCAAAGCCAGAAAAAAACTTTTCCAAGACAGATTTAGGAAGGAAACTGGCTTACTCGTTGATATGCCAACCCAACAAGCTGGGAATACGAACGATGGCGATTTTTTCGATACGAAAAGAAAATGGCTGAGATAACTAGAGCTTATAAAAAAGTTCCATATTATTTTAGAAGCTCTGTCGTCTGGGTTTCTGATTAATTTAGATGCTTTTGACATATGTGCGACAAGAACTCGGGATTTGTATCTTGAGAAGTACGGGTGGTATAATATGCCAGTAAGCATCCATAAAGTATTGTTTCATGGCAGACAAATGATTACTTCTTGTATTCTTCCGATTGGTCAACTTTCAGAGGAAGCGCAAGAAGCTAGAAGTAAAGATAATAGAAAATATTGCGAACTATTTACAAGAAAAACTTCGCGGTTGGATACAATGACAGATCTTCTTCATAGACTATTGATAACTTCAGACCCTTTACTAGCAAGTCTTAGGTGCAATTCCGAAAAGGAAGAAAAGTGTTATTGAACACGAAGTCCTGGAACGTTTAAATGTACCAACCTAAAATAGAAAAGTTCTTTTCTCTGTGAGCGTTATTAATTTTTTCTATGGGTCCACTTATGTGCAAAAAACGTGTACTTTCAGAACTCTGTTCATCAAAAATTTGGCAAAGTATATAAAATATTGTAGTTTAATTTCATACTTTAGATATTTATGATGAATCCTAAAAAAAAAATTATCAAAAAGCTTAACTTGGAAGTGTTAATAATTTAATTCCGCTAGATGAGCGAATTCTCACACTGTGCGACGGTGCGTTATCATTGTGCAAAATCCTCGAGTTTTCTGCCCACAATTCTGGTCTGTTTCGGCGAATTGCTTCACGCAAACGTCTCGTAATGCCCAAATAATACTCTTTGTTTACTATCTGACCTTCTGACAAAAATTCATGATGCACTACACCGTTGTAATCCATGAAAACCGTGAGCATTGCCTTCTTTTTTGACTGAAAACGACGTTTTTTTTTTTGGTCTCGGCTCATTTGGTGACCGCCATTCACCTGCATGTCTCGTCTCGTCGCCAGTATGATCCTTTTGATAAATGTGGGATCGGATTCAGCTTCGCAAATCATCTCTTTTGCGACGTCAAGACGGTCTCTTTTTTGCATGAAATCGAGGTCTTGTGGCACCAACTTTGCTGCTACACGACGGAAACCCAAATCATTAACCAAAATGTATTGAACGGATCCATAGGCAATATTCAAGTCCTCCGCTATCTCTCTGATGGTTAATTTGCGGTTATTGACCAACATTTCTTTTACTTCATCAATGTTTTCGTCGGTTTTCGATGTCGATGTTCTACCATTGCGTTCATTTGACTCACGACCACTTTTGAACCGCTCGTGCCACTGGTAAACGAGTGTTTTTTTTTTAGAGAATCGTTGCCGAAACACTTTTCCAACATTTCCAACGTTCGCGTACCAATAAATCCGTTTTTTACGCAAAATTTAATACTCGTACAAGTTCGTTGTTGCAAATTTAAATCGATTTCTAAAATTGTAAAAAATCGCCAACACACACAGAGATAGATGTACTCATGGCTACGTTACTTTTGCAAATGTCAAGTTATGACGCTAAGATTTAAAAGAAATGTCAACAACAGATTTACCAACTTAAAAAAAAAAAACAAAACTCAAATCGGAATAATGGGAGCGCCACACGGTGGTGTTCCCCGCGAACTTTTTGATAAAGGTGGTATTACGAGAGTCAACATGAACGGTTCGAGTGGCACAGCGTTTGAAAATTCATTAATTTCACATCGGCTCGACGGCAGTAATTTCAAGACATAGAAATTTCAAATGAATGCTATTTTGAGAGCAAAAGATTTGGAAGATGTTGTCAATGTGACGTCAGCAAGACCGGCAGAGATTGCAGAATCTGAATTGAAGAAGTGGTTGCAGAAAGACGGTATGGCAATATCGGTGTTATTTTCCTCATTCAATGTTGAACAGGGCAGGCTGGTTTTAAGTTGCAAATCGTCAAAGGAAATTATGGATTTGTTGGAGAGCATTCACAACAAAAAGAGCGATGTACTCGTATCTAAAGGTGATGGGACTGTACGAAGAATATTTTGCAGTAAAAATGATGGAAGATGAAAAAGTAGCGACATACGTGTCAAAAGTCAACAATTTGACTCATGAACTTGAGGAACAAGGAGAAAAGTTGACAAATAATCTCAAGTTATGTCGAATAATCAGCGGTTAATCTTCAAAGTTTAGTAATGTTGGCATTGTCTGGTACAACATCGCCGAATGTCATTCAATGGATACACTGTTGGCAAAATTACAGTTAGAAGAAGATTGTATGAACAAAGTTGACCGCAAATCAGTAGCGTCAGTCGAAGCAGCATTGAGTGCGACAAAGTTTGACAAAAATAATAAGAAGAAGAAATCCAAACCGGACGGAAAATCAAAGTCTACTTGGAAAAACTGGACATTGGAAAAGGACTGTTTGTCAAAAGGAAATCAATCGAGTGGAAAAGCAAGTAAACAATCAAAGGGAATGGCTTTTCCAGTGATCTTGTCGGCGTACTACGATGACATATGGATTGGTGATTCAGATGCAACACAGCACATGCCTATGCGCAAAGATTGGTTCACTGAATTTTGAACAACGGGAGCACAATGCGGTGTAAAGATTGCGAATGGGGATTCACTCGACGTGTTGGGAACAGACATCGTCAACAATCGATGGATAAAACGATACTTGGAAAATCTGCACTATGCACCAAAATGGACGATAAATTTATTTTCGATTGGTCAACTCACGAATAAGGGATATACAGCTCAATTCAAAGGAAAGCACTGCATTGTGGCCAGTTCCTCCAATGAAATTGTTGCAATGGGAATGAAATATGATGACGGGCTTATACGTATGATTTTTTGGAGAGACGTAGAATGAGTGCGGCCGAAGGCTTTTTTGAGTGATGGAGATTAATCTAGAGAAACCGTATCATTGCTACAATTTACCAGAGTACCCTCCACCACAGTGCTGTTCAAGTCCTCAGATGTGCCCAAGAGCTCATCTTACTTCGTCATCGGTTTTCATTTCTGACAGAATGTCAGAATGCCTGATGATCTCCAGAATGCTTTCCGGATACGCTGGAATCCAGGTGCGAGTTCTAGGTCTGCTAGCGATATCCTCCTTAGACACGACCTCGAGTTTTGAACTTAGCCAACATTTTCCTAATCCACCTATGACTTTGATGAAAACATCAAGAGATCTTTGATAGGCACATGCTATAAGCTTGACGTGGCCTTGGTGCCAGCCAGCGTCGCTCGTGATGGGAGGTGGTCCGGGGTTTTCCCGCATGATGGCCAAAAAATTACTCGAAAGCTTCAACTTGACCAACTGCCACCGTTCAGGTGTTATTGATCCGTGAGTGTCGTTCCTGTCGATTACTGCGATCATTATTGCGTCTTTTAGGACCTCGCTAAAAGACCTCAGAGATGTGCTACTGGATGTCCCATGGGTTTTGGGCCTCTTGGAAACCGGCACGGTTTCCTCCAACAATCTCTGGCGCTTGGAGGAGTCTTTTAACGCTTTGGGAGTAGCGGAAGCAGCGGGTAATCCATCTTTTAGGATGTTGGTAGCCCACTCAATCTTGCTCTTTATATCCGCACTTCTCTCAACTTCCGGAATGGATCCGAAGGTTTTGATAATGCGTAAAGCATTTCCGCGTCTTATGTATTGCGACTTAGATGGAGGTTGCCTCTGATTCCTGCTTAGGGGGAAGAGTTTTAGTAGCCGCGACAAGTCCGTGGCCAGCGACAAATTATTGTAGCTGCTGCTAGTGGTGGAGGAAGTGATAGGGCCATGGCTTGCCACAGTCTTATCACTCCTTGAAGATTTAGTTTTAAGCTTGTTGCGTCTGCCTATAGAGGATGGTGCACCATGGCCTGGTGCTTGACAATGCAGGAGCCTTGCCGGTAGTCGGTGCACTCACCGTTCTACCACCCGGTATTAAAGGAGTACCGGCCTCGGGGTTTGTTTTTTTTTTTTTTTGAGATTTTATCCATTAATAGACTCCACGAGTAGCGAAGAAATGGTGGTCTATCTGTACAGAGATCCGCTGTACACAGATAAGACTTCGGATAGCTAATCCGAAAGTTGCCAGGTATCCGGATACCCCGTTCGCGACTAAGCTATTTTTGGACATGCTGGGCCCCCAGCCAGGTTGATCCTCGGCACGGATCGTTTGACACCTTGATACAGCCCAGGGGAAAAAGCAGTTGTTTGGTAGGTGGCCCTTGGGGGGGTGGGAGCATCTTTTAATTTCAGAACTCGTCTGGAGAAATTATCGAGATTCATTGACCTTACTCTGCCTCTACAACTCGACAAGTTCGATGCTCATGACAGAAGAGTTATGTCCTTACACTCATCGCAAAAAAATAAAAAGTCGTTTTTAAAATCCCTCACGCTTGTGCGAATTATTGCAAATTAGGCAGGAACAGTTAAATGGAAATATGCGGGAAATAAATTAGCTTATCGAAATTTAACGTCCGAACTTAGTGAATGTCGGAATGTGTATTCCTTTCATCTCATTAGTATCACCGATCGGAGATTGTTAATTTTCTGTTAAGGTTGTCCTTACAGTGGCCTCATTGTAGCAGGTTAGGTGACAGTTGCAAGTATCCCCAGAGATGGCTTATTCATTAATTTTATGCAGCAAAGCTAGTCAAAAAGGATCTATAATGCCTCGATATAGCTTGAACTTGAATGACATGATAAGATTTATATGAATGTTGGTATATAATCGTGTTACAATACATCTTTCTTATGAATATGAATTTCCAAACGTATTTAGCTTTACCCAGAGGAAGATAAACGCTCCAAGGTGATGGGTATTATCCTAGGAAGCATTGCTTTGGGAGTACTTTTAGGCTATCCGTTCGGTGGAATTCTATACGACCTGGTTGGAAAGTCTTCACCTTTCATCATTCTTTCATTGCTGATTTTCCTCAATTTAGGTAAGAAAGATAAATAAATTGAATTCCAACCTAAAACTTCTCTTTATAGGAATGCAATTGCTTACCATGGATCTGTCAGTTCAACCAGAGGTAGTTTTATCAGAATGATACATACTCGTACATCATTTACAAGAAACGATTAAATCGAATTCCTTTCAGGTGTCTCTAGATGCTGGCAAGCCAAAATGGCGTCCAATATTTGAAAATAAAATGATTCTGGCTATCGTTCTGGCAATTCTAATCTCTACATCATCAATGGCTATTCTGGAACCATGCCTACCCATTTGGCTGATTGAACATCTTAAACCCTACAAATGGCAGCTAGGTACGGTTTTTATTCCAGACTCAGTTGGATACTTCATCGGGACGAATTTCTTCGGGGCTGTTGCTTACAATTTTGGTCAAATCAGAGTTTCATGTCTATCGCTGTTGTTAGTTGGAATTGCGTCGTTGTTGGTGAGGAAACTTGAACCAGGAGTCTTAAATGGCTTCTTATTAATTTTCTCTTTATGTATTTAGATACCCAGTGCTACAACAGTTCCTCAACTGCTTTTGCCACACTTTGGCCTAGGTCTTGGGATTGGGATTATTGATGCAGCACTAGTTCCGCTTTTGGCTACTTTTGTCGATTCTAGTTTAGCCGATGATCAGTCCACAACTAGTGACTCAATGTCGAGTTATGGAACAGTCTATGCCATCCAGCAGACTTCTGTTAGTCTTGCTTATTGTTTAGGTGAGTTCAATTTCATCAGCATCATCTGGAATCACTACATGTTCTTAACTTTGGTTTGCAGCTCCTTTACTAGGCGGAGAACTAGCCGAAGCTCTAGGATTTACTTGGCTTATGAGGTTGGTAGGGTTCTTCAACATTGTCTATGCACCAGTCTTGGTAGTGCTCTATCAGAAATACAATCCAAAGGTGAGTATCAATTCAAATACAAAGAAAATACAATACATATCCTCGTATGTATGGAAAATTTTTGTTAAATTACAGTTTGTGGCCGAAAAACGGAATCAAATGCTTCTGGCTGCATCCGGTAGTGGTCCGGGTTCGCACTACAAAAAATTATACAATGCAGTGGAATAGAGAACTTGGACTTTTACTTTAAGATCTCCGTGTTTAGATGTGTGTGTTTAATTTGGTTTGTTATATCTGCGAATGCAATATAGGTTTTCTAATATTTAAAACAAAAATCAATAAAATAAATGGGAAGTTGATGTCTTTGTCTCTAACCCAATCCTTCATGATTTTCGGATAAAATATATTCGAGTGCACAAAATTTCCTTATGAAATGGTATTCCACAAGGGTGGGGTATTGGACGTTGATACTTCTTGAATTTTTGATCAAGCACTGCTGGGGGCTGAAATGTAAAATTTTGTAAAATAGATTTATTCGCTCTAAAATCTAAAAATTAATACTCAAACTGATATGATTTCAATATTCTTACTTCGATTATTTATTGAAATCTTGACTCGTTAATAAGTAGTCGAAGTAAGAACATTGAAACCATATCAAGTGGCGACGAGGAAATCAAATATGCACCCGCAAGCTGTGCAGGCAATCCTAAACCAACAAAAGGAATGGATGGTGATAATGATCAAATCCAGCACAGAATGTATGGAGCGCGTTTTGAAAGAATGCTCATCAGCGCCCACCCAAATTCGTCCGTTTGATCCAGAAAAGGAATCGTTGAACAGCTACCTGTTCCAGTTGCAGCAGCATTTCTTGGCGAATTCTTTAGAAGACGACAATTTACAGAAAGTGCATTTTTTATCGACGTGTGGAAGTCACCTCAATGATCTACTCCGGAAGCTCTTAGGGATAGAAGATGTAAGTACACACACTTTTAGGGTTCTATCTGCGAAATTGACAAAACATTTCCAATATAAACTGCGTATACTGGCACACGAGGTATAAGTTCTTGAAACAAAAAATGCTCCCATTACAATCATACGCTGAGCGGATCGCAGAACTCAAAGGTCTGGATAGAGATTGTGGTTTCGTTTGCCCGAAGTAAGATTGCAACACATCCTACGCTGATGTCATTATTGGGGACAAGATCGCTTTCTATACGCCTCATGACTCAGTGAGAAATGAAAGGCAATCGAGAAACCAGCGATGGCCGTCTACAGCTGGCATCGAGTATACTTAAGCAGAACTTCCACCCCATCGGCGTTCACCGAGATAAATCAGTTGAGCCAAGCAAGTTTCCCGAGATCCGCAAGTAAGTCGCATGAAATATTTAATTGAAGAAAATCATGTCCCAGCTATTTCATCCTACACAACCGGAATCAGTGCAAACATATGGACTCAGTGTGTGATATCTGTCAACGGCAAAGCGTGCCGATGGTCCTTCCTCAGCACAGTCTTGCCATCGATCTAAAAGTCGAGGAAGGCATGCCCCCAACACAGCGATGAATCGCAGAAACGGCAGTCAATCCAATTTCGGCTCACGGTTTAGGCAGACAGAATCTGCTAACTCAATCAACATGGTAGCCGACAGTGAACCCCTTTTGGAAGAGTTTCTTCGGCAGAGTTAGAGACTGACCAAAATACCAAAAAAATTTTTGTGTTGCTTCACGTTAATCACACAATTAGACACGGGTGCCACCTGTTCACTAATAGGTTTTGACGGATACCGTAATTTAGGCACACGTACCCTTAAAGCCTATGGGGAAATGAGGAATAAAAGGAAGAATAAATGCCCGTGTCCAGTGGAAAACAAAAACATGCATCCTACAACAAGTTATTTCCGACGTACCTCGAGGAGCAAACATAATTGTTTAGGGTTGGTTTCAAGCGTTTGGTTTACAGATACATTTTGCGGAAGAGGAAGCCGTACAGCAAATTATGTCAGAATCCAGAGAACAGCTAGTATCTGAGGCCATGTCTCTGTGCAAGAAGTACGAGATAGTTTTCACGCCCTGATTGGGTTGCAGTAAACACTTTGTAGCGCGTCTTACATTGAAACCAAACAGTCTACCCAGGTATTTTAAGTACCGCCCTGTACCATTTGCTCAAAAAGAGGACGTTCATCATGAGATCGACCGATTGCGACAGTTGGATATCTTGCATCCTGTGGAAATGAGACAATGGGCAAAACCCATCGTGGTCGTTAAAAAGGCAAACGAGAATTTGCGCATATGTGGTGATTTTAAAATCACAATTAACCCACCGCTGGAAATAGATTGTCATCCTGTTTCCAGCATTCAAGAACTCTTTCATAAATTACAAGGAGGACGATCAATACTGAGTTCGGTCTTTTTGAATGCCAGCGCCTACTCTTTGGGACATTCAGTTCTACAGGAATTTCCCAAAGATACATGGAACAGCTGACTGCTGATTTGGATTTTTGCGTTTCCTATCTCGATGACGCCATTGTATCCGGACGTACCAACGACGAGCATTTACGTAATCTCCAAACATTTCTCGAACGACTGGAGCATCATGGCCTGAGGTGTCGACTTGATAAGTGCAAATTCGCGAAACCCGAGGACGAGTACTTAAGCCATATCATTGACCAAACTGGTATACGACCATCGGAATCGCGGGTTAAAGCCATACGGGATTTACCCACACCGAAAGATACTAAAGACCTCGAGGCTTTTATGGGTAAAGTAAACTTTTATAATCAATTTATCGAGAATTTTTTACAGTCAGCAGCTCCTCTGAGAGGAGCTAATACTGACAAATTCATGTGGGGAAAGGATCAACAGCGCTCTTTCGATCTATTCAAAACAGCTTACCAATTACCTTGGCTACAGATGCTTCATCGCGTGGCATCGGCGCGGTTATCTCCCATATCTATCCGGATAGCCGGTCACTTTTGCATCAAAAACACTGGATGAGGCGCAACGAAAATATAGTCAGATCGACAAGGAAGCTCTCTCTATTATACTTGGCGTAAAAAAGTTCCACCAACATTTATTGGAACGTCAATTCGAGCTGATAACCCACCAACAGCCACTGGTAACCATAAGAAACTGCATCAAATGACCATTCAGTGACTTCAAAGATGGGCAATCATTCTAATGGGTTACACTTACACGATACGCTATCGTCCAACGGTGCAGCACGGAAATGCGGATTACCTTTCGCGTTTGCCAATTGGTCCCGATAACGATTGTGACCAGTCGAAGGAGTCTCGCCACTAATTAAATGAGGAAAATTCGTCGATCGTGGAAGATTTCCCCATTAATGCCGGAGTTATTTCTAGGCTCTCTCAGCAAGATTCCACTACAAAGGAAGGTATTGCGTACATCCAGAATGGTTGGCCAAATCGCTTACCACCAACTGAAAATATTTGGTCGTCATATTTTCGTAGAAGGCTTTGCCTCAGTGTGTGGACTAACATTCTTCTCTTCCACAGCGAAAGTTGGAAAGTGGTCATACCCGAACCGCTGCAACAAAAGGTACTAGCGCTTGTGCGCAAAGCCATTGGGGAGTCACCCGCATGAAGCAAATTGACCCGAAGATGTTGTTGGTGGCTCAATATCGATGAAGTTATCTCCGAAACGGTGGCATAGTGCGCCGCCTTCCAACTAAACGCTGGTCGTTTACCCAGAGAGTACACAAGCTGGCCCTCATCGGATGAAGTTTGGGAGCGCATCCACATCGATTTTGCTGGGCCTTTTCAAAAATCTATGTGGTTAATTGTAGTATACTCGAAATCGAAGTTCTTATTCATGATTCGAATGGCTTCTACTATATCCCAGGCTACGATCTAAGCATTACGCTCAATTTTCACACTTGAGAGACTACCCAAAACGATCGTGTCTGATAAAGGCACTCAATTTACTTCGGGTGAGTTCCAGCAGTTTTGCCGAAATCACTCAATTCGGCATATAGCTTGAGCACCTTTCAACCCGGAGTCCAACGGCGTAGCAGAGAGGATGGTCGACCTACCGTTCTGCTCCGCATGATAATGGCGGAAAGATTGAAGGCAATATCGAACCTTACTCTCCGCTATTTTTTCGGAATCTCGAAGCAAAAGCGAAATGAAGAAGATCACGAATTTGAGGTTTTCCGTTGATCAACCGGTATTCGTGCTGACAATACCTACGTGACAAGAAGTGGATTTCTGGAGTGATTAAAAAAACTCTCAGAAGACGTATGTATCTGTTTAAGACTAGTAATGATACTTTGCGGCGCCATCAAAACCAGATACGACCTCGAAAAGCAATGTGTGATGGAAAGATCGCTGTTCCTGCGGATGACAGCATAGATTTACAACAGGCAAGTAGTCAATATTGCAATTCTAATCGTTTTCAAATTCCCAGAGACTCACCGGTAAACAATCAGCAAGAACAGCTTGATGATTCTGAGGTGTCTCTCGTACCCATAAACTAGTCCTCAAATCGTGGATTTGGATTCAACTGTTGAAGTTCGCTCATTAACTCCAAAGGCTGAAATACCTAGAAATGTTTCGTCACCAATCGACTCACGAGCAGCAGTCGCGCCAGTCGTAACTATGCAGAGCCCTAGCAGATCTGCGCGTCTGCGTAGGAAGCAGGTCAGATTCGTCCCAAATTAATCGTGGGGGTAATTGGTGCACCCTGTAAAATTGCGGTGCAATTACATCCTTAGTTGTACCTGTCAGATGACATTTTTCTAATGACATTAGATAAAGGCGCGAAAATAGAAGATCTTTTATGTTCCGTAAACCTCCGAAGATTGAACACCTTGCCGAGATTGGGCGGCTTAAATAGAAGAACAGGAGGCTAGGCCAAGCAAGCGAGTACTGGTGGTGAAAATAGCGATAAAACAGAGTGAGACACGAGACATGACGTCGGTGTTCGAGTGTGTTCATTGTTTAAATGATATTAGTATCACATAAGAGTTTTATCGCACGGTTTTGAATCCTATCTAGCAGGTGCAGAGATGTTCTGGGCGCACCCGGCCAGATGTAATTAGGCATTGTACTCCAATTTCGGATGGACAAGCGCTTTATATACTGAGGCCAGATCAGAGAGGGTGAAGTATTTCTTACATCGCTTGAGGATACCTAGGCATTTCGCAGCATTTTTGACGACACCGAATATGTGGTCATTTCAACGTAAGTTGTCGTTGATACACATACCGAGAATGGAAAGTTTATCGGTTTCGACAATGCGAGTGCCATTCATGGATAATGGCTGCGTGTTTAAATTTCGCTTTAACGACACCAGACAGCATTGTGTTTTGGAAGCATTCAATTCTACTCTGTTGGTGTTTCCCCAATTAGTTATGCTGTTAATATCAGAATTTAAGGAGCTAAACACACGCTTCCGTTCCCGTTCTACGGCTGAAGAGCCAGAGCATGAGTCCGGGAACGAATATGAAAAGCAGAGAGTACTGTCATCAGCACAGGAATATATTGGATTAGAAGTAGCAGACAAGAGATCGTTAATGAAAATTATAAAGAGTGTCGGAGACAGAACGGAATCCTGCGGCACACCAGCATTTATTTTGTGAATATCGGACTTGAAACCATCCAAGACAAGTTCCGAAAGGTAATTTTTAATCTATTGAAGAATAGAGTCGTCGATCCCAAAAGCACGCATTTTCGACAAAAGAGCCTGATGCCAACTCTGTCAAATGCCTTAGAAATATCAAGTGCAACTGTCTTGCTTTCGCCAGGTTGATTCACGCTTTAGTTCCACTTTTCGGTGAGACATGCCATCAAATCACCAGTGGACCTGTTGCTACGAAAACCATACTGCCGGTCATTAAGAAGTTTTCGTGTTTCGAGATATTTCATTAGCTGGCGGTTTATCAGCGTTTCCATGACCTTGGGAAGAAGGGATGTAAGTGCAATGGGTCTGTAGGCGGAGACGGAAGAAGTTCGCCTTTTTTAGGGACGGGCTGGGCAAATGCTGCTTTCCATCTGCTCGGAAAGAGTCCTAAAGTGTAGGATTGGTGAAAAAGCTTACGCATTGATCGAGGAAGAACACCTCTTCAGAAGGAGGGGAGATATGCCATCTGGACCAGCGGAGTTGTGAATGTTAAGATCTTTAAGAACTCTTGCTACTACACGAGTGCGAAAGTCGATTTGTCCCATTGAAGATTCGACGCACTCAAGTATAGTCGGAGACAAAGCATAATCTGGGAGCGTTGAACTGGCCGCAAGGCGTGCAGCAAGAAGATTGGCCACTTGTCCAAAGAGCTGACAGCTGTAATGAGAGTTAGGATGGAAGATGAGACCGAGTTTCTAATATTTTTGACGAACCACCAAACATTTTTACTATCCTTGGGACATTGTAGCATTTTCAGCCTAAGTCGTATTGGAATTTCACACACTTGAGAAAGACGTAACCATCATTCCTGGCTCTTTAAAACTTTTTTTTCCTCTGTTGAGTTGGTCGTGAAGGACCGAAAAAACATTTCTCTAACCCTGACAGCCTATTTACAATTCGAGTCGTACCTTACCTTTTCTTTTGGTTTGATCATCCGATGAGGTATAAGGTTTCTCATTCCAAAGTGAATGGTGTCTGTGATCATGTCAGCAGCGGCATCCACGTCGTTATCGAGGATACTTAGCGACCAGTTACAATTCCTCAAGAAGCCGTTAAGACGTCTCCAGTTGGCTTTCTCGTATAGCCATACGGTTCTTTTAGGAATCTTTTCTATAACTGTGTGAGCGATGTACCTGAAATTAGCTGACATGACACAGTGGTTCGATGAGCCTAGAGGGGATAGCACATTGACCTTGTATTTGTTGCGGTGAGAAGTTAAAAACAAGTCTAGGGTGTTGGCGGTATGACTATCAACATCTGGTATTCGCGTGGGCTCATTTACAAGCTGGGTTAAGTTATTTTCCGCAGCGAAGATCTCAACACACCGTCCTTCGGGTGTTGTCTATCCAGAATGTCGAAGCCAACCAGAATTGTGTATGTTGAAGTCGCCCGTAATCACGATTTCAGTATATGGAGTCAGACAGCTCATCAAACTCGTTAAAGGTAGAGTTGTTGTCCAGTTTGGGGCTTCTGTAAATAAAGCAGTAGTGGATAATTTGCTTACGGAGATGGAATTTTAACCACATGAAATTGAATTCCGGATTGGAACAGGGACTATATTGTGGTGGAGTTTGGTAAACTACATACATCACTACGCACGTAAATAGCGAGACCGCGGTGAAAGAAGAATAATGGCACTGGTTTGTAGCCGGGTAGCTTCAGATCAGAGTGGTCTGAGAGGTGTGGGCGGGGATCTACCTGTGTTTCACTAAGTGACAAAACAGAATGTCGGAATTTACAGACGTAAACGTACGCAGAAAAGTTATTACTTTCTAGGCCGCGATTGGCTATATCCACTCTGAATTCCCAAGTCATTATAAAGAAGGACAAACACAAAAAACACAAACACCGACGTTACTAAGCACAGCTGTGAAGTAAAAGCTCAGAGTTGGTTTACCGAATCAAATTGTTGTAGGTGTTATGTCTTTACAACCCATAAACCCACAGCCCGGTATCGGTTGTTACATGTACGCAGTCACTGCATACGCTGTATGATAATATAAAACAGCAACGGCAGTGACCGGGTGCAAGCACGAAAGATGGGATGCCCGCACTGTGGATGACGATTTCACACTCGCGCGTTTTTTTTTTTTTTTCGCCCTCACAGTGAATTTTTTTTTGGTGTCATGATCACTCGCGCGCGTGTTTTTTTCTCCACGCGAGGAGCAAATTTTACAAGTGCACTGCACAATGCAGAGGTGAACTCAACAAAATACAGAGACTAGAGTGTGTCTGTGCAACTGGTGCAATGAAAGCCGCACCAACAGCTGCGCTTGAAATTATCCTAAACATCCCACCACTTCACCTAGAACTCATGAAAGTGGCAATGGTAAGTGCCTACATGCTCATCACAGAACATGAACTACTTGGAATATACTTAATAGACAAATGTCTGCTACGATATAACCTTCGGCACAACTTCAAGGTTACATTTTTAGTTCGTCTTAACTGGGAACAGGAAAAACCAAAATTTTCCAAGGACTCACATGTATGGTACACAGACGGATCGAAAACTAATACGGTCCTCGCATTAAGGCATCCATACATGCCAGTATGGATACAAGCAGCTCCGAATTTCAAAACAAAACATAAGCATTTACATTTACATTCTCTCCACAGGAGAGCAGCCCTACTTGCAATTAACGCCTTTGAAATAAAATCCAAACTTGACTGCTATGTCTGTCCGCCACAAATAAAGTCCATCTGACTTGGGTGCCAGGACATAGCGCATATGAAGGCAATGAAAAAGCTGACGAACTGGCTAGAAGAGGATCCGCATCTCAATTCATGATGTCAAGACCGTTCTGTGGGCTATCAATAAATTCCATAAAAGAAAGTATTAAAGCCTGGCTAGAGGAAAAGAAACTTCATTTCTGGTACGAAACCGCAGGCAGCAGACAAGCCAAAAACTATATGGCAAGCAGCTGCAACACAAAAACGAAACAACTACTAGAATTAAGTAGAAGACAGATCCGACTGATCACAGATTTTCTCAGAGGGTACTGCCTTGTGAGAAAACACCTGATGATCATGAGCATAGCACAAGACAATGCAGTAGAACACATACTCTATGACTGCAATGGGGTTTAATCAAAATACGTCAACGTTACCTAGGTAAATTCTACCTCGAAGCGGCGGACATACGGGTAACTTCCAACTCACCTTAGGTCTTAGTCGACTTTCTCACAAATTGCGGCATCATGGATGAGCTATAAATGGAGGACATCACAATCGGCCCATCTGTAGCCGCAATGATCTGGGATTCATTATACCACCTCCCACAACAATCTAATCTAATCTAATCCACAGCTACATCATCCGCGTATGCTTGTCCATAGACGTCAGAACTATTGAGCGCGTTAAGCAGTGAATCGACCAGTGCAGACAGAACGCCCTGTTTACCTCCGCCACCACATAGTCAGCTTCCGCAATTAGTGTCCTATTCACCAGCATTTCTTGTTGGTCGTATTGTCTGGGCGAGTTACGTTTTCGAAAGCACCCCCAACATCGATGAAAATGCCCAAGGCTTATTCCTTCTTGTCGAGTGCACCTTCATTTCTGCCTAACAGATTCCGAAGCGCGCTCTCACTAGATCTCCCGCGTTGGTAGACGTGTTGCATCGCAGACAAAGGATACATTCGCAAGGCAGTTTTGAGCACATGGATCTCGACCTTTCTCTCGATGCTTTTCAACATGAAGGAAGTCAGACGTACAGGTCTGAAGCTCTTAGTGAGCGTGTAGTCACTTTCCGATTTTCGACATATGTAAATGTTTCTCTCACTGTTGTTCAGGGTTTCGGTATGTATGCCAGTGTCATGCCACCAGTGAAGATTCTCTTCATAGTGGCCAGGAGCTGTTCTATACCTTTTTGTAGCACAACTAGGTATATGCCATTGGTTCTCTTCTCCTTTTGAGGACTTTGAACAGCCTACCAACAGCTTCGATCTTTTCGCAAAAAGCTTTCTAAGAGCTACTCTTTGAAATTCGAATAACCGATTATTTTTGTTTCGATCTGTAGAGATCCCAGTCTTCCTCCAAATTGGTCTTAAGTGACCTGTTCAGAAGTTTTCTGGTTTCTTTACGAAGATGGTTCAGATCTACGTTCCAAAAAGGAAGAGGCAGGATTACGTTCTAGCTGGACATGCAATTTCAAAATACTTCGTGTTGGATTCGCCGAGCTCCTCTTTAAATCGTGCCCAGCTGATTTTCTGCGGATTCCTCCGCTACAACAAGGTCGAGACCTCGCATCCGATTCCAAATTCAATGTATCTATGGTCTGACATGGAGATCTCCGATAGTATTGCACTTCTTAGCATACCTGTTGGATAACGTTAAGTCGATTACTTGCTGTTACTTACCCTCGTAACAAAAGTTGGCTGAGAGCCAGCATTGTTGGCAACGAGACGATACTCGTAGTATGAAATCCAGCAGATGTTTGCCTCTCACGTTGAATTTTCTACCGCCCCAAAAAGTGCTCTGAGCATTAGCATCGCAGGATATGATAAGTCCCATCTTTCTAGAGTCATAGCATTTAGTGAATTGGCTGCTGATGGAAGTAATGAATCATAGGGAAAATAAGCAGCTTAGGTCTGCAGCAACTAAATCGCTTGGGCGAAATTGCCCAAGTTTAGAGTGATTTCGGCGCACAAAGACAAGTTCTCGGTCTTTCCGATCGCTCGTGAAACGTCTTAATCATCCGAAACTACAGATGCGTTTATTTCACATTGATGGTTCCGGTATGAATATTATGTGAGGATTTGTATTCAACACGGAAAGTCTCATGTAGTAGCAGACTTGGAGTGTTGGAGGTTGATCTGAGTACAGAAAATAGATGAGTACTGGGGTAGTTTTCTGTTGTCTGCGCCCAATTGGGAATCAAAGTCCAAATTAACCTTTCCAAGGTGCGGATAAGGATGTGAGTCATACCTAGGCTTAATAGTCTTGACAGCAGCTTTGCCTAAGCCCATGAAAAGAGAAGAGCCGTTCTTGTTTTCTCCATCCTTTCTCTCCGTATGAGAGTATATTTTCCATTTTTCAGTGTCGAGTCCAGGGTTCTAGGTATGAAGACGCGTCAGCACATCCTCCATTTCCTTCAGCTTGTCTGGAACCCAGAAGATAGCACGCGTCTGTTTAGGCTGTTTTAAAACCTCGAAAGTCTTAGTTTCCAGCGGCGGGGTTTTCGGCAAAGACTTGTTCAACCATTCCAAAGTTTCCTGCGTAGAGCACTTTACTCAATGCAAACATTATCTGCTTTCGCTGTAATTTTCGTCCGCTGCAACTGCAGGATTTCTTGGTTGCAGTACCGTTTCCATCCGGGCATCGTGAACGGAGAGATCCATCGACAGAGGGAGTGCTGGAAATTTTCCTGCTCTTGTCCCTCTTCGGGACAGAAGGAGAGGGCGCAGTTTCAGATCTGAGAGGTTGATCGGTTTCATTGGGGTCACTTCCACTGACGTATTTCTCTCCTCGGTCCTCCCAGTTGAAGTCTCTTTGCGTCGTGCGTTTGCCCCACGTCTCCGTTTCCTCTTCAACTGCCCCTTAGATGATAGTCCTTCAGAGTGCTCCTCTTCTGGAACCCATTCAACCTTATCGGTTTCCCGAGACAAGCCATCAAAAGCAGCACTCTGACCAACCACTGGTTTATTCTGATATGGGTTAACCTCAGAACTTCTTCGGTACCCACTAAATCGCTCCAGCCCAATCTACCGAACGTGTCGTAGAAAAAGCCGCAGGAGTCATCGGAATGAAGGTGATCCAGTAGCTCCTAAGTGTAGGAGGGGGTGTTTGACGCATGTTAGTTGGGGCCTCGAGAATCCGTGCCCCAGCCGCAGTCGAAAAGACCACGGGTGGATTGTCACTATTGCGAGTACCACCTAGAGTGGTATTCCTTAGGTTCACCTCCATACTTTTAACCGTTTTACTTCTGGTTTGGACGTCTTTGGTACTTAGTTCGACGTCTCACCTAGGCCTTTAACTCTTACCCCTTCCTGCAGTCAAAGAAAGGAAGGGCAGACTTATTTAGTCAGAGATTTCTGCGTGGAGTAGTTCACCCTAAGAGTTCCGTTTCCCATATTGCAGTGCTCATATTTGGAAAGCTCCCACAATTGACTAACACAGTCGTTCAGATAGCTGATAGCGAGATCATCGTAGGTAAGCCGGTATGATCGCCTTTGGCGCTTCTGGGTAGTCTTAGAGCTGGGTTTATTCGCGGCATCCAAATTCCGCGCTTAGTTTGGCATCTTAAGCCGATTTTAGAAGCTTAAGCCTTTCTTCCACAAGTTGGCCAAAGAAAAGAAGATTGGAAAACCGCGTTTACTTGGATGGCTTATTGGTTGAGGCCCATGTTCACCATAAATTGCAGCTCAATTTTGTGTCTAGAACTCTCAAGTGATGGATACTTCTGCTGCCAATTGCCCAATACAATTGGTGAATCGAAGAACACTAGATGGCCTAATGTTTTACTCACGTCTAATATTCAACCCTGGTAGTATTGTACTTAGGCAGGTTAATTTCAAAGCAAGGAGTATTCTAATACAGCGCACCAGACCTTCGGCTTCCCAATCAATGATCATTAAACTTTGCGCCGCAAACCATTTGACGTCAAAATATATTTTTGACAGAAAATTAAATCAAAAACGTCTTTTCAAGGATGTCAAAATTTTCTGTTCAAAATTTCACATTTTCTAAAATCATTGTGAACCGTTTTCAAATTTAAAATTAAATATAAAAAATTGGAAACTTAATTTAAAAAAAATGGCTGCAGTCAGAATAAGAGGTAAGCCACACCAATAAGAACCCATATCTATACGTCCTTTCGTTATTCCTATTTTCGATTAGGGCCTGGTCCAGGAGCTTATATGCTTCCTCCAACTCTTGGCTTTGAGAATCACGACGTTCGTATGTTACGACGTCCGGAATATTCATTTGGCATCAGACACGCTGACTTCACCAAAAGTGTGGGGCCTGGTCCAGGAACATACTTTTTGGACAAAATAACTCGTCATGGCAGTGAGGGAACTCCGAAGTATACTATTCGACCGCGGACATTTCAAAGTGGTAGAGCAGATTTTGGGAAATTATCTAAAATATTAAATTACAATTTATTTTCATTTCTTATTTCCTTTTTAAGAAAAATTTAGAAGTCCAGGTCCTGCTGCACATAGCATTCATCTCTATCCGATTCTTAAGGGCGTTCAAGCACCGGCTTATAGTATGCGATGCAAGCACTCTGTTCCAGATAAGAGCTACTCTCCTTCCCCAAACACGTACAAAGTTAGAACCAAGATTACTAAGCAAGCACCTCCGGCATACACAATGTACGAGTATTACAATGTAATTTTCATCCTCCCAGCGTTTGATGTTCATTTGTCCTTATTTGTAGGGGATTGGCTTTACCTGGAAAGATGCATATTTGTTCTCCAGGACCAGCTACCTACGGACGCACTAACTTGAACGTGGAATTGACACAATCACCTGCATATTCAATCACTGGACGTAATTTTTTTAGTTATAAATCGTCTAACCCGGGGCCGAATGCTTATAACGTGACGTCATATAAGCCGGGTAAAACGGGCGCCAAATACTCCTTTGGAATAAGGCATTCGGAATTCGCTCCACCATACATTGTTCCTTGTGATAACTTTTAAGCAACCGACGAAATGGTGAATGCAGCAGAATGAAAAAATAGGAATTTCAAGGTTGAAGGGGTTTTGAAAAGGATTTCTTTTGGGTACGACGGAAGGATCCTCTTTCAAATCCGCTTAAGCTATGTTTGCTTAAATATGCGAAGATCCAACGCTCCATGGTAGATTTAACAATCCCAACTTGAAACACTTACCACGAGAGCGTTGTATTCTTTGATGTTTGGGTGAATGTCCATCTTATATTTGGCAAACCTTTAGATTAATAAAAAATTTTCATTCATCCAAGCAAGGAGTCCAACATTTATTACGGAAGTAAGACAGCAGTAATAGACTTAAGCTTTTCATCAGAAAAACAGTTTCGGACTCTTTCATTTCAGACCATAGATACATCGAATTCGAAATTGGATCTGAGGTCTTCGCCTCGGTAAAAAGGAGGAAATCGCAAGAACCAACTGAACCCTCCTTAAAGAGGAACTCGGGACGTTTGTAAATGATCCGGCTAAACACAAGGTAGAAAAACGGAACAGTGCCCTCACTAAATGTTTTAAACTGACGTATTCAGTCAGGAAAGACTTGCAGATCCCCGATTTGCGGCAACTAATAAGGAAATCCGATAACATGTCAATTAAGTCAAATTTGGAGGAAGACTAGAATTTTACAGATCGAACCAAAAATAGTGTATGAAGCTAAACCGGGATTTAAGGAATGCCTTATTAAGAATTTTGCGGAAAGATCGAAACACTCGATGATACCAGCAGGCTAGTCAAAATTCCCAAAAGGGGCAAATCAGCCAGACTGGAAGCACTCATTTTCGTGACTCACTTCTCAGGTAAGCTGATCAGATTCAGCTCGCAACCAGCTCCTATCACCGAAGCTGGAAGTGAGCTGCGTAACAACACGCCGTAGCTAGGTGATGAGGCCTTCGAAAAACATGGCTTTGATGGCTCAATTTCAGTTAAGGTGCTATTCAAAATCCCACTTTTAAGCCAAAGTGTTGAGGTACCCTTCCCGTCGACTGCATGGCCAGTAAGTGGATAAACCAAATTGATCGCAAAAGGTCCCCTCCGATGCTTAGGCAAGGTCGGTTGTGTCAGTGCCTTGTTCTGGTAAGACGGTTCTGCCTGGATGGACCCCCCCATCTAGTCTCACTAGTGAAAACAAACAGAAAAATATGGATAGAATAGAAGACGAAAAAAAAATGAGGTTGGCACCTCATCAGAGAACGAATTGCTGGTCTCAGCAAATACTCGTCTGTTCACCAAGCGGCGTGAGTGCTAAGGCTACCACCACGAAAAACATAGGTCTGCAGGGAAAACTATGAAGAGCAAGTACCAGACGGCCCTCTGCGTTTTAGGCGAAGTCGCCAAAAATAAGTCGGCCGGAAAGGTCCACGAAAAGGACCAGGCGATCAAGATGACAAATTAGGCAATCGTTAACGAATACCACGAGTACCTGAAGAATAAACGAAGACGGGTCTCTAGATGTGACCCTCCAATACTCAGACTCGAAGAAAACCACGTTTGCCGCAGGTATGACTGCAAAAATCACAACCAAACCAACCCCATCGTCGGCCAACGCTGCTCAAAATCGATCCTTCACCGAGGTGGCCAGAGATTAATCCAGGTCGCGCTAGTGGACGAATTCTCCACAAACGGGAAAGCCATAGCCGAAGCGTGGGGTAGCATTGAGGCCAAACTTTCCGACATCGTAATAATCTGCCTGGTTTTGACTCGGCCGAGTGGGTTAGGGAATATCGAGTAATCAAATACGAGGACCAATTCTCCAAGGACTTCCTTAATGCGTTGCTAAGGTTAGTGATACTTGGAGCTTATCTCAATTAATGACCCAGAGCCGTCATTTGGTTGCTCAATATGAAGATAGATGAGGGAAGGCTCCTTCAATGTCTTAAATTTTGTAGCCCGGGCGTTCTAATGTATGACTGGGCAGTCATTAAGATGGAGGAATCCCATTGGAACAATATGTCCTTCCTGCTCCTAATCAAGAACGAGTGCCTGGCAGCACTCCAGACAGACATCGGGCAAATCAAGCTTACGGTTTTTCTATCACTTGGCTCTGAGGACAATGTGGATGTCTTCGAAACCGACAACTTGTTGAAGGACCTGATGATCGCTGAAAAAACAGATAATGCTGAAGGTCTTACAGACTAATCTGAAGTACTTTAGGCGTCCATCCGATAACCTGCGTGTTTTCCTAAAGAGGGAAATATTGAAATCGCCATTATACAGGATTCCTGGGTAAGAGGCTCGGCAATAAGTGGGATTCAAGAGAAACAATTCGACCTGTTCTACAAACGTCAGCTATCGGTAAGCTCAGGACACGCATGCTCGCTAAAAAAAGCTTTTCTATGTCCCAGCCTTTGCTCAAACGATTGTTAAACAATTTTTAAACTGAAGTATCCGAACCAAACAACATACCTCTAATCAGCATACATGGGTTACGAGAGACCAGCACCGCCGGAGGAAGTGGAGTAACTCACAGCCACCATAATAAAGAAGGACAGCCTACTGATAGGCTGCAACGTCAACGCGAGACATACAGTATGGGGTAGCACAGAAGATAATGTAAGAGGTGGGTCACTTTTCGATTGTCTTCTAACCACTAGCCTATCTGTATGAAATAAAGGCACTACCCCAAACTTTGTCTATCCTAGTACTTTCAGGGGGTGAAAAAAGGTCCTAGATAATACAAATTGGAAAGTTTCCAACAGTCATTCTCAGACAACAGATGGATCCCATACGAGTTGAGTTTCGAAGCCGAGACCACTAAACCGTTTAGAAACCCTAGAAAGTTAATTGGACCAAGTTTGACCAAGTCCTTAGGATATAACTCAAAAACTTACCCAAAATAAACACCGTAGCAATCGAAGAACTGGAGGCAAAGGTAGAGACTTTTGAGAAGACAGTGGACGTCAAACGTTATTTTTTAATTTTTTTTTATTTAAGAACTTAACACATAATTGGGCATGAATACACTTATAATGCCCCAGCATGTGTTAAGATTTTTTCGGTAAATGGGATAGAGAGAGAAAGAAAGATGTTTGGGCTCAGTGGTAACTTCGTTCCGTGGGTGGCATCCAACATTTAATGGGGAGACTAAATTCTTACTGGAAGTTGGCTTGTTGCTAATTTTTAGTCAACTGCTCATCTTACTTAATTTTTGTTCACAGAAAAAATGGATGCCTTTCGAGCACGGTTGGAATTCGAACACCGGACCTTCCGATTCGGAAGCCAGTCTACTACCACTTAAGCCATCCTCCAGCTGACTTTCTTAGAAAAAGGAATGATTGTAATGTTCTTTGGACAGAGTTTTGTTAAGCCTGGCGGAGACCTTGAAGGATTTCTATTGAATAGCAATAGCCCATTAAGGCCAACATTGGATGTCTTTATGACCTTTCTTATACAGACTTAAGCAGTCCATATACGGCCAGAAGTTGTATGTGCGGCAGATATTGAAAATCGTTCTGGTCATCTGCCTGCGACTAGAGAGAACTTCATTCCAACATCACCTATTAGTTTTTTCACACGGTTTGGAATCCTATCTAGCGCGTGCTGCAAGGTTTTAAGGAGCACCTGGCCAGATGTGAGCATTGTACACCAATTTTGGGCGGATAAGTGACTTATATATTGAGGCCCCATCAGAGGGGGTGAAGTATTTCTTACATCGCTTGAGGGGACCTAGACATTTCGCAACACATTTACTTCGTCAATCATACGAACAAAGTCCATTTTGGTATACAGAAGTTTACCTCTTAAGGCTATGGTTACAGTGGATCTTATTTACTTACTTAGACGACGCTGTAGTTCGGGGTGAACGTGAACTCCGACAAACAAGCCTGTCCAGTTAGCCCGGTCTTTAGCTAACTGCCTCCAGTTGCGCACTCCAAGCCGGTTGAGGTCCCCTTGTACAAGTGCGCGCCACCTATGGTGAGGTTTCCCTCTAGTGCGTTGTGTCTCCGGGTTAGATTTGAAGACTCTGCGGGCCGGAACTTATCCTAGCCATCGCAGGTGGCTGATGCGCAGTTTTCTGACTAGATCGATATCGCTGTACAGCTCGTAGAGTTCGTCATTGAATCTTCTTCTCCAAAGCCCACCAACGCATACGGGACCGAATGTTTTTCAAGAGATATTTCTCTCGCAACTACTGAGGATATTTTCATCTGTTTTCGATGAATTCCATGATTCAGCGCCATAAAGTAGGACTGGGCTGATAAAGCTCCTATATAGGGTATCCTTGGTTGTTCACTATTCAATTTCCTTCTTAACCCAAGGAAACGGCGATTGGCAAGAGTGGATCTTCGTTTTATTTCTGCTAAGGTGTTGTTGGCCGAATTGAGAGCCAAATTCCTCGCTACCTCAACGTTACAGCTGTCAACTATCCAATACGTCATGTTGTGATACCTTTTAGCTGACAGAACCTACTGAGTTTTGCCAATTATTTTTGAATTCGCTTGTGAGTCCCACAGAATTCTTTCCAGAATGATATGTATTAAGGAAGTCACATGACAGCGCATCACCTTATGTTAAACATTTCTTGATACCTAAGGTCTCGGTTAAGTCCGTTCCGACGAGTTTGGAACGGATGCCAAGACTAGGCATGGCTCTATATGTATAGCTTGCTTCTACAGAGATGCTGTCATATGCGGTCTTAAGATCGATTAAAAGTTGGTGGTCGTCTTGAGATCTTTCTAGGATATGCCGGAGTGTGAACATTTAAGATGAGTTGGTGTATGCTCTCCACAAAGTCATATCCAGCAGCTTTGAATACTTCGCCCGGTAAGGCGTCAGCTCCAGTTGCTTTGTTGGTTCATTTTGGTCAGATGGACAGAAGTATTGGCTATCATCGTCTAAGTTAAATGGTCTATTCTGTCTGAGGGCGGTATATTGGGATTCTTCGCCGTCTGTAAAAAAAACTTGTTCCATATTCTCAACACCGACCGTGACTCTACTACAAGGTTTCCTTCTTTATCTCTACAAGCTTCCGTACGAGTCTTCTTGCCTTTACACGTTCTTTTTACCTGTTGGTGAAACTTCCGTATGTTATTCTTGGAGTACAACCTCTCAATATCTTCAATAACGAAGCTCCACGTGCTCTTTTTTCTTTTTCTCGAGAAGGCGATGATCTTCCGGTCTCTTCTGCTCGTAGAGCTCACGAGCGGCTTTCGTCCTTTATAGCGCGTTTCGTTCGCTTTGAATGCTTCTTGTTTAACTACATGTGCTTGCTGATATTCTTCATGGGCACATCAGCTGCAGCGTCTCATTTGGATGCGTTACCGCTGGTTTTTGGTACTTGATGCTGACGGGATAGGAATTCTTCCCACACTAATTCGTCTTTGTTGCGGCGCTTGGGAAATCAACATTCGCACCTTTGCTGCAACAAGGTGGTGATCCGAGTCGGTCTTGGCTGCGCGGAACGCTCGGACATCTAGAATACTTTAGGTATGCCTTACGTCCATGGCAATGTGTTCAATTTGATATAGCGTTTTATGATCCGGAGACGCCGGAAACCGTGTGCTTGCTGTAGTGATATTCCTTCCCTCCGCAAAGTCAATAAGTTCGTTGCGTGTAGACTATGCTTACCTGGTGTCCTATCAGAGATGTCCTCCATTTCTATGATAATGCCCATATGTCTTGTTAAGGAGCTCATAGAAAAAATCTTTGGTGGCGTCATCATTGTCTTCCGTAAGGGGCATGGGCGCGTATTAGGTTTATGCTAATGAATTTACCCTTGACGCTCGCTCACATGTCGGAAGCTCTTCTGCATAAATCTGCTGCATCTGGCGAATCTGCTTCCGAATAAGCGAATAAGGGTCCGAACATTCCACGTGCTGATCTGAAGGTCGTTGTCCTTTAAACATTTGCAAGGATCGTAAACAATGAACCCATTTCTATCCGAGGCCATTAGTTGAATCGTCACATCTTTTTAAGTTCTTCCGTAGATTTTAAGCCCTATGACGGCGTAGGGCAGTATTATATTACTGGCCGAGCATGCATAGCCGATCATCATGCAACCGTGGAGCAGATCCGTATTTTTAGGAGCTGTGGCTCCGAAGAATATGTCAGAATCATCTGTTACAGGACTCGTTTCACATGCGCTGTAGAGAGTCCTCTACATTTTTAAACCTTAACCAATTTGTCCGGTAGTTGAGATGACGCCCTTGGATCATCGCCAAACATCCTATACCTACCTGACTAAAAGAGTTAGGGAAAGCTACTTTCAATTTTTTAATCAGTCAATTCCCAATAAATTTTTCGTCAAAAAAAACTATAATTTTTCAAATCACAAGCTTTCGAGCATTTTGGCAAATAAGATCAAAATTTTACAAAAGTTTTTCCGAAAACAAACCAAAAACCCAACAAAACATGAGCAGGAAGCCTTTAGGTGATGGATTAACTACGAAATTTTTTGCATCAAATCAAGTTGAACTTTTATTACAGGACCGGGACCGGGAGCTTATGGACTACCGACCGAAGTCGGTTTTGAGAAACATGATGTCCGCAAGAAGAGATTACCTCAGTATTCGTTTGGAAGCACAATAAAAACATTGGATAAAAGGGTCAGTCCCGGTCCGGGTGCTTATAAAGTCGAAGGTATTACTCGCTATGGGATTAATAAAGCTCATCATTACACAATGTCACCGTTAACTCCGATACCTGGTGAGTTGGAACAGAAACCTCGATTGAAAATAGACATTTTAATGTTCTTTTTTAGAAAAAAGTAAAGGTCCCGGTCCGGGAGCGCACGATAATCACAAAAAACCCATCTTTAAGGGTACAAATGCTCCGGCTTATTCGATCGGATTGAAGGATCATTTTCGATTCAAACATCCGTATCCAGGTCCAAATGCTTACATGTTCGGTGTTGGTAAGGTAAAGCCGGGGATTCCATCTTTTAGCATGTAAGTGGAACGCGCTGTTGCTATTGGATGAATATCTTTTGATATATTTTTCTCTTTTTAAGGGGAATGATCACTAACATACCCGCGAAATCAAGATCTCCTGGTCCAGCTGCGTATGGCAGAACAGATTTAAATGTTAAATTGAAGCAAAACCCGGCTTATACTATGATCGGGAATAACACTTTCTATGCGAAAAAATGCGGTCCTGGATCAAATGTGTACAACCTTATGGAATACAAACCTGGAAAGACCGGTGGCGCGTACTCCTTTGGGGTTAAGCATTCAGAATATGCCCCACCAATGATTGTCGAGTGTGATAACTAAGATAAGCCTGTCCTAAGATCATGCAAAATTGATTTTGTTGGATAACATTTTTGTTAATAAAATTTTCTAAAGAATTGACGATGGTTCAGACAAGGTGTAAGATATGCAGGAATATGTAAATTAGTTCCACTCCAGAACCTCTCTAGACTGGTGCTTAGTGTTATTTAATATTCGCAGGATATTCGTACTTCTTGAATCCCCTGTAAGAACCAAGCACTTAAACGAAGAGGATACTCGTACATGTAATTCGCAAAGTCGTTGCTTCCTTCACGGCGAACATTCCAAGAAATTTTGTAGATTATGGTCAACATGTCCAGTTATTTGCAATGCAGTTATGCCCTATCAAGGCTCCAGTAGGCACTTTTGACAGCATGTATCTTAACCAGATAGCACGCGCAAGGATTGTAAGCCGGGTAGCCTCATGACTCCACTTCTATAGAACATACTGATCGACACTCCTTTTCACGATCTTTATGATTCCCACATCTATGTTCAGCCATATGCAATTGAAGCAACTGTACTGATCTATTTATCATGTCTACTGATTGTTGTTCCTAAACACTGGCGCATTAGAAAAGAATTTTCAGTCTTACGACAGAAGAGGACATGCAGCTTGTCACTGAAGAGGTTTCTTTGGATTTGCACACCTTTCATAAGACTCCTGAGATAGCCATTGAGCCTCCAATGTGTATAGGCAATGTTTAGAAATGGACTTCTAAGGAACTAAGCCTTTGTCTTTGGTTAAGGCTTCCACGTAGCTGTAGCATCTGTTGGATCGTGTCTGCCGTGGGCAATTGGTGCATACAAAATAACGCTGCCAGCAGCAATGTAAAGGAGCTCTTGGCGAGAACGGATTCTTTGGACTAACTAATAGATTCGATAAGACCTCAGGAATTCTCCGAAACTAAACCTACGTTAGGACTGCCTGCGTCCTAGGCTAAGACTTTCAGAGACAATTGGACTTCAATTGTATATGCCTTGTATCTTCAGGATGCATACAGACCAAACGAATGTTTCCTCTTAGAAGATTATATATAAAGGACAATTTGTTTTACTAAATAGTGACACACATATATGGGCTAGGCATTAATGGCATAACGTCCTGCGACACTTAGCGAGAGAACAATGAAAACGCGGTTGAGTCTCATTTCCTGCACCAGCATCCAGCGTTCTAGAACTCCAGACGTTCAGAGATGTCAACATTGATACGGGTGAATGTGACTTTCGCCGAGAACGTACTGTGCAGTTTGACGTCGGAGGGATGCAAGAGACAAGAGACCACCAGAGCCTTAACCGACCGCTTCTTTCTAATCCGACATTACCATTATTAAAAGCGGATAATCAGCGGTCATACTATATGGAGAAAGCCATCAGAAGTGCCTCCCCTAATATCCTAAGTTGGTGGCCAGAAATATAACCCCATAGTTCGGCAATGAATTCCGTTGGGCACTGCAGCCAGGCAGCAGCAGGATAAGAGCTATCCCATACCCACGTAACACCAACTTGGTGTGGTAACCAGAGGCAGCTAGCCTGCGATAGAACTGGATATGAAGGCTTGTAAGTTCAGGCCCAGGTCCGCCTGTTGCGAACCTACTATGTTTTTTTCTAACATATTAGCACCCCGATCAGAGGGAATAAGTCTTTTAGGGACGCACCCAAAGAAAAAAATCATTCTCGTTCAGGTGCACTTAGACCAGTTGTATGTCCATTGTCACTCCTCTGGAAAGCGATGCCGTAACTAATCCTCGTATGAAATAGATGTCTTCATAAATTTGTCAAGATGGGTGATCTTCATGGAGCAGAGATCATATAGAATTGCGTGCCAAACCAAGGCGATTACAAGATAGTGCTATACAACTCCTCTTCCTCCCCCTCCAACATCTTTGCAGCTCGTTGTAAGAAATACTCATTTGCTGTGCGCATCTTCAAGTTCCTTCTCAGGAGAGGTTAGTTAGCTCTTTGGGTTGTTTAGGATTAAGTATGGGCCAAATTAGTCTAAATGTTTCACAGTTTACCTGTGAGTGGTTTTTGTTAAGCGTTGTCAAGCTGCTTACTATTTATTCCTAGGGATCGAGTTTAGCAAGTCATCAGCGTCGCAATTTCGTGGGACGTTCGAGTGCTCGACATCCTGTGCTACTCGTAGGCTATTTCATTGATAGTGTTTGAAATTACGGATCTGACCCTGCTTAACTGTCTTTCTATACAGCAATGACGCGATATTAGATTCAAACTGAGGCAAGCCGTGGCCGGCTGAGTAGCTGACAGTATGCAGGTAGGTTGAAGAATTTCTGTATGCTTTCTAAAGACATCGTGTTGTCTCCATTCGTTCCTTTCTGGAATCTATAACATAAGAAGGAATTATTCCCACGGCGTGGTAGGGACTCAGTAAATCACTCTGGAACATACCTTAAGCTACAGACCTCTTGCATAAGTTTAGGGCAGCTAGAGCCTTTTCGTTTCACTCTCACTTTCTTTAAACCACAGTTTGCTGTCCACGATGAGGGCAACCTACCTCATTGTCAATGAAGAGCTTAACGGGGAGACATCTTACTTGGTGTGATGATCCGGGGTATCTTGATTTGTCTCGTAAACAAGATCAGTTTTCTTTGGCCGTATCGAAGGGGTAAACGTCGCGTCGTGCCACAACATAGAGCATAGAATATTAGCGATGTGGTTCAGAATTGTCGAAACCGGGTCACTTCTGATAAGACTCATTCCAAACACGGCCCTCTAAATCTTTATTTTGACAAGTTCTTCCTCCTTGGAAGTTTCAGAGATTCAGCCGAGATTCAACTTCATCTTCTCCTACGCTTGGCGACGAAAAACCATCTCTTTTTCTGCGCAATCTGTGAATTGGGCCTCATGAGTATGATAGACGCGGAGACACCACTATGAAATCAACCATACCAGTAGAAGCAGACACTGGCAGAATTATCCGAACTAAGATGAACGTATCGTTACGATTTATTCCCGGCATCAAAGCCTTGACACACAAGGTCCGGAAACACCAATTGAGTCCACGCAACTATCTCAATAGAGGACAAAAACGATCGACATCTCGCACAAATTGCAAGGCAAATTTGTATTACTGTTGCTTACCACAATCAATTTCCTGAAAATGCCTGGAATTGTAGTCCACTTGACATTGGAATCAGAGAAAAGAATACTAGAGTCGTCGGCGTGAAACGAAGTAGCCTTCAAAGCATCTTCAGCCTCGCAACGCGTCTTTGTTGCAAATCAGGATACAGAAGGGCGGTATCTAATTGACACAGGAGCAGACGTATCGGTGATTCAAATTAAGACTTGACATATATGGCAAATCTCGCTTGCATAACCAAACGGGCTTTTATTTTTATGATTGCCGCACAATGAAGGGAAAAGGAACAACGAATAAAAAAAAAGAGTTCCGTAACGAGTTATCTAACGAAGAACTCTTGTGGAGTACCGTTCCCGCGACTGTGACGCACGAACAGGAAAGCACAAATTTTACGGAAGTTAGGGATGAGAGAACCGTACAGTCGGACCGACCGGATAACATACACTCTGAAGTGTGGGCCAGAATCGGAGATCTTAGGGGTCTTGTGGGTCTCGCGATTTGGTTCACTTAAATCATGACAGGCGATCGGATGCCTAAGCCGTGGAGGGAGAACTTTCTTGTTCCATCGTATAAAGGCGAATTCGACACTACACTTAGCAACAATTTCACCGAGCTGTGCCATGTAAAATAAAATTTAGGAATCACACTTAGCTTGACCAAACTCACTAATTTGCTATAGAGAGTCCTAATGACTATTGCGTCTCCGGCCGGATAACGTACTCTACACCTCGGTCTTTTGTTGCCGATTTTAAAGTTGACAATTACTAGAGCACGTTTCCTTTTGTTTCAATCTTCGTTGGAGCTATAAGAGCAGAAGTGCTCGGCTGCAATAACAATAAGGCAGCATACTCCTCTGGTTTACAGTTGAACCTTGGGAAAACCTTTGACGATTTTGAACGCGTATACTCTGGATGTTTTTTATCAGCAACTCCACTTCCCCAAGTATCCCGACAAATTCGAGTTTCGTTTCGTTCCTGCACCAACTCAAAACTGTTTGATAGCTTAAAAAGGAAATAATGAAACGGAAAAACAAACTGTTACTTATCCTGTCAGTGACAACCTAGCTTATTCTTGCAAATCTTTTTCGGCTGAGCTCCGCATATGTCAAAGTAGCCTAGATAAGGTGAATTTTCTGTCTGATCGAAAATGTAGCGACACCGTTGACTTCACTAAGGGCATTCGTTCGCTGCACTGTTCAAAGTGCTGCTATTTTTGTTTCTTGTTTAACTCCCGCTCATAAGATCAGCAGATCGAGTCCGTATGGACAGCAACCAGTGCCCGATAGCTTCCACTTGCAAGGTAAAATAGGCACTCCACGTCATTGCAAAATTGACGATAGACCCAGTTCCTACACCATTCAACAGTTACACGTCACACTACAACATTCCAGTTATTTCCGGTCCTCCAGTAATCCCTTAATCCGTGCTCCTTTGCAGGATATTTCAGTCCAATTAACGCTCAAAAACCGTCAAAAACTTGAATCCACAAAAGAGCCTAGACACATGCAATACCATTTTAAATTTCCATTCAAATATTTGAATTTCTCTCTACTGACAATCAGCTGTTCGACCACATACCCTCTACCGGCCAATACACAAAGCCCCAGCATTAAAAAAGAGTACACACTGATTCACAGTTCAGTGTACGTGAGCAGCCGTCAAAATTTCCTCAAAAGAAAAACTATCCCTGCGGTGCGTCGAGAGAAGGAAAAAAAAAAACAATTTGCCGTTAATTCCTCAGAAGAAAAGGGTAATCGTCCGGGGTAGCCTACAAAAAACTAAAAATTTGATTCAAAGTGCAACTTCCAAATTCGTAGCAAACACAAGAAAAGAGAAATTCCTTCGAAATTAACATCACACAACTAGATGCTCAATTGATTATGGCAACTGGGGTGACTTCGACAGCACCACAATCAACGAAACCTCCTCCGTCACCGTCACAACCCCAACCACAGCCGCCGCCTATTATAGTTCGGGAAAATCCTGCTACAGGACCCACTTTTGTGGACAATCAATATTTCTACGAAGATGAAGTGTTTCGAATCGACAAGAAGGGACGCGTCAAATTCGGTCTAGTGCTCGAGAATTCAGAGGCCTTCTCTGGGGACGACGATGATGAGTTCGATATTCTGGCAAAGGGAGAGATTCGCGTTATATGGCATCCTGACGGCAAGGAGGAGGTCATAACGGATCGGGTGGTAAGTAGATTTAACCACGTGGTGGTGGTGGTAGCTATCTTATTTTTTTTTTTCGTTTTCTCCTTTTCAAAATCAAATTTTATGCAATTGGTGCAAGTGGTGGGCTCCGATGCAACTACAAGAATGATTAGTTAGTTGCAGTGTGTCGTTTATGCAATCTATTTTTTGAATAATTATGAGTCAGAGTTTTCAGTGTGAATCGATGTTTTGTTTAGTTGTTGATGGTGTGCAAACACTCGGTCTGAAGTTTACTCAATTTATATGAAACGGATGAGTATGTGGAAGGCTTGGTCATTCGGGCGTTGTTTTTGAGTTAATTATAGAGAGGGAGGTATGGTATTTTGTTCAATTAATTACACGATAACCAACACGGAGTGGATGAACAAATGGAATCTGATTGTGGACCAGATAGGTTGCAGTTATTCTGGTGTTTAGGGTCGACACACTGTGAAACCGTGATTGTTATCGATTTATTAGTAAACATTGAGTAATCCTGGTTTCTTAGCTCAAGGAACTTTTATTATTTGCCAACTGCTTAACTCCTCCAGATAACTTAATTGCTGGCCAATTGTCTCTGGTTGTGCAGTCGAGATGCGCAGCCCATAAGGATAGGCCTTTTCTGCATTGTCTTTTACTATAGGAATCGAGAAGTCTTCACTCCGAATTCTTGAAGATTTGTTCAAACAGATCGACGTCACCTCGTAGAATTCGCTGTTATAATGGGCGATTTTTTAAACGTTTGGGTTTTAATTTTCAAAAAAAAAACTGGAAAATTAAATTGCAAAAGTGTATACAACTTTTATTTGAGTTGATGAATCAATGCTTGTCATTTACTTTTTAAAGATTATTTCATGTAAAAGTTGACCACGACTACGTTTTAAGGGGTCCATACGGAGAGTCAAATTTTGAATCACTCTTTCGAGCATATTGGCTGGTATCTCGCTAATAGCACGTGTAATGTTGTGTTCCAAGACTGCAATTGACGCTTTTTTATCGGCATATACGAATGATTTGAGGTATCCCCATAAAAAATAGTCTAAAGGCGTCAAATCGCACTGATCTATCCGGCCAATTCACCGGTCCAAAACGGGAGATAAATTGCTCACCAAACTCATTTCCCAATTGATCCATCGATTCGCGTGCTGTATGGCATGTAGCGCCGTCTTGCAGAAACCACATGTCGACCAGATTCAGGTCGTTCATTTTGGGTAAAAAAAAATTCGAAATCTTTAAACGGTAGTGGGCGCAATTGACGGCAACGTTGTTCTCATGGTCATCTTTGAAAAAATACGGGCCAATGATTCCTCCGGATCATAAACCGCACCAAACAGTGCAGCTCTTATATTGCTTGAGGTTCCTCATCGGACTAAATACGGCAGTTATGTTTATTAACATATCCATTCAACCAGAAATGAGCTTCGACGCTGAAGACAATTTTTCGATAAAAAAGCGGATCTTCCCCCAGCTTTTCTAAAGCAACCACACCGAAAATTCGATGCTGTAACAAGTCGCTCGGCTTCAGTTCTTGCGCGAGGTGTATTTATTTGGTGGCACCCCATGAAATGTCCGAATAGTAAAAACTTAAAAGCCAATATTATTTTTCCGCAAATTTTTATTCAATCAAAATAGCGTCTGTTGGTATCTATGACATTCCTCTAACGTGATACAAGGTCAAATACCCCTTTTTCGTAGAAGTGCTGACTTTTTGAGACAGTGAAATCTGCAAAGGCTTTTATGACCTCTGCTCGGCTACGGAAAACCTTCTGCCGGCAAAATGAATCCAGATTGCGGAAAAGATGGTAATCCGTTGGGGAAATATCAGGAAAGTACGGTGGATGCGGAAGAATTTCAAATCCCAACTGCAATAGTTTTTGCACCGTTACTTGTGAGGTATGGGATCTAGCATTGTCATGCAAGAGGATCAGACCGTCCCTATTAACCAAAGTAGGTTGCTTTTCAGCCAATTTGGCATGCAACATGTCGATTTCCTCACAATATTTGATAGCGTTTATCGTTTCTCCTGGTTGAAGAGAAGAAAAGTGGATTGGTCCTTTCGATGACCACCAAAGTGTCACCATAACCCAAGGTTTTGGTTTTTCACTGCATCCAATCACTGCCCAGATCTTTTACGATTATCATACAGTATCCACTTTTCATCACAGGTGACTATCCGGTGCAAAAACGGTTCAGTTTGGTTTCATAATGTAAGCGATGCGCAGATTTCCAGGCGCCGTAGTTTTTGGGATTGGTTCAGTTCATGGGGTACCCACTTATCGAGTTTATTTACCTTTCCTATGAGAGAAAAGTGTCGACTTATTGTCATTGGGTATACTCCCATGCTTTGTGCAATCTCCCGCAACGATTTCATTGGGTACGCATCCACCGTTGCTCTTAAAACATCGTCGTCAACTAACGTTTCCGGCTACCTATGTGGTTCATTTTCGAGGCTGAGATCTCCCGAACGGAGCTTTCAAAACCAACGTCGTGTAGTGCGTTCGTCTACCGCTACATCCTCAAATGTGTCATTAATGTTTTTCATTGCCAATGACGCATTATATCCCATCATCTCACGTAGTCGAATAACAAAATCCTAATTGTTGCGAATGGCGGTGAATAGACAAATCACGGTCTTCATTAACACTCGCGGATACAGCAGTAATATTTTCTTCTATACGGGACTACGCATACGGGTAGGGGGCTTGATGTCCAATAGCTCGCTCAGTAGGTCGATTATGATAAAATGGTGGATGTGCGCGAAAAACATTTTTCACAGACTACGAATTTTGATAATAAAATTCAACAATTTGTAAGCGTTGTTCGGGTGTAAGTCTTTCCATGGTGAAATGACAATTCTTACAGAACATGTTTGACTTCGTGACACATGTCACGAATCACGCCTGAGCTGTCAAAAATAGAACACTAGAGGAAAACTAAACAGCAAAAAACTCACCCATTATCCTCCTCTAAAGCCAAAAAAAAATATCGAAATTTCGTTCAAAGAGAAGAAAAACTTCATCCACCTTCGTTAACTACCGTGCTTCTGGGCCATAAGGTAAGACTGGGACGATTTAACGAATAGAATAGCTTTAGATCTTGACAGTCTTGCTTAATGACATTCTGCGGCCAAAGAAACAACGATTGCCAAGTTAAACAAAAGTTGTCTATTGTGACATTCTGTCGAATACTATGGACGTTTAATTGGATGCAGATTTGATGTTTGAGGGAGACTTCGGGGAAGAACTCGATTCGAACATATAGCCAGCACGATAGTACCTCCGAAAACGTATTCAGGAGCGGAATTTAGTGGTATTCAGTTCCCAGTATTCACAGTTTAAAATTCATAACGACACTTGGCCATGCTACTTCGTATCAATAAATTTTAAACCAGATTGACAGCATTGCGAAGTTCTGTCACAATTCTTCAATATCGCGCGTTCTCTCTTAGCCACAGCATAGACCTTGTTTTTTTTTGCTAGTTCACAGTCAAATCCGAAGCCAAAGAGTTTCGCCTAAATCCCTCCCTTCTTTAAAGAAGCCAGATGACTGCGCAACAACCTTGCCTCAACTCTTTTTGTAACATGAAACGAAATAAAATTCTCCACATTCTGACGGGATGCATGAACTAAACATGGATGCCTATAGATCATTTTAATATGGTGGTGGGTATCATTCTTGAGTATTCTCTAGGTCTTATCGTAGTGTGAATAATTGATCAATTGTGGGCTTATATGCCGTAAAACTGCACTAATATGGGCCAATCAAAAATTAATACGAACAACATAACATTTACCAGATGTTAAATAGACTGATGTCTCTATAGTTGACGCAATTTAGAGCATCTCCTATCTTACAGATCGAGCAAACGATGCTGGAGCTAGACTCATGTCCGATTAAATCTTGAAAAGGGGTTAGTGTATGCTCCCTATCCGCTTATCGCCCGTAGCCTAAAATACCTGTATAGTGATCGCCTCCTTAGTGAGGCCATGATTTTGCTGATTTTGCTGATTTTTCTGCTTTTAAGTGATCCAGCTTCTTCTTCCTTCAGACTCTTCTTCAAATCTGGGCTGCTTTTTGGAGCGCATTTGCCGACAACCTTCATATAACATGGCAAAACTAGCAGATTTGCTCAGGATAAAGTTTGTCCACTATCTGTTTCTAAATGTGGTGACTTCAGCGAAAGCGTTTCTTCTACTTCTATTAGATCATAATTTGTCACACCCTCTAACATCCGTAACATTTTCATTTTCCTCGCTGTCATTTTTCATTTTTACTTCCATACACATAGCCTAAACCTTTAAGTTTTAGAAGCATTTTCCGGTCACAAAATACAGCGGAGTGTGCGCGTCATTTGTACCATCGCCATCGCAATTTGCGTGCTTGTTTACACCAGATTCTAAGTATTTAATTTGTTTGCATTTTGGAGTTAGCTGCGATAAAAGAAATCATTCCGGACGTGTCAAGATGTTGCTTCAATAGAAAATCTTGCATAAAACTGAGATCTATATTATATTACTCCAGCTTTGTGTTCGAATTCTCCTATTATTCCGCTGTGCATTTATCTTTCGTGTTATATATGTACTTACATATGTCTGGAAGAACATCTATTCAGAACAACGGGAGATACAGAGTGTCCCAGTTTAGGTTTTCGTCCTGATAACTGAAGATTCCTGAAGTTATGACAAACAAAAAATTGTATCGCAGGGGGTCTATTTTCACCCCCCTCTAAGTTATAGGCCGTTAAAACGAGGAACTTCTGATTTCGAGGTAAAACTTCTTAAAAGGCCATAGCTTTCTAACGGAAAGAGAATTTTAGTGTGCATAAGATACTAAAACTTCAGGAATCTTCATTTATCAGTGCGAAAACCTAAACTGGGACACTCTGTACCTCCCGTTGTTCTGAATAGAAGTTCTTCCACGTTGGCAAAGCCATTGCGTAAGCTTTTTCATCAATCCTACTCTTTAGGACTCTTTCCGAGCAGATGTAGAACTGCCGTTGTCCAGCCCGTCCCTAACAAAAGCGAATCTTCTTCTGCCTCCTACACACCCATTGCACGCTGATAAACCGTCAGCTCATGGAATATCTCGAAACACGAAAACTTCTCAATAACCGACAGTACGGTTTTCGTAGCAACAGGTCAACTGGTGATCTGATGGCATATCTCACCGAAAAGTGGAACTAAGCGTACATCAATCTGGCGAAAGCAAGATAGTTGCGCTTGATATTTCTAAGGCATTTGACAGACTTTGGCATCAGGCTCTTTTGTCGGAAATGCATGCTTTTGGGATCAACGACTCTCTTCTTCAATGGATTAGAAATTACCTTTCGGAACTTGTCTTGGATGGTTTCAAGTCTGATATTCACAAAATAAATGCTGGTGTGCCCCAGGGCTTCGTACTGTATCCGACATTCTTTTTAAATTTCATCAATGGTCTCTTGTCTGCTACTTCTAATCCAATATATTCCTTTGCTGATAACAGTACTCTCTGCTTTTCATATTCATTCCCGGACTCACGTCCCTGCTCTTCGTCTCGCTATGAATGCTCTTCAGTATACCCTCAAGCCCACTTTCGGACGTACTTTGAAATATCGTGATTCGTTCCTAAGCCGTACAACTCGCTGAGCTCTCTAGTAAATTTAGTAAATTAAAATGAACTTTTACGACCTGTACCGTTACAGCTATCACGATGGGTCGTAAAGGGATACCAGAAGAACGAAATTCGGAACAAAAGTTAAAGGCGCAGGGCAAGCTTCGAAGATTTTGTGACAAGTGCTCTGAAACCCGTCAAGGCTGTGAAAAATCGAGGAAAAGTAAAAAAAAAGCTACACAAACTACATTCATCCGCATAGTGCTATTGGCGAAATCGGATCCTTTTGTTTCCTCGAGAACGATTTGCGCTGAAATTGACCAGCAAGTTAGCACACTCACAGTTCGCAGAAAACGACAAGATATCAACCTGCGAGACAGAGTTGCCTCCGCCTCTATTGCGAGCAATAATTTAGGCATTCACAAATAATTTGCTGCAAGCCACCGTCTTTGGAGGAACCCGGAAGATATTATAAAATGACGTAATATTGTCTGGAGTAACGAAACTAAAGTCAATTTGTTCTTCCCGGACGTTCGAAGACCAAAAGGAAAGGAATTTCATGAGCGCTTTATAATGATGTGGGGTTGTTTTTCTTGGCACGGTCCCGTTTTTCGTATCCACGACACTATGGCAAGATTCGAATACAGGAACATATTGCAAATTATCATGCTTATGCTGTGGAGAACATACCCCTCATATCACTTTTCCAGCAAGACAATGATTCGAAACACACATCGGGCCTTGTAAAACATTGGTTTTGAGGTCAGAAAGTGTCCATAATTTCATAGCGATGTCAATCTCCAGATCTCAATCCAATTGAAACTTTGTGGAATGAGCTGAAGAAGAAATTGTGGAAAGCTGTTCAAAAAGAATGGTATTCTATGCCTGTATAAAAATGCCGTACATTAGTTGAATTAATGCCTCGGCGGATTGTTAAAGTCCTAGCAAATAATGGTGGGTGTTCTGTGTACTAACGTAAGTAAAACAGGAACAATTTTGTCTGGCTGGCGACCATCAGTCTTCTATCCGATCACAATGATTCCAGTTTCGTCGTATGCTGTTGTCCGCGACCACTGGGCCTTGAAATGGGGATTCGACCTTCGTTTTTGTCGCGAACCTGTTGGCAGGAAATCGAAGATTTTCTTGACTGTAGATCGTACGTTCGCTTGATGTGATTCATCCAAAGTATTTGGCGTCTTCTGACTATCTAAACTTCTTCCACAGCTCAAAGAAACCTCGGTTATATCTTCTTCTCCGTTCGCTCTCTCCGCTTACAGGAGCAATTATATGACGAAGAAATTTTCTTTCTAATGTCTATGTAATCTACTTTTCTAGTTATGCTAATATTTTCTCCTCCGAGTTAGAAACTTTGAACGTATTTGTACTGTCAAAAGGAAGGAACTAACAGCTGTTTTCCATGGTGAGTCTCCGTCCGTCGGATTTTCACTACATGGAGATAATAACTGCCTCTGTCAACATTGGCATTTTGTCCTAGACGGTGGACAGAGGATTATTTGTTTATTGATAGCATGCGATTGATTTTGTCCAATTAATTTCACCTACGAGTATATGTCGATGTTGTCTGCGTATCAGAGTGGTTAGATAAATCTGTTGAATAAGGTACCTTCAGTGTGAACACCTGTACTGCTCCCTACCTATTTCACCACTAGATGGAAGAAATCACATTTCAGTGCATCTCTTTGACGGAATTCGATGCGCGTTTGGAAGTTCCAAAAAGTTGTTTCCAAACTGCACATTGCTTTGCGTATTCCTGCGTTATGCAATATAAGCGAGATTCCAGTAACTCTAAAGTCGATAAAGGTAGTTTCGACTTGAAATCTATTTAGGATTTGGTTCAGTGTGAACATTTCTATAGTTGACACTGGCATTTACCATTGAATGTGTTTGAGAAACGTTTGAAACGTTTACACATTGTTGTTGATAGGATCATATAGGCGATACTTAGCGGGGATATGCCCTTATAGTTCTTAGAACACATAAGATAGTTTTATATGAGCTTGGAGTTGATTGTCCAGTCATCGGGCTGCCTATACCTGGTTGATGATTTGGCGCATGCACCCTACCAAAACATGACCTGTTTTGTAATGGTCTGCACATTGGTGACTGGATTTCTTTCTTAGAAGAAGATTTTCTTCTCTTCATATCTTTTGGCTCGATACTATTTCCGAGTTGCTGCTGGCTTACACTACAGCATATTGATATGGCTATTGTCCGGTATTTCCAATCAATATCATACTACGGGTATCTTTTCACCGACTGCTGAATGCTGGATGCATACCTCACGCATTATAGTAAGTACGTGATCGGTTTGGTTGACGGGTCGATTGCCAAGTTGCTTTGCAGAAAATGTTTTACTTGTCGATTTCAGAGTTGAAATGTACAAATTTGACATCATCACCTGAAGGTCTGTTGAAACCTTTCCAAGAATTTGAGCGCTGCGGAGGGCTCATCCGCCACCATTACTGTTTGTCTTAGAGGTCCTTATTGAATATGTCGGATTAGAGCAAATAAGGGGCTGAATCCGTTGTGATAGTTTTGGCATCACTCTTGACTTCATCTAGGACATTTCTTCATTGACGAGTTTATAGTGCTGCTATTTCTGTCTCTTGGTTTGTACTCGCGCTTATAAGCTTAACAACTCGGGTCATACCGCATTCAGTTTCCGAGGTAAAATAGGCGCAATTGATGGGCAGTCATAGGTACAACATGAGTCATCGCCAGGTTGACACGCCACTCGACATCTGCCCTATTTCCATAACACCCTGCCGTCGCTGAGGATATAACAAAGCTAAATTTAAAATATATTTTAATGTCACTAGAAATAAGCGTTGGAATATAGAATGCGGATTAACGTGTTTAACAAACAGCCAAACAACTTTTATTACTACCTTCGGGACATGGAATATTTTTTAACTTAACATTCGGTCGTTGTAGGCGTTTCATTTATTCCCGGTTTGCTTGAACTTTTTCCGGTTTTCCCTCTGTAGCGTTGGTCTTGTTAGACCGAAAAAACATTTCTCTAACTTTGAAAGACTCTTCACAACTCAAGTCGTAAACTACGCTTTTGTTTTGGTTTGATAATCTTCATCCGACAAGAGATAAATGATCCTATTTCAAAGAGAATACCATTTATGATTATATCAATAGCGGCATCCACGTTGTGATAAGTAAACGCAAAAGAACATGTTGAGTCGACTGCAATTGCTTTTCTCATATTGCCATATGGTTCTTTTTTTCGGCAACTGTATGATCAGTATACGAGAAATTAGCAGATATGAAACAATAACCCGACAAACCTAGTGAGTAAAACACTTAGTTGCACAACGAAAACGACCAACTTAAACAAATGTGCATGAGACTTCTTAGATTTAAAAGACATTTAGAACAGAAGCACTTGTATAACATCGCTCACAAAGACTTTGATTTTTACCCACGAGGTGAACGCAAGGGACCAAGTTCTCCCAAAAGTAGAAACGGACTTCAACTTATCAGTAGTACGCATCTGGAGTCGCCGATCAGCATCGGAGCAGTCTTATTGTATTGTCTAATTTGTAGTCTCACTTAAAAACAGAAATAATTTGATGAGACAACAATTTGGTGAGGACCATGTCCTAGTCTCTCTGCTCACTGCGTTGTTCTTCATGTCTTTTTGTGCACAAAAAGCAGGGTCTATGGTCTTTCATCGACTCCAAATTTTCACGTGGAAGGTTTGCCATTGACGTCACGAATTATTTTTTCTATTTTTCGGCTATGGCTTGGGAATCGAACCCTAATATCTGGCGTAGTATTCAAAGAATTTAAACTTACCACAAAGTCGACCCCCTAGGTATGCAAGTAAGTAAGAAACTGCTCGGCACGACGTCTTATCTTTGAAGCTAACATGGATAATTCGTAGTCTCTATTACTTATGTTATTATGTTTTGTTCCGTGTCCATAGCATATGTCGCTGTCTTCTAGCGTATGTATAGTAAAAACCTTTGACTTTACGAGTATATCCACGTATACATGTTGTACTTAAAGGGCTTAGGAGATTCTTGAGATCCACTTAAAAGGATGACCTTATTGTCCTTGTGGTTTCCCACTTGGTACGAAAATCAATTAGCCTTCCTTCCACACTTGTTATTGGTTCTTCTCTAAAATTCCCAATTTATCCGGTTGGCACTTGACTCTTAGTGTTTACCACGTGATTTTCTGAGTGCAAACATCGAAACGTGATACGAGTTTTTCCGATTATTAACCCACTTCCTGGCTAATATAAATTCCTTGAAACCATTGAAATCACCTCGCTACCATCGTCAATCAATAAATCAAATGGTCATCGGTTACTGATGGAGCGTCGAAAAACAAAATTGTTGTGGGACATCAAATACCGTGTTGATGGAGAGGTCAAGTACGTTTCGTACGAATATGGACTGGTTGAAGGAAATTGAACTAAATGTGTTGTCGATTTATTTAACGATACCAAACAGATGTTGAAAAGGTAAAAAGTCATGCTATACCTGTTGTTAGCGGTTAATCATTTCCCATCAAGCGCCACCAAATAACTGTCATTCTATCAATATTTTTAGAACCGTGTTAATGGGCTTGTCAATTTATTTATAGCCTTGGACAATCATTTGTTTTCCTTTTTTTTTTCATTTATGTAGGTTGGCCTCGCAGATCGAACTTTAATGCCTGGTGATGTGGTTCGTCGATTGGTGCCAGGAAAAGACACGCAACGTGGCTATTGTCGGGAAATTAATATGCGTTCTGATGTTCGGATATTAGGTACGAAAAACATCATAAAGAATGTGATGGCCGAAAGGCTACAACCACTGGTTCGAATGCCACGCGATAGTGCAGTCTGTCTAGACTCATGGGTGGGCAGTGTGAAAGATGTTAACGAGAAGATAGTTTTGAAGTAAGTCAATTGGTTTGAATTGGATACACAGTAATTTTATTTGTTTTCCATTTTAGATCATCATGTGGCTCATTGATTGAAATGTCTGACTTATATTTGCTGAACTTCACGGATGCGAACACAAAATTTCGCAATGGGCACTTTGCAGAAATGGTTTACTATCCAGGACAGGTGATTAACGGACGCTTAGAGTCGATGGAAAACGTGAAGGTGCTATCACCTACAGTTCCCTTGAAAACAAACAGAAAAGGGAAACCTTTATCTAGGAAGGTAAATTATAGTTTCAAATGAGTCATTACTAGATGAGCAAATGTTTATTTTGTTGTTCATGCATAGAAGGGTGGGTTTTCTTTTAATTGCCCGTTACCAACATAGAATTTACGAGTATATCATCCTAACTTAATAGCAACAGCTGGTGGTCATTGAGTAACTGACTGGAATTAATCACAGATTTGCCCGGATTGGAGTAGATTTAATAAGCATGAGGTGAAATATTTTCAGAACATGGTAAACAGGTCTGCGTGATATCTAACAATTACTCCAACGTTTGTTGTTTCTACCACCATGAAAGAGAACAGATTTGATTTCTTCTTTGTACTTCAATATCACGTAAAAGTGATAGGATTTGCCGTCAGATGGCAAATTAAATAATTTTAAAATTATAAACCTGTAACACATTCTATTTAGTTAAAAGTGGTTGGTTATTTATTTTTACAAGTAATCCAGTATTCCGCGCTTTCATTTATTTGTTGTCTTACTTTCATAGTGCCTGTTCACATTGGCAAGGGGATGAACGTCCTCTCGCGAACGTCGTATTCACATTTGCATGGGGATGAAAGACATTCTGATAAGCGGAACACTTGCATCGGAGCATTTCTAATTCTTAAATGAAAAAATATGTCACAAATGGAACGATATGGAAAAAGACGATGGGCTTCATCCGAAAATCCACTAAGCCTTGCTAGTATCGTCGGTGTTTGTGTTTACTGTGTTTGTTTGTTGTTATGGCTAGGGAATTAAGGGTGTACGTAGCCAATATACGCGGGCTAAGATGTAATCACTTTTCTGCGTACGTCCACGTCTGTAAGCACAGACCAGCTGTTTCACACACAGGTAGATTCCCGCCCACACCTTTCAGATCATTCTGATATGAAGCTACCTGGCTACGAACTAGTGCCACTATTCTTTTCCCATCAGGGTCTCGTGATTTATGTGCGTAGTGATGTAGCTTACCAAATTCCACCACAATGTAGTCCCTGTTCCAATCCGGAATTCAATTTCATTTGGTTAAAATTCCATTTCCGTAAGCAAATTATCCACTACTGCTTTATTTACAGAAGCCCCAAACTGGACAGCAACTCGACCCTTGACGAGTTTGACGCGCTGTCTACACAATTCTGGTTGGCTCCAACATTCGGGACAGACAACAACCGAAGGACTGTGTGTTGAGATCTTCGCTGCGAAAAACAACTTAACGCAGCTTGTAAATGAGCCCACACGAATGCCAGACGTTGATAGTCATACCGCCAACAACCTGGACTTGTTTTTAACTTCTCACCCTGACCCTCTAGGCTCGTCGGACCATTGTGTTAGAGAAAAGATTCCTAGAAGAACCGTATGGCAATACGAGAAAGCCAATTGGAGTGGACTCAACTTCTTTGAGAATTTTAACTGGTCGTTATGTTTCCTCGATAACGACGTGGATGTCGTAGCTGACATGATCACAGAAACTATTCTCTTTGGAATGAGATGCTTTATCCATCATCGTATGAAGAGTATCAAGCCAAAAGAAAAGGCATAGTACGACTCGAGCTGTACCAGGGTTAGAGAAACCGAAAACCGAAAAAGTTTAAACGAGCCAGAAATGACTGCAACGTCTTTCTTAAGCATGTGAAATTCCAATACGACCAAAAACTGAGGCAAAAAATACTGCAATGTTCCAAAGGCATTAAACATTTTTGGATGTTCGTCAAAATCATTAGAAATTCTGCCTCATCCTCCATCCCAACGCTCATTTACAATGACATTCCAGCTGTCAGGTCTTTGGACAAGGCCAATCTGCTTGCTGCACATTTTGCGGCCACCTCAACACTCCCAGATTGTCCTTTGTCCCCGCCTACACTTGAGTGCGTCGAATCTTCAATGGGACGAATCCACTTTCGCGCTCGTGTAGTAGCAAGAGTTATTAAAGATCTTAACATTCCCAAATCCGCTGGTCCAGATGGTATGTCTCCCCTCCTTCTGAAGTGGTGTTCTTCTTCGCTGGCAAAATCAATGCGTAAGCTTTTTTACCAATCCTACTCTTTCCGAGCAGATGGAAAGCAGCATTTTCCCAGCCCGTCCCTAAAAAAGGCGAACCTACTTCCCTCTCCGCCTACAGACCCATTGCCCTTACATCCCTTCTTCCCAAGGTTATGGAAACGCTGATAAACCGTCAGCTAATGAAATATCTCGAAACACGAAAACTTCTTAATGACCGACAGTATGGTTCTCAAAGCAACAGGTCCACTAATGATTTGATGGCATGTCTCACCGAAAAGTGGAACCAAAGCGTACATCAATCTGGCGAAAGTAAGATAGTTGCACTTGATATTTCTAAGGCATTTGACAGACTTTGGCATCAGGCTCTTTTGTCGGAAATGCGTGCTTTTGGGATCCACGACTCTCTTCTTCAATGGATTGGAAATTACCTTTCGGAACTTGTCTTGGATGGTTTCAAGTCTGATATTCACAAAATAAATGCTGGTGTGGCCCAGGGCTCCATTCTGTCTCCGACACTCTTTTAAATTTTCATCAACAATCTCTTGTCTGCTACTTCTAATCAATCCAATATATTCCTTTGCTGACGACAGTACTCTCTGCTTTTCATATTCGTTCTTGGACTCATACCCACGTTCTTCGGATGTGCAACGAGAACGGCAGCGTATGCTAAGTTCATTAAATTCCGATATAAACAGCATTACCAATTTGGGAACAATCAACAGAGTGAAATTGTATGCTTCCACTACACAACACAATGCTGTCTGCTGTTGTTAAAGCGAAATCCAAACACCCAGCCATTATCCATGAATGGCACTTACATCGTCGAAACCGAAAAACTTTCCATTCTCGGTATGGGTGTCAGTGACAACTTACATTGGAATGACCACAAGCGATGTAAGAAATACTACAGCTTCTCTGATCTGGCCTCAATATACAAGGCATTCATCCGCTCAAAATTGGAGTACAATGCCCACATCTGGTCAGGTGCTCCTAAAACATCTCTGCACATGCGATAAAACTCATAGGTGATATCAATATAACTCAAACAATGGACACCCTCGAACACCGAGGTAATGTCCCGTGTCTCACTCTGTTTTATCGCTATTTCCACCACCAGTGCTCCATAGAAATCGCCAGGATCATTCCGCCCATTCAAATTTTTAACCGTAACACCCGTCTCGCTATGAATGTTAATCAGTATACCCTCAAGCCCACTTTCGGACGTACTCTAAAATATCGTGATCCGTTTCTAAACCGTACATACCCTGCATAGCTCTTTATTTCCTAGTCATTATAAACTTCAAACATTTAAAACCAACGTTCACCGGCACCTCTCTGTCTATCCTCCCTGATTTTCCTTCGTCCGCGCTGTGTGCAAACGTTTTAAGGGTACTTAAATCCCTTAAGCGCGCGCAAATTAAAAAAGAAAAAAAAATAACATCATTTCTGTCCCGAAGGCCCCAAAGTGGCAACAAGCGAAAGCATTATGTAAAATGGTGTTAGATGTCATTAAACCAATATTCGAAGACCTCAGCAATGACAAAATATTGGAGCGCTGTGTTGGCGGATATACCCAAAACAGCAATGAGAGTTTCAGCCAACTTATTTGGAAGATAGCTCCAAAAACGATGAACAGCGGGTCCAAAATCGTTAACATTGCTGTATTTCTTGCAACATACACGTTCAACAATGGTATCACCTCATTGTTAGAAGTCATGAACTTGTTGGGAATATAGGTCGAATCGAGAGCGCTGCGTAAGAAGAATTTTTGGTCCAAAAATCACTATTTATGTTCAAACGTCCTCCATTTTCAAAATCTGTCATAGCCGATTACTAAATTAATCTTTGGTTAGCCAATTACATTCTTAACCCAAAGAAGCAAGAGTTATTCTTCGTTTGATCTCAGCGCTAGTGCCGGTGTCTGAATTGATAGCGGGGTCTAGGCAGACAAAGTCCTTAACTTCCTCAAAGTTATATCTGTCGTGGCTGACCTTCTGGTTGAGACGTCGGTGTTGGGTGTCCTATTTTGTCGACAGCATTTACATGGTCTGGCCCTCATTTTGACCATTAAACCCATCTTCACCGCTTCCGCCTCAATACTCGCGAAAAAGCCACTGACACACGCTGCTTTCTTCCGATTATGTCAATATAATCGGCGTATGCAATTAATCGGACGGACTTTTGAAAGATTGTGATTTTGCACTATTTTTTCAAGAATGATGTTAAAGAAATCGGGTAACAACGCATCGCCTTGTCTAAACCCTCTTTTGACATCAAAGGTTTCGGTTAATTCTTGATGGAGCAGCGTACATTTTCCACCGTCATTCTGTATAAATGGGCGAGTTTGGCACGGATGTTAAAGCTAGACATTGCTCTAAATACTCTGTCTCTATAGATGCTGTCATGCCGCCGTAAAGTCGATGAATTGGTGGTGTATATCGATTTGGAGCTCATTGGTTTTTTCCAAGGATCGTGGACTTTTCAGTCCTAAAGCCACACTTATATGCACCAATCAGGTTGTTCACTAACGGCTTTAGGTGTTTACATAAGATCTTGTAGGAAATGTTAAGAAGGCTGATGCCTCTATAGTTGGCGTAGTTCAAAGGGTCTCCTTTCTTTAAGATCGGACAAAATGCTGAGGTTCCATTCATCGCGCATACTTTCGTCCGAACATAATTTGCAGATGAGTTGGTGTATGCTCCTTACTAAGTCATCGCCTGCCGCTCGGGAGTTAGAACCTCTGCTCCAGCAGCGTTGTTGGACTTAGGCTTAGATATGACCATCTTCACTTAATCCAGTGAATGCAAATTTTGGACGTCAATCGTTTGAGGTGATCGCCAATCCGAAAATATTTAATAACAAGCCGCTTTCAGTAGACAATGACAAACCTTCTGAAATTTTAATCCCAACCTAAAAAAAAAATTGCTCGCTCTAGCTATTTGAGGTCGAAGTGCAGTTCTGAAACGTACTCCTGCCCGTGTTTCTCCATAGCTCATTCCCAGCGCCTTCGAATGCCAGTCAGCTCCCACTTATGGTCAACTGCCGAATGCGCGGGTAACGGCATCATAAAATTCTTTTAGAAAGGGAAACCCACTCATAGACGCATTTTACTTTGGAAAAGCCGTAGTCTGGTGTGCGATGTAAGACATCCCACTCGTATTGTCGCAGTAAATGTTAACTAATGTTTCCGATGTGAAGGCTGTCATTATCATAAGAAATCATCGCCTTACAAGTCATCAAGTTAGGTAGTCTTTTGTCTATTGTCCTGTTTTTCTGCAAAAAGGTGCAATAATACGCATCTCGCACGTTGTGAGATTTATGAAGATCAAACACAAGCCAAACACTTTGCTCAGTTGCCTCAGTTGACGTTTTTGGCTTTTCTGGGCGTTTTTATGCTTTCACTTCTCGAAAGCGGCCATCGCAGCTACCGCTTTCGCCATAGAAACCTTCACTCTATGGAAAGACGCCTTACAAGTGCTTCATTTTGTTAACCTAAACCGTTATGACATGCTTATGCTGCTTTGAAGCTATCAGACAGTAGCTCATAACTTTAAATTTCATCTTTCTGATGAGGCTTTGCTTCCATTCTTAGTTTTAAGATAGGATAACTACAAAATTAATTCGTATCTACCTGGTATATAATTTTTAAATTTTTCTCTTCAGTTTACCGTCCAATCAGTTCGACTTGATTGTGTGTGGGTACATTGGCAATGTAAAGCCCTTTCCGAAGATGGAGACATCAAATCAGATCTTCTCCAACAGCCCGATCCATGTGTTACAGGAGCGGATTTAGAACGGCTCAAGCGATTAAATCTTTTCGAATCTTGCATGCTGCAAATCAACGATAAAAGTTATTTAAAATTTGCCGACTGTGATTCAATAGTACGAAAGTCCCAATGGACAAAAGAACAAGGTATGATCTCTTCCATTTAATTTAGCAGCAACGAAATAAATACTGAACGATGGTCTCATTTGATTTTGTCTTAGCAATAAAATACAAACTGCTGCTTAGTCAACAGGAAAAAGAGGAAAATCTCAATAGAAACCAAAGAAGAAACGCCAAAGTCACACCATCCCGCAACGAAAAGTTTAAAATTAAAAATTCCAATTCAACATTGGATACAACCAATTTGGAAAGAAAGACGTCCCTTAAGCCGTTAAATAAAGCGAACCTGGAAAAGTTCAATACAACGAAGGAGAGAAGTGAGACTGAGAAAAAAACCGAAGATGTTGCAGTGAATGTTACTTCTGCCGATGGTTGGCAAACCGAAGATGATGATGACACCGGTGGAGAAGGACTTGATTTGGATGATGAGACAGAGAGCACAGCTACAACTATATCAACATGTTCGAGTCCAACACCGCGCAGCAGTCCAAAACATACGTCCAGATTGCAGAAGAAGCAAGTGAAAAAACTAAAGAAAAGCAGTTCTAGTGCAAACGAAACACAATCCCCTCCAACGGTGGGCGAGGAACTTGTCACCGAAGCGATGTTGGTTTACAGCAATGCTACTGTTGTTTGGCAGGATGGCACTGTTGAAGCTGGTATTTCGTCCACCCAATTGTATCCCATTCATCATTTGGATGATCATGTAAGACAGATGGATCGCAATCCAAAAGCGTTAAAATCTAAAAACGTTCATTTCTCTTGTAGGAGTTCTTTCCTGGTGATTTTGTGATTTCTGGCAAAGAAGATTCTGATTTATCTTTTCGAGATTACGGTGTCATTCAAACTGTGGATCATCATGGAAGGACAGCCCATGTTAAGTGGTTTACCACATACACATCTGCTATTGAACCCAGGTGAGCACGAGCCAATTCAACTAACTCAAATCTTATGAACTCGGTTTTTTACAGGCCAACCTACAAGGGTCAGTCAGAGATGAGTGTTTACGATTTGAAAGACCATCCCGATTTTCAATACCGTCCTGGTACCATGGTTATAAGAGTTGCGAATTTCCTTGGTGAAGATGCTAGCTGCACAGCTGGTCAAATAATTGACAACTACATCGATGGAAGAGTAAAGGTATGGTGGGTTGATGGTCACATTAGCATGTGCTGGCCTCAGGACCTCTTCGAGGTGGGCCAATACGATCATGCCGACTGGGCTCATGAAACGGATGATTCCTGGGAGACAGAGAGTGAAACCAGTGAATTTGGCAGCGGAACACTACAATTGAAATTCTCAGAGTCACATATTTTGTCGAATTTCGAAAGAGCTCGGGTAGCCATCGCCAGGCTAGAAGAGATTTTTAGCATAAATCCTCATTTACAGAATCATGATGTAAGCGAAATTTTCAACTTCCCAATCCACGTAATTTTGAAATGTTCCTTTTCATTTTAGGTGATGAGAAAACTTCTAGCTGTCTATAAAAACTGTCGTTACTTGGATCGCTTGATGAATACGAGTTTCTTCCATGAGGATCACTTTATGGTATGTATATTTCGAGATAGAATATATAGTGTTGAAACACATAGAAATTTTCAGGGATGTTTGGAGCGTGTTCGTAAAGAGGGCGGTCAAACTTTGCCAGAACGTGCACCAGACCGTAAAAATCGTCTCTTTGGCGACACATCAACACAGCACTCGCAGCAAGCTATAGGTATAGTAGTTCCAGTCAATAGCACACAAACCAATCCGGGCTGTGTCAGCTCACCAAAAGACTACGCACCCAAAGTTATTTTCAATATTTCTTCAACACCCTTCAAATGCACCAAAAAGAAGGCCAGCAAATCTGAAATTTCAACATCTAACACAAGCAGCAATACAAATCAAGAGTTTGCAGATTTACAGTCACCCCAAAAGCAAATCAATAACTCAGCTAGTAATACCAAAATACTGATAGACTCTCCAAAGAATCCCTACAACCAAGAAAAAAACAAACTCCTCACCTCGGTAATGCTCAACATAGAAAAGGCAACAGAAAAGACTAATCAACTAAAATTCGGTAGTGTGCTACCTCTAAACAAGTCACAGGATGACTCTGGAAACTATACACGCACTGAAACCTGCGATGGCAGCTCAACCAGTTACGCTAGCTCAAATGATCTCACTAACGTTGATACAAACAGTAGTCTGCTGAAAGCAACCGATGACCCGAAATCAATTTCATGTAGTAGCATTGAATTTGCCGAAGATGCTCCTGAATTTATTTGCATTCGATTGTGTTGCCTTCTCAAGGAACAACTGATCAAGTGTATTAATGAGATACGTCAGAAATACTACGGAGATAATTTAAATTTGAGCGAAATCATTGAGAGTGACATTCCCGATGCTGATGAAATGGTTAACTCTAGCATCCTAACTAACGAAGATAACAATGAGCCCATTCGAACTGCAATCATAAACTCTAGTTCACCAAGTTCTCCGACTACAGATGAATCAGAGACAGTTGTTTCGACACCAGTTCTACAGCCAGTGCCTTTAGAATGCTTCAAAGTACTAGATTCCGCACCTAAAACTCATAAATTTGAGTTGACTATTCTACATCCAAATAATTCGCAGCAATATTATAGAGCAGTGCAAAGGGAGCACAAGATGTTGCGTTCATCGTTGCCTCCTGGTGTTTGGGTTAGGTAAGGAATAAAACAGTTTCTCCAAAATAAAAATAAAAAAAAAATTGTTTTCAAATTTTCTTTCGTTTTTTAGAGTTTTCGAAGACCGTATGGATCTTGTGAGTGTAATGATTGAGGGGCCTAAGAACACACCCTACGAGGATGGAATGTTTTTCTTTGACATTCAGTTGGGCAGAGATTATCCAAAGAGTCCACCTTCTTGTCATTACATAAGTTACTGTTCGGATCGATTGAATCCTAATCTCTATGAAGATGGAAAGGTTTGTGTTTCTTTGCTGGGTACTTGGTCAGGACGTGATACTGAAGTTTGGGGGCCAAATAGCACCTTATTGCAAGTGATTGTCTCCATCCAGGGATTGATATTGGTAGCTGAGCCATACTTCAATGAAGCTGGCTATGAGAAACAGAGAGGTGAGTACATTAGTGAAGTAGAAATGTAGTGTACCTGTTTTTAAGTTCACCTTTCCACTGGTCATAATGCTACGTTTGCTTTGTGTGCATTCATAGTTCTTTCTTCAACCTTACTCTACTTGGAAAACTTGTATCGATTAGGTTGATTATCATTCACTACAGCTGTGTGTCTATCCAGCAGCTGACCGTTTCTCAAACCAAAGGTTTTGGCATACGCGATCGCATATTCGGTAATTCTCTATATCATAAACCAACGGGGTAGTATTCGAAGGGCGTCTTATTTGCCATTGTCTCGGTGTAACCGAGTCAATGTATTTAATGTTCGTATTTTAACTTTTTAGACTATATTTACATCGTTGTACAGTTCAGAGTCTGTTTTCCCTTTCATTCTTCGCTCTCGCACACCGGACCTAGTATACATCGAAGTATTTTTCTTTCGAAGGACCCCGATATCAGATCCTCTAAGGTGTCATCTGAAGTGTTAACGTTTGTTTCGAAATAAGTGAACTTTCCTATTCCTTCCAATTTAAAGCTTAAAAATACAATGACCGGCTGATGATTTCAGATGCCACCTTCTCCAGGGATATGCCTCGGCATTTTTGTTTAAAGATAAGAAATCCAATTCATCGAACACGCTTTCATTCTACCACAATCGGTTGATCATGTGTGATTTTGCAATTCTAAGTCAGATTTTTCTGGCGAGCGCTGGTGTTTTCATGATTCATCAAAAAAGATGTTTATTTACTGAGGCGAGAAACCTCTCAAATAGACCTTCCACGATTATTGGGTCGTAGTCGACCATTTACAGTGTGAAACGACAGACCGCCTGAATCGGTTGATTATTTGATCCATGCTCACCACGAAAGCATCAGGGTCGACGTTGTTTCTAAGCCCAAAGCTCTTAGTTCATCAGGTAGCCTGTTGTGTTCAAAGTCGATCGTACCCCATCTCTAAATGATTCCACCTTTTCTTGTTGACGGCTATGGCACTCCAGTTTCGCGCTATTCGACTGATATCATCACATCAACAAGTTGGTGGCTAGTTGAAATCATAAAGACGTCATGTTCCTGATTTAAAGCCATCTGCCGCATCCCAGATGATTAGCTTTATTACTCCAATTGCAGTTCCAATCTTTGATGCGCCATTAAGCTGCAACGCCGCACTGTGTGGGATCTGAACATTTCAATTGACATGATTTTTGTCTGCTTCTCTGCAGCAGCTACAGCTACAGTAGCACCAGCTACACCAGCAGTTTGTTTCTTTTGAAATTGAATCTTAGTGACGTGTCTATATACGAGCAGATTTATATACCTAAATCGTAAATTGTGTTTCATTAAGCGCTTCCTATCTTTCAATTTAAATAAAACAAAGTGTGTGTGAGATATCATCGAAATTTTTTATTCGTTTGAAAGGTCTATCGATGCCATTATGTATGGAATATACATAAGAAGCCGCCGCGGCTTCTCTGGGTGGCGCGCATCCGAAATGTCCAATTTTCCTTGATTCTGGCGCATAAATCAGGCTGAATTTGACCGATGGCAAATTCAGAGATTGAGTTATGTTGGCTTTGAGGGCCGCTGTGGTTTGTGGTTTATCCGAATAGACCTGTGACTTCAGAAAACCTCATAAGAGAAGGTCTAACGGGGTCAAATCGCACGATTTCGGTAGCCAGTTCACATCACTTCCATGTGAGATGACCATGCCTCGAATCGCTCGTACAGAATTTCCAATGTGGCGTGAACTGTGCGCGCCGTCCTGTTGAAACCACATGTCCATATCATCCAATTCAGGCCAGAAGAAGTTGGTAATCATCGACCTATAGCGCTCGCCGTTGACGGTGATGGCCTGGCCAACGTCGTTCAAAAAGAAATATGGACCCATGATGCCGCCAGCCCACACCAAACAGTGACTTTTTCGGGATGCATTGGACGCTCTTGGATTTCATGTGGATTAGTATCGTCCCAAATTCGACAATTTTGTTTGTTAACATATCCATTCATCCAGAAATGGGCCTCATCGCTGAAAATGATTTTTCGATGAAAATTAGGGTCAGTTTCCAACTGCTCCAGAGCCCATTTAGCGAACACACATCATTGTCTGGTCGTTTACCTTCAGCTCCTGGGTCAGTTGAATTTTGTCAAGTTGTGGTCTGCGAAAGGCCGAGTTCTTGTGAGCGACGCGAAGACAACTGTCTCGGATTTTCCTGCATTCCTGGTGTTGGTTCATCGTTTACTAAACCAGTGGACTCAAATTTATCCACCACACTGCGAATAGTCCTCTCGGTAGGACCATTATGACGACCGTAAAATGGGCGAAACGCGCAGAACGTTGTCCGAACAGAACTCCCATTTTTATAAAACAATTTTATCACTTGTATGTGTTGTTGAACACTATGTACGTCCATGGTGATTTGGCAAAACAGACTGAATAAATGATAGCCAATTTGACAGACTACAAGTACGACACGGTATTGGGCATAAATCAATTGACACGCAAAATTTGCGTTTGCAACTTGAATTGTATTAATTACTTAGATTAACTCGTACATGTGCACATTCGGGACGTTTCTGTCATGTCATACTCGTATTACATCAATAAATGTGAGCTGCGTCTAACGAGTCTATTGCAGATAGAGAAATTCGCTACTTGTAGAGATTTGAACTCATCACGTGCACCTTTGTTTGAAGTTTCTGATATAGCCTTTCAGAATGCATGGTTTGTAAAGGGTAAACTTTTTTGGTATTGTAAAAACTTGTGGAGCAATTAAAAAAAAATAAAAAAGGAAACATATTGGCAGCGGTGGGATTCGAACCCACGCCTCCGAGGAGACTGGTGCCTTAAACCAGCGCCTTAGACCGCTCGGCCACGCTACCTCTGATTACCGCTGCGATTGACTAAATTTTTTTAAACAAATTCTTTGAAGTTTTCTAAATTTAAATTTCGTTAATTATTTGCAGAAATTGTTTTTGTGCTGCTTTCTTATACAGTGTCATGTGGAAGTGGCCTTTGAGCAGTTGCGCGTGCAGGCATACTCACGAAAAGGAAGAGGCAGTGCCCCATTTTGGAATACTGCTGTTGAAAAATCATTTAATACCCTCCTTGCAATTCCTGTTTTCCCGCTGTCTGTTAAAAATATGATCCAGTGTTGTAAGATTAGCATTGAGCGGCAGCATCGACCTTGCAATGCCCAGTTTGAATCGTGACTGTACATCAATAGTACCACGTTTACACATCCAATCGGGTTTGGTTTGTTATGTGCATGAGTGCCATAAATATGAATATTGAACAGGAAAAAGTAGCTCCATAGGAAATGACTAAACCTCAAAAGAAGGGCGTAAGGCGGATAAATTGTACTGCCCACTAGGGTGTTTGCTATAAGAAACGGAAACAGCGCTTATGCAGACGCGGATTTACACGGCAGACTTAGGCAGAAAGTCGTGAGCCTCCGACACGTGGGCGAGCGTCTTATGACTATCCGCATCAAGGCCAAATTCTCCAATATAAGCCTAATATGCGGTCATACCTCTACGGAAGAGAAGAATGACGTCACTAAAAAATGTTTCTACAATCTCCTCAATATGAACAATGGCGCCTCGTATGATTTTAAGGCCGGGATAAGAGAGAAGGACATCTTTGATAGGACAATTAGTAAGCATAGCATACGAGACAACACGTCTGGCAAGGGACTTAGGCTTATTAACTTTGCAGCGGGGCGAAATATCACTAAAGCCAGTACCCGGTTTTCTCATCTCAATCATTTTGCTATCGACGTAAGGCATGCCTCCAGTATCCTGGACGTCCGAACTCTCTGGGCAGTCAACATTGACGCGGATCTCAGTCAAGGTACAGACCAGAAGTCGATTTCCCAACCGCCAGAAAAAGAAACATAACTGCTGTGAGATGATATAACGTAGAAAAGTTTCATGCAAGAGACCGCCAGAATATTTGCCGAACGCGTATTCCGAAATCTGCCCATGTGTCATCAGAGATGCGGCAACTGATGTGCTGGGTTAAACCCAAGCACTACCAAGAAATCCCTGATTTAGTGAAGAATACCGGCAAGCATATGCAGCTAAGGAAGAAACGTACAAGGCGGCGCTGCAGGGTGAGAACCGCTCGTAACCCCATCGGCTTCAGTTGAAGAAGAAAGTCGATCAGATATTGTGGAAAAACGTATTTTGCAGACTGTATAACGCCGATGAAGACCAATATCTTGCCGCCAGTCAAAGCATACCATTTAACCGGACGACGATAGAAAAAACTTCCGGCGCCCTGACTAAAATGAAGTGAGGATGGCAATGTCTAAGCTTAAATCAACGAAGCTGCAGGACCTGACGGATTACCGACCGACATGTTCAAAGCTATTGGAAATGACTTTGTGGAGAGCCTGCACTAACTCATTTCTTAGATCTGGTCAGAAGAGTGTATGCCTGATGAATGGAATCTCATCACCGTATGCCCAATCCACAATAAAAGCGACCACCTCAACTTTGCCAACTATAGTGGCACAAGGCATACAAGATCTTATCTGCCATATTTTGTGAACGTCTGAAACCCTTCGACAACAACCTGATTGTCCCCTATCAGTGCAGTCGCAGACCAGGCAAGGCCATAATCAACAACATCTTCACACTACGGCAGATCCTGGAAGTCCAAATCGATACTCAAAATCTTGGCATCGCTGCCAAACTCGTCCGATGTGCACAATGACGATTGAGAACGCCCGCTGCTCTGTCAAGGTCGGTAACGACTTAACCAAGAGCTTGGGTGTCAAGAAATGTTTAACATAAGGTAATGCGCTGTCATGTGACTTACTTAATACATATCATAGTTGAAAGAATTGTGCCGAACCGACAAACCAACACCGGAGGCACAATCTTTAAAAAGACTGCAACAACCAGCGTACGCCAATGATATTGACACAGTTGGCAGAACTCAGCGGGCTGTCATCGGGGCGTTCACTAGCATTGAAACGGAAGCCGTCTAAATTGATTAAACGGTAAAGGAGGGCAAAACCAAGTGTATGCTGTCAACAAGAAAGGACACATAACATCGACTAAGGACTGAAACGAATAAAATCTGTAAATTTTAATACGGGCTATACTTCCAATGCGTAAAAATTGCAATCCCATTTTGTACCCAAATTAGCCTGTATATTCTCTAGTTTCAGTTTGTTATTGATTTTAGTTCGGTGCGGTTTAAAATATTTATAAAATATGAGTCAAGAGGAACGCCGTAAAAAGATCATCGAAAAATGGCTCGAAAATACTTCGCGTCCAAACCATTTCATCGCAAAAAATTCGAGCATAGCACCCAGTACAGTGGATTCTGTTATTAAACGATATTTGGAGACGTTGACAGTTAAGCGAAAACAGAAAAGTGGAGCTAAAAGTGGAGCACATGATACAAATTTGGACAGGAAAATAGTGGGTACCATCGTAAAAAACCGGACTATGTCATCCAGAGATGTTGCTCGGAAATGTAATACCAACCTAACAATGGTACAAAGATCTAAAAAACGTAACGGTCTAAAAACACGAAGAAAACAAAAAATACCGAAAGTTATTGAAAAGCAAAAAAAAGTCATAAAAACACGAGCCCGAAAGCTATACGAGTTGATTGGCAACAAGAAAGCGTCCTTGGTTTTGGATGACGAAACTTATGTCAAAGCCGACTTTACTACTCTTCCTGGTGCGCGGTTTTACAACTCGTTTGAAGCTGAGATTCTTCCGCAATCAACAACATCGATTGGGATGGAAAAATTCGAGTCAAAATATCTCGTTTGGAAGGCCAATGTGGACACAGAAGCTCATCGTTTATTACAACAGGAACAATTAACGGAGAAGTGTACATTAACGAGTGCCTTAAAAAAACGGTTGATTCCTTTCTTAAACAAACACGAGGGTTCAACATTATTTTGGCCAGATTTAGCTTCAGCTCACTATGCTCATGCGACGTTGAGCTTTCTTGTTGCTAAAAATGTCGACTTTGTCCCAAAAGACATGAATCCACCCAATGTTCCACAGTGCCGTCCCATTGAAAGGTATTGGACTTTGTTCAAAGCTAAATTGAGGAAAAGTGAGCAGTGTGCAAAGGACGTAAAAGATTTTAGTGCTAAATGGAAAAGAGCGTCCAAAAAGATCACGGATGTAACTGTCACCAACCTTATGAAGGACATTCGAAAGAAGTTGAGGAAAGAATGGGAACCCAAATATTTTTTTTATATTTTGTAATTGTGAATGAATTTAATAAAAACAGAGTTTTAAAGCAAATAAAAAAAGTTATGAAAATATTTTTTTTTTACTTTGAAGTTTCCAAATTTTATTCGTTTCAGTCCTTATTTGAACAAAACAGCTATCATAACAATAAATAAATAAAACGAAGAATCAGTATTACCAATCGCTGTATCCTTGGGCTAAGAAGACAACTATGTAGTAAGGTCCTATCTTGAACAAATAAGAAGACTCTACATCCCCGTGATTATCCCAGACCTACTTCATGGCGCTGAAGAATGGGCTCTATCGAAAATGGATGAAGATAACTTCGGCCGTTTTAAAAAAAAAATTCGTATTGCGTCCCATTTGCGTTGACTGTCTTTAGAGGAGAAGATTCAAAGACGTACTGTACTGGGTAAATGCGGCATCAACCCAGCCAAAAAACTGCGCATCAGTCGTTTCATATAGCTAGGGCATGTAGATCGAATGGACACCTATGATCATGTTCGCAGATAAACGGAAACCTATTCGGAGGGATAATACAAGCCTTCGTTTTTCTGTTGCGTTTGGTGTGCGTTAAGAAAAGACAAAACTGAGTTTGCGATTTATTTAATGTAGAGTTCGTCACACATTCTCAACGAAAGCTCTTACATAAATAAACGCTAATAACAACGAAATTTTGATTCTGAGAAACTACTTTTCAGATATCAGCAACGAAACATGTTTTTCTGTTTCGTCTTGTCTTTTTGTTTTGTCGCATGTGGTGTGTGCTGCACCATAAGCCAGTGTACAATAATTGGCAACGACGTTGGTTTGAAACATATCTGTTGCATTTGGAGTGTTGTGGTCGTATGTAAAACCATGTATTTTCGACAACCTTCGTGACATCGAGTGAAAAACATGTTTCTTGTTTCGCCTGCTTTGGTGTGTGTTGGCTCACTAGAATCAATGGACAGTTGTTTCACCAGTCTACAGAAAACCTTTTGCCTGATCCGGTGTGTTTTTCAACTGTGCAGTCTTTGATTCATTTCATTGGTTTTTGTGGAGATCAGTGTTTGACTAAATAGTGTCATTTTGTAGCTATTCCAAGCGTACCAAGGGGTTTAACAGAAATTTGTTGCTCATATAGAATAAGGAGCATCCTGAAGAAAAATCTCAACCCAGAGTGAAAAAGGATAACGTCTTGAAAGTATGTTCGCGTAATGACCTACATTATACACAGCAGAAGGCATTCAAAAACCAGAAAGTGTTCTCTCGCGGCATATGGCCGACATAACTACCATTTAGAAAGCTCGATGGATGGAAACGGACATGCTTGAGAGATACATGAGAGATTTATTGCAGCTGCCAGAAAAGAGTACACATATAGTGTTACGAAACGTTTTCTTCGTGAAAAATTATCACATAACTGATCCACAATTATTTTTCGTCGTCCTCTTATACGAACCTCAAGTGCCAATTTGGTAAGGTGATACTATAGTTATTACTCAAATCAATATGAGAATCTATAATTAGATTATCATTTAAGCTAATGGTATTCATTATTTTTAAACAAATCAAGCTTCAAGTTTAGATATATCCTCGAAAGAACTAATTTTAATTACACGACCACCTTCCCTTTTTGTGATAAGTGGAGATGAATCTCTAACCCACACGTATTTACATTTATTTCTATGCTTGAGTTCATTAGCCTTCTTCAAAGGTGACCACTTACTTGTTAGCTAGTGAGGCAACGACTTTGAACCAAACATTTGACGTGAAATTGTTGGAATAAAAATTTCTTTGATATATTTTTGTTTTTTTGTCGGAACAGAGCACTAATACAAAGAACTAGTCCATTGTACTCTGTAAGTACCTTTTAATGGAATCTTTCAGTCTTTCGAAGAAAGATGAGTAAGCGCTTCAGTAATAAAGTGCGTACATTACCAGCCCTCACTACGTCAACGCCGATTACTTGTAGCCTGATGAGAACGTAAGCCGGACATTCACAGAGGTAGTGCTTCTCGCTGTCGTCATCACTTCACAGCAAGTGTCGCAGGATGCGGTATCACTTATTCCCAGCATATTTAAATGCTTAACAAAAGTATAGTCCTCCGTTAAAACGGTGGTAAGCCTCCTGCAGTCTTTCCTGCTGAGAATTTTGGAGCCATTCATGAAGACTCGACTGCTTTCCAGACTCAGATTCTGGCCGAAACCAGTCTTGACCACCAGACAACCAACGCATAGGATATAATTAGCCTTATCATAGCCATGTAGATCCAAAAAACTCTTCTCGATAATAGTCCCCATGTCTTGCAGACAGCACCTTTGGACCGCCAGAACGCCAAAGTGCCTTAGAAACTCTCGACGTTACATGTTTAGTCCAGAGAAGTGTGTTATCCAGGATGACACTCAAATACTTAGCTCCTTTGGAGAATTAATGGTGATGCCTTTAAGCACTGCATGAATCAGACAAGACAGCTTTCTCCTTATCGTAAAGAGAACGATCTCAGTTTCTAGAGGATTGACAGAAAGCCCATTTCTAGTGCACCAATCGACGATTGCATCTAGGGCTGCCTGCCAGTGGAGACAGAACGCCGTCTTATGGGGAATCCGTACTTACACCCGCCATCACATATGAACCACAGTCAGCATTCGCAATCATTGCCCTATTTACCAGCATTGCTTTTATCCACAAAACTATTCTGCATTGTCTGGCCAAGTTACATATTCAAAAGTTGCGTTTTCGAAAGCACCCTCAACGTCGATGAAAATGCACAGCGCGTATTCCTTCTTGTCGAATGTGCCTTCAATTCTGCCTAATAGATTTTGAGGCGCACTCTCGGTAGATCTTCTACGTTGGTAGGCGTGTTGCATCGCAGACAGAGAATGCATTCGAAACGCAGTTTTACGTACATGGATATCGACCATTCTCTGCGTGCTCTTCAAGATGAAGCAAGTCAGACTTATACGTTTGAAGTTTTTGGCGGGCATGTAGTCCTCTTTTCCGATTTTCGATATAAAGGCTACTCTCACTGTTCGCCAGGGTTCGGTATGTATGCCAGTGCCAGGCTAGCAGTGAAGATTCTCTTCAGAGTTACTAGCAGTTAATCTACACCTTTTTGTACCATGATTTGACCAGGCGACTTGAAGCCGTTAAAGAAAGCAACAGCATGTTTAATCGACCCGTCCGTTACCACAACCGATGAGATATACCAGCTGCGGCGTGTTGTGTTATTCAGCTCACTAGAAGCTTCGTTAATAGGAGCTGGTTCTGATTATGATCCGATTGCTGAGGAAAGCCTCAAGCATGAGACGAAGGGTATTTACTTTCGATTCAGTGTAGGTGCTATCAGATTTTCTGAGTTTTTCAAGCCTGGTTGACCTACTCCTTTTGATGACTTTGACCAGCCTACTGGTTTCATCGAGTTCGATCTTTTGGCAAAAGCCTTTATACGAGGCACTCTTTGAAATCCGAATAAGCTTCTCATATTATTTTTGCTTCGATCTGTAGAGATCCAAGTCTTCCTCCAAATTAGCCTTAAGTGATCTGTTTAGAAGTTTTCTAGCTTCTTTACGAATATGCTTCAGATCTGCGTTCCACCAATTAAGGGGTGATCTGCATGATTGCTTTCTAGCTGAGCATGCCATTTCAATACACTTGGTGAGGGTGCCGCTCAGGTTCTAAACAGCTTCCTCTAGCTTTTGTTTTGTCCTCACTTACTGACTGTTGGAGTTGCCGAGCTCCTAGTTAAATCGTGTCCGGTTTTCTGTTTTCTGCATTTTCTTCCTCGTCAACAAAGTCGAGACTCGCACCTATGATCTGACATGGGAACCTCCAATAGTAAAGAGTGATCCCATTAGAGGTACTTTTGGCAGTGGGGATTTCATGAGAGATCATGCGTCCTTTCAGACGCATGTAAGACTTAAGACTTACTACAAATTATTCAGCTGCATTACAAAAATCAGCGTTCTTCGAGGAATGTGTTTCGTGTGTTTAGAGCAACTTATGGTCCACATAATCGGCCTACCGAACGCATAATTCGCTATATCATCGAAAAGTTTGAAATCCAATTTTCATTATTGGATAGTGCGCGACATAGCACTATCGTCGTCGTTTCAGCCGTTGGGCTCTTGGAAAGCTTCAAAGAGTTCCCACTGTTTTCGACAAAAACTTTGTTCACCGATAAGCAAAATATTCGTATTTGAGGTGCGAAGCAACCCGAAGAGGTTCAAGAGCTGCCATTACATCCAGAAAAAGCAACGGTTTGGTGTGGTTTATTCGCTGGCGGAATCATCGGTCAAAATTTCTTCAAAACTGAGGACGGCCGGTACGTAGCTGTAATTGGCACCCGTTGTTGCGCCATGATAACGGACTATTTTCTGTCTGCAATTGAAGACCGTGGTCTTGACGACATATGTTTCCAAGAAGACGGCGTCACTTGCCACACAGCCCGTGAAACCATGGCTTTATTGCGAGAACGATTCGGTGAACAGTCAATTCCACGCTTGGGATTATGTGGCATCACTCCTCTAGATTATTGCTTTGGGGCTATGTAAAGCCCAAAGTCTACATGGGTAAGTCGGCTACGGTTGAGGAATTCGAGGTAAATATTACTCGAATTATTCGTCAAACACCACTCGTAATGCTCGAACGTGTCATCGAAAGTTGAAACTTCAGTATATACCATAATAGTCGCAGTTATGGCCTGTTCTGATAGTTTTTATCACTCAGGTCGTATAAACATGGGTATTTACGCACAAATTCAATGAATATTTCCATTATTTCACAAAAAAAACCAACATCAACGCCGCTTTGAAATGGCGGATTTGTATTTCGACACATAACCGCGTATTCAACTGTGTGACAGTTTCTATGATTTCAATAGATTAAAACGCGCTCTGTTTGATGGAGCCTTAAGCTTCCATATCAATTTCTTTGATACATTAAAATCACAAATTAGGGCGCATCTAATGAAAAACCCTGTAGTTGTAGCAATGTGTAGACACAATATTCCATGTTTCGTCTTGGATTAGAAGTTTTGTGGCCATTAAATGGTCGCAGAATTATTGCGATAGCCACGATACCCGTCTAACTTGATCACCATGGATGATATATCTTCGATATTGTATGCCGTATTGTTTGAAACACTTACGTGAACTAATTTAATAATTTTAAATAATTTTTTATAAATTGAAATTTAATGAATTTTTAATTGAAAAACACAATTTACTTGCAGGTACCCAACAAGGTACAGAGAACTCACGTATGTACAACGAGATGGCTGTCATAAAAATGGTCCAGTCAATGATAAAACTGCTCTCAAATACGCCGGCGATATTTCGTGAGCAAATTGCTGATCACTTTAAACGCAACGGTATGGCCATGTACAAGCGCATTAAAGGTTGGATGGAATTATCCATAAATCAGAATACTTCAACGCCAGATATAGAGAATCCACCAGCTCTATTACCAATAACCGATGTGGTTCCGCCGGATTTTCCACTTGTGCCTGCAAGCCGAGGTTTTTGCCTAACACTGGCAGGTCTCCTAGAGACCTTCCGTCAAAAGATCGAAGCAATTGATACAGTACCATCAACACCTACAGTCGTCGAATAACCCCAACTCAGTAGTAGCTCCCACAAAAATAAAAAGAAAAAAGAAAAACTCTCGTTCCTAGTTAATTTTACGTAAATATTCGGAAAACCACTATTCGTGAAGGCGCGATCTCAAATACAGCTTTTGAATTCTCATTCTCAGTACATCAGTATTTTGTCTTAGTATTACTAGTTCGAATGGATTTCCAAACAACCCTTTTGATTTCCTTTGATTCTTTTTTTTTTAATATTTTCTGTAAACCTACCTGGGAACGAGACCTGTCTCTATTTCGATCGTTTTCTTTGTTTCTTAAAATCTTATGTTTCGGTTTGATTACTAAATTATTAAAAATAGCAATTGTACAATTTACCTTTTCTATTCGTTAACAAATTTATTGTTCAACTATGTATCTTTCTTAATTATTTATTTTAATTAAATTTAAATTTAAAAGTGTTTTTTTTTTATTTATGATCTTTTCTGTTTTTCTTTTTTTTTTTGAATGCTGTAGCAATATTTTGAATTAATCTAAAGCGCTTAGTGTCGATTTAATTAGAGAGAAAAACGAACAAGCTTTTCGCTAAGCTAAGCTATCTAGGAAAATACTTATAGAAACAAAAAAATTAATTATAAATTATTTCTTCGGAATAACGTAGTCAAACGAGCAAAAAGAATATAGCACTCACGCCTATTTTTCACCAAAAGTAACAAAAAACAAAAAAAAAAAATGAAAACAACTAACTAAGCTAAAGGGAAAGAAGAAAACTTAGCCTACTCTCAAACACTATAACATAAGTTAGTAATAATTAAATTAAAATAATTATTAAACACTTTATTTCGTTTCCTTTAGAATATTCAATTAAAAAAAAATTAAATAAATGCAAAAACTATGTATTCGCATGAGAAAAATGTTTGTGGAAAACGTTAACGAAAAGCTTTACTTATGATTGAAGGGAAGAAACCGCTAAAACGAAACATTGAATGGTGTTTGTTAAATTAAATTATAGTAAACTTAATTAATATGTTTAAATTTAAATTTTGCTCTTAAAAAAAATGATAAGATGTATTTTTTGAATTCAAAGAGAAAGAATGAAAACAAAACACAAATGTTAAACGATGAGAATGTAAGCTCTTTTGTTTGTTAATAAGCGAATCAATGAGCTGAGATTTTATTTATTTATTTATTTTAATTCGTCTCTCAATAAAGATGCGAAGTTAATCTTAGATACATATACAGAGTTTTTTTTTTATTTATTTCGAGACCAGTTTATAATTAAAATTATGAGCTAGCTGGGAATAGCCAGAACGGCTAAGGCCTTCGGCAATGTTATTGTGATTTATATCAGTTTCAGCTCGGGTGTTGTAGGGTGGGCGCACACGAGAGGTAGTCGCTACATATTTCGCGTTATAAAGATCCACTTTTTTATCTAAACAATGTAGTCCCTGTTCCAATTCGGAATTCAATTTCATCGTCTTTCTCAAGCGTGAGAAATTCCAATACGACCAAAAACAGGCAAAAAATACTGCAATATCCCAAAGGGAGTAAACATTTTTGGTCGTTCGTCAAAAACATTAGAATTTCTGCCTCATCCTCCATCCCAACGCTCATTTATAATAACATTCCAGCTGTCAGCTCTTTGGATAAGACCAATCTGCTTGCTGCACACTTTGCTGCTAGCTCAACACTCCCAGATTGTGCTTTGTCTCCGCCTACACTTGAGTGCGTCGAATCTTCAATGGGACAAATCCACTTTCGCACTCGTGTAGTAGCAAGAGTTTTTAAAGATGTTAATATTCACAAGTCCCCCCTTCTTCTGAAGAGGTGTTCTTCCTCGCTGGTAAAATCACTGCGTAAGTTTTTTCACCATTCCTACTCTTTAGGACTCCTTCCGAGCAGATGGTAAACAGCATTTGTACAGCCCGCCCCTAAAAAAAGCGAAACTTCCCTCTCCCCCTACAGACCCATTGCACTTACGTCTCTTCTTTCCAATGTCATGGAAACGCTGATAAACCGTCAGCTCATAAAATATCTCGAAACCCGAAAACTTCTCAATGACCGGCAATATGGATTTCGTAGCAACAGGCCCACTAGTGGTTTGATAGCATGCCACCGAAAAGTGGAACCAAAGCGTACATCAATCTCGCGAAAGCAAGATAGTTGCGCTTGATATTTGTAAGGCATTTGACAGACTTTGGCATCAGGCTCTTTTGTCGAAAATGCGTTTTTGGAATCGACGGCTTTCTTCTTCAATGGATTAGAAAATACCTTTGCAACTTTTCTTGAATGGTTTCAATTCGGATATTCACAAAATAAATGCTGGTGTGCCGCAAGCCTCCGTTCTGTCTACGACTCTTTTTAATTTTCATCAATGGTCTCCGGTCTGCTACTTCTAATCCAATATATTTCTTTGCTGACAACATTACTCCCTGCTTTTCATATTCGTTCCCTGACTCACGCCCCTGCTCTTCGGCTGTAGGACGCCGTTCCCGTCTCATGTTGAGCTCATTAAATTCCGATATTAACAGCATAACCAATTGGGGAACTATAAAAAGAGTGGAATTTAATGATTCCAAAACACATTGCTGTCTGCTGTCGTCAAAGCGAAATTTGAATGCTCAGCCATTATCCATGAATGGTGCTTGCATCGTTGAAACCGGAAAGCTTTCCATTCTCGGTATGTGTGTCAATGACAACCTACGTTGGAATGACCACATATTCGATGTCGTCAAAAATGCTGCGAAATGTCTAGGCTTTCTCAAGCGATGTAAGGAATACTTCACCCTCTCTGATCTGGGCTCAATATATAAGGCATTCATCCGTCTAAAATTGCAGTACAATGCCCACATCTGGTCAGATGTGCTATAAAACTCATTGGTGATACCAATATCAGTCAATCAATTGACACCCTCGAACACCGACGTAATGTCTCTTGTTTCACTTTGTTTTATCGCTATTTCCACCACCAGTGCTACAATGAAATCGCCTGTAATATTCCGCCCATTCAAACTTTCAAACGTAACACCCGTCTAGCTATGAATGCTCATCAGTATACCCTCAAGCCCATTTTCGGACGTACTCTAAAATATCGGGATTCTTTCCTAAGCCGTACAACTCACTTATGGAATGCCCTGCCGATCTCTGTGTTTCCTGGTCGTTATAGCTTACAAACATTTAAAAACAATGTACATCGGTATCTGTCTTTTCTTCCTCCCTAAATTTCCTTCGCCCGCGCTGTGTACGAACATTTTAAGGGTACAAAAACCCCTTGACCGCGCGCTGATTATATAAAAAAAAAAACTATCATTGCTACAATATACCTATATGAACTCTTTTATGACAGCTACAATGAATCTCTCATGCTTTGATTTAAAGCATGTCCGTTTCCATGCAGCGAGAGAACACTTCTCAGTTTTTGAATGCCTTCTGCAGTGTATAATGTAGCTCATTACGTGAACATACTCGTACTTTCAGGACGTTGTCCCTTCTCATTCTGGGTTGAGATTTTTCTTCACGTTGTTCATTATCCTATGTGCGCAAACAATTTCTGCTAAACCCCTTAGCGCGCTTGGAATAGCTACAACATGACACTGTTTAGTCAACCACTGATCTCCACAAAAACCAATGAAATGAGTCAACAACTGCACAATCATCAAGGCTGATTCCTGTGAGCCAACACACACCAAAGCAGGCGAAACATACGGCCAAAGCACACTGAATGCAAGAAATATTTTTCAAACCAGCGTCGTTGTCGATTATTACACACTGGCTTATTTTTCAAGTTGGCCGCACCCATAACTTGAACAATTTTCAACCAAACAAAAATTCAAAATGTTAACTAGATCTTGGAAAATATATTGTCTAAATAGGATATTTTTTTTAAATGGCATAGTTCATTTGTTATTAGCAATTTTCTGGCGATTTTTCGGCCAAAAATCAATATATCAAAAAAATCCTACATACTTCTCTAGCTGTTGTTATGTACAATAAAAGAAAATTTAGTGACTCATCATCATTAAAAATTTACAGGAGCTGTTGGTACGGCCGTAGACCCTTTCAAGAAAGAGAGATCAACTGAGCAACCCTGCACATCCGGCACATCCGGCATTTTTAAATAAATTATTCTATAAAAATTATGTTTTACCGTCAATCATATGTACAATAAGCTTCCACAGAGTCTTCCTATAGGGACATTTCGAACTTCGACAGTTAATAGCGGCCATATTGTTGAAGCTACATCTGTCAAATTGGCTGTCATTTATTCAGTCTGTTTTGCCAAATCACCATGGACGGACATAGCGTTCAGCAACACATGCAAATGATAAACATCAAAATGAGTATTCTGTTCGGACAACGTTCCGCGCACTTCGCCCATTTTACGGTTGCCATAATCGTCCTACCGAGAGGACTGTTCGCAGTGTGGTGGATAAATTTGGGTCCACTGGTTCTGTAAGCGATAAACCAACACCCGTACGTCGACGAAACGCAAGATCTGCCGAAAACATAGCTGCTGTCCATGAGAGTGTGCAGGAGAATCCGAGGTAATCGATTTCACGCCGCTCACAAGAACTCGGACTTTTGCAGACCACAACTTGGCGAATTTTGCGTCGTGACTTGGGCCTGTACCCGTACAAAATTCAACTGACCCAGGAGCTCAAGTTAAACGACTATAGACAACGACGTGTGTTCGCGGAATGGGCTCTGGAGCAGTTAAAAACTGACCCTAATTTTCATCGAAAAGCCACCTTCAGCGATGAGGCCCATTTCTGGATGAATGCGTACGTCAACAAACAAAATTGTCGTATTTGGGACGATACCAATCTACATGAGATCCAAGAGCGTCCAATGCATCACGAAAATATCGCTGTTTGGTGTGGATTTTGGGCTGGCGGCGTCATCGGTTCATATTTCTTTGAGAACGACTTTGGCCAGGCCATCACCGTCAACGGCGAGAGCTATATGTTGATGATTACCAACTTCTTTTGGCCTGAATTGGATGATATGGACACCAACGACATGTGGTTTCAACAGGACGGCGTCACGTGCCACATAGCTCACGCCACATTGGAAATTCTGCACGAACGATTGGGTATGGTCATCTCACGTGGAGCAGGAGATCGTACGATTTGACACCGTTACACTTTTTCTTGTGGGGTTTTCTGAAGTCGCAGGTCAATGGGAATAAGCCACAAACCACAGCGGCCCTCAAAGCCAACATAACCCATGTCATCGGTCAAATACAGCCTGATTTATGCGCCAGAATCATGGAGAATTGGACATTTCGAATGTGCGCCACCCAGAGAAGCCGCGTCGGACATTTGAACGATGTTATATTCCATACATAATGGCATCGATAGGCCTTTCAAACGAATAAAAAATTTCGATGATATCCCACTTGGGTTTATTTAAATTTGAAGATAGGAAGCGTTTAATGAAAGACCCGTTACCTTTGTAAGTTCTACTTATTTTATATTTTTTTCTGAAAAAAAAAAATCACGAAAAGGCCTATTTTTACGGCCCCTAGAGTGGTATAACCCCTTAATAGTTGGTGCAGTCAAAAAATCTTCTTTCTTATGTGTCACATAAACGACGCTGAGGTTCAATGCTTCGAGCCTGCTTTTCTCTGAGCATATCTAACAGATAAGCATGCTATCAACCAGGTCATCTCCAGCTGATTAAAGTGGCGCAGAAGACAGCAGTTTTATTCGACTTTAGCTTCGATATTGGTACCTAAACTTGGCCTAGGTCAGAGGCACGGAATTGTATATCATCATCGCCGTTGTACGAGTACACTCTGCAGAAGCAATCTTTCCATATTGTCAGCACCGGCTGCTAGTTGTCGATGTTCATCTTTGGAGGCTTCTTTCTGGCTTTGTAATTCTTCGCGCGCTCATTTTACTCGCTGGTAAAACAATCGAACCTCAGTAACATCTCGATCGTGCGGTTCTCGTAGTTTTTATGTTTCTTTCCGAGAAGCTTGTGCTATTCACTGGACGAATGTGGTTGTATACATTCGTCGTCAAACCAGAGGATTCATTGTAGCGGTGCTTTGAAAGTAATTACATCAGAAGTAGCTTCCCTGGTATTCTGTGGTTTGTGTATGAGGGCTGAAATTTTGAGAGAGCATGAGGGAATTGCGATCGGCAGATTCTAGCGATCGTTTGCTGCAGCTTTTCACCGTTGACCTTTGGTTAAGACCATCTGGCACAATTTTGATGTTATAAGTAGTAAGCTGAGGCACTGAGCATATGCTCGATCTAGGAGGTAATAGAATTCGTCTCCAATGCTGTCATCCTTATTCTTTATAAGGGCATGAACGCAAAACAAGCTTATTCCTATATCCGAATTTGGCTTTGATGCGGATTATTATTATTACGTGCCGAAAGCTTAACACTTTTTACCTGAGTCTCTCTCAAATAATCGAAATCCACATCTACTCGTAAATAAGCGTTGTTTTCTTTCTTTGTACGAGTAGTAGTAGTAGCTGAAGTTGATTTCGTAACCTTTTCATTCGCTTTTTGCCTGGGAGATGGCCCTTGCGGCAATATCGGCTTTTCAGCAGTCTAGGCCTTCGCGAGTTGTTGGGTAGCACTCCGAAATTCTTGTCCTTAGAACGTTTGCTGGAGTCATCAGCATTATATCCATTCGTATCCGAAGCAGTTGCTTGTCCCTGAAGCGGAAGTTACTTTAACGCGCAACCCCAACCTGGAAGGTCGAAATCAAACTCGTAGACAGCTAAACAGTACAGTGGCAATATCCTCGCTGAGGTTATGAGAGCTATCGTGGACAACGGGTCCGGCTAAACAGTATGGTGGCAGTATCCTCGCTGAGGTTATGAGAGCTATTATTCAGGATCCTTAAGTGAGGGGCTCCGTCGTCATTTCTCTTGGTCATCTTGGCAGCCCGAGTTCAGGCAACTTTTATAATTGGAGTCTGCCCATTGCAGCAGATGTTTGCGAAGCAACTTCATAAATTAATGAAACTGTGTGCTCGATGTTGTATACACCCCTCTATTTTGTACTCCTTCACCTGGCTCTGTTTTTTATATTCGCAGTGTTTTTATTTATTTTCTCCTGTATTCTCGTAGCTTTAACACAGCGGAAGAATCCTGTGCCGAAGATGCTTTACAATCTACAACGGAAATCCTTAAAACAATTTGTGTTACATTTTAGATTAGCCGCCCAAATTCCTACCCAAAACCAAAGAAAGAGCTCTTAAATAATAAGGTAAGCAATACTTCTTACTACTGCTCAATGACACCAGAAATTCGGAAAAGAATTTGTACTGCTGGAGCGCAAGTCGTTTACACTCCATTAAAGTACAATTAGGATACATGATAATCAACGTGCAATTCAGAAGGATTGCTTGCCGTGCATTTGTCTCTCAGTTTCAACCAACGGCAGCATACAGGACATTGTACGAGAGTCCCAGAAGTACCCGACCTGACGTATAGATAGCGGTTGTTGTTTAAAAATAATGACAACTGTAGCAAGTACCAACCTTATAAAGCCAAAAATTAAACAAATACCAAATGTTATGTTACTTTGTTTGGCATTGGTATTTGTTTGGCAGCCATCAATAGTGAACCCTCTCAGTTGATTTTTAAATATGGACAAAATTGGTCATCGTTATGTGATACAATACTTTCATTTGAAGGGCCTCAATACAACCAAAATCAAAATGGAACTGGATTCTACACTGGGGGAGTCTGCTCCTTCGCTTACAACAGTAAAATATTGGGTGGCAGAATTTAAGCGAGGCCGTACGACTTGCCAAGACGAACATCGCAGTGGTCGACCAGCTGAGGTGAGTTCACCAGGAATGGTGAAAAAAATCCGCAAAATGGTATTGGATGACCGTCGATTGAAAGTGCGTGAACTAGCAGATATAGTAGGCATTTCAAAAAGCGCCGTACATCGCATGTTGACTGAAAAATTAGACATGAGAAAGTTGTGCGCAAGATGGGTGCCGCGATTACTCACAATGGAACAAAAACAGCGTCGTGAGAATGTTTCAATCGAGTGTTTGGCGAAGTTTCGCAGCAATAGAGCAGAGTTTTTGCGTCGATTCGTAACCATGGATGAAACGTGGGTGCATTACTTCACACCCGAGACGAAGGAACATTCAAAACCATGGACTCAAATGGGGGAATCGGCTCCAAAGAAGGCGAAGACCGTTCCATCTGCAGGCAAGGTCATGGCGTCAGTTTTTTGGGATGCGTGTGGGATAATTTTTATTGATTATCTTCAGAAAGGGAAAAAATTCAACGGCGTGTATTATGCGAACGTATTGCAGCGTTTGAAAGATGAAATCAAGAAGAAACGGCCGCATTTGTCGAAGGAAAAAGTTTTGTTTCATCAAGACAATGCACCAGCTCACACATCCGTCATCGCTATGGCCAAAATCAATGAGCTAGAATTCGAATTGCTTCCTCGTGCACCCTATACGCCAGATTTAGCTCCCTCGGACTATTTTCTATTTCCGAACCTGAAAAACTGGCTCGGTGGTAAAAGATTTGCCAACAGTGAACAGGTGAAGTATGCGGTTGATGGTTATTTTAATGAGCTTGACGATTCTCACTATAAACGGGGCATCGAAGCTATTGAACATCGCTGGAAAAGGTGTATTGAACTAAAAGGAGATTATGTAGAGCAATAAAGATATATTTTTTTAAATTGTTTGTGTTTTCTTTGTCAGGTCAGGTACTTCTGGGACTACCATGTACGTCGTTTGGCTGCGGTTGTAGTTGGCAGAAAAGCACGTCACTCAATATGGAGTCGATTTGATTAAAACGACGTGAATCTTCTTCTTTGATGTTTTTTATTGAAGAAATCATATTTTATGGAATACATACTTTTACAATAAACAATCTAAGCTGGCTTGTTTCACTTTTGTTCGGCCAGTAAATATAGGATTCCTAGAGATAAAAATTTTATTCAGGAAATGTCCTGCTTTCCTTGTTTTTGTTTTAGTTTAAATCTTATTTCTTTTGCATAAAAGTGTTGTTAAAAAAAAAGTCGTAGCTGCAGCTGCTGTTTAAATTCTCTTGGCGCTGCCGTACGAGTAAACGGGTTGGAAAGTTTCATTATCATCGTCGCATTCCTCGGAGCCATCGCTCTCAAATGTATTATCGGGGATGTCGTACAAACGAATCATCTGCTTGTTGGGATCCTTCATAATCAAGTATTTGCCGTCCTTCTGTTTCATAACAATGTCAATGATACAGCGCAGGATGCCCCAGGCATTGTCCATGCTCAGATTGATTTGAGTGGCAAATTCATGGGGTTTAAACTGTTGGGTGCCCAAAATAACGTGACGTGAATTATCTCGGATGTGTGCACGAGACACATAACCGAACTTAAGTTGATCGGAGCCGGATAGAACTGCTTGAACGGTCCATTTGGCTAGTTTGCAGGCGTTGTTACGAAGCTCGTTAGCCAAGACAGCACCGCGCTGGGTGTCGAGTTTCTGGCGCCACTCCACTCCGTTTGCCAGTTTGGAATCCCATTCATTCAGAGCCTTGATAGTGAGGAACTGAGCTTCGTTGTTTGGCGTCTGTAACACGGCATCGTGCTCACAGCGAGCAACAAGAACCTACAAGAAAGTTTTTTAATTAATCGAACCGAAATTGTGGTTGAAGTTGAACTTACAATTCCGCCACCCAAGTCCCATTTGCGGTAGCGATACCCAACACTCGCAATCTCAACATCCTCATCCTCTCCGATGAAGGGATTTGGTTCCTCAAACTTAAACTTCGATTCCTTTTCACCAGTCTTCAATACCTGCTGGCTGAAATTGTGATTGATGAATGTCGCTTCAATGGCCAGATTCCGGGGAGAGTTGGGCGATGCATCATCGTCGGTTGGTGGCTCCACAGATGTCTCGTTTACGGTCAACAAATCAAATTCAGTATTGTCACGCTTATCCATGAAAATCTTGTCCCCGAACTTCTCAATCACAATGTCCCAAGAGTAATTCGACCGAGTGCAGCACATAATCGTGGCCAGAATGGCATCAGTGGCAAACACATTACCAACATTCTTGGAAAGACGACGAATGATTGGATCATCGGTGGTTGTCACGGTATGAACGATACGGTCAATCTTCTGCAACGGACGCTCATTTTTGACATTCACACGATCGTAGGTCTTGTCGTAGAACTCCAGAGTACCACAGGTTACAATGTCTTCGCCTTCCTTGATATTCGGCAATGACAACTTAATCAATCTGGGGAAATCCATAGACTCGACAGTTTGCCAGTCGGCTCGCACAGCCACAGATGCATCACGAATTTTCGGTGGAGCACCACGCATACCGAATTTCTTGCCGATTCCACGACGATTATCGCGCGATTTCACATTCTTGCCAAGAGTAGTCATGCCAGACTGAAGTCCGCCACGGAAATTGCGACCCCTGTTCATGAACCAGCGTCGGGAAAGATATTTCACAATTAAAAACTGTTAAGACGAATTCCAAAATCAATAAGAGATACCTTGCGTTTCTCATGTTTCCACGGAAACGTCCGCGTTGGTGAGGTGGTTTCTGCACACGTGCGGTGTCTACCAAATGGAAAGTTGTCTCGTCCTCCTCGTGGAAGTAAGCATATTGACTGCCAGTACCGAAGCTGGATTGGTATTTGTCTGAAAGAAGAAAAGTGAAATTAGACTCAGTGGAATTGAGAGGTACTCCAGACGTTCAAATGCCTAGTCTTGTGTTCACAAAACCCCCAACCGTTTGTCTGTTTGGGTGGGAGTCGAAATCGTCAAGATGGCTTCTAAAGAATGCGAACCACACACACACACAACGTCACGACATTCAACATAACCTCTCACTTTGTTGCACTCGAAAACTGGAATTAACTCCTGAAACGGTTTTCTACTTACTCTGGTACTTCTTGTCGTTGGCCGAGGAACCAGTCCAGTCACAGATTTTACCCAAGCGGTCGCTTTTACTGAACGGCTGGTAGGGCATATCCTTGAATGTTGCGGGTAGCTCGCATGGTCCCCATCCGTTTTCGTTGAATTGAAGCATCGGCTTCTCGAAAATCGGGAAGGTTTGAGCGGTAGAAATTGTTTCACTCATTTCTACAAAATAAATTTAGTTTAAATGAGTTTTTTTTAGTTATTTACGCGTGAATTTTACTTTTAAATTGCACCCCGAAAAAGTTGACGTGACAGTCGAATTAATGTATGGGGGAAAAAGACAGCCGTCGATGTTGCCATTACAAATGTTTTATGTTTGACAGCTGTGGTAGTGCCGGATTTCATTGATAGGGGGCGCACTAGCAAGAGGAAATTTCGAATAGGGTGTCACAACAATGAAATTTTTATGATTAGAGTTACCAAATAGAATGAGAAACTTTATTAGAGTAAAATAGTATTCACTGCGTTTAACCACATTTTTGAAAAGTGGGCGTTTTGTTTATACATGTGGATAAAATCGCTTTTGTGTAATTTGATTGTTGGTTCAGCACTTGTTTATGACTCAAATACCAGAATTTGAAGGGTCTTACATGAAAGCCACACTTCGAATTCATTAGAATTTATTTTAGATTCGCCACGTCTTGCGTAAAAAACTCGTTAAAAATGTGGAAAGTCGAGGAAATCATAATCGTGAAAGATCTGCAATCATCACCCATCTTAAAGAAAGCAAGATGCTACTCGTTCTATGTTCCATTGAACGACACGCTTAAACAGGAAGTTTTTACAATAAATCATGTTCAGGGCGGGCTAGAGCTACAACTACACACGAGGATCGGCTAAAAGTCATAATAAGCAAACGAAGTAGATGAAAAACAACACTCGGAATACGCGTCGAAATAAATCAAACACAAAATAAACCACTGTCCTTGATCAATGCTCAAAAGAAGATTAAGACATTGCTGTTCGAAAATCCCTCCTGCGATCACAGAACAAGCAGAAAAGGTTACAATGGACCAAAAAGCATAAAGATTGGACGGAAGAAGATTTCAATAGAGTTTTATGGAGCGATGAGTTCAAGTTCGAGGTATTTGACAGAAAACAGAGAGTTTTCGTTCGACCCAGGGCTGAACAAAAAATGATTCGAGACTGTGTGGTTCCAACCTTCAAGCATGGAGACGGTTCTGTTATAGTCTGGGGATGCTTCACTTCAAGTAGAGTGGGAGATCTGGGTCGAGTGATTGGTTATTAGAAATCCTATTTCATTTTCATTTATTTCATTTAATATATTTGAACATTGTACATAATTTGTATACATTTAGATTTAGATTTTTAGATTTTAGATTTATTTATTGTATCATACATGCTTAATCGTACACAGTAAGAATTCACTTATAAGTCTGTGAAAGATAGAAAGTTTTTAATTCATATACATAAATGGTTTGAAAGTTAAGTTAAATTGCTTTTATGTTAATTAAGCTTTTTCTTATGTTTTGAATTTATTTTAAATTAATTCTAATTGAAATTGAAATTACTTGAAGTGGGATAGGGATGGGAAAAAGGTTGCTATAGTTTCTAAGAATATTTTGAAGCTCGTTTTTGAATCGTCGTGCATCAGCTAGCTTTCGCAAGTTACGTGGGAGTGAATTCCAAAGGCGGACAGCAGCAACAAAAAACTGTCTTTCGGATGTTAGACAAGAAAAACGCGGAAGAACCAGAGACGGAGATCTGTTAGATGCCGGAAACTGGATTTTTTCATAAAGATATGAAGGTTGTCTACTTAAGATTATGTTAAAAAGAAGTATGACTGTTCGAAATTTTATATAGTTGCAAAACGACATGTTAACTAGGTGTTTTGCAAGATGTGAAACGTGATTATGTCTTTTTAAACCGTATACATATCGAACAGTAGTATTGAAAGCCACTTGAAGTCGCCTTCTACTCTCGGCATCACATCCATAAAAAATTTCACATCCGTGGATAAGTACAGGAATGACTAACGTTTTAGCAAGTAGCAGTCTTATTTCGAGAGGAATAAACTTTTGAGCAGTATATAGGGTTCGTAGAATACCGTAAGTTTTCCCTACTAATGTATTTATGTGGTTGTTCCATGTAAGGGTTCTATTGAAGACAAGACCTAGATTTTTCGAAGACTCAACAAATTCAATTTCAGAGCCGTTTAGCATTAGGTGAGGGAAATAGAAATAACTAAACATTTACACTTTGTTGGATTAAGTATTAGGCCGCTTTTGAGTCACCAACCAGAAATTCGTTCCAGATCCTCATTTAAAACACTGACGCAATTTTCAATTAGGCCCAAGGAACAGCTTTGATAAATTTGTATATCATCGGCATAGATATGCTTAGATGAACTTAGTATGACAGAAGCAATATCGTTAATATATATGGAGAACAATAGAGGCCCTAGAATAGAGCCTTGGGGAACTCCTTGCTTTAAGAGAAGAAAATCGGAAAGGTTGCCATCAAGTTGCACGGCCTGTTTTCTTTCACTGAGATAGGATGATACTCGTATTAGTTTAACAGCAGTGGAGGAAATTGAGAAAAAAGCGTCTTAATTTGCTGAGCAGAATCGAGTGATTAACCATATCAAAAGCTTTGGAGAAGTCTAAGAGTACTAGAAAAGGAACATTGTGCCTACCTAATTTGTCTCTTATATCTTCTATGACGTTCAGCAAAGCAGTTGTACAGCTGTGTTTAGCTCGGAAACCCGACTGTACTTGTAGCAATAAGTTATTTTCAATAAGGTAATAATTAAGTTACTTATGCATAATTCTTTCACATATTTTAGATAAAAAAGGTAAAATGGAGATTGGTCTGAATTCTTCACCTTTAGAGCTCTTAGGTATTGGAATTATTTTAGCTAATTTCCATTCGCTGGGAAAGATGCCGGTCATAAAAACAGTATTAATGATATGAGTTACAAACGGTAATAGTAACGGCAAGACCGCTTTAACAAAAATCGGATTTATCTCATCGACACCTACAGCATTGGGCTTAATAGACAGAAAACTTTCTACTATGTCCAATTCATCTACCCTATTAAATACGAAAGACGTTTCAATCGGTAAAGAAGCATCCTCGAATGAATAGTTAATTGCTGGAGCATTGCAAAGTTGGTTTGACAAAAACGTTCGATTTAGTTCGTTGGAATCGATCTAATCTAAGAAGTGAAAAATGAGTGAAGATATAATGAAAATTCAGATATGTCGGCATAGGTTGCAAAACTGTTGAAGGATTGTATTTTTATAATGGGAAGGATTCAAAATATAGCTATCTGATTTGTGAAGGTAAAGAGTTCCAAAGTCTAACAGTATAGATACAAAATAAACACGAGGAGTTATGGTGATTATAACGGCAAGGAACTAAGAAGATGATTCATGAGGAGTGAGTGAAGTTAAGGCTGTTATACAAGTAAGATGGACCTTTAGTATTTATAATTTTATGTAAAAATATACAGTTCCTGGCGTTGATGGATTCTTGCAGAGTGCAACCAATCAAACCCCTAGCGAACACAGAAATATGGCCATATCTGCGGATGCCGTAAATTTAACATACTGCGTCGTTAAAGGCAACTTGCAGTTTACGCAGGCTGCTGTAGACCTTGACTCGTTATCCCTTCTGTATGTTTTGAGGGGTAAGACTAAGGTCAGTACTAGCTTCCGTCGTGTTTCTCGTGCTGTGAAATAAGCAGTGATCCACAATTTACGAAGACATCCGTAGACACGACCAATGACCACGTTAGTGTGATTATACCAAGATAAAGTGTAGTCAAGACTAGTAACTCACTCAACAGCTTTAATTTTATTGCAATTCGTGATAATGTCAAGTAAAACAGTCAGGTTAAACCTTTTTTTTGAGACGGGAATTACTTGGGATTTTGATGGATTTACTAGTAACCCATTAGCTGCTGACCAAGCGCAAATATGTTTCAACTCCTAGTTGATGAGGAAAACTAGTTCATTTAAGTTGCTGACGGGTTTCGCTAAGTGTAGTTGGACATCGTCTGCATCTAGTTGTACCGAGGCATATTTACAAACTGATGGAAGGTCGTTTATGAACATGCAGAAAAGTATCGGTCGTAATATTGAGCCTTGAGGCAGTCCCTGCTTGATTTTTTTTAAAACTGAAGAATATGCATTGGAAACGACCCTTTACGATCGGCCGGAAAGAAAACTGGATATCAATTTAACTGCCCTTTCGCTGAAACCAAAGTTATTCCCGAGCTTCCAACACAGGAGTTTATGATTCACATTATGAAGAGCCTTCGAAAAGTCTAGCAAACAAAGCAACGAAACACTATTCCTGTCACAGTCATGCCTTATTTCTTCCAGCAAAATAAACAGAACTATGGAACAAATATGGTTAGCCCTGAAACTGGATTGTTTAGCATACAGTAACTTGTTGAGGGATAACTTTCTAAAATGCCTTTGACAGACAAGGTAGAATGCATGGTCTAAAATTAGCAGAAGAAGGTGGATTACGTTTCTTTGCTATTGGCAAGACTCTTGCAGTTTTCCAGATCTGAGAAAAAGTTGATGTTATCAACTGGTGTTGATGACATAGGTGAGATGAGAGATAATTTGGCGTAAAATAAGTTTGATGAATCGTATTGGAAGGCCAGCTTCACCTAAGGAATTTGACTTTACAGCTGCTATGCATTGAGTGATTTCAATTTCTGTGGCTAGTACAAAGTCCTCAAATATTGGTACAGAACTTACAATGTCTGCTCTCCGGGATCAAGAGTACACTCAGAGTCATTGCTTCCACTGGAGATACCAATTTTTGGTAAGTTACTCCAACGTTTTTTCACAGGGGGGGAAGTATTTAATTTGGAGGCATAAAAGTTTTTCTTTGATGTACGAAGGATGGTGGTTAGCTATGAATGCTAACCAATTGACATCGGATGGTCTACGCTTCAATTTGCTGTATAATCTGTTCCTGGTTTTTATAGAACTAACTACCTCAGACGTAAACCAAGGACATGCTTTGTTCTGAATTTAGTTAGTACACATGCATCATACCATACAATTGCACTAAGATTGGCGCATCATAGCAGTCGAATGCCTTTTGATACTTTGCAGAATGTTATGTGAAGGTTAACATATCCTTTAGCTTTTCCTAAATCCTTCATTTTAAACATAACATGCGGTAAATAATGTTGCTTTAAACTTATTACGGAGTAGCAGATTACGCTAAAATATCAGCATGTCATCCAGGTATATAGCCACAATCAGTTAAGAATTCTGAGAGCAGTAAACGCATAGATCTAGCTTCGAATTTGTTGGGCCAAATGATGTTAGGGCTGCTTCCAGTTTAATGTTCAATTGACGGCTACTCTGCTTTAAACCGTAAATTGATTTGTTTAACTTACATAACTTACTTATAAGTTTCTTCGGACAAATCAAGTTGCAAAAAGTCTGTCACCGCATTCATTCAATCAATTTCCATGCCCATCTTCACAACTAGATTAATTAGAAACCGAACGGATGTACTCGTAAACCTAACAACTGGTGAATATGCCACATTGCAGCCAATGGCATATTGTGGTGAACATCGTTTCACCACCAATATATGCAGCTTTGTGAGGAATTGCTTTGTCATCGTCATGACGTTTCCTTTTAAACACCCAATTTGATTGATCAGAGTGGCAAGTTAACGAATGTCCAAGTCTTGTATTCGATGAGCGACTCCAACTCGTAGTTGCTTCTCAGTCATAACGTTATTTACATGATAACGCCGACTGTCACAGGATCGATATTCAGAATATTGACAAAAGCTGAGTACGTCACATAATCAACTTTCTCAAAGTTTCTCCGAGCCGGAGTACATGATGATCATCTTGGCTCTGACCACTGTAGGATAATTCTAATGGATCCTCTGCATTGGTGCGAGTTGATTCACAATCTAACTGTTCGTCACTGGTATCATTATCGAACGGTGAAATTTTAACATATGCCCCGTCTTTACCTAACTGCCTCCAGTTGCGCACTCTAAAAGGGACCGAATATTTCTCTTTCGAAACGACTGAAGACATCTTCATCCGCTTTTGATAGAGTCCATGCTTCAGCGCCGTGAATCAGGACTGGGATGATCAATGTCTTATATAGAGTCTCCTTGCCCGAATGAACAGCGATTGAAATGAGTGATTCTTCGTTTTATTTCTAATGTTGGTGGCAGAATTTATAGCAGAGCCGAGGTAGACAAAGCCACTTACTACTTCTAAATTATAGCTGTCGACTGGGAGGTTTTGTCCAATTCGTCGATGTTATGTGTCCTTCCACGTGTGTAAGTATAGACCAGCTGTTTTGGCGCATAGTGAAACAAAAGTGATCACTCCGATCTGAGGCTACCTGGCTACGAACTAGTGCCAGTATCCTTCTCTCACCGCGGTCTCGCCACGTGCTTACAAAACTCCACAAGAATGTAGTCCCTGTTCCAACCCGGGATTAATCTCACGTGGTTAAAATTCCATCTCCGTAAGCATGTTATCCACTACTGCTTTATTTAATCCCGAAACTGGACAGCAATTCGACCTTTAACGAGTTTGATGCGCAGTCTGAGTCCATTCAAATAATTGTATCACTGTATCATCTTACTGAAATCGTCATTACGGGCGATTTCAATATACACAAATCTGGGTGGCTTCGACATTTTGGATTGACAACACCCGAAGGACGGTGTGTTGAGATCTTTGCTACGGAAAATAACTTAACCCAGATTGTAAATGAGTCCACTCGAATACCAGACGTTGATAGTCATACCGCCAACACCCAGGACTTGTTTTTAAGTCCTCACCCCTCTTACAGACCCATTGCACTTACGTCCTTTCTTTTCGTAGCAACAGGTCCACTGGTCAACAGGTCAACAGGTCAACAGGTCAACAGGTCAACAGGTCAACAGGTCAAGGGATTAGAAATTACCTTTCGGAACGTTCAATTCAAGTTGTCTTGGACGGTTTCAAGTCTGATATTCACAAAATAAATGCTGGTGTGCCCCAGGGCTCCGTTTTGTCTCCGACACTCTTTTTAATTTTCATTAATGATCTCTTGTCTGCTACTTCTAATCCAATATATTCCTTTGCCGACGACAGTACTCTCTGCTTTTCATATTCGTTCCCGGACTCACGCCCCTGCTCTTCGGCTGTAAAACGGGAACGCCAGCGTCTGTTAAGCTCATTAAATTCTGATATTAACAGCATAACTAATTGGGGAACCTCTAACAGAGTAGAATTGAATGCTTCCAAAACACAATGCTGCTTGCTGTCGTTAAAGCGAAATTTAAACACCCAGCCATTATCCATGAATGGCACTTGCATCGTCGAAACCGATAAACTTTCCATTCCCGGTATGTGTGTCAATGACAACCTACGTTGGAATGACCACATATTCGATGTCGTCAAAAATGATGCGATATATCTAGGTTTCCTCAAGCGTTGTAAAATATACTTTAGCCCCTCTGATCTGGCCTCAATATATAAGGCATTTATCCGCCCGAAATTGAAGTACAATGCCCACATCTGGTCTGGTGCGCCCAAAACAACTCTGCACCTGCTAGATAGGATTCAAAACAGTGCGATAAAACTCATAGGTGATACCAATATCACTCAAACAATGGACACCCTCGAACACCGACGTAATGTCTCCTGTCTCACTTTGTTTTATCGCTATTTCCACCACCAGTGCTACATTGAAATCGCCAGTAGCATTCCGCCCCTTCAAACCTTTAACCGTAACACACGTCTCGCTATGAATGCTCATCAGTATACCCTTAAGCCCACTTTCGGACGTACTCTAAAATATCGGGATTCGTTTGTAAGCCGTACAACTCGCTTATGGAATGCTCTGCCTAGCTCTTTATTTCCTAGTCATTATAACTTTCAAACATTTAAAACCAACGCTCATCGGTTCTTCCTTTTCTCTCTCCTCAGAGAACATTTTACAATCACGCTGGGGACAGTATTCTGACAGTATTCCTCTGAATTTTGGCCAATCAGTTTTCCGATAATTCCGGAATGCTGGTTGGCTGAGAGGAGCAACACTAAGTCTGAATTGGATGTATCTGTGGTCTGCAAATGAGTGCTCAGATGATACCATCCAGTTCGTTGGCATTTAAGTGAGACAAGAATGATATCTACGTAGCATTTCCTGTCGGTTTCTTGTTATAAAAGTTGCCAATGTTTGAAAGTGATTCACCTCTATCGTTGATGTCGGTACTGGCCCATACTGGTGTGATAAACGTTAGCTTCGCATCCGATAATGAAGCCAGTTTTTAGCCTTCCAGCTTGCAGTACCATCATTTCTAGGTTATCACCAGGGAGAGGGCCCATATGATCGTGGCGAAAACATGCGATGCCAGCCAGTAGGAGCTTTTGGCAGTCTCTAGTCCGGCAATGGTTAAGTCGGGGTTGCTGAGGTTAGGAAGTAAAAATTCATTAGGGCTTCGTTTCACTAATATACAAGTTTTAATCTTACCTTTGCCTCTGGTATAGGGCGAAGCGTATACAGGTATCCCAAGTCCAAGGACCACGCATTCTACGATCCATGGTTCCTGGATTAGGATAACGCCTTCTGCGTTTTTGGAAACACGCAGAATAAGTGCGACCGAAGCTTTTTTTGAGTGATGGAGATTAATCTGGAGAAATCGTACCAATGCTACAATTTACCAAAGTAGCCTCCACCACGCTGCTGTTTAAGTCCTCCGATTCTGAAGATGTGCCAGAGAGCCCATCTGTGTCAGAAGAGGAGACCGACGGCTTAATTGTCGCCTCGGATAAATTGGAGTAGACGCTATCCATTTCTGGAAACGATATCGACACTATCCATTTCTGGAAATGATATCGACGTTCCAAGATCTAAGGTTAAGTTTGAAATTTCAGTTAAAGGAAGAGGAGGTTGCTTATCAGCATCTAGCTCATCAAGTGAATTGATCGAATCATGCCTTTAGTTTGCGCTAGAAGGTTAAGGGATTCCTAATTGATCACTATAAGGGCCCCTTAATTCTTCCAGTTTCGCGACTTTCCAGTCATGAGTCGGAAGGGTCGGGTTGTTGAGTCTCATGATCTCCAGAATGCTTTCTGGGGAGGTGGGTTTGGCTGTGATCCAGATGCGGGTTCTAATCCACCTATGGCTTTGGTGAAAAGATCAAGAGATATTTGATTGGAACATGCGACAAGCTTGACATGGCCTTGGTGCCAGCCAGCGTCGCTTGTAATGGGAGGTGTTCCGGGGTTTTCCCGCATGATGGCCAAGAAGTTGCCCAAAAACTTCAACTTGACCAATTGCCACCGTTCAGGTGTTATCGATCCGTCGGTGTCGTTTCTGTTGATTACCGCGATCATAAATGCGTCCTTTCAGGACTTTGCTAAAAAACCTCAGACATGTCCTGTTGAATGGCCCAGGGCTTTTGGTGTTATAGGTTTTGGGTCTCGGAACCGGCATGGTATTCTCCAACTCTCCATCTCTGCCACTTGGCGGATTCTTTTAGCGCTTTGGGAGCCGTGGGAGCAGTGGGTAATCCGTCTTTTAGGATGTTGTTTGCCCACTCAATCTTGCTCTTTATGTCCGCCCTTTTCTCAACCTCCGGAATGGATCCGAAGGTTTTGATAATGCGTAAAGCATTTCAGCGTCTTATGTAGAGCGCCTTAGATGGAGCTTGCCGATTCGGTTGAGCCCTGATCCTTTAGAGACATGTTCGATGGTCAGGGTAGAGGTCCACCTGTGTTTTATACTCCTTAAGTTTCACTCGTATTTAAGTTTTTGGATGTATCAAGCATAGTAAAGCTGTGCGGGGTTGAAATGGGCCTAAATAAATAAGTTGTGAGACAACTTACAAATTAGCTCCAGTTGCGCACTCCAAGTTTGTTAAGGCCCCTTTCCACTTGTGCGCGCCACCTTAGGCGAAGCCTTCCTCTACTCCGTTGTTTCTCCGGACTAGAGACGAAATTTCTGCAGGCTGGAGCGTTAGTGTTCATTCATTCAGGTCGATGTCGCTGTACAGCTCGTAGAATTCATCGTTGAATCGTCTCCTCCAGAACCCGTCAATGCATATGGGACCAAATATCTTACGAAGAATTTTTCTCTCAAAATGACTAAGGATATCTTCATCCGCTTTAGAAAGGGTCCATGCTTCGGAGCCATAGAGCAGGACTGGGATTACAAGGGCCTCATATAGGATTTCCTTGGTTATTCAGGAAAGGGCGGCCTTACTACATAGTTGCCTTCTCAGCCCAAACAAACAGCGATTGGCAAGCGTTAATCTTCGTTTGATTTCTGAAGAGATGTCGTTTTCAGATGCGATAGCAGAGTCGAGGTAGACAAAGTCCCTTATACCTCAAAGTTATAGCTGTCGATTGTGACCTTCTGGCCGAATCGTCGATGTTGGGTATCCCTTCTTGTTGACAGCATATAACTTTTTTTGCCATCGTTTACCGCTAAACCCATTCTTGCCGCTTCTGTTCCTATACTCGCAAACGCACCAGAGGCAGCCCGCTGTGTTATATCAATAATCAATATCGTCGGCGTATGCAAGCAATTGAATAGAGTTTTGAAAGATCGTACCTCGTGTGTTGTCTTGTGAGTTTCGCGCAATTCTGTCAAGAATGAGGTTGAAGAAGTCGCATGACAGCGCGTCGGCTTGCCAAAATCCTTTTTGGACGTCAAAGGCCTCGGTTAGGTCTTACCGACCTTGATGCAGCACCGACCTTTCTCCATTGTCATCCTGCACAAGTAGACGAGTTTGGCAGGTATGCCAAGACTAGACATGGATCTGTATAGGTCGTCTCTGTAGATGCTGTCATATACGGCTTTAAAATCGATAAAAAGGTTATGAGTATCGATTTAAACTCTTTGAATTTTCTCCAGGATCTGCGTAGTGTGAATATTTGATCAATTATGGACTTACCGGTCCTAAAACCGCACTCGTTGACTTGCATCGTCAATATTGAATGGTTTGCTCTGCCTGACTTGTCTTCGCCGTTTAGCAGTCTGCAGAAATGGTTTTTCCATTCCGTCACCGACTGTGACTCTACTACAAGGTTTCCTTGTTCATCTCTCCACGTTTTTATTCGGGTCTTATTAACCTGACACGATCTTTTTAGGTTTTGGTAAAACTTCCGAACATTATTCCTGGAGTAACACCTCTCTATTTCCTCGATCGCGCGCCGATGTTCTTCCCTCCTCATTTACTCGTAGAGCTCACGAGCCGCTCTCGTCCTTTTGTGCAGCGCCGCTTTGTAGGCATGTTGTTTTGCTGTATGTGCTTGTTGGCAGACTTCATCAAACTAGGGGTTTTATCTGTTGTGGCATTTCTGATGGCTTCTCAGCATCTAAGCCACTGGTCTTCAGCACTTGATGCTGGCTGCAAAGCACTTCTCGAGAGGTTGGGGGATACGCGATCGGCAAAGATTCTGGCGGCTAGCTGCGATTGCAACCGTTGGACGTTAAATCTCCTCATAGTATTTCCTCGTTGTTGTGGCGTCTGAGATATCCGTAGACGTACCTTGGCTGCAACTAGGTAGCGGTCTGAGTCTATGTTGGCCGCTCGGAATGTTCGGACATCTAAAATATTGGAGGTTGACAGTTTGCTGATCTGGTGTCCACCATATTCCCTTGTGAATATTGAGGTGAGGAAACCGTGTGCTTGCTGTAGTAACGTTACGTTCCGCAGCGAAATCGATTAGCTCAAGTCCGTTTCCAGACGTGGTGTCGTGTAGGCTATGTCTTCCGATTGTGCTACCAAAGATGTCCTGCTTTTCAATTTTGGAATTAAAGTCGCCTAGGACGATTTTAACGTCATTGCTTGCAGATTTTATCGAGGAACTCCTAGAAACTTTCGTTGGAAGCATCGTCCTTTTATTCTGTTGAGGCGTGAGATCATATAAGGCTGATGTTAGCGAATTTACCTTCGATACGGATTGTTATAAGGCTTTCACTCACGTGTCGAAAGTTCAAGACTTCTTGCCTAAGTCTGCCTCTTACAACAAATCCGCATCCATCCAAATAGACGCTGCTCACGTTTCCTATAGCAATCACCGTAGTAAACATCACAGTTTTTCATTTTTCTTTTGCCCAGACCATCCCACTGCACTTCCTGGATGGCGGTGATATCTGCTTTATAGCAGTCTAGGGCCTCCGCTAGTTGTTCAGCTGCACCCTGCACTGTTCAAAGTCCGAACATTCCACGTGCAGGCCCGAAAGGCGTTGCCCTTCGTTCGTTCGCTCGCCAACAGTGAATCCGTCATTATCCGAGGCTATTGGTCGCTTCGTAACCCCTAGGACAAAAGGGGCCAGACCAAATTACGGAGCAAGTAACCCGCTCCGGGGATGTGAGTGCTGCCGTTGGCTGTTATTTAGGGCTCATCCACCATCAACTCTTTTCCAACACCTTGACCTTGGTATTCAGGTACTTTGAAGCAGCTCGTATAGAGATAACACTAGTTCAACCTAACTGGAACTGTGGATCCCACCGTTGATTCCATCCTTAGAATTCGTTCGCTGCCGCCCGGAAATTGGAGAAAGTGCCTTAGTGAGATGGCACTCTCCCCCTCTCGTCAGCTGCCAGCAACGACCTTCCACAGGGGTTGGTTACCTCATCTCCAGATGAAGTGCTAGGCACCCAGCAGTCACCACGTGGAGGTGAGTAGTAGGAGTTGATGGTGTGAGACTAAAGTGAGAACGCTTGTGTTCTCATATAATCGCATTCACCACCCTTTCGACCACCATCGACAACTACGTAAAACCTTGCAATTTCAAAGGTTCCACAGTCAATACCAATAGCAAGGTTGAAAAGCGTCGACCCATCGATTGAGTCAACAAGTTGACCTGACATCTAGGGGTATACCATAGACTCTTATCCAGGTGGATGAAAGTGCACTTGGGTGCCCTGAGCGATAAGTTCGGACCGCGATGTTCCATTTATATTGAGACGGAATGGTCTAACGGCGAGATCAGTCCAATCAAAGAAATTCGTATGCACCATTCAAAATGGAATGGTGTAGTGAATATCCACTCAAACGGACGACGCAGAAGAAGGAGTTGACTGGTGTTCGCAATTGCGGTAGGATCTAGACCAACTCGGGGTGAGAAATCGGGGATAGCTCCCTAAGGATCGAGCCAGCTGTAGAAGTTGGTTAGTTAAGGCCCTGATCCATATACTGTAGCCACCAAGATTAACTAAGTCCTCCAGATTAATTCATGTTATGGGTGGGGCAATTGGGGTGTATACTTTGGGATAACCTAAAGCCACAACATTTTATTTGATTTATTTATTTGACAAACATTCAGAACCTTTTATATGTGATTACAAGTTCTTGATTTGTTGGGCTTGGGGACTCCTCCCGCTGTTCTTCAACTACAAACAAAACTAGGACATCTGAAATCTTCCAGAAGTAAATGCCAACCACTATATTGCTGCTGCTCGTACATTGGTTTAAAACTTTTATCCGCAGTCGAAGTTTTTACAAAGTCAAAACTATTGTTTTCCTATTTATCCGATAGTTTTTCTGCTTCGCTGAGATATTGTACATATCCGGATTCTTGTAGTTTTTGTCCAGAACCACCTCACAAAAGTTTGTGTGCCGATAACACCGAAAGCCAGTCATACAAAAAGATTTATTGTAGCATTGCTAATCGATTTCTTGTTCTATTTCACTTTTTTATTTCATTTTTTCAGTCCATTTGTAGAAAATCGTGTGAAAGAAGAATCGGATGTACGGATACTATCGGTACTGGCCCTGGTTCTGGTATGAATGCACCATTTATTCAACAGGGAAAGGACTCAAGTTTTGTTGTTTCGCATCGGAACATTTGTTCACTGTAAGTACTGCAAGTGATACGAGTACACCACCAAGAACTACGTAAGACGACATCAACTCAAGGATAAGGAAAAGTTTTCACAAGTCGATACAGCGAGATACAGTGCTGCAGTTCGATTAGAAGTTTCTTAATTGTTGTGAATTTCTTAGAATTCCTGGCACTGACATTAGCTTAATTAAGTAATTTATCTTTTAGAGGAAGCCGATTAGAAATTGCGGGGGAATCGAGCACTCGTATGAATAAGTGTTGGGCATGTCATATGAGTTATGTGGTGCCGTTGGCAGTTTCGTGGTCATACTGGATGTCCTTGCAATCGAAAAGTTCTTCGTGGTACTTAAGTAATGATTGCAGAAGTTTTAAGATGCAATTTGTAGGAATAGTAACTTGTGTGTGAATGGCATATCGGAAATGGTTTTGGATTGACAGAATGTATATAGGAATTTTGGAAAACTTTGATAAACAGTCTTTTCAATAAGCCTTTATGGATTTGTAGTTGACCCGGTCCCGGTCACTGCGGGACGCCTCCCTAAAATCACTTCTACTTAATTGCTGTAGCCCATATTAGAATATAGAACACCAAAAATGCTTGTGCGCCACCTTGTTCGCACTCCAGCGTCCTCCATGTCATTCCAAATATATTTAAGGCTTCCTTAACGATACAATTTTTGATACCATTGAAGCCAAAGGTTCTAGGAACTAGGAAAAGACAAAGTACAGAGAAAGATGTCTCCCCGTTGTGCTACGTGCTTTATAGCTAAGGACGCTTTTTCGAGCCCTATGCCGGAGAAAACAACGACTGTTAACAAGGTCCACACAGCAACCAACCCCGGGCTAATGCAATAAAGATCGAAAAGGGAAATCAAGTAAAGAAGGTGAGAATGAGATCAAGTCAACTGCCATTGAGACAAAGACTAGTAGGGTGAAGGTTCCTAAAACGTGATCCAAAACAGAGGATTGGCTTTTAAAAGCGTGCGATCGTCAGAGGACACCAATAATTTCTCAATGGAGCAAAAGCGGAATAGAATATGGTCTCAATCTTGTTGAAGAGTAGGAATCCCTGAAGAACCAACTGAGCACCCTTTAAGCAGGCAATCACCAAGTCTGCTAATGCTACTACAAATCTCAGAGCAAAACAAAAGCTAGAGGAAGCTGTTCAAGCATTGAACGGTGGTCTCCTTAAGTTAGACTTTCTGTCTCATGCCCGGGACTCAGTTCCCGGAAAAAATTAATCAGAACCAGCTCGAAATCAGCTCCTACCAAAGAAGCTGCAAATGAGTTGAGTAACACAAGACGCCATAGTTGGTATTTGTCATCAGTTATGGTAACAGACACTGTGTATTGCTTTGAAGACTTTAAGGCTCCTGGCACCGATGGGACATAAACAGGTACAGACCAGCTTCTGGCAGCTCTGAAGAGCATAACATATATACCGAAACCATGACGAACAGTGTGAGTAGCTTTATGATGACTATACGTTCGCCAAGAGCTGCAGACTTATCCGTCTGCCCTCCTTTATGTTGAAGACTACTCTAAAGCCCAGGCAGCCTTAGACTTAGTCGACAATTGATGCACTAGAAATAGGCTTACAGTCAGTCCTCTCAAACAGAGGGGGAAGGTGACCGGTCTGACTCGTCTAGTGCTTAAAGGAATCACCATCCTTTCCTCCGACGAAGATAAAAAGACATGGGGCTTTTCAAGGAAGAGGATATGCACGGCCATGATAAGGCCAATTATAACCTATGCGTCGGGTTTCTGGTGGAAATGGCTTTCACAAAAATACGTGACTGCTGCAGACTGCAAAGAACGGTCTATCTCGGCTGCATGGGAGCTTCCCATATCACGCCTAGCTCCGCACTAATTGATCTCCCGCCCAGATAGCGATGATAGATTTTCCAATTCTTATGTTTCAGCAGCTGTCAAAGCTAACAATGACATCTGGCTGTCAAAATAATCAGTAAAGTTTGCCATTTCATTATGCATCCTTTTACGAACGTGCGGAAATTATTAAAAAATATTATCGAAATCCCGGCTCAGTTGTAAATACGCAACGTGAATATCGTCGTGAGGTCGGTCGTCCTCATGGCTTCAGTGTCCAGGCAATTCGTGGCCTGTCGTGGAAAAGTTTGAGAGTGAGTACACTCTCTTGGATCTTAAGCTACCAACCAGACAGATATTGGTGCGAAATGAAGAAAACATAGCCGCCGTAGCGGCCAGTATCCAAGAAGGCCTAGAAATGTCGATTCGGCGCCGATCAGCTGAATTGGGTATCGCCAGAGAGCAAAACCGGCTTATTTTGGGGTTGGATTTGGGCCTACATCAGTATAATACTAGCTGACGAAAGAATTGAAGCCAGATGACCAAAGATAATGCCGTGAGTTCGCTAATTTGATGCTGGAAATGTTGGCTGGACATCCGGATTTTGGCCGAAAAATTATCTTCTCGGGCGAGGCCCATTTTTAACTCGGCGGCTATGTCAACAAGCAAAATTGCCATTATTCGGCCAAGCATCAATGCATCCACAAATATTGACTGTTTGATGCGGTTTATGGCATGGCGGCATCATCGGACCTTATTTCTTTCGAAATGAGGAAGGAGACACCGTTACCTTCAATGGTCTCAGGTACAAAACGTTGTTAACCGACTTTCTGTAGTCACAGCTCGACAAAATCGATATACCATATGCGAGCTGTGGTTCCAACTAGATGGCGCTACATGAAATACAAGCGACGCAACTTTCGAAGTTGTGAAGGAGAAATTTGGCGACTAGGTTATCTCACTGCGAGATGGTTCATCAATTGGCCGCCGCAGTTATGCGATTTGACACCACTCAATTATTTTCTCTGGGGCTACATTCGATACGTTATTGCCGGAATAACGTCGCACATATTGGACCGTTTCATCAAAAATTGGACCGACCGACCGCTTGAACCACTACCAGCGACCAGCGAAGCCGAGGTAGCTATTTGAATGATGTGCTATGGCATGAACGTAGCTTCAAAATAAAGCTAGAATTAATTTTATACCTCACACCTTTTTGGTTTATTTAAATTGTTTTTCCTATCGTTCTTATCTGGTCATCCTGTACTATGTTCCCTGTTCGTCTCAACAGGCTTCCGGTAGGGATTTGTGTCCGTGGCATGTTTTTTTTACATTCCTGGAGTAGTATCTCTCAAAATCCTCGGCCGCGCACTTCTCGTGATCCTTCCCTTTTCTCCTGAGAAGCCGATGTTCGTCTCCCCTCTTTTGCTTGTAGATCTTGTGAGCAGCTCTAGTCCTTCTATGTATCTGGCTTAGATTCATGTGCTTTCCGGCACTCGTTGTCAAACCAGGGATTCCGTTGTGGTGTAACCTAGTGTAACCAAGCACATCTGATGGCTTCTTGGCAACGTTGACACTGGTATCCAAGATTACCTGGGATTCGATCGGAGAAAGATTTGGCAATGTTTTGCGCTTGTAGCGCTGGTATTGTAACAACCTTAAGTTAATAGCAAAAAGTATACAACTCATGTGGTAAAAATGACGCCAACGGCGGGACTTTCAACTATACTTGGCCTCTTGCCCCTAGATTTCTACATCCAAGAATCGACAACGAAAATCTCTTTCAGATTGAGGCAACTTAATGGGAGTAAGCCAAACCAGAAGGGCCATGTCTCAATTCTTTCAGGTTAATTCAATGCGGTATAATACCCTATCATGACTTTCAAATACCAAATACCGAATCCCTGGCGAACAGTGAGGGTGGCCTTTATACCGAAAATCGTAAAGGAGGATTACACGCTCGCCAGGAGTATCGCACCTAAAAGTTTGACTTCCTTCATGCTAAAAAGAATCGAGAGAATGGTCGAAATCCGTGTGCGCAAAACCGTATTTCGATTGCATCCTCTGTCGGCGATGCAACAGGCCTACCAAATTGGAAGATCCTGCGAGAGTGAGCTTCAGAATCTGGTAGGCAGAATTCAAGGAGCACTTGACAAGAAGGAATACGCCTTGGCATTTTGATCGGCGTTGAGGGTGCTTTCGACAACGTAACTTTTGACGGCATGGGTAACTCGGCCAGACAACACGGCGTAGACGACTCACCAGTTTTGTGGATAATAGCAATGCTGGTGAATAGGACACTAATTGCGGCTGCTGAGTACGGCCAATATGTGGTGGCGGGTTTAAACAGGGGTTGTCCACAAGGCAGCGTTATGTCTCTACTGCTATGCATGTTGGTCGATTCACTACTCAACGCGCTCAATAGTTCTAACGTCTATGCGCAAGCATACGCGGATGATTTAACTGTGATGTCTGTTGGATCATGTCTAGCGACTGTCTGCCCTAAAGCGCAACCAGGCCTAGACGTGTTCGACGACTGGTGCACTAGTAATAGGCTTTCAGTCAATCCTCTCAAAACTGAGATTGTTCTCTTTACGAGCAGGAGGAATCTGCCTGGTCTGTCTTGGCATCACCATCCAACTCTCCAAAGGAGCTAAATATTTGGGTGTCATCCTGACTAACAAACTTCTCTGAACTAAACATGCTATGTCGAAAGTATCTAAGGCGCAGTCGGCCTTCTGGCAGTGCAGATGAGCTATCGGCAAGACATTTGGCCTGTCACCGATAAGGGTCCTTTGGATGTACACGGCTATGATAAGGCCAATTATATCAGTTACCTGAAAAGTTTCCGACCAAACAATGATACAAGACATTTTTTCTTTATTTTTTTCTTTATTTTTCTGCATAGTCTCCTTGTAACTCGACACACTTCTCCCAGCGATGCTCCCATCTCTCTAGACCGTCCAAATACTACTTGGCGTTTTTCTCTGCAAAATAATTGTTCGCGAAGGTGATTGCCTCATCATTTGACGAAAATCTCTGACCTCCGAGCGCAGTTTATAGATGAGGCAATAAAAAGAAGTCGCTTGGGGTTAGATCTGGTGAATAAGGCGGATGGTCAAGCAGTTCAAACCGTAATTCATGGATTTCCGCCATGGTAACCGTTGAGGTGTGAGACAGCGCGTTGGCTTGGTGAAACAGGATTTTCTTTTTCTGAAAATGTGGCCGTTTTTCCGCAATTTCTGCCTTCAGCAATGGTTTTACCTTTTTGAAGATAATCGATTAAGATAACTCCTTTACTATCCCAAAAAACAGTCGCCATCACTTTCCCAGCTGAAAAAACAGTTTTTGCTTTTTTTGGAGCCGGCTCGCCCTTTGCAGTCCACTGTTTTGACTGAATTTTTGTTTCAGGCATATAATGGTGTATTCAAGTTCCATCTACAGTAATTAATCGGCTCCAAAACTCGGATTTATTGCGCCTAAACTGCGCCAACATAGCGTTGGAAATGTTCATTCGAACACGTTTTTGGTCTAACGTAAGCAAACGCGGCACCCAACGCGCGGACAGCTATCTCATGCCTAAATCTTGATTTAATATGTAACAACCACGTTCTTTGGATATTCTCATAACCACTACTATCGCTCTCACCTTAATTCGGCGGTCGTCTAACACCATTTGGTGAACTTTAGCAATGTTATCGTCAGTGCTTGCATTTTTTGGACGTCCCGAACGTTCATCATCTCCCAAGCTCTTACGGCCACGTTTAAATTCAGCTGCCCAAAATTTCACTGTGGTAAATGATGGTGCAAAGTCCCCATACACAGAGTCCAACTCATTTTTGATTTTCGTAGGCGTATTGCCTTTCAAAAACAAGAATTTAATAACAGCTCGATACTCAATTTTTTCCATTTTCACAAAAAAACACTCACATCGACTCACTCAAACGACTGTCAACTAGAAATCGCGCTTCCAAAATGACTGAAACTTCGGTAAGTAACTGTCAAAAGATGCACAACTAGCATTCACTAGCTTTTATTGACTAGTGCCGCTATCTTTACGTTGCGGAAATTTTTCAGACAACCCTCGTAAACTTTCTCGAAAACATGTGATTGCTGCTTTTACCAGACTCCAACGGTTTGTGTCTGATACATGGGCGCTTCTTCAGCATCCCTGGTTCCGCTCTAAACGCATTGATGAATCTCCCTCCCCTTGATATTCATATCACGGGCTGCACTCTCAAGGAAATCTTTCGTTTCAAAAGCAGTTGTCTTTGGTAAACACGCACTGCAGCTTTGATGCGCGTCGGCTGTCTTATGACTCTGGTCTTATGGACATGAATCTGAGCCATGGAGGATGACAGCGTTAGATTTCACTTCACGTTAGGAAACCTCGGATCTGTCCAAGCGGAGATTTACGCTATCCTGATGGCAGCAAACTATATTGCGGAGCACCGGTGCAGGGGGCGAAGCATTAGCATCTATAGCGACAGCCTAGCTGCGCTTAGAGCCTTCCTGCACCATCTTACGACTTCCAAGTTAGTTCCGGAAAGCAAGTGATCACTGAACGCAGTCGGAAGGCTAAATTCTGTGACCCTTGTCTAGCTCCCAAATCACAATGGGATCACGGGAAATGAAATCGCCAATGAACTTACAGGCAAGATTCGGTGGAGAGTTTTTCAGGACCCGAACCTACTTTGGGTCTGCCTGCGTCGTCAGTTAAGGCACCCATTGACAATTGGGTCTCATATGAGCACAACCGCAGATGGCATAGATCTCCGGCATGCAAGGCAGACCAAACGAATGCTTCCCGACGTCTCTAGGAAATCAGCGGCCTATCTGCTGTCCTCAGCAGGAAGGACTGCAGGTTGCTTACTGGCTTCATGACAGGGCATTACACTTTTGCAAAGCACTTGAATGTGCTGGGCATAAATGACACAACACTAAGTGACACCGACGACACCGCGGGGTATTATCTTTGTGAATGTCCGGCTTAAGCTCGCATCAGGCTGCAGCTACGCGGCGCTGAGGTGTTTCTGCGTAAGACTGAAAGATATCATTAAGAGGAATTTACAAAGAGTACAATGGACTAGTTCTTTGTCTGAATGTTCTGTTCCGACAGAAAAAAAGTAAAGGAAGACTACTTCTTAGATGGCTCGTACGAATGGAAGGGGACCATAACCAACTCGGAGTTGCAAATCGAGTTGAGTTCAGCTGAATAGCCTTCTGAGATTCATGTCTCTACCTAGTTCCGGGGTAAAATCAAAACTGAGCTCAAAGCTAATATTTATGTATCTCCGTCCATTTAATGTAAAGCAAAACTGTTCTCTAATTATACGAATTAAGTTTTCATTTTGTCACGCATACTTGCGTCGGCAGTGTGTTTACTACCATCACACATTTCTAAACCGTACATTTTCGATCCAATTTGTTGCATTGTTACAACTAATGGGCAATACCAGTTTCGAGTACCCGTATCGTGTTCACCAAAACCAATTGTCAATTTTCTCTGACTCAAAATTCAAAATTACGATACTTTGCAAATACTTACCCACTTCATTAGTTCAATGACAAAATCGCAGTCTTCCGCTTCACAAAAGCCCTGTTATCTCGGCTTCCTTTCCTCGAACAGTCGGACTGCTATAAAACATCATCTGGATGAATTTGAACCCTCCAGACTCCAATGCAGCTCTCCGATTCATATCATATCGCGCTCCATAACCTCGAGTATTCTACTGAAATTCAAACTCAATTCCATTGATAAGAAGAGACTTTATAATCGCATTCGTACTCGCATGTCCAAAACACAGTTATCCACGTGCCGTTTACTAAGAATATCTCGTTATATCGGCAACGGATCTTGCCAGCTGGTCGCTGCGTTGTCGTATCGTACGTACGTAATGTGTTGTTTCTATTCGAGCAGCAACTGTACATATAGTCTTTAGGTTTTGTCATTTGAATTCAGTTCCACTTGAGCCGGTGTGACAGTTGTTCTGATCGCTTGCGTCGAAAATCCCAAAAATACCATGTCTGGGCTGAAATTAGTTTTCTTATCGCTGGTGCTAGCAATTTGCACGCCCAACTTCAACGGCGACGTAAGTTTTATTTCAAAATTCTGTTTGAATTGTGAGGTTAAATGTTTCTTCTACAGGAAACGGCAAATAAGAAGCTGGATGTGAAGATCTACTATGAGGCCCTATGCTCGGACAGCATCAGGTTCATGAAAGACGAGCTACGAACATCAATGTCGGAGAAGGGCCGCCTAGATTACACGAATCTTTTATTCGTGCCCTATGGTCATGTTGTGGTATTTACTGATCGTGAGAATTTTTGTACAATTTACAGTGTTTCGTTTTCCTCCCCTTAAGTTCTTTATCGATCCACAAACTAAAGAGAAAAATCTTTATTGCCAACATGGGAAAAAAGAGTGCGAACTTAATGCCCAGCACGCATGCATCATTGAGAACAATACTGATCGTGAGGCATACGAAATGATCACTTGCCTGATGAGAGCATACAACACGGATTGGCAGAAGGTGAGTCTAACTAAAACAGTATGATTGAAGCTTCCCTAAATGTTGCCTCAACTTTCTAGTGCGCTGAACATTTGAAAATCAACATTACCGCCGCCATGAAGTGTAAAGAAACCAGGACCGTAGCAGACATCTTGGAGAAGTACGGGAACGATACCTATGCTCTGAATCCGTCGTTTATACCAACGATCACCATCGATGGGGTATGTATCTACGTTAAATTAAAAATTAAAACATTTCCTCTGATAATCGAAAAAGCAAAAACAGTTATTAAACGGGGTGTGTTAGCAAGATTGAGCTGCATGTACCATATAGTTGTCAGAGATTAGAGGTGGGTTATCACTTTGAAGAATTCGCTACAAAATATCAATCACGGGAACAGGTGGTAGTTGGGGAGGTTATTTTTCCCCAGGTGATCTTGTACTGGTTTTGTTAATTTTGATTACGAAACAAATATTTGTCTAATCGAACGAGTACTCCGGCCTTGAACAGCGAGTGAAAGTTTCATCTAAAATACTGCGAGTATCTGAAGCTGGAGAGATAATTAGATTTTCTGTAGTCAGATCGTTGTTGTTTTGGCGACGTTCTTTTTGGTTTTTAAGATTTTTTCGACGCGTTGTTTGGGTTTTTCTGTTATTTGATATACGAGTAGGCGGTGTTGCTTCCAGTGATTCATCTTAAAATGTTTGAAGAATCTATGTAGGTTATTAGAGTATTCGCATAGCGTAGAATAGACCTGGTCCTAACACGGTTGCTGGTTACAAAAGTACTGTCCACGAATGTAGAGGTCTACGATATCAGCCTATTGATGAGTCGTTTAAAAATGCGAGAAATAATTTTATAAATATTTTCATTCCACAATTCACCTGCGACTGCTTTAAATTGTTCTTCTGACGCAGTATCAGTATCAGTTCATATATTACAGTCCTAAGCCACCTTTAAAGTAAGATGGGTAAACATTATGCCATCTGCCTTATGGTGGAGGTTAGTATCTCTCAGGGTACTGTAGGAAAACTTGCATGCCATAGCTTTATTTCACTTGTTTTTGATTTGATGAGATCAATCCTTTGGCCTTTCCAGGATTGACGTTAGCACTCTATGCGTTTTCCCTCCCGACTATGACCGGACTATCCATTCAAGGGAATCTAAACTTGTGGCTTACTTGCTTATTTACTATGATAGCGTTACACACCTGAGTGGACCTGGGTTTTAACTTATAACCGTTTCCAATGAGCACAGTCTTTGGCCAACCGCCTCCAATCGCGCCACCCATATTGGTCGAAGTGTCCCTTTACGTTTGTGCACTACCTTAAGCGATGCCTTTCTCAAATTATGGCTCTACCACGAGTACGTAGACCCTTTAGGTAAATCAAAGGTCGGGGTCGTGGTATTTATTTGCTCCACATGTTCTAGCCATCTTGGTGCATCAAGATGAATTCAATATTTCGTTCAGAACGATCGAGGTAATATCCATTCGATTTCGCTCTGACCCATGATTTTGCCCCGTCGAACAGGATTGTGTTTAGAAGAGTCTCATCTGAAATGAATGGTGTTTTTTTTGGATTATACAAATTCAATATGAATTCAAACACTTGAATCTAATGCTAATGTCTATGATATTCACAGTATTTAATAGGTAATTTTACGCCATTAATGCTTAAATATGATATCGGGCAGATGCGCTCTATAACTAGTTCAAATGAAGTGCAATCGTGAAGTCCAATTTTCGGCAACTTCATCGACCAACTGGGCCTGTATAGTATATCAGCAATAACACGCGAATGTTGACTTCCAAATCGTTCAACGTCTCTGGTTTATCGGCATAGGCTAATGACTTCATATACCCCCAAAAGAAAGTAATCTAAAGGTGTGAGATCACAGGATCGTGGAGGTCAGTTCACAGGTCCATAACGAGAAATTATGTGCTCAGCAAATGTTTCCCGCAATAAATAGATAGTGTCGCGCGCCGTGTGGCATGTTGAGTCATCTTGTTGAAACCAAAGCTCTGTCACGTTAATGTCATTCAACTGAGGAACGAAGCATCCAGAAATCGTGTTTCTATAGCGCTCTCCATTGACGCAAACATTCTGGCCGTTATCGTCCTTAAAGAAATATGGGCCGCTGATTCCACCAGCCCATAAAGCACAAAAAACAGTGAGTTTTAATGGTTGTAAGGGCGTCTCGACAAAGGCTTCTGGGTTTTCTCCACTCCAAGTTCGGCAGTTTAGCTTGTTTACACATCCATTTAACCCAAAATGGGCTTCATCGGAGAACAAAATTTTGCGTTGAAAATGATCATGTTTTCGGCCCATTCACCGAGCCTACGACGCGTATAATGGTTACACGGTTTCAATTCTTGCACAAGCTGGATCTCATAAGCTTTTAAGCCAAGATCCACAAAGTGGATGGGCATAGCTCCAATTGCTATGCACCATGGCGAATCGGCTCATTCTCCTCAACACTGCGCTCCACAACGGCAATAACTTCTTCTGTTCGCACGGTTTGTCGTCTTTGGAGATGCGCATTATCCACTAGAGTGTACGTGGTGCGAAGACGATTCATCGTGCTCCAAATAACTTGCCCAGATGGACGATTATGTCGGCCGTATAATGGACGTAGCGCACAATAAGTTAGGCAAACCAATCCATGGTTTTCAAAATAAGTTTGCATAATTTACACGCGTTGTTCTGGCGTTAATCTATTCAAATGGCAAAACGTATTAACCACAAATCAACTTTCAGCTGTCAAATTGACAACAGTGTTGCCAGTTTAAAAACCAAACCCGTAAAAAGAACACCCTTTATATGTCAACAAAATAAATATGATTGATTCGTGAGCACGACCTTCCTTTATGGCAGCATTGATTTAATAACCGCCTCTCCTTTTGCATTCGTTTTGCGTGTCAAAGGAGAAGACAAAGGATTATTGTGTCTGTTTCAGACTCTCTCGTTCCACGGACATTCCTATAGCTCATTGGACTCCTGATGACTCGGTTATCCATGTTCATATTATCTGGCGAAGAGCATGACTTCAATTTTCTTCACGATCATTTTAATAACCTTGTATGGAGCGAAAAACCGATTACGATCCCAAACTGCATTCGTCTTGCAGCTGCGAGATCGCCCACAGAGTATTGATGAGAGCCATTGCGATGTTTGTCATACTGCAGTTTCTACTCCTCTGAACTATGAGTATACTTTGATGAACTCTTGACTTGAAGAATTGTAAGGATTAAGCCATCCTCACCATATGGAGGAGGCTTAATCCATATGGACGCCAGTCAAAACATCGTATAGTGTTAATCCAATACTGTTATGAAAAGTTGAGTTTGGGCATCGTTGAGCACTGGGTAGATGTGTATCTAAACCACTTCTCCGGATTTTCGATGGATAGCTTGCTTAAGGCCGAAATAAGCACTTGGTGGCTCGCTCAACTTGGTCACTTCCTCTTGTTACTCCAGTTGTTACTGCTACACGGTCGACTTTATTTTTAGCGTAGAAGTTCTTGAATTCAGCTTATGTAAAAGCGGCACCACGTTCCGATATTATTCGCCATGGGTATTCGAAAGACGCTGCCAACATCTCTAATTTAACAAGCACATAAATTTCGAGAGTCTTTCGATAACAACAGAGATATACTGGTACCCTTTTCTTGTTTCAGTCATTGTTCCAATGACTCTTTCGCTATCGGATGTAATTCTCCTCCTGATTTGCCATACTTACGTCTCATCAAAATGCACTGCATGGAGGTTAGGTTAGGTAAAAGTGCCTGTTAGGAAGACCAACCCACTTAGGCCTACTGGCTCATTATTATGCCACTTGGATCTGTAATCCTCCTAGACTTGGAATCAATTTGAGCTTATGATGAAGTTTAGGAGACTCTTAACTTCTATGTATATTCTTCAGGTTGCTTAAGCCGTTATAGAAGAAAGCTCCTAAGTGAAGTTTTCTGATTTGAGAGAGAGCTGGGCATGTAAAGAGTAGATGAAGGATTGTTTCTTCCTCCTCCTCGTCCATGCAGCTTCTACAGAAACCGTTTGTAAAGACGCCAAGCTTTTTTGCATGCTTGCCTATAAGGCAGTGTCCAGTGATGACACCTATGATAGTGCTGAGATGTTTCCTATTTAGAAAGATCAAACTCTTAGAGCGATTCAGATCCAGCTTGGCCAAATCTGTTTGGTCGCTAGATATGTTGATCCAGCAGTCGACCTAAGGTTTATTCTTTTGTTAGCATCCAGCTTTAATATTGTTTTGCACGTAGCGTTTTGTGTAAAGGTTGATCTGCTCTGCCATCTCCCTAAGAGATGACCGGCATTCAAGGGTGGTTCTAAAATTGAATGAGACTGCGTCCACGGTCTTGATAGCGGCCTGACTATCCGAAGGGATGCGGATATCCTTTGAAGATATCACGTTTTTCTTCAGCCAGGACAGAGCTTCTTTAATCGCCAAAGGCTTAAATTAAGGTTATCTGTGAAAACATCGCGACCGACCTAGTTCTCAGTCTTGGATCCATCTATATAGAAGTACATTGAATTGTCTTCCATGAAAGCATCTTCCTTCCAGATGGGTAACTTACATGAACTACTTTGCCAAATCAAAGTTCGGGTATAATGTAATCGATGCTCTCTGTCAGGATTCCTAGCATATCATGAATATTAGCGTGGCCAAATAAATTATTTTTCCACTGTTTTGTTGCTTTAAGACGAATAGCTGTGGTCTCAGCTACTTGCCTGCCGATGATATCGAGGGGTGTCAAATGCAACAGAATATCTAATGCCACGGAGGGAGTAGAGGGAGTAGGGCTCCGCTTATGCACAGATATATTGTTCTTTGGATTCTGCTTAGTTTGATGCAGTTGACTGCATTGTCTAAGACCATACAGAAGGCAACACCCGTAGGTGAGTATCGGTCTTATAACCAAGATGAATAGCAAGTGGGTTATGCGAGGTTGAAGGTCCCATTTATTCCCAATGGCTTTTTTGCAAGAGAATAAAGCTAATGTTGCTTTCTTGACTCTTTCCTGAATGTTAGGTTCTGAGTTTAATTTCCTGTCAAAAATGAGACCCAGATATTTTGCTGTAACGATGAAGACTATACTAGTGCCGTTGATTGAGGGAGGGACTCGGATTGGAAATTTGTATTTCCGGGAAAAGAGGACAAGATCAGTTTCATGGGGGTTTACACCCAATCTGCAGCGGTTTACCCAACGGGTTAACTCTTTTAAGATATTGCTGTAAGAGTTCTTTAATGATATTGAGATGTTTTCCACAACCACCCGCAACCACCCGCTTCCAGGTATATCAGCAGTTCGTTCACCATTAAGTTCCAAAAGAGGAGTGAAAGGATACCCCCTTGCGGTGTACCTCTGCTGACACATCTTTTAGCAGAAGCCTCACCTAGTTTGGTGTTAATTATCCTGCTATTTAGCATAATACTGATCAGCTCCCCAAGTGAGTCGTCTACCTGCAGAGCTGACAGCGCAGTTGTGATTGCTTTTAGGTCTGGGGTCCTTTGGGACAACATAAGAGCATTTTCCGCCTTTGAGAATGAAAACTACATTGACTTCTCTCCATGACAGTGGAACGTGTATCAGTTCTACACAGCTCCTCATAATATTTTCTAGCGAAGGCAGAATAATATCTGAGGACCTTTGTAGCTCGGCAGGTATTATACCTTCCGGACCAGCAGACTTTTATGGTTAGAAGCCATGCATCACTTGAGATTGTCCAAGAGCTAACTTTTTTTTTTTTCCAACAATTTGTAGAGAGGATTTTTCTTAGCCACGATGGTTCAGAGGTTTCTGCAATTTTTGTCACAGAATGATCTCCAGGATTGTCGCTTTGCCTTCCTCGGTTCTTTTATGAGTCCCAGGTAGTCACTTTTCTTGTGCTTTTTGGTAGGTTGAAAATGTTTCTAAGCGGTCCCAGTGCTGATGTCCACTAGTACGGATTTCTCTTGCCTCTACCTTGTATAAGAGGGCAGGAAGCGGCTATAGCCTGATTGAGAGCCAGGGTGAATTCCTTGACTTTCATATCAAGCTCGTTGGTGTCATGCGGGGAACTTGAGAGTTCAGAGGATAGCGTTTCTGACAGTATTCCTCTGTATTTTGGCCAATCAGTTTTCCGATAATACCGGAATGCTGGTTGGCTGGGAGGAGCATGACTCAGGCTGAATTGGATGTATTTGTGATCTGAAAATGAGCGTTTAGAGTTTAGACGATACTATCTAGTTCGTTAGCACTTGAGTGATGTTGTCGGAGAGAAGAGTGATATTTAGCACTTCCTGTTGCTTTCTTGTTATATTAGTGGGCTCATTGTGAATGTTGCAAACAATGAGGTTAGTACTTACAATATAATCAAAAAGAGACTCACCTGAATCGTTGATGTCGGTATTGCCCCATACCGTGTGATGAGCGTTAGCGTCGTACCCGATGATGAGGCCAATTTTCAGTCTCCTGGCTTTCAGTACCACCCTTTTTAAGTTGTCACCAAAGAGAGGACCCACATGATTGTGGCTGAGATATGTCGATGACAGCCAGTAGGTGCCTTTTTCAGCCTCCAGTCAGGCAACTGTAATGTCGGGTCGCTGAGGTTTGGAAGTAAGAATGCATTAAGGCTACATTTCACTAAAATACAAGTTCTAATCTTACCTTTCTCTCTTGTATAGTGCAGAGCGTATACAGGTGTCCCAAGTCTAAGAACCAGGCCTTCAACGATCCATGGTTCCTGGATTAGGATGACGTCTTCTGCGTTTTTGAAAAGACGCAGAATTAGTGCAGCCGAAGCCTTTTTTGAGTAATGAGTGAGTTCTCTAATTTGGTGCTGGAAATATGGTCCGGAGATCCGGATTTTGGCCCATTTTTGGCTCAGTGGATGTCAACAAGCAAAATTGACATTATTGGAGCGAACACAATCCACAAGTGGCCCAACATCAATACATCCACAAAAATTGACTGTTTGGTGCGGTTTATGGCATGGCGGCATCCTCGGATTTCATTTCTTTCGAAATGAGGAAGGAGACACAGTTACCGACAAAGATCTCAGGTATACAGCGATTTTTATCGGCTTTCTGTGGTCAGAGGTCGACAACATCGTTATGTCCGAGCTGTGGTTCCAACAAGACGGCGCTACATGCCATACTAGCGACGCAACACTCAAAGTTGTGAAGTAGAAATTTGGCGACCGGGTCATCTCATGGCAAGCGTTCGTCAATTGGCCGCCGCAATCATGCGATTTGATACCACTCGAATATTTTCTCTGGAGCTACGTCAAGTTCTTAGTTTACGCCAAGAAGCCAACCGCTTTGGACTAGCTCGAGGCCAAATTCATCAAAAAATTGGATCGATCACGGCTTCAAACACTGCCAGCGAAGTCGATGCGGCCAATCGAATGAGTTGCTATTCCGCATATAATGGCATGAAAGTAGTTTCAAAATAAATCCAGAATCAGTTTTATATCTCACACCTTTATGATTTTATTAAAATTTTTTTTCCTATCGTCACTAAGCTGTGAATCCTATTTTGCTGCTTCTGTTTCAATATTGACAAGCAACTCGCTGCTTAGGATGTCAAATTTTGGAAAAGTGTACCACCAATGTTTGCTTGCGAGTTTCAGGCAATATTCTCAAGTACTCGTATGATGTTAATAAGTTCAGACTTTTTCGGTGCAGTGAGCGTTACAGGAGCTCTACTTTTGGGTCCACCTGCAGCAGTTGTTTTTCGTGATAATCGCCGTGTTGTTTGATTGCTAGTTGAGGGGAGCTCATGTGTTCTATTACCCTCAGCTACAGCGATGTTAAGGGTGTTGGTTTGTAATTTCTTCAACATACGAGTACAACTGGTGGTGGTAGAGGAGGTAGCTGGAATTTCGTCAGACCTCTTTAGAATGAACCTCAGTTTACCGAAACGGTATGCGACATGACCGCTTAGGTCGTTGAGCCATTTCATCGCACTGTCAATAATAATAAAGGCCATGTGAACAAGATCTCTTTCTTCCGTTCTTTGCAGAACTCTCTAGATTCTGGTGTTTAGGCGTGAGTTCTGTCGGAACGCGAGGATTTTTTCGCTATCTAGGTCGATACTTTTCGGAACGAACCTCCGTATGATACTCGTATGTGGTTTCGGAAATGAATCCCACTAAAATCACGTTCAATTAGCAATTTCACTTTAATTTTCGCGAAGTTACTCCTCAGCCAGTGGCTTCATTAGAGGAAATAAACACGACTTAGCCAGCCGTAATTGTAGAACTGTTAAAAGATGGGTTAACTTCTACGTCCCGAAACTCAATCGACACATCGATAACAACCTCCTGTATTAGAACCATTTGCTCTACACTAAGGAGGTTGAGATTAATGTCTTCTGGGACTACATCCAGTATACCATATTGCTATAGGGAACTTTGTCGATTATTGCATTTCCTGTTCGGACTCTCTTGGCTTCCGACATCGGGGGAGTGTAGTTGTCAGCTTCGCTTGTTGTCGATTTTGGTAGTGGCAATTTTTGGAGTACGTTTTTCTAGAGTTACCTTGTTTGAACTGCTTCCTCTCCAAAGATATAAGTCTCATGTAGTCGGTAGATTTTAGTGACTCGTTTTCAGAATCCCCGACTACTTTCGTGCAGAAGGATCGTACACATACCTCATCCAATAGCATGTTGATTATGTCATGGCACATTCCCTTCCTCGCTTCTCATAACAGAGTCAGATACAGTTTCTACTGATGTACATATGCGTTCCAGAAGTTGTTGCCTTAGTGGATTAATCGTGATTCCAACGCGTAATTGGGATAGGGAAGTCACCTAACAGCAGCGTCCGTTTCGGTGAAAGGAAGGCTGGAGATTTAATACGGAGGTCGCCCGGTATCCGAAGTTCGCTAACTAAAAACTAAGAACCCTCGTAGCCATTCATCCCTCGGCGCTTAATGTTACAGCTTGGAGTTAGAGCTTTTTAAAAGAGGTTAGCTCCTCATTTTAGGCGGTGTTAGAATGCACGCACCGAGAATACCCTTCAAGCTTGCGAGGGCACGGAGCATATGTAGTCTGCCGTGAATAACCATCGTTGGGCGACGGTCGCCCCGTTTAGACAATGAGTCTTCTTGTATCGGTTACTCTTATGAACAGTCCTACGACTTTACTCTACAAGCCCGCACCTGACCACCAATGCAGTAGTTTATTCGACTGCGCATGACCTGTTCAAGGTCCGAACATTCCATGTGCAAATCTGAACTTTGACGTCCTTCTTTCGTTTTTCGGGGTTGGTAACAGTAAATCCATTCTAATCCCAGGTTATTGATTGCTTCGTAACAGTTGGTGTCTTACGTGATCGCAGAATTAGCAGCAGGCACAATCCTCAACCTGAAGGAGTGGATCCCTTGGGCAAAAGAGAAAGATATTTCGAAGCCAGAAGCCCGCTTCGATGATATGAGAGCTGCCGCCATCTTTATTTTAGCACGCGATGACCAGTCCTGAAAAATTTTTATTGACAGATGCAAATACGTCAGTGAAGCTCATTATTATACGGAATCTGTCAGTCATCATCAGCAGTCAGAAAAGCTTTCTGATTCGGACAGGGACATCCCTGTATGGTTCGTACATTTCATGGCTCCCTTTATGTAGATTTTGTCCATAAAGGCTCTCAAATTCGGACTTGAAAATAATGAAAAGGTGGTGTGGAATGATCTGAGAGTAAATCTTAGATTTCCTGTCATAAAACCGCGCTGATAAAGATCAATATGCTCGTTCCTCTCTCGACTTCAGGGGTCTATAGAATGCTATTGCATTAGACGTTAAAGGGTATTTATAGAAGCTGGTACCTGTGCAATCAAAAGCGTCTTATATTTTCAGGATCGAGAAAACAATGTTGATACGCCATTCATCAGGTATCCTTTCATTTCGATTGTTATATTCTGCATTTTAGTTCGAGTATGCTTCAAGTCATCTTGAGGAAATGTGCAACCCTACTATGTTACAGCGCCTGCTTTGTATGTTGACAAGCATATCAATTGCACTCCTCTATTTATTCGGTTCAAGAACTCTTATTTCTTCCTTCTAGAAGAAGGAATTGCGGTCGTCGTGCAATATTTTCTTACAATATTTCCATAGCTTAAATCTGTTCGGTATATCAATGTTCGTTCCTTCACTGTAAAACAATATTGACATCTTGTACTCAAAAGCACTACAAGAGTACCATACGTTCCATAGAAGGCAATATGAATGTTTTTACCCAATGACAGTGCTAAGAAGGATATCTTTATTTCATAACTTTACGTAAGGGGAGCATGATCGACATAGGACAATGGATTAAATATGTCAAATATGGAGCTTTTGATAAAACACGGATCTTGCAACCGAGGAGGATCGTTTAGATACGGGGCTATGATAAGACGCATTATATCTTAAGATTTGGTTGCTTGTTAAGCCGTTAGTCTTATCGCGAATAAAACAAAAATAATTTACGCTCTTTATTTGGTTGCTTATAGGCGTCTGTATTCTACAGTGTTTGACTTACGACTGACTCCTACCTACCGGCAGACTCTTTTCCTAGTGTGGCCACTTTACAATCACTAGTTAGTGTTGCCATTTTATATTTCTTACATTCTTATCAGTTTCTCTTCTATGGCTTGCTACACTTGATATATGAGGGCTTCCACACAAATACATTACTGTTGCTTTCACCGGACTCCAAAAAGTGGAATGTCCCGGCTGAAGGGCCTTTATCATGCTTTACACGCGCTGATGAATCTATCTTCGTTTGGTATTCACATCACAGGCACATTCTAAAAGCCATCTTCCGATTAAGAAGTGTCCTTAGGTGTAACTCGCACTGGAGTTTCAATGGCTATACGCGACTGTCGGGTTACCTTACGACTGTCCTTTGACTCTGGTCTTATTGACAGCTAATATTCTGTATGCATTTTGTCACTAAAGCTATTACTCATCTTTTTACGAAAGACTGAGAAATCCCATTAAAAGGATCATACAGATACGTAGAGTATAATGGTTAGTCCTTTGTCAGAGTGTCCAGACCCTATGGACACTATAACATTTGGATTATGACTCAGCGCAATCAATGTCGGTTTTACGGATATTGAATTTGGAATATCCATCATTCACTAAAGTGTCACCTAACCGCTGTAAATATCCTGCCTTCGAAACTATATTCGAAAACCTCACGAGTACTCGTAATTTTGATTGCGTTTTGCGGAAGTGAATTTGCGTGCGCGGCTGTTGCTTTCATCATTTCGTCAAATGAATTGCAATCAATGTGAGCTGAGCTCATGACATTTATCATTCACAAAAATTCGCTAAAATATTTGTAGAGTATGGTAACTGATACCCGGCAGAGCGTGGTGCATTACAGGATATTATTCCTGCAAGCAGAACTCATTTGCCAGTGATGGACACAGTATATTCAACAAGTACGACTAATTGTGAATAGGAAGGCACTTGGTCGGGTATGCACATTTATTTAAGGATCCTTCGTTTTTTTTTAGTGAAAACAATAGCTGTAGAACTTTAGATATATGGGACAGTAGTTGTAATCGATCTCCAAAAAATTCGTCACGGGATTACAGAGCTCTACTCTAGGGTCGTATAATTTATTTAATTCAATCGAAACGTAAAATTGTGTTAATGTTCCGCTACCAACAGACTGCATGTTGCCTTTGGACGTTGCTCGTAGGGAATAATCATTTAATCGCATCCAGTTGTATCCTCTAAGATTGTATTCTTTTCTTGAAGTTGCCAGGTAGTTACCTGGTTTGGAAAAAAGGACTTTGTCCTTGTTTTTCTGCTCCTTTGCGATCCGCTGTTGTGCATAACTGACTGTTTTTTTTATTTAACATGTTTAAATACGGACGAAAGGATATTCCAGAAACAGCTGCTGTTGATGTCGTCTAAGTTACCCATATATGATAGTTCTGGACACTCGAGCAGGATGTGTAGAATGATTTGAATAGAAGCATCACACGGGTTTTGGTTCATAGATGCGGTGTAAGTCGATGCTCAGGTACTTCGGATCGAACGCAACAGCCAAACGATATAGGACACAAGATCTAGCCTTCGTTTTCCATGTTAAAGCACCAATTCGATACTAGATTATACGTTCAATGATAGTGCGAGCATTCTCTCACCTACTGCTCCTAGTCATAGTGCTTAGCATCGTCGAAGTTTGTGTTTTATGTGTTTTGTTAATTTGTAATAACTCGGGAATTTAGAGTGGACATAGCAAATATACGCAGGCTAAAAAGTAATCACTTCTCTGGGTGCATCCACGTCTGTAAATTCAGGCCAGCAGTTTTGGCGCTCAGTGACACACAAGTGGATCCCCCCCGCCCCTCTCACATCACGCTGATCTGAAGTAACCTGGCTACGAACTAGTGCCACTATCCTTCTCTCACCGCGGTCTCGCCATTTACGTGCGTAGTGATGTAGCTTAGCAAATTCCACCACAATGTAGTCCCTGTTCTAATTCGAAATTCAATTTCACGTGGTTAAAATGCCATCTCCGTAAGAAAATTATCCACTACTGTGTTCAGATCAAAATGTAATTGAACAGAGCTGTAGAAATTATTGTAGTTTATCTAGTTGCAAAATTTAGATGTCGCTGCAATAGCATATCTTCGGCTTATTCGGAAACCACTCATCCATTTCCGGTCTTCTTGTTACCGATCTCAACGAGGTAAGACGTGTGTTAAACCCAATAAGGAAAGTTATAAGATATCAATCCGATTTATCTTTTTTTTTCTGGTTCAACACCCTTACAACAACGAGCAACCAGCCGGGGATACTCCATACCCCAACAACTGCTTTATTTACAGGAGCCCTAGGCTAGACAGCAATTCGATCTTTAACGATTTTGGTGCGCTGTCTGACTACATACAAAAGGATCCCTGAATCCTCATACTGAAATCGTCATCACTGGCGATTTCTGTATACACAATTGGTGGCTTCGAAATTTTGGATAGACAACACCCGAAGGACGGTGTGTTGAGATCTTCGCTGCGGAAAATACCTTAACGCAGCTTGTATTGAGTCCACGCGAATACCAGACGTTGATAGTCATACCGCCAATAGCTTGGACTTGTTTTTAACTTCTCAGCCTGACAAGTGCTCCGTTGATGTGCGCTTCCCTCTAGGCTCGTTGCATTACAGAGTTACAGGAAAGATTCCTAAGAGAACCGTATGGCAATACGAGAAAGTTAATTGGATCGGACTTAGTACCTTCTTTAGGAACTTTAATTGATCATCATGTTTCCTCGACAACGATGTGGATGCCGCTCCTGATATGAACAGAGACACTATTCTCTTTGGAATGAAATCCTTTATCCCTCATCGGTTGAAGAGTGTCAAACCAAAAGCAAAGACATGGTACGACTCGAGCTGTAAAGAGGCTATCAGGGTTAGAAAAATATTTTTTCATTCCTTCAAGCTCAACCCGACAGAGGAAAACTGAAAAAAGGTCAAACGAGCCAGAAATGAATGCAACGTTTTTCTCAAGCGCGTGAAATTTCAATACGGGCAAAAATGGAAGCAAAAAATACTACAATGACCCAAATATAGTAACAATTTTTGGTCGTTCGTCAAAAATATTAAAAATTGTACCTCATCCTCCATGCCAACGCTCATTCATGTACAATGACATTCCAGCTGTCAGCTCTTTGGAGAAAGCTAATCTGCTTGCTGCACACTTTGCGGCCACTTCAACACTTCCAGATTGTTCTTTGTCTCGCCTACACTCGAGTGCATCGAATCTTCAATGGGACGAATCCACTTTCCCACTCGTGTTGTAGTGGGTTCTCTTAAGCTGGCAAAACCACTGCTTTGCACCAATCAAAAAAGGCGAATCTTCTTCCCTCATTTCCTATAGACCCGTTGAACTTACGTCCTTTCTTTCCAAGATCATGGAAACGCTGATAAATCGCCAGCTAATCAAATATCTCGAAACACGAAAACCTCTCAATGACCGACAGTATGGTTTTCGTTGCAACAGGATCACTGGTCATTTGACGGGATGCCTAACCAAAAAGTGGAACCAAAGCGTACGTCAATCTGGAGAAAGCAAGTTAGCTCCCCTTGACATTTCTAAGGCATTTGACAGAGTTTGGCATCAGGTGCTTCTGTCAAAAATGCGCGCTTTTGGGATCGACGACTGTCTTCTTCAATGAACTAGAAATTACCTTTCGGAACGTTTAATTCAAGTTGTCTTGGATGTTTTCAAGTCTGATATTCACAAAATAAATGGCGGTATGCCCCAGGGCTCCGTTCTGTGTCCGATACTCTTATTAATTCCCTAATGATCTCTTGTCTGCTACTTCTCATGCGATGTATACCTTTGCTGACGACAGTAGCCTCTGCTTTTCATATTAGCTCATGAACTCACGTGCCCGCTCTTCGGCTGAAGAACGGGAACTTTCAACAGAGTGGAATTTAATGCTTCCAAAACTCAATGCTGTCTGATGTCATTCAAGCAAAATCTAAATACCCACTTACATAGTCGAAACCGAAAAACTTTCCATTCTCGGTACAACAACTTACGCTGGAATGACCACATATTCGATGTCGCCAAAAATTCTGGGAATTGTCTAGGTTTCCTCAAGCTATGTTAGAAATATTTTACACCCTCTGGACTGGCCACATTATATAAGGCATTTACCCGTCCAAAATTGGAGTACAATGCCCACATCTGGTCAGGTGCCCCTAAGACCTCTTTGCACTTGCTAGATAGGATCCAAAATCGTGCGATAAAACTCATAGGTGATGCCAATACGACACAGTCATTGGACACCCTCGGACACCGGCGTAACGTCTCCTGTCTCACCTTCTTACATCGCTTTCAAGCCCATCTTCGGACGTACCGTGATTCGTTTCAACGCCGTACAAATCGCTTATGGAATGCTCTGCCGAGTTCTTCTTTTCCTAAGTAGTTACTATAACTTGCAAACATTTAAAACCAACGCACATCAGTATCTATCTCTTTTCCCTCCCTAACTTCCCTTCGCCGCCGGCGCTATGACCAAACATCTTAAGGGTACATAAAATCCCTTGTGCGAATTTTTTGGCGAGGAAGCTTTAGTGTTTAGGCATGTGGCGAGTCTCGATTTTTTACTTTTGGTCTTGCTTTGGATAGTTTGACAATGCGGGAAGTCGAACTTCGTGACTTGATAGTTAGTTTTGTAGCAATTGACGTAGAATCGACTTTGTTTATGCCGCTCATCCAGTTTTGATTTCCTTTTTGTCTATTCTTAGTATGAGCTCGTCCGTTTAGTTAGACGTTGTCTCGTTCCATTTCAGTAGTGGACATATTCTTCGGAATATAAGCAAGCGCCTTGGGATCAAATCTTCGCTGTTGCTATAAGGACCAGTAAGTTGATCGAAATTGAATGAATTACTCGTAAGTGTATAAGTCGAAGAGTGTTACCGACTTTTACAGAGAATTTTTTTCAGTCTGCTTGTTAGAAATTCCGCCCGTCTTTTGAGCTGAAGTCCACTCTTTGATTCTTACTCTGACATCTATTATGACAGGGCTCGTCAAACAAGCTAGGGAAATAGTCTGAGGTATAGCTTCTAGAGAGGGCATTAGTTAAGTGGCTACCTCCACCGACTAGCTTCAAGACGTATAAGTTTTATATACGTGGGTGATGATGGTGCAATTAATTCGAATCCATGACTTTTCCAATAGTAAGCGACAACGCTTTATTCTTTATATTCTTTCATTCCACTCTTTGTGTCTAGATTATCATGGCCTGTATTGTTCTTCGTCAGGCTCTTAATCACGGTAGCAATGTCTGTGTTCATTGCTACCGATTTTGACTAGTACTCGTTTGGGCATTTGGTGGATTGATGACAGTTCGCTCATTTACCCTAGCATGCGTTGATGGCGTTTGTGGATTAATAACTAGGCTTTTTTCTAGAATAATAAGAGCGTCAGTTTTATTAATATGCAAAGAATTATGACGTATCAGATGTAAGAGCGAGGAGCGTTGTTCTTCTTTTGAATGTTTCTTGATCCTTGCAATTGACCGCTTACTTAGTACTTATGTAATACGCTTAGTACAATGGGTATATGTGCCACAGCGGATTACGTGCTGATAAAAGGTGAGGGAAAACACTTAAATATTTTAAGCGACGTTATGGAGGTTGCCCTGAAAACGATCAACACTTGGGCAAAAAGCTGTATTTTAAATGCCAACCCTTCCACAACGGAACTGGTCGTTTTTACCAGAAAGTACAAGATATCGCAATTCAGACTCCCAGCGCGAAGTAGCTAGGTGTAGTTCTGGACAAAAAAATTGAACTGGAATTGTAGCGTAGCGGAAGGAATCAAAAAAGCCATATATGTTATGCTATTTTTATCTGCAAAAGAACAGGAGGAAAAACTTGGGGCTTAAAACCTGCTATGGTGCACTGGCTATATACGGTGGTGGTAAGACCCTTACTTACATATGGCGCACTAGTATGATGGAAAGCAACAAACAAGAAAACGTTCTACGGAAAATTGGAGGCGGTTCAAAGAACGGCTTCCATAACCATTACAGGTGCGCTCCGTAGCATCCCTACGGCAGCATTGGACACCTTTCTGCACCTAACACCGCTTGATTTACAGATCAAAAATCTTGCTCGCAATAATGCGATACAACTCACTAATTTGGGTCACTTCAAGAGCAGTAGTTTAGGACATGACACGTACTTAGCGGAGTTATTGCCAGGCAATCCAATTCTTACGGATGAAATTCATTCCTTGGTCGACCTCGACATTTCCTATATCCGGCGAGGAAGGACTAGAAAAAAAAAATGCAATAATCAGATCAAATGAAATTGCAATTTTCACAGATGGCTCGAAAACAGAGGGAGGAACAGGTTCTGATATCTTCTCAGAAGACCCAGAACTAAAGTGTCTATAAGACTGCCGGACGCAAGCAGTGTCTTCCAATCAGGGGTTCTAGCTGCACTCAGGGCGGCTGAGATAATGCTGATGAGATCGGCAGCCGAAAGAGATGTAGTTATCTCCATCGATAGCCAGGCCGCACTCAAGGCAGTGGAATCGACCAAAATCAATTCTGATATAGTCAGTGTCTGTCGCACAGTGCTCAAGGCATTATGCAGTCAGAAACGGTTGAGACTATGCTGGGTGCCAGAACACTGCGGTATTAAAGGAAATCAACACACGGACGAGATTGCAAGAAAAGGAGGGCTACTCGACAATAGTGAGGTTGCCAATATCAAACTACCCCTTTGCGTAGTAAGGGACACTATCGAAGAGAAAATCATACGGACTGCCGACCTTAGGTGGTCAATACCTTGAAGGACAAAGGGTATCCAAGGCTCTCTGGCCATTTTTTGACGGCAAAAGATCCAGGACGTTAATAAAATTAAAAAGGGATAAGCTTAGGACAATAATAGGAATCCTGACAGGACACTGTCTCCTAATAATATACGCAAAAAAACTCAAATTGTCAGATTCTAGGGTGATCTGCCAGCTATTGAGGACATAACACACAATATCGTGTAGTCGGAGAAAATTTTTAGGGAAATATTGTACTTTTTCGAAAACCCAGAGGAAATAGATGGCACGAACTTCAAAGGCCTTCTTATCTTTTGCAAGAACGTTGAATGTTCCACCAGGGAGATTGTTTAGGTTTTTGCCGTTTGAAGATAAATTCAGCTGGTTCCACCACCCGTTTTGATGCTGCCTAGTGTTTGTGAGATGGCATATCCATCACACTCCTGTTGCAAAGCGCTTTTTATTAACTCTTAACTTCAACATCTTTTGATCGACCTTTTCGATGACCATGAGTTTTGATTGAAACTTTAGTAACGGAAGCGAGGATCTTGTTAAGCTTAAGCATCTTAAGGTGATTGCAATCCGTTGTCTCATGGTGTATTTCCTACGTTGATCAATGCGAGATCGATATCGGTATTGTCTTTACTATAGAGAACCTATTTAAGAGCTTTTTTTTTCCTGAACATACCTCTGGACCAGGCTATTCTATTGTGGATAATAGGGATCTGACGTTTGATGGAAAAAATGATCTGTTAATGTTTTCACGTGTCACAGGTATTCCGAAGGTTCGGAACCAATAATTTCGCTAGATGTGGATCGTTCTTGTCGGCGAAAGTCGAAAAAACTTGAGAAGTTGTCGACGATTAGCAGATAATTTCCGCCTCGGAACGTGAATACATATGTGTGTCTGTGGCTACTATCTACCATAGAAGTTCTGACACTGCTTTCACCATGACAATCTCCTTTGGTTTGGAAGTTTGCGTTGTTTAGCAGATACCGCAAGATTTTATGTAATTTTTATAAATTTTTTCTAGAATGCGTTTCTTTAAGCTGCAAGGAATTAAAATTTTTTTTGGATTTTTTTAGTGTATCGCCGTCAATATCGAGCTCAACTCGATAGTCCATTGATAGGTCAGCGAATTACGATTGAGCTGACTGTGAACAAATTATTTTTAGTATATTTAAAGACAGGCAAGTTCTAATTTTACTAACACACAGAGCTTAATTTAGCTGTAGACTAATAATAAATAAAACTTAAATTCATTTAGTTTTTACGAAAAAATCAACGATTCGCTTATTTCTCTGCGAATAAGCGAATGCCTTTTGCGAACTGTCAAATTGTACTCTCATTCCACAGATGTGGACCCAATCTACATTCGCACTACCAAAACATTCGGGCGAGTTTAACGCAAAACGAATGACAATTCGTATTCGTACGTCACTGCGACTAAATGAAAAAGTCGCTGTGATCGAAATGTCAAAATTTGCGGATACTTGCTCGTTCGTATTCGCAATTTGCTGAGTTGTGAATGGACGTTAAAGGTTCAATATGGCCGTAACTTGAGAGGCATCCTGGGGTTATCTGTCTCGTACATATTTGGCAACATCTCCCAGTTCTGTATTCTTTTCCGTTTCCTCCTGTAGAAGATTACGTGTCCCCGAAGAAACTTGCGTCGACGAATTTATTGAAAGCTTCCCTTCTCGTAGTTTGAATTTCTGCGCGTTTTGTGATTGATTGCAATCTCGGCTTAGAGCACCAGCCACTGCAACCTTTTTGCTCTCTTTCCGCGAGCTATTTTCGGCAATACGCTGTCAGATAGAATGGACCATACGATGAAAGTCCTCCAGCTGAACGAAACGAAGTAGATTTTGTAATACCGGAAGTTACATATATGTAATTAGGCTGCAATTTAGGTCTGGCAGCGGGAGGTGATTGGTAGAGAACACGAACTCATTTTCTAGATTTCATGGGAGGAAAATTTTGGCTAATGAATGGAACCTCAGTATCGCTTAAAAGGCCGCGTATGATAGCAACTGTACAAAGGCATGTCCACTTTTAACATACCTGCAAAACTTGCAAGATTGTCCATCATGAAGATGGAGATCGCTTGTTGTCCCGCAAAGTTCAGCAGCAATTTCACCGAGCTTTTGATGTAAAAAAATAAAACAAAAGTTCATTTGATTTCTTTAAAAAAATTGTGTGAATGAGGCAAGCTGACACTAGAGTTAATATTCCCCAAAATGTGATAAGTCCTTAGTTTAGATGTAGCTTTCAAGTACGAAACTATCAGATGGTATTTCCTGCGAAGACACTTTAATCTTCATCTAGTGAACAGGGATCGTTTAACAAGTTTGCATTAATTCTTAGTTCTAGTTTAGTTTCTCATAACCAAGAAAGGTCACGAATAAGTAATGTCATGGTTAAATTATTTTTGACTTTGGTTTTTATCGTTTGGTATGTACATTTTCCAGACACACTGTAAAACTATGTCTGTTGCAGCACAACAGTATTCACCACTTCGTTAGTTCTGGAAATTATATTTAATGGAAATAATTCTAAAATTATGTAAAAGGATCCATTAAACATAACTCGTATGTAACCGTTAGGCGCATTTACGATATTTATTTAGGAGCTTTATTTGATATAAACGTGGTCTTAATTTCCTGGCTTCGTTGAAGTGGGCGAAAGCCTACACAAGGGACCCATTTAGCATTCCATAACATTTGCTTTACATTATTAAGAGTTTTTCATGAAACGTTTGACGTGCATCACAGTGATGTCAATCCTGGTTCCAGGATATGTTCAAATAGTCCGCGATAGTTTGTGTCACATTTAGACACGTGTCATTATGACGCTGCATTTGATTAAGAACTCTGAATGCGTTCATTATACGTCGGCTTATGGAAATTTAGGTACATATTTAACGGTATTTTCTATATATTTACAGGTCTTCGATTGGGATGAACAGACAGCGCTTATGAGTAAATTTGATGAAGTATTTTGCAACAAGTATAAGGCAAAGTATAATGAAACGTTGGCTGGTTGTTAGTGTGGAATTTATTTGATGACTTCGGTAATAGTTTTAACAATTTTGAACCAAAGTAAATAAATATAAATGTTTGTGCACACTTTAATTTGCTTAAGGAGAATGGTTTGGTTTGATCAATTTTCTGGAACTTCTAGCCTAATTACCTTAGATACCTTTAATATCGTGAATAAACTGTTCAGACAGGTTAGGTTGAATAAAATGTATGGCAAGAGCAGCAGCTACGAACAGTGAGGAATTCCATTCTTATGGGATCTGTAATAAAGGTTACTGGTAGAATCTGTAAGTCATGATTAATTAGGGAGCTTAAATAACAGTGACTTACGAATGATACAATCTAATGCAGCCTGGGAAGCGCGTCTCTAGCGAATATAAATCTAGGGCCCGCGTAACAGATTCACGACCAAAAGCACTTCAAAAAAACTGGCGCAGATTTCAAGGACATTTTTATAAAAAACCATTTGAGGAGATCCATTATAGTTAGGTGCCTAGGTAAACATAAAAATGATTTTTTGGACCACAGTCGGGGCACGCATTCTCTTACCAATCGCTACTTCTTTGGGTTTAGGAAGTAACTGAGCAGCAAACGTATATTAACTTTCAAGTCACATTTATAAAAGACGCAGCATAACAGTCTTGTTTAATGTGCAGATGCATGGACTCTTATCCAGGCGGTTAAAGCATGATTAGTTCAGATATTATACCTGAAATTGTAATTGAATTGTTCGTCCTGAGTGACAGCACAAACTGAAGTTTGTTGAAGAGATAGGTTGCAGAGATAGAGATGTGAGCACCTTGCATTCTGAAACTGTTGCAGCGAGCAGCTCAACATACTTTTTCAGTAGCCAGAAACGTGATTGTACCGGCGGAGCCCATAAACATATCTGACCATACCTTTAAACGCTACGTTTAGTTTATGCTGGGAGAGAGAATCAAGCTTAGGATATACAACTAGGCATCAATTAAGTCTTAACCAGAGAATAACTACAGCCTGCGATGTCCTCTATAAATCCTAACAACAGTATAATTCCTACGGTCAATTGTGGTAAGCATCCTGTTTATCTTAAAGCCCAGATTAATTACATTATCTACAAACCGAAGCTGGGTGTGATTAAAGAAAGTGCGAGAAGAATCATCTATACCGGTCCTCAGATATTAAAATCAAGCGAGTTTTTGTGAGATTAATGATTAGACAGTTTTTCTGTGACAAGTTGAATATCTCTGATAAATATTCGTTGAGGCTTCAAACTAAATCTTTAACCAAACCAGGGGGTTAAAGTTGCTCGTCAGCGGCATAAAAATGAACAGAGGTATTTACACATACAGCAGGGAGGTCATTTATAAAGAGACCGAATAAGGTAGGTCCTAGGATGGAACCTTGAGGTACTCCTGATAGTTCGATGGAAGTGACTATTTCTAAGCAACCACTTCTCTTTGACTATGATCACGTAAGTATGCACTTATTAGACGCACCGATCCAGCACTAAATGCAAAGTAGTACAACTTTAGTGTCCTAAAAGGATATCATAGTTTACACTGTCAAATGATATGTCCTCAAGTATTTTTTATTTTAGCGGCAGCGCAATTATGATGTGATCGAAAGCCCGACTGGACCGGAGACATCAAGTTATGTTGAGCAAGATAACTAGACATCTGCTCCTAAAGAATCTTACTAAAATTATTGAATACTTATATGCCGAAAATCGACCGTTTTTAATAGGAATAATTGTATTCAGTTTCCAGTTATCGGGAAAAGTCCATGATGTAATACAAAAATGTATTGCATGCGTGAAGCTACTCAGGAAGTATGGTAGAATCATTTTTATATATCGGATTTGTATTCCATCCTCGCCGACAGCATCTGAATTGACTGACCGTATGATGTTGATAACCTTTATCTCTGATACAAGATCGAATTCGTATTTCGCCGGAGGATCCAAAAAACAGCTGACTATTCGGAACGATACCCGACATTATTGAGTTCGTTCCCATCTGGCATTTTTTTTTTGAGAATTCCAACAGACCGCAGATTGCTCCAAAGCTTCTCAGGGGGTTGATGAATGTGCAGTTTGGATATAAAGTATCTTTTTTTTGGCTCAGCGGCTAACAAAATATGAGTTGTTTCGAGCATGATATAAAATTTTTCTTGTCAGGATATTGGATATTGCTTCCATTTAGAGTACTGATGCTCCTGCCCGAAGAGTCTTTGAATCAATTCCAGAACAACGATGTATAAGAGAAAGAATACTTCTCCAGCTCAGTATATGAAACTGGAGGGACCTAACTTCAGAACGAGCTATCTGGAAAGACTAGACCACCTTGGACTGTCACTGGTCCCAAATAAACTCTTCACTTCGATACGCAACTGGAAAGTGTAGGATGATGATGAACCATCCAACTTTGACTTCCGATGGTCACAGTTCAGCATATCGAACATGCAACTTTCTCCCGCTATCATCTACTGTAATCATAGGAAGACAAACTGGGAGAAACGCAACGCGATCGCTGATGTTAAACTGGCTGGATGCGAACGTCACATTCTGATAATCCAGTTAGAACTTGACTAATAAACTTACTTTCTCTCTAAGTCTTGCCATTTCCACATTTTGTCCTCCAGAGGTCAGAGTGGTGATGGACTATAGATCCCCAAGAACTGTGCTGCAAGAGTAGAAAGAATTTAAACTTTAACTACCTAGGCCAGAATCTAAGTAAGACAAGTAAGACTCCTTTAGGATCTACAAGTGAGAAGTAAGGAAAGCCATAACCAGACTCTCGTATAGTTTCTACGAAAGGATCACCAATACAAATGGCTCGTCGAGACTATGTCAAGTTCTGTCCAAAATACTTTGAATTTCCAACGTATTTATGTACTCGGATGATACCAATCTAACCCAAGTACCATTCGGCTACCTATTTCTTTGAGTGCACTCCATCAATCTGCCTCAAACTTTCTTCTAGAAAGTGTGCGCATTTGCAAGTCCACTCGGATATGATCTGCGAAATAGCACTTTACAACTTCGAACATTACAATACGCCAGGACCCGATGATACTCATCAGGATGTCAAAAATCTAATCCACTTGTGAGGAATTGTAACCTTAATATCGAGAGCGCTGTTGACACATCCTCAGTTATCAACCCTCTTCAAGAACTGGATACAAATGACTCAAATGATAGCTTGATCCCCTCCATTCTCAACAGTACACTCATAAATGTAACCTTTGCTAGCTGCTCTAAAAGAAGGATATCATATAGAGTAACAACGCAATGGTATGTGCCAACTCATCTACTATGGAACCTAAATCTCAATGGGCTGCTAACCAAATTAGAGAACGCTATTGTGGTGTGATAACTCACGCAGATGCGCTGGGTATACACCCATAATTCTTCAGTATGCCTAAGAAAATAATCCATCCAAAATTAAGCTGACCCTCTTCATGAGAAAAATCAAGATACCTTGAAGTCCTAGGAGTTGACTTTCTCCTGCAGTGTTATATGTTTAGGCCTCATCCTGAAAAGTAAACTCAAGTGGAAGGAAAATGTTCCAGGGCGAAATTAAAAAAAAATTCTAGTTGCCCTTTACCCGTGCCGGGGGGCTGTAAAGTGTTGCCACTTGCTAGGTTTGCACCTAAATGCAAGTCTAATAGCATTTTATCGCGGCTTTCCCCAAAAATCCAGTTGGCCCACAGGTCTTGCCTCAAGCCCTCTGCGTAAACCACACCACTTGTCTACCGCCTTCCAAGCCCAAGTCTCAGATATTCCTCAGGCTTCTGCTTGACTCACTCTGAATCCAATACCCTCATCAGGTATTGAAATATATATCGAACACCATAAGCTTGGGGGTATTAGCCGTCACTGAGAATCTTTCAGAGAAATAGCTAGGTAGTACAAAGTGACATTCTGTTACCTTCCGGCACATTTGAGAACTCACAACGATTTCTGTATGAGCTGGACAGACAAAGAGGAATAAGTGGCGCACTTCATTTGGAACTATGTTACACAGCCTTTGCAAGTATCAGAATGTATTCCGTAAGCAGTTAAGACTTGAGAGATCTTAATGACCGCTGCACTATGAAGTTCACCTTGACAAAATTATCAAGAAATCTCTTTGGTTCCAGGATTAGCTGGGACATCCCCAAACCATGCTCAAGTAATTTATAGCTGATCTAAGTATCCTAATTGGTACGACTCTAACCTTACTTAGATGGCGCTACATTCTGGGGTGAACCAGGGCTTCAACTACGATGCCTCTCCAGCTAGCGCAGTTTTTTCCCGGCTGCACACAAGTTAGGCACACGAAGTTAGCTGAGATCTTATTTCACTTGTATGTCCCACCTAAGATAAGGTCGTCCTTTACTGGCTCTGTATAGTTCGTCTCTATAGATGCTGTCGTATGCGCCTTTGAAATAGATGAAGGAGTGGTGTGTATCGATTTCTTGTGAAAATTTGATCTATGGTGGACTTTGCTGGTGGGTCTTAGGCGTCGAGGTGATCTATTTCCCTGTAGTTGGCGTTGCTCAGCGGTTCTTCCTTCTTTAGGATAGGACATACAATGTTGAAGTTCTATTCGTCGGGCATACTATCGTCGACCCAGATTTTAGAGTATGCTTCGTATCCATTCATCACCAGCATCGCCCTCTCTGATTGCTCTTTGCCAGAGATGGCAATGGACTTCTACGTTGGAGGGATCGGACTTCTCGAAAGGTTAAGTGAAATTTAAAAAGGAAACGGCCCTTGCGATCTCTTTATAGCCCCTCGATATACTCGGTGGCTTCGAGTTGTTACGGATATCCTCATCCATATCTTGGCTATAACAAGGTAATGGTTCGAATCGATGTTGGCTGCGTGGGACGTTGGGACATACAAAACACTGCCGGAGTTCCTTGCGGCGATCGGAATATGGTCAATTTGTTTGACGATTTGTTGATCAGTAGGTGCCTTTATGGATATCGAGGTATGGAAACCGTGTGCTGTCTATAGTTACATTACATTCCGCTGCAAAACCAATAAGCCTGTGTCCGTTTCCTGAGGTGATGCCGTGAAGGCTGTACTTCTCCACTGTATTACCAAATATGCATTCCTTACCTAGCTTGGCATTAAAATCTCCAAGGATGATTTCAGTGTCATATTTAGGACATTGCTCATAGGTTTTGTTGATGAGCTCCTAGAACAGTTTTTGGTAAGTTCGCGGGTATTTATGAGGCTCATGTTGCCGAGTTTACTCAACATGCGAATCGTCGTCAGGCGTTCGCCTATATGCTTGAAGTTCAAGACTTTGCCTGAAGCCTTCCTCTTACGGCGAATTCGTATCCGAATAAACACTTCGAATAGTGTCTGCACGCACGCCTGCGTGCTATAGTGTATTGTGCCAACTCTTCCCCAACTGCCTTCTCAACTGTTCTGCGTCACGTATATCTTGGCCGACCCGTTCTTCTACCGACTTGTAATAACGTATTCCATTGCATCGCGTAGTTTGCTATAGAGCTATCGGCTTTTCGAAGTGTATGACCAATCTACTGCCACTCCCGCCGTTGGATGATTGTACCTATTGGTTCCTGAGCGGCTCTCTGGTATGTTCATGACAGATATGGTTAGGTCAGAAATCCCTTAAGATATTCCGTAGGACCCTATTTACGAACGTTTGTATGTGGTTTTTTTGTGATAGTAGCGATCACCTTTCAAGTGTTGCAAGTGCTGCAACACCAAGCTATGACTGTTCCGTTGATTCAACATTTAATTTCAACGGAACAGCTTGGTGTTGCTTCGCGATATTATGGACATCATTTCAAACGCAGACTTTGCTTTGCCGATTCGGTTGACAATATCCGATTCGGTTCCATTTTCGGTAGAGGTAATACTGTTAAAATATTGGAAACTGTTTACTCTCTACCGGTTGTCCAGCAATGCTTGAGTTGATGATTTTGCTTTTGGCAGTGTTAATCTTCAAATGCAACACATTTGCCTCTGTCTCCTATCTTGCTGTCATTTGGTGCAGATCCTTAATCTTGTGAGAAAGTAAACAAACGTCGTCAGCGCAGAACAGATGTTTGAGTTGAAATGTAAGAGTCCAACGAATTCGTCCGTCTCCTGTAGACAAGGCTGCTCGAAGAATATTGCTAATCACAAATAAAAAAAGTATCGGCGATAGAATGCAACCTTGTCCGACCCCACTTTCCATCCCGAATTCCTCTGACAACTTTTCTCTAAGCAGAATATGACAATCAGACCCATCATAGGATGCTTTGATAATAGCCATTAGTTTGTCGGATATACTTCTCCTGCGCAAGGCAAGCCAGATAAACTGCCTGTTGGCAATGTTGAACACTTTCTCAAAATCAGGTGATGTAGTGATCGGTATTCGACGAATTGTTCAATAATGATCGGAAAGGTGTTGATGTGGTCGGCATAGGAGGATCCAGATGCTTGCTCGGCATCGAATGTGTATTCCTTTATTCGCTCAAGAACTACTTTGGCTATTACCGTAACAACTGCGAGAAGAATGCAGATGCTTATCCGTTTTCATACTCCATAAGACTGCCTTTTTTTTTTAGGGAGCTTGACAATCACTCCCTTTTTCTACTCGTCGAGGAAACTTCTCCCAAGTTCTCCCGCCAATAGGATATAAAATTTCTACTAATGTTATTGGACCGGCTCGCAGAAAGTCTGCTGTGATACCATGTAGTCCTACCACCTTGTTGCTCTTCAGTGCGTTGATCGCGGTAGCTATCTCACCTTTACTGGAACCAGAGGTGCGAATTCGGAAAATGTTAGCACAGTTAGATTTGAGTGCACATTGCTGTCGAATACACGGTTAAAAGCCATAGCAAAATGCTCCTCCTATCGTTTGATCCTCATCCGACATGTGTACGAAACCATCTAAGCCTTTAGTGATTCTGTAAACGGTTCTGCTATCAGACCTGCTCGCTGCTTTTTCGGATTCTGTGGCCAGGTCGTTGTGCTTGTCCCGTCGTACGCTACGCTGCCCATCTACCCTTTTCCTTCGATAAAGGGACTTTAGCTCGTTCTCCCTACTGCTGAGGTATCTACAATACGTGAAACTTACGTTCTTCAATTCGCTTCCAGGTATTCTCGATAAGCCACGTACTACGTCTTGCGTGCTATCTACAAACGGTACTTTCCACTCCAGATGTGAAAACATTTCTAACAGAGCCTTCCAATGTTCTTGGATCATTGTCGGCAGTGAGGTGCTGATTACTTCCTCTCCTAGCGAAAAGTGATCCCTTAATTTTTCGCATACTCAGGGGACCTTTAGCCAGTCAACGTCAGTGTGGTAATATTGCCGAGTCTTTGAGCAGATGCAGTACGTAACTGGATAGTACGAGTAGCTACCATAAGGTGGCCATCTCGTACCAAACCTATGTCGGTTCCTTGTCTATCTTGGACGTCTAAAAGACAAATTCTGGAACGTCGACTGATTGCCAAATGGACGATGATTGTCTGACAGTTGATACCCTGCTGACTTTGTGGCAGATCTTCTGCCCAAACATGGTGCCTCCTATAACTTGGCGATTAACGTTGCAGAAATCAACAACTCTTTCACCATTGTCATTGCCAAGGCCGTGCTTCCTGATCATATGTCTGAGCCCTTAATTGACGTTGCCTACCTTTACATTTAGGTCCCCCATCACGATGACGATGTCTCCGTGCGGCGTTGCGTTGAATACTGGGCGTAGGCGATTGTAGGGATTCGAGGGATTCATTGCGGTGCAACACTGTATGATCGTAACGCGTTATACTCTAGTCCGGAATCTGGCAGATAAGATCTTATCACCATGTGGGTGCCAGGAAATTAAGCTCCTGCATGCTGTTGGTATTAGCAGCAGACCCATTTTAGATTCACGGGAACTGCCGGCTTACTTGAGCGCTTGCTTGAGTAGAGTAGCACAGTGTTATACGCTGTCGATTGCTACTCTCTCGCTTTGAACCATCTTACTTCACTCACTCTCAATATGTCAAAGTTATATCGAAGGAGCTCTCGTTTTAATACGAGTAATTTGACGAATCTGTCACTTTGAGGTCCTTCGCTCCCTGAGATGAGGAGCGTCCTCCAGAAACCAATTTTAGTCCGGGTACACTAGCCATCATTCCTTCTCCGAGGCGTAATGTCGGTTTCCAAATTGGCATTTTTCGGTATCGCAAATTACCTAGACTAAAAACTCTGGACCGTTCGCACTTGCAATTTTAGCATACATGTTGTAGGTGGCGCAAAAGTCATCATCCTGTCGGACTAATTCGTCGGTGGTGTTGGCGTAGCGTGAATTTCGAAGCAGATTTCCCGGTCGTCCGACACCAACTGGGCAAACACTACTACTTTTAGACACTCGCCTAGAAGAGCATGACGAGTGCCACGCAATTCGTCATTAATCGGCGGTCTTTACAAAGAATTTTGGTGAAAGACTGCAAAATGTTCCCTTACAAGAGCATACAGAGCTGTTGACCGCCAATCGCGTGTAACTTACGCTCAAGCCATCCTGAATCTCGACTACAAGGGAAACAACTTTTCATCGAAAATCATCATGAGCGACGAGGCCCATTTCCATCTCTGTGGATATGTGAATAAGCAAAATGATCGCTTTTGGGGCACCGAAAGTCGGCATATAATCTACGAAGAGCGATTACACCCGCTCAAAGTTACTGCATAATGTGCTGTTTACGCTGGAGGCGTCATCGGGCCATATTTTTCCGAAAACGCTGCTGGTCAAACAACTGATGTAGACGGCGAGTGCTACAGAGCCACGCTCAACGACTTTCCCCTTACTTAATTGGATGAATTGGGGCTGGGGAACATGTCGTTCCAACCGGATGTAGCAACGGCGCATACTGCACGAGCCAAAACCGAAATTCTCTCGTTTTGGAGATTTGCTCTGGCCGGCAAGATCGCCTGATTTAACCGTCCCAGACGACTCCTTTTTGTGGTGATTTCTGTATGCAGGGGTCTATGTCAACAAGTCTTACACTCTTGAAGCCCACAACGAGAATATCCGTCAAGAATGCGGGGTCCTATCGTGGGAAGTTCTGCCAGGAGTGATGGAAAATGCCATAAATCGGGCCCGAATGGTCATAAATTCTGGCGGCGGCCACTTAGCCGATATCATTTTTTCATTCAAAAAAAATTAAAGCCAAAGAAGATCGGGTGACAACTTTTGTGCCACCATGTATGAGGATTTATACATGTGGTTGCCTGGGGACTACCACTAGGAGGTAAAGCAAGCACTACATCATGAAGCGCTTCCTGTTTTTAAATTTAAATAGAACAAAGTGCGTGTGAGATATCATCGAATTTTTTTATTCGTTTGAAAGGCCTATCGATGCCTTGCCCGCTGCGGCTTCTCTTTGTGGCGCGCACCCGAAATGTACAATTTTCCATGACTCTGGGGCATAAATCAGGCTGAATTTGACCGATGGCATGGCTTACGTTGGCTTTGAGTACCGTTGTGGTTTGTGGCTTATTCGCATAGACTTGCGACTTCAGAAAACCCCACAAGAAAAAGTCTAACAGGGTCAAATCGCACGATCTCGGTGGCCAGTTCACATCACCTCCACGTGAGATGACCATGCCCACGAATCGATCGTGCAGAATTTCCAATGAGGCGTGAGTTGTATGGCGCGTAGCGCCGCCCTGTTGAAACCATATATCGTTGGTGCCCATATTATCCAATTCAGGCCAAAAGAAGTTGGTAATCATCGACCTATATGGTGATGGCCTGGCCAACGTCGTTCTCAAAGAAATATTGACCGATGACGCCGCCAGCCCAAAATCCACACCAAACAGTGACTTTTTCGGGATGCATTGGACGCTCTTGGATCTCATGCGGATTGGTATCGTCCCAAATTCGACAATTTTGTTTGTTGACGTACCCATCCATCCAGAAATGGGCCTCATCGCTGAAGATGATTTTTCTATGAAAATTAGGGTCAGTTTCCAACTGCTCCAGAGCCCATTTAGCGAACACATGTCGCTGTCTATGGTCAGTGAAATTTTGTACAGGTGCAGGCCCAAGTCACGACGCAAAATTCTCCAAGTTGTGGTCTGCGAAAGGCCGAGTTCTTGTAAGCCACGCGAAATCGACTGCGCGGGTTCTCCTGCACACTCTTACGGACAGCGGCGATGTTTTCGGCAGATCTTGCGTTTCGTCAACGTACGGGTGTTGGTGTATCGTTTACTGAACCAGTGGACCCAAATTTATCCACCACACTGCGAATAGTCCCCTCGGCAAGATGATTATGGCGACCGTAAAATGGACGAAGCGCGCGGAACGTTGCCCAAACAGAAGACCCATTTTGATAAAACAATTTTATCATTTGCACGTGTCGTTGAACGCTGTGTCTGTCCATGGTGATTTGGCAAAACAATAAATGAATAAGTGACGGCCAATTTGACAGATGTTGCTTTGACAATATGGCCGCTGTCAACTGTTAAAGTTCGGAAGTCCCTATTGGAAGACTCGATCAATCGCAATGTAGATCGCTAGCTTCATACGATCGGTTAAAGGTCTGAATATTCGACGTGTAGATTCGAAGATCGTTGTGTTTTCCAGGGTCACTAGCAGTGACTATCCGAGGTTATTAACTGAGGCAATCTTACCAAACCTAGTTTTCAACAGCTACTCAAACCAGTTAAACGTGTTTTTCTTGTTCTCCCTGTTCACCTGTTTAATTTTCAATTCTAAATTTCGTCAAATTGCATTTTCCGGTTAATAACCCCCAGTGCTCGAATTCATAATTTTTTTTTTGTCTACTGGCAGATTTCAGTGCAAATAAAAGCCCCTATCTACAAAAAAAAAAAAAAAATATAATAAGAAAAATAACTCGACCTATATTTATACCCTCACTGACCTACACAACCAATTTAAATATGTCTTGCGGAATTGCCAATTGTGTAATCGATGACAACAATGCTGACTGGGTAGCTTGCAAGGGCATTTGTGGGAACGGTTTCATGCCGTTTGTGTCGGGTTAAACAAAAGAAACACGGTGTTTATCAAAGAATTTTCCGATAACCTACTTTTCTTCGGTGATGAGTGTAAGAGTATCTCACTTTCGCACGTGCTTTTGGCAATAAAATGCCTAAGTGATTCAAATGACTCCTACCAAGACGCACTCGCTAAAAAGATTACGGATAAAATTTCGGTCATTGAAAGCAGTGTTAAAAGCGTTAAAGAGTTACGTAACTCAGTGCAGAACTCAGCCGATGTAATAAAATCCAAAGTACGAGTAAAGCACATGGATAAACAAATTGCAAGTCTAATCGAGTTAGACTCCGGGAGATCCAGGAATGAAGAAACTCCCTTACGTCACCTGGATAAAGTGTTGAGTGCCATTAAAGCTATGTGTTCTCCAACCAAAAAACCTGCGAGTTGATAAACTCCCTGCGTGACGATATAGACATTCATTTTCAGTCCTCGTCACACAAAGAACTCTCTCCTAAACAATGTGATCCCATGCTCGAAGTTATCTTCGATAAAGTGAACGATGTCGGTGACGAACTTACTGCGACTCGATCCCTCGTATGCCATATTGAACATCACATCGCAACAATGAACAGCAAAATCGTTGATACACCAAACTTCCCACAGCCTTACCAAAATGTTCCCTATAATACATCGCTCATGGCTGAATTAATGGAACCTGAAGTGGATTCACGCTCACCCCCACAAATGAGTCATCTGCGGACGGTTCAACCCACTGATTCCTGCGAAGTTTCTTCCAACTCTACAACAGTGAACACTTCCATGTCAGCTCCTCCAATTGCTGCCCCACGGAAGCTTATCAATCATTTTAATTCAACTTGGACAGCTTCCGAATGGCAACGTAGACTTGATAAGCTTGCTTCGAAGAATCAAAGGCGCCCCCCCCAAATGCTGATGTTGATTGGATCACAAATTTCTTCGAAAAGAAATATGGGATTATCATTAGCCATTGCAATTTGCTTCCTACATCTCACCACAAAAGCAAGCGCAGCTTCAAGCTCAATCTCCCAGCCAAATACGAATGGTTATTCCATAATCCTGCCAGCAACAATTTCAATCTTGGAAAGATGCGTGTCTCTAAATGGTTGGAAAATACGACCAAGAAGCAGGATAAAATCAAGCAGTCCGTTACACCTAAACCAACAAATAAGTTAGCAAGTAAATGCAATTTGCCAAGACCCACCTCCTCATCCCACAACAAACCCAGCTCCAATTGGAGTTTTAAAACAACAATTTTTCCTAATTTTAAGCCGCCCATCCAAACTCCAACTCCCCCTATTCTACCCCAAATCAAGCCCCAACGTCAACGTGTGTCTTTCGACTTAACCCCTACAACTCAAACTCCTGCCATTCAAGCTCCCAACACTCAACCCCTAACACACACGCCTTTCCCTAATTTCAACCTCAGAACTGGAGCTAAGTATCCCAATTTCATCAGTTCTCACATTTTAAACCCTATTTCAGAAAAACCAGCCGTTGCGACACCAAACTCATTAACCACTCCCTCTTCTATTGACCCCCTTCCGCCACCCACTGTTAAATTAACGCAGCAAACTAGCGATACCACTGAATGTCGCTATGCGCTCTCTAGGCTTAGAGATAAAAAGATTTATGAGAATATACTCGTACGTCTTTATCTCGCTTATCTGCACGATAAATCCGACTCGGTGTGCTACGAGGGTAAAACAAAAACTAGCGTCATGGTTTCTATCCAGCCGGAAGGCCTCCCAACCGACGTTACCAGTCTCAGGAAACTTTATGCAAAGTATCACGAGATTTTCAATACGCCCCCCCCAAACGACCTTGCCGCTCTTCGCCACTATGTACACTCTAAAAGAGTCTCACATCTCCAATGCAGTCGACTTGACCACGATAAATTTTTTCGACCCTAAAAAGTCATGCAAAAACCTCCCTCTCACCTTTTATTACCAGAACGTAAGAGGACTACGTTCTAAAACCCACGCTGTTTTCCGCCAATCTCATGCTCTCCCATTTGGTACTCGTATCTACGCTCTGACCGAAACTAATCTTATCCCCAACATAAAAAACCAGGAGTTATTCCCTCTTTCTTTTAATGTTTTTCGGGATGATGATCGCGCATCCCCCTTAATTGAATCCCCTTGTCGAGGTGTCCTACTGGCTATTCACAACAGCTTGGACTCCTCTCTCGTTGCAACTTCATCCTCTCCTAAAATATCCCTTACTCGTAGATGCTTGTATGTTATGTGTTGTTACATTCTTCCGGCGCAACCTATCGAATCCTACCAACTTGCTATTGCAGCAATTGACAATTTGATCGATTTATCAGACTCGCTTGATGATATCATTATCTTCGGCGATTTCAATCTGCCTGAGCTGAAGTGGACTCCATCTGAAGACCAATCTTTTTTCATCGCTTCCAATCCCATTTCCACTACGGAATGCCTCTTCTTAGATCGGCTAACAGACTCTAGTTAGTGGCGTTTCCAACTATATGGAAAGGCAACTAGACCTTATCTTCATAACTGATCCCATCAACTCTTCAGTATCGTGTTGTCCGCTATCTCTTTCAACTACTGATAACTTTCATCCACCACTTCTTCTTTATTTTTTCCACAACTCTCCCCTCCAGTCGCCTTCCCGCGCAGTTCTATTTTCTTAAAATTTTTACAAAGCTAATTTCCGTAAAATCAATACCTATCTACGCAGGGCTTCTTTCGGGTTTACCAATCTGTCCCTGGTTGCTGCCCTCTCCATTTTTTACAGAGAAATATTCGAATCCATCTCCCTTTATGTGTATATTCTCGCCATAAGACTTCTTCTACATCCCTTCCTTGGTATAATCGTAGACCACGGTCTCTATGGTCTCTACGAAACACAAGAAACAAGTTATGGGCGGTATTCCTTCGCACCCACTCTTCTTCCGACTAATCAAATTATCTAGGTACATATTGTTAATATTTTTAGCAAAACAATTTCTAAATTCATTTAGACAACTCAACAGGGAAATTATTTCGCTTTCGTTGATTTCCGGGTTATACTTGATGTCTGTGATGCGTATAGTTTGAACATTACAGTTTTGGGAGCATTCATCCTGTATTTGTTTCCGGACTTCAAATGTCAAACTTTTGTTATCTTTGATTACGCGAATATGGTCCTGATCTACAAAGTCTCGGCCAATAAGTATGTCCGTTTTAAGCAGTTGGTCGTCTACTACTAACAAATAGATACCTGCAGTAACACCGTCAATAGAGATCTCCACAAATACTTTTTCGGAGGATTGGTAAGAACCACCGCCAAATCCCATTAAGCGGTACTGCCCAACAGTCGATGCCAATTGAAGACTAAGAAATTTGCTTCTCTTGATCAAACTACACTCACTCCCAAAATCAACAAACGCAACATATGTTAAATCATTTATTAAAATTTTCTTATGATATACATCGGGTAATGTAATTAAATTCACACGACGTTCCGCCGCGTTAATCTTACTTGTGGCTGATTTATTCTTCATTGGACACTGCTCTTCAATATGGTTGGTTCTATAGCAAATATTACAGCGGGGACGTCTAGGTGGCTTCGAGCAATGTATAGAGATGTGTCCACGCTCTGAGCAATTAAAACAAACGCGATTATCTACTGGGGTGGAGTAAGTTACCGCAGCATTTCGTCCTGAGTATATTCTTTCCTGCCCGATATTTTGAGAGTCTTGGAAGTTCATACGATACCCGAAGGAAGCCTGCGGCATGTGATTGCCTTCAAGGGATTTAATTCGAACGAGTAATTCATTAATTGAACTAAAAGGCACGCCCGATAGTAGACTGGTAATAACAGTATTTCGTAGACCTGATATAACGTATTTGCAAATGGCCGGCTTTTGTACCCATCGCACACACGAAGAAGACGTACGTCTCCACATCATCACCACTACGCCGAAAACGGCTGGAAAGTTGTGCGTGCACATTCGCTTCATTTACGAGACACGGGAAACTCTCAAGCAATGCCGCAGAGAATGAGTTCAATGTTTGAAATAATTCCTTCTGGCCATCGAGTCAGATTCGGGCTGACCCCTTCAATTTAGTCGCGATTGCAAAAAGTATTAATTTATCATTCCACGCATAAACTTCCCGAAGTGAATTGACTTTGTCGATGAACTGAGATGCTGTTAAGCCCGCGAGCTGATCAGCTGGATCAAAATTTGGTAGAATATCCATAACGTCCCGTGGATTACAAAACATTTTCGTGTTTTCGTCACTAACCGGTGGACGCTCTAGATCATTTTGCCGATACTCCTCACATTTATTTTCCAGCTCAACAACTTTTGCTTGCAAGCGATTAATTTGAGCCTCTAATCTTGCGACATATGATGATTCATTTCGTCCGTCCGCCGAATCTGGTACCGCACATTAGTCCAACACAGCACTGCTTGCATTACGACTATTCTCTCTATACCAATCTGTGAGGAGTCTCTCTCTAAGTCCATCTAACCTACCCCCTACAGTTAATTTTCTTGCTTTAAGATGTTCTTTTAATTGCTTTGTAGTCATTGTCCTGATAGTTTGTTGTTACTGATTTGTTTTTCTTTAAACACTAATATTCGTTTCGTTTCGTTACTTTATTTTTTTGTTGATCCTACTTCTGAATTTGTTAACTTAGCAACTGCGATTGATCGTACGGCACACGTCTATTTCCCTCAAGAACTAAACTGCAACTGCTCTTCTGTCTCGTGTGTATTGCTTTCATTTCCGTTGGTAAACTCGATAATATCAATAGTGAGCGGTGGTGATTGATGCCATATATGTGTGTTGGTAAAAGCCACACCAACGCCGGCGGTGGATTTCGTGTTGTTACAATATCTTCATTTCATTGAACTCTATAACTCTCTCTATCAGCGCTACCTGAATAGTGCGCAAACCAATCTCATAAATGACCCCAAGTCCTTTTTTCAATTTGTCAATTGCAAAAGTAAGATTGATGGTTATCCTTCCTCTCTCGCTTTTGAAACCAAATCTTCAAGTGATCCTCCTACCATCGCCAACTTTTTTGCCACATTTTTCAAACAATCATTTGCCAACAACTCCTTCGTACCAGATCTCTCTTACTTCAATGATCTACCAAATTTCTCCATTGGTCCCTTTCTCACTCAAAATTTCGGTCCTGCAGTTATTGAAGAAAAGTTATAAAATCTTAAAGATGAATTTGTACCTGGCCCTTCCAACCTGTCTCTACCCCTTTCCTACCTTTTTCGTCTATCCCTTACACAGGGAGAATTTCCCCAGATTTGGAAGGCCTCTTTTATAATCCCGATTCACAAAAAGGGATCTAAGGATGAAGTTACCAATTATCGTCCCATTGCTAAACTCTCTCATATACCCAAACTCTTTGAAAGCATTTAATACGAGCATTCTATACAAGCTTGCATTGTATGCAAGCCTTTTATTTCACCCCGACAACATGGTTTTGTAAAAAGGAGGTCAACTACCACAAACCTAGTTGAATTCGTGTATTTTGCTCTCTCAGCCTTAGAAAATGGCAAAGAAATCGATGTTATCGCAATTGATTTCACTAAAGCGTTTGATAAGATATCTCATCAACTGATCCTCTTCAAATTGTCTGCTCTCGGTTTTGAGGCTCTCTTATTAAAATGGATTTCTTCATACCTGGTAAACCGATATTATAGTGTTCGGTTTAGATCCGCCCTTTCTGTTCCATTCCTGGCCTCATCTGGAGTTCCACAAGGCAGTCATCTTGGCCCTCTTCTCTTCATTCTTACTATTAACGATGTTGAGAAAGTCATTAAACACTACTCCCTCTCCCTTTACGCTGACGACATAAAATTTCATAAAACTATTTCCGCTCTCCATGACTCTGCTCTTCTTCAACAAGACCTTGATCGGTTTTCAATCTGGTGCCTCAAAAACTGCCTAGAACTTAATATAGTCAAATGTCAATCTATAACCTTCTCTCGTAAATGCAACCCGTCTCGTCCTCGACTTTATTTTCTCCATGGTCAACCAATTCCCCTGGTTCAGTCTTTCCAAGACCTTGGCATATTATTCGACAGTGGGCTTAATTTCCGTTCGCATATCGATAAAATGATCCTCAAAGCTAACTCATCGCTTGGCTTTATTAAATGATGGTCCAAGGAATTTTCCAACCCGTATGTAACCAGATCTCTCTATGTTACCTTTGTTAGCCCCCTGCTTGAGTATGCCAGTCAAGCTTGGTCCCACTTTCACCGGGTTCATGTTTCCCAAATCGAGGGTATTCAACATCGATTCCTCCTTTAATCTTACCTCCCTATCAGGACCGCCTCAAACTTCTAAATATGAATTCGTTAGAAGAACGTAGGAATACTGCTGACATTCTTTTCATTCATCGACTTCTCTCAGGTTCCATTGACTGTGCATCCATTTTGAACTCCATTTCCTTCAATACCAACCCCCGCAATCTATGTTGTCCACGACTACCGGTCCACCGCACCTCTTATGGCTCCAACGAACCAATCTCCCGAATGCTCCGGGATTCAAACCTCTCCCTTTTTGATTTCCACCGGAGCACTCCTCGTCCCAAACAAGATCTCCTCCATCACTTCCTTGGTCCCTAGCTCTTAAGTCGTTCTGTTAGTTTTTAGTCCTAGTTTTTAAGTTAGATTAAGCTTGTATTAAGTCAATAAATGGGGGCCTCAGTCCCCACCAAATTAAATTAAATTAATACTCGTATCTCCGTTTCAAACACGCCTCTATTTACGGTCCAACTTTTGCTCTCAAGATGCTTCATACATATCCATACGAGTATCCTTCTAGCTAAAACAAATTTCTCTACTGGGGTATTTTATTTAAAGTTCATTCTAATCGTACGCAAATGGTTTCTAAATATTGGAAAAAAAATAAACCAAACAAGATACAAATGGATTTCCAATATCGCATCATGGCACTTTATTTTACTTGGATCACTCATCGGTCTCCATTCAACTCATGGTTAACCCATAGTTCTCGTGCATTTGTCGGTGTGATTTCAACAATATTATTTGAATGGAATTCAATTCAATGATTTGATAGCATTCGAAACCCACAGTGCCTATCGATATGGCCTTTATTGTATTTTCGATTTCTGCAGTGAGCAAACAAATACGAGTTCTAGTGCTCTATGCTTACCTACTCGTACTTGTATTTATAAATCATTTGAGCTGGAAAGCCAGGGAAATAGAATGTATCTATAGGTATACGGTTGGTCTTTGGTCTTAATTGCAAACACTCCATGTGTGTCTGTTTGTAGGTAGTTTAACAGAAAATCGAATAGAACTATGAGTTCGAAGCAATTACCCTTCCACAGATACAAATGCTCGAACACATTTTGAGCCAGGATTTTATGAGACAATAGGCAACTTTGCCTAATCAGGGAGGAGATTTTTGCCATGTTTACACGCTGAAACAAACAACTTTGACGGTAGTCAATGACAGGATATTCAGTCGATGTTTTGAGTGCCCCAAGGGACATTCTACATCCTTGATGATTCCGCTTGAATACAAGTTCTAGTCGAAGGTAAGTAACAATAAATGTCCTTTCAGTCAGTGCTAATGGTATTCGGGTCGATATCATCAAGGGGATATTACTTCATAGCTCTTTATGTTCAACTTTTAGGTCAGATGCAGATACGAATACTCGTATAAATAGGAACTCAATGTGTCAGCCTTCATTGACTATGTTGGTTATGCAACGCATGAAAAGAAATAATGCATCAGGTGTGAAATGTAACGAATGGGTGGGAGTATCTTTTGAAACATTTTGCCGTATTGATAATTTAACGATTTGCTATGGTTTGAATAGAAACCGGTGTTGCAACACATAGGGATGGGTAAACTGGTAGCGAGTCTAGTGGGGATTTGAGAAAGTAAACTGAAATCCCTGAAAAGTTATCGAGGCCCTTAGAAGAAATGTTTGTTTTATGTTCCTTTGATGAGTACCCGGATTGGAATATAGGTGATGCTACTGAGCCAAAATGAGTATACCATCATTTAGTATAACCTCTTTTAGCTCGCCTGTCAAAATTTGGTGACAATCCGAGGCTTAATTTTGTTTTGACACCCATTTCAACATATCGTGTTAGAGCAACATCGCTCCATGATCCGATTCTTGTTTTTGAGTGGCAAAATCTGCGAGGAAATCAAGTCCCTTCTCGATGGTGTATATGGGGCCCTTCCGTATAACATTGGTTCGCAGAGTTTCACCGTGGCCGCACGTTGGTTTTTGATGAACCGCGCCCAGGTGGCCCAAAAACGGCTACCACAGAGAAAATCGTGGACAAAATCCATGATCTCGTCTTGGCGGACCGCCGAGTGAAAATTCGCGAGTTGGCTGAGATGCCAGGCATCTCCACTGAACGCGTTAGCCATATCCTGCACGGGATTTTGGGAATGAGAAAGCTGTGCTGCGTTTGCTCACACCGGAGAGCAAGCGCAATCGTGGGACCACTTCAAAGATGTGCTTGGCCCTGTTTAATTGGAATCCGGAGTAGTTTCTGCCACATTTCGTGGCCGTCGATGAGACATGGATTCATTAGCCACATACCAGAGACCAAAGAACAATCAAAACAATGGGTTTTATCCGGTGAACGTGCTCCAAAGAAGGCGAAGACCGTGGCTTCGGCCGGAAAGGTGATGGCCACCGTTTTTTGGGACGCGCAAGGCGTGATCCACGTTGACTATTTGGAGAAGGGAAAAACAATCACAGGAGCATACTACGTCGATTTATTGGGCCGATTCAATGCCAATTTGAACAAAAAACGACCACATTTCGCGAAGAAAAAAGTGTTCTTCCACCACGATAACGCACCGGCTCACGCCTCTGCAGTCGTCACAGCCAAAATGATCGAATTGAACTAGGAATTGCTCCCTTGCGTCAAAACTATTATATACTTTAGGGTGAAGCCACAAGTTGGCTTTAAGCGCCAAATATACTCCAGCCGTTGAAAGATACTCTCAACTACCTTTCGTCAATAAATGGCACAGTTTAGAGATCGGATGCTTTACTTCTCCCATAGCGGTAAGAACAGTTGCAACTCGAGTTAGACCATCTCGTTCGGGATACGTCCTTGTGATTTTTCTTGTGAGCCATCGGCACGGCGGTTGATTGTACTCCATGAGGACGACGACGTGGTTGGGCTGAATTTCCTTGTACTTCCTCAACCATTTAGGGCGCTTTTGAAGTTGAATTAGGTAGTCCTGAGACCATTTACCCCAGAAGTCCTGATGAAGACGCTGAGGATACGCTGGGAACTCTAAAGTCAGACAAGCTTGCCCCAGAACTCTCCTCAAGTGAAATTTAACGGTCTTTACACCGGCCTCCCACAGCCCACCAAAGCGCGGACCATGTGGAGGTATGAAGCTCCAGGCGATTCCGCGTGCAGTCAGCTCACAAGAGACATCTTCTTGAAATTTATTCAATTTACGAAGATTAGCCCACGAAGATTAGCTGATTAGCTCAACAAAATTTGTACCATTATCGGTAAAGATGGTGTAACACTTGGCGCGGCGGCAACAAAACGACGCAGTACTGCAATAAATGCTGACGAAGAAAGCTCCGAGACCAACTCGAGATGCATGGCTTTAATAGCCGTTCATAGAAATACAGCGACATAGACCTTGTACTGCTTGGCTCCTCGTCTCTTCCATGAACGCGCCAGAAATAGTCCCGCGTAGTCGACACCAGTGTTGCCGAAAGCAATTCCAATTCCCAACCGTTGCTTTAGGAGGCTCGTCATTTGCTGCTGGTAAGGTGCAACGCGTTGTCGAATACAAGTCGACCTCCTACGCAAACCACGTCTGCTCCATCGATAAAGCGGTTCATACGCGTGTATTTACTCTTACTTGAGACCGCTTTGCCAGAAGATAACCACTTGATCTCGCCCTCAAAATAGTGGCTTTGCATGAGCCTGACTAGTGCTATTTTGGTGTCGTGTATATCAAGAGTCGACGGGTTGCATTATGATTTCTTTGCCTTTTACTGAGCAATAACGCGATAAAGTCTATAAAGATTCGAGAATCTCGAACAGATGTCAGCTTCAATAGCGCGTATAGGATTAGTTAAACAGACTACCGATCCACGCTAGTTAGGGGATAGGTAGCAGCCAGGAAACTCGCAAAATCTAATTGGCTCATTTCTCAAAAAAGACGGACGGTTCCACCAGAGCTCAAAACCTTGTAAATGTCGTAGTATCAGACCACGAGTTGCATATTCATCTGTAAGACTTTTGTAGGCCGTTTGGAATTCACTATCGAAGAACGGGAGTTTCGGGAGTTGGAGTATTTGTCTGCTTTGTCATACGCGCGGTACATTTAGAGTACGTTTAGGTAAATTTAGGTGGAAGACCAAATAACAGCGTCATTTATGGCAGACCTGAAACGGTTCGTCGGTGGCCGCGGATACAGCGACAACGGATTGGAATTTGTGGGCACGAAAACTATTTCACGCCTAATTCTTGGACAGAGTTTATTTTTCCATTCCGTAGAGATGACATTCGCTTCGGCAATCTCCTTCCGCAAAGGAAATGTTCAACTCCCTTCAGTTTCTAGTTTTCCACCCCATACTCCTTGTTTTTAGAGATTCTAGTCCGGCTAGTTCAGCAGCGACGCAGTACACTTTACCCACGAAGAACCCAATAGAGTGTGATCTTGTGCTCCTTAGACGCGTGGCAGTCTCTAAACATGGTGGTGTTCGAACTTAAAGATCTGAGCTGCTCTCAACTGTCTAAGTTGACTGCTATTTTCGACATGGATTGTGGATTTAGGCTGAGGCAGAAAGCGGTTTAATGGATAGCTGAGACTTCGGCTTAGAAGACGACTTGAGCTGTTTTGATTCAATTGTAACAGATGAGAATTGACTTACTGAGAAAGGCTTCACGCTGTCTCTAAGCATGTTTTTCTGGAAAGGGTTGATTGTAGTCAACGTTGAAGTCAGTGTCAGTTAACCGAAGGCCGACTAATCGAGTGTGGTCAGGATGCAGCTTAGGTAGACTGACATGTCCTACATTTAGCTCTTCCATTACATGTATTGAAAAATTCTATGAAGCAAAGTTTGGATTGCTTGTTCGATAAGCCATCTGACACCTTTCAGTTGGATATCAAATTAAAGAGTGTGTATTAGACCAGAGCACCCTCAAGAACTTCCTCTCGTTTATTAGAAATAAAAGTAGGCCTACTACAATACCCATGTCAAGATAAGTCCCTACTAGGTACTGAAAGATTGGCTTACCTCTGGGGTAAGTGTCTGTACCGCTCATGGGTCGTGGTGTGCGTTTGCATCACAGGCCTTAACGATTTCCTCCTGAGTGCATTCGACCTCATCAGCCAGCTTTAGGAAGTGGTCGGGTGGTGCAGGTTCATGGTCATGGTATGGCAGGTACTTAGATGTGAATCTTGTCACTTTAATGACATTGGAGGTAAGAGGTGTTATTGTGAAGTCGTCTGTTCTGCATTGAGCGCAGAAAGAGAGATTGCGATTTGATCTGGGAAGAATTTTATTTTCTTGTCAGGCAGAAGAAGTTGTGGTTTGGTGTCCTTACTCTGACTTATGGAAGCTAATCTGTACCACCTTCAGTTCTATGGCAAGGTAGTAGAAATACCTCAATATTCTAGATCTTTTGAGGATGACTCGTGAAGCGTTCTTGATTGGTGTGCTGTATTGGGAAGGAGTTAAGTGTCAGGGTGTGGCCTGAAAGAGTGTGTCCGACGGGATATTCCCTTTTTTTGATCATCCATAACACTACACTTTGGACGGACCTAGTCATGACCATCTTCTGCTTGCCGAGTGTCTTACCGTAATTTACGGCGTAGAAGTCTGGAACACGTAGCTACCCATTAACAGAGAGGCAATGGTTTTGATATCCTAAGATCTCCAGCATCATCTCTAGGCCAGAGGCAATGGTTGAGGCATTGAACTTAGACAAAGTTTATAAGGAATTTTTGCCGCACCTCAGCAAGCTCCGATGGCCACTATTTTCCCCAAACACATTTTCCTTCAAAACCGGACCTGTTGAGAACCACAAGTACGAGATTCCATTTACCCTCTCAGAAAACATTTTTTTGAGACGTGGAACGACTTTCCGATGGATTTCCGCCCTTCTTGGACGCAGCCAACTACGGCCATTGACGTGCCCTTGCCCGTGTTCCTGGCGACGGGGGCTCTTTATCATCGCAAACAACGTTTTGTCTGTCGTATAGGCGTGAGCACCTGAAACCATTTGACAGCGATTTGGTCCGCATTTGTCCAAATATTCGCTCTACAGCAGACACTATTAGAGATAACACAAGAAGTCCAAATCGATACTCAGAGACGGGTTACAAAGATGACTACTTTTTGTATTTCTGCCAGGCTGTTCAGAAGGACAACGGAGAACGTCCTAAAGGTCGAAGGCGATCTTCACAAGAGGTTTGATGTCAAAAAGCGCTTGGATAAGCCGATGCGATGTCATTAAATTCATTTTTTAAACATTGTACTTGAGATGATTATGCGAAACTGGCAAGCTAACAATGGAGTTATCCACTTGCATATGGTGATGACATTGATATTACTGGTAGAATGCAGTCAATCGGGTTAAGAAGGCAACTGGATTGTGAAATCAAAAAATGCTAATGAGACTTTAAATATAACCATCTACTCTATGACGGAGAAGTATGGATGTTAGAGGAGATCTTTTTTTTTCTGACTGAATAGAGAACTCGAACAAAGAACTATTCCATTGCACTCCTTGTATGGTTATTTCACTGAAATTTCTCAGTCCTTCTAAGAAAGATGTGTAAGCGTTTCGGTACCAGCATCAACTACATCAACGTCGAGTATCTGCAGTTTGATGCGAGCGTGGACTGGGCGTTCACAGCAAGCGTCACAGAATGTTGTATCACTTATGGCCAGCACACTTAAGTGCTTTGCAAAAGTATAGTGTCCTGTCGCGATCGTATTAGGAACCTCTTGGATTTCCTACTGCAGAACAGCGGAAAGGCCGCTAACCCCTTAGAGATGTCGGGAAACATTCGTTTAGTCTGCCAACAACTTGAAGAATCATGCTACTTACAGTTATGCTCATATGAGACTCAACTGTTATTGGGAGCCCTGATCGAGAACCCAGGCAGACCTAACGTAGGTTCGGGTCCTGGAAGCCTCTACTCTGAGTTTGCATAGCCCGTTCATCGGCGATTTCATTTTCCGTGATCCCATTGTGACCTAGGACCTAGACAAGTGTCAGTGAATTCAGCCTCCCAACTGCGTTCAGTGAAGATTTGCATTTTCGAACTAGCTTGGAAGTCGTGAGAGGGTGCAGCAAGGCTTTAAGCGCAAATGCTTCGCCCTCTCCACCGGTTCTTCACAATATAGTTCGTTGCCATCAGGAAGAGACAGACGCAAGTATTCTGTAGAAAGGCACCACATCCTAAATAAGGTTTTGGGGCATCCGTGATTACTCTCAACTCCTAGGCACAGTGAAAGTCTATCTCGTATTGTCTCACCAACAGCAGTTATGGTGTCATTACAACAGATGTCATGTCCATAAGACCAGAGCTAAAACACGGTCTGCGTGCAAGGTCATCAGATCTGCAGTGTGTTTCGTACCAAAGACCATTTTTCTTTAAATGGAAGACGCCTGTCCATGATATGAATACGAGTATCAAAGGTAGGGAGATCAACCAGTGCGTCTGGAGTGGAGCTAGGCATGCTATAGGAAGCCCCGTGCAGGCGAGGCAGACCGTTCTTCAGAGTCTGCTAAAAGCTGCACTAACGTATTTTCGTGAAAGCTTGTTCCACCAGAAAACCGACGCATAAGATACAATTGGGCTTCTCGTAGCCGTGAAGATTCAAAGGATTCTCCTCTGTGAAGAGACCCATGCCCCTGCGAAAAGCTGCTTTACACTGCCAAAAGACCGACAGCGCGTGGGGGCTTTCGACGTAGCATATCTAGCGTAAGAAGTTTATTGTACTGGAGAATTATACGGTAATGACATAAAGCACTAGCTGACTATAGCCCATTTCTATTGCACCAATCGCCGATTACGTCAAGGGCTGGCTGCGATTTAGGGTATATAGTCGCTAGACATGATCCAATAGACAGTAAAGCCACATCATCTGTGAGTTAACCAACATGCACCATAGCAGTGGAGAAAAGATGCCTCATTGCGGGTAAACCTTTATTTACCCCCGGCATCACATATTTGCCGCAGTAAGCATTTACAATCAGGGTCTTATTCTTGCTTTTATCCCCAACAGTAGAGATTTCTCAAGTTGAACATGCGGTTAAAAGTTGGATTGACGAAAGCATCCTCACTAACGATGAAATGCGTGGAGCGCACCTTCAATTTTGCCCACCAAATTTTGAAGGGCACTCTCATAGGATCTTCTTTTTTTTTCTGTCGGAACAGAGCACTCAGGCAAAGAATTAGGCCATTGTGGCTTTTTTTAGATTCCTTTTAATGAAATCTTTCAGTCTTACGAAAAAAGATGAGTAAGCCTACAGTACCAGCACCCACCACGTCAGTGCCGAGTACCTGCAGCCTGATGTGAGCGTAATCCAGACATTCACAGAGTTAGTGCTCCGCTGTGTCGTCATCACTTTCACAGCAAGCATCGCAGGATGTTGTGTCACTTATGCCCAGCACATTTAAGTGCTTTGCAAAAGTGTAATGCCCAGTCACAAAGCCAGTAAACAACCTGCAGTTTTTCCTGCTGAGGGACAGCAGAACGCCGGGAAGAATTCGTTTGGTTCGCCTTGCATCCCGGGGAGTTATGCAGTTGTGCACCTTGTCTGGTAAGTTCATCGGCGACCTCGATTCCCGCGATCCCATTGTGGCTTGGTACCCAGACAAGGGTCACTGAATTTAGCATTCCGACTGCATTCAGTGATCTCTTTCGTTCTAGAACTAGCTCGGAAGTCGTAAGAGGGTTCAGCAAGGCACTAACGCAGCTTGGCTGTCGTTGCAGATGCAAATGCTTCGCTCTCCACCGGTTGACTGCAATAGAGTTCGCTGCCATCAGGATAGCGTAAATCTCCGCTTGGAAGACAGATGCGAGCGTGAAGTGAAATCTAATGCTGTCGTCCTTCAGAAAGACATCAGCGCCACATTCTATATTGATTTTGGAGCCGTCCATGAAGACCTGACTGCATTCATTTCCTGGCTCAGATTCTGGCCTAAACCAGTCCTGGACACAAGAGGAGTTCTAGTGGGGTTTCTGCATCGGATGACATGTCCATAAGACCAGAGCCATAAGACAGCCGACGGGCAAGGTCATCAACGCTCCAGTGCGTATTGTACCAAAGACGACTTCTTTTTAGACGGAAGATGGCCTTGAGAGTGCAGCCCATGATATGAATATCAAAAGGCGGGAGATTCATCAATGCGCCTACAGCGGAGCCAGGAGTCTACAATGGATCCCCCATTCATCCGAGACAAACCGTTCTTTAGAGTCTGGTAAAAGCAGCTTTCAGGTAATTTCGCGAGAACTTATTATACCAGATAACCGACACATGGGATATAATCGGCCTTATCATAGCCCTGTAGATCCAAAGTACCCTTATCGGTGACAGGCCCCATGTCTTGCCGATAGCTCTTCTGCACTGCCAGAAGGCCGACTGCGCCTTAGATGCTTTCGACGTAGCATGTTTAGTTCAGAGAAGTTTGTTATCCAGGATGACACCCAAATATTTAGCTTCTTTGGAGAGTTGGATGGTGATGCCTTTAAGCAATAGATTAGTCAGACTAGGCAGCTTCCTCCTTCTCGTAAAGAGAACAACCTCAGTTTTGAGAGGATTGACTGAAAGTTCATTACTAGTGCACTAGTCGTCTATCACGTCTAGGGTTGACTGCGCTTTAGACCACACAGTCGTTAGACACGATCTAACAGACATGATCCGCGTATGCTTGCGCATAGACGTTAGAACTATTGAGCGCGTTGAGCAGTAAATCGACTAACGTGCACAATAGCAGTGGAGACAGAATGCCGCCTTGCGGGCAACCCCTGTTTACCCCCACCACCACATATTGGCCACAGCCAGCATCCGTAATTAATTTCCCATTCACCAGATTGATTTAATCCACAAAACTAGTGATTCGTCTACGCCGTGTTGTCTCGCCGGGTTACACATGCTGTCAAAAGTTGCGTGGTCGAAACCACCCTCAACGTCAATGAAAATGTCCAAGGCGTATCCCTTCTTTTCGAGTTCGCCTTCAATTCTGCCTACCAGATTCTGAAGCTCACTCTCGCAAGGATATAGAGCATGCAATCGCAAGGCGGTTTTGCGCACATAGATCTCGGTCATTCTCTCGATGCTTTTCAGCATGAAGGAAGTTAGGCTTATAGGTCTGAAATTCTTGACGAGCGAGTAGTCTTCCTTTACGATTTTCGGTATAGACGCATCCCACACTGTTCGCCAGTGCCAGGGTAGCAGTAAAAATTCTCTTTAGAGTTACCAGCAGCTGGTCTATACCTTTTTGTAACAAAACTGGGTAAATAACATCGGTGCCAGGCGACACCATCACAGGAAGCAACCGCATGATCGACAACCCGATAGGGAACGCATCACCACAGCGATGACAGATACCAGCTACGGCGGCGTTTTGTACTACACAGTTCACTTGCAGCTGGGTTATAAGGTGGGTCTGATAAAATTGTCTAGGAAGTAAGTCTCAAGCACGAGACTGCTTGTGCTATTCGATTTTCTGGGTGATTCCAGACTCGGTAATTTCCACTTTTTGAAGACTTTGACTAGCCTACTGGTGTAGTGTTTCGATATTTTTGCAAAAGTTTTCGTAAGATGCACTCTTCGAAATCCGAATTAGCTTCGCACATTCTTTTTTGGCTCGATGGTAACAGTCTTCCTCTAAATTGGTCTTAAGTGAATTGTTTCGAAGTTTTCTAGTTCCTTTAAGTATTCGCTGCAGATCTGCATACCACCAAGGAACCGGCGATCTGTGCGATTGTTTCTCAGCTGGACATGACAGTTCAAAGTACTTGGGGAGGGCAATGGCCTAGTTCTAAACAGCTTCGTCTAGCTTTTGTTTTGTTCTGAGTTTAATGGGAGCATAAACAGACTTGATGATCTCTTAAAGCATGTCAGTTGATTTTCTGCAGATTCCTCTTCTTCAACAAGGTCAAGGCTTCGTATCCGATTCTAAATTTGATGTACCTTCTGCTAGATATGAAGAAGCCCGGTAGTACTATTCAGTTGGCAGTATGTAGGATATCATACGTAGTTTGAAAGGCAGGAGGCTTCGATTGATTTGTGGTGTCGATTGCGGAAATGACGAGATACGAGTATAGAGAGAAATCGACCTGGTCAGAGAAATGGAGATACTCGCAAGTCTCCTAAGATAGCTACGATGCATATAATAAACGGATACTAACGCCGTGACTAGAAGAGTCTTGGATTCCAACCGGACGGGGTAATGCAGTTGAGGAAGGCTTTGACTTAGATGGCGCGACCCCAACTAACTTTGAGGCGTAACAGAAGATGGCACAAGTAGAGTTATACAGAATTGTATACTCCTCCTTTTTCCCATGCCTTCTGGACTATGGCGGAGTGCCGAGTGTCACGGAACAATTTGGTTGTCTAAAACATTTCCAACATTTCTTAAAGCTATTTAATGGCGTCTATACATAGATACAATTTAAACGATTCGAAATTTGTAATGTTATTAATTTCCTTAAATCTCCTTTCTTCTGCGCAAAAGAACCAAGTACTGGTGTGCGAGTACTCGTACACATAAAATAATTAAGTAAGCCACGAGAACAGTTTTGTTTTGGTTCGTTTTGTGAATAAAAATCTGCTATTACCCTCGATTAAGTCATTAATAATTCCCTCCTGCACTTTGAATAATGAATTGCTTCTTAGGCAAGAAGCACAACACAATCAGGACAATTAATTCACCAAAAGCACATAGAGAGCCCACTCGGCGGGGAGTCTAAGGAGCCAAAAGCCTAAATTACTTAATAATCTTCGGCTTTGGATTGCTAATCGTTGGAAAGACATCCTCCTAGCTGAGTGCGAGTACTCGTGTATGCGTCTTTCACTAGGAAATTCACATATCCAGCCACTTATCTTGTTTGGTAGGACATTAATACCATGGTTTCTGGAATTACAATGCCAGTAGATACGAGCATTCTGCCTCTCTCTATCCATCTTGGTTTCATTTTGCCTCACACTGTGCACTCGAATGTTCCTTCACTCGCATTAATTTACCAAATTAATACGCTTTGCCTTTGTTTTCCTTTGTCCTGGCGATAGATTTTGGATTCGGCTTCGGCTTCGGCTTCGTCTTCGGTTTCGGTTTGGGTTTTTTGTTTTCTGCCTCTTTTTGCTTCCTACAACTCAAGTGTGTCAACTTCAGTTCTCGATTCCATTAATCTCCAGAAATAATCCGCTGATAATGGAAACGACAATGGCACCACTCATCCCCCACACACAACTTAATATGGGTGGTAGGCGGTGGAAGGATGCCGATGTACATATGGTATACTCGTATCCTTGACGAAAATGTAGAAAAAAAAAAACAAAAAAAAAACAAAAACAAACTCGTGAAACTTTAATTTGGATTAGTGTTTCGCTTTCGCCGTTTTTCGACAATTGAATTTATGCATTCTATGTTAGCTGGGTCCGTCCTGAAGGAGTCCTTCGTCCATTCAGCACCATACGAGTACAAAAAACATCCCACATTCGTACTTCATCATATATGGTATGCGGTAGGAAACCTCATGCCCAGCATCCTCCTGCTCCTGCTGCTCATTCCGTGTTACTGCCAAGAATAAACCCCCCAAGGATCGACAGCTACAACTACAGACCATCCAGCGAACATGCTCGTGAAACAAATTACTCACCTCTACCTGTCCATTATCAAATTAGTCCGAAATTTATTGCCTTTTTGGTTTCAATTAAGTTGGAATCGAATTTTCGTTTTTGTACGCTCCTTCGGTGCGGTAATGACACAAAGCGTTCAGGGGAGCGCACAAGTGTACATATGTAGCGGTAATACATGGCCACAATGTGAAGGAACAGCAGGTGATGGATTTAGGATGTGTTTACATTGACTGGATGATGTGAGCATACTTGCACGAGTGCCTACCCACCCCCCCTTCTAATGGGTGAGTTCAGTGGAGGATTTGCGAGGGCCTTAGCTTTTGTCTGGATTGCTTGTTGTTATTCAGCGCGGCATTTTCGACAGACATTTGTGGAATTGCTTACTAGGTGTATGCACTTAATTTAGACGAATGACCAGAGGTTCCATATAAGATTGTATGTGAGTGATTTTTTCTGTCATTTTCGGGCATGGTACGGGTATGTCCATCAATCTGAATTCACTACGTTGGTGTGAGATTTACTCGTAAGGTTGGCATTTTGTTTTCCGAGATTAGCGCTTATTATTTCCGACATAATGACATTACGGAAAAGGGGAATTTGATTGACAGACGCAATGCAGTCATTTTGGAAAAGGTCATGGAATGTTATTTCGCAAAGAGAGAGAGAGAGAGATAAAGACGTCAAACTTATTGTGTAAGTGTCAGCTGTCAGAGGTGTCATCATGCATTATTCGTACGACTAACAAAATTGTTTGTATTTTTTGGTGGCGTTTGGAGAAAGAGCATTTGTTGGACTCTTTAAAAGGGTACTGCGCTGTCGGTTGTCAAAGGTATATAGATTGATGTGCTTCAACCATGAGTTGGTCAGTGGAACTGTCGAAGGATGCATACATAAGTAAGTAGGTACTCTGTTTTATTGAGCGGGATAAAAATAGCCAGGAATGAAAATGTAAGGAATGGCTAAGCCTTGGAAGAAAGACGTACGGCGGGTGAATTTGTATAACAAGGTTTCATAATATGAGCTACTTCAAGCCTTCTTGGTCTGAGTCAATAAGATTTTTCAAGAAATACTTGGGCTGAAAAAGACTTGGTAGCTGACAGAAACTAAATGGGTCATCGGCAGCTTTCATCTCACCGAGTTACGGCCTCTTTTGTCTGAGGGTGGGTTTTCAAAGGGGGCCAAACCTTTTATGAAGACACAATCGGCGACACTTAAACCTCTGCCCATCGACTTCAACTCTCACCTCTACTTGGTGAGATCTGGGAACCTAGTACTTGACTGCAGAATATCCGAATCTTATGGAATGCTGCTGATGAGCGAGGGGTTGGAGAGTTTTCGCTCGGCAAACACGGGTCTACTCAGTTTGACTACTTGGTGCACACTCCCCTTTGGAGCTATTTCGACGCATTTGGCGCGAGCACAAGGGATTTTGTGTACTCTTAAAGTGTTTGCACATAGCGCAGGCGAGGGGAAGTTATGGAGGGAAAAAAGAGAGATACCGATGTACGTTGGTTTTAAATGTTTGCAAGTTATAGTGAGTAGGAAATAAAGAACTCGGCAGGGCATTCCATACGCGATCATGGCTTAGGAACGAATCACTATATTTCAGAGTACGTCCCAAAGGTGATTATACTGATGACCATTCATAGCGAGACGGGTGTTACGGTTAAAAGTTAAGACGTAGAATGCTAATAGCAATTTCGATGGAGTACTGGTGGTGAAAATAGCGATACAACAAGGTGGGACAGGAAACATTACGTTTGTGTTCGAGGGTGTCGAATGACTGTTTAGTATTGTCATGAGTTTTATCGCACGGTTATGGATCCTATCTAGCAAGTGCAAAGAGGTCTTAGGAGCACCTGATCAGATGTGAGCATTGTACCCCAATTTCGGGCGGAAATATATATTGTGGCAGATCAGAAGGGGGAAATATTTCTTACATCGCTTGAGGAAACCTAGATATTTCACAGAGTTTTTGGCGTCATCGAATATGTGGTCATTCCCACGTAATTTGTCATTGACACACATACCGAGAATGGAAAGTTTTTCGGTTTCAACGATGCAAATGCCATTCATGGATAGTGCCTGAGTATTGAAATTTCGCTTTAACGACATCAGACAGCACTGTGTTTTGGAAGCATTAAATCCCACTCTGTTGAAAGTTCCCGTTCTACAGCCGAAGAGCATGGACGTGAGTCCGGGAACGAATATTAAAAGCAGGGAGTACTGTTGTCAGCAAAGGCATATATTGTATTAGAAGTAGCAGACAAAAGACAGACCAAGCACCAAAACGGGCTCATCGCGATCCCTGTGGAATCAATTGAATTTGTTTTCAAATGGCAAAAACCTAAACCATCTCATTAGTGAAACATCCAATTTCCTTGCAAAAGCCGAGACGGACTTTGAAGTTTGTGCCGTCTATTTAGTCTAGGTTTCCGAAAAAGTATTTCGCTAAACATTTTCTTCGACTACGAGATATTGCCCCGCATTCACACAGTATGTGTGTTATATCCGCAACAGCTTACCGATCACCGCAGAATCTGCAAATATCCGTATCTAACAATTTGCGTCTCTTTGCGTGCTCCCGCAGGAGACAGTGTCCTGTCAGGATTCCTATTACTGTCTTCAGCCTACCGCTATTTAATTATATTATCTCCCTAGATCTCTTGCCGTCAATAAGCAACCAAAGACATTAAAATCTCCAAGGACGATTTGCATTTCATATTTAGGGCATTGCTCGTAGGTTTTGCGAAAAGCCGCAGAAGCAGTCTCTGTTAGAGTTATCGGAACGTGTATGTTTTAGCCTTTTTGCGAATCGTTTTCAATTTCACACTGGTTCGTCATATTTTTGTTTATCTTCGGTATACACGCCTATGACGGTGTAGGCCAACATTATGCTACTGGTCGAGCATACACTTACCGCTTAGCCTGGGGATTTACTCATGCTGTTACCGGGGTCCATCGGCAGAGCAAGCACTTCGATATGAACTTGATTTAGGTTTCTGGTTCAATCCAAGTTATAGGACAGTCAGTAGTTTCCCGGTCAATCGTCGCGCAGGTCCGACGTAACGTCTTTTGACGTACCTTATTTCATCGAAATTGCTAAGGGCATTATTCTCATTGAAAACTTAAACTGCAACACTGGTTTCGCTATGAATGCTCATCAGTTTACCCTGAAGCTCACTTTCGATTGAACTTTGAAATATCGTGATTTTAAGCCGCACAACTCGCTGATGGAATGTGCTTCCGAGCTCTATATTTCCTAGTGGTTATAACCTGCAAACATTCAAAACCAACCTTTCTTTCGTCCCTGATTTTCCTTAGCCAGCGGTGTTTGCAAATATGCTGATCGGAGCTGAATACTTTGTTTGGTTGGGTAGTATCTGGGAGATACGACCTTTCGTTGGTACCGAACGCAAGTGTATGTTTGGTAAGTGGTCACGGACAAATGGAGGATGCCAATTTAAATAAATTGGTAGAAAACTTTTGGAAAATAGAAAGAGTGGAGTCAATGAAAAATTTCCTTACCTCTGATGAAGAACGCTGTGAACAACATTTTTTAAAAACAGTAGAGCGAGGGGAGAACGGTAGATTTGTGGTTAAACTACCATTTAAGGATAATCCGGAAGTATTAGGAGAATCGCTCGGCATTGCAAAGAAAAATTCTTTTGATTAGAAAAAACGTTGAATAAAAATTCAGAAGTTAAGACAGGTCACATGGATAAAATTTCTCGACATCAATTGGACCAAATGAAGTATTTTTGCCCACATCAAGGTGTACTTAGGCCAGAATCGTCGTCGACGAATCTTAGAGTAGTGTTTGATTGTAGTTGTCCCACATCATCACATATTTCGCTGAATGAGGTGTTGCGAAAGGGTCCAGTCACTCAAGATTCGTTGTTCTCAATAATTCTACGCTTTCGATTATACAAGTACACCATGACCGCAGATATTGGTAAGATGTATGAGGCAGGCGATAGGAAGTACCAGTGCATAGTTTGGAGGAACAAAGCCACGGATGATCTACAGGGATATCAGTTGAAGACGGTTACGAATGGAACAACGTCTGCGCCCTTCCAAGCAACGCGTTGCTTAAAGATGCTAGCAGATAGCAACAAACTGAAGTTTCTCTTAGGGGCAAAGGTATTGAGGGCTGATTTTTATATGGATGACCTAATAAGTGGAGGAGATTCTGCAGAAGAAATCTTAAACATACCTTATACACAGAAGTCAGTTCCATTCTTCAAGAAGCCGGATTTGAGTTGCGGAAGTGGTGGATAAACGAGAAACTACAAGAGGAATCAAGTGTAACCCCCAGAGCGATCAGCTGCAGTATATGGTTCCAGCAATACAATTTGCGAAGAATATTACCAAATGTGTCATTCCAGCGGAGCTGTCCACTCTTTTCGATCCGTTAGGTTTAATTAAACCCGTAATTGTAAAGGGTTAGATTATCGTACAGAATCTGTGGATGAAAAAGGTCCAAGCTAGAGTCTTTAGCGAGTGGGAATTGTTTCGAAGTCGGCTTAAAGAACTAGAGGGTATTAAGATTCCACGATATGTACTAACTCCACAACCTAGGTCAGTACAAATCCATGGATTCGCGGATGCATCATTGCACGCCTACGGATGTTGTATCTACATACGAACAGTAGATGAATTGGACCAAGTGCACTGTCAATTATTGAGTGCAAAGTCTCGAGTTGCTAAATTTAAAGCCGAAAGCATTCCTAGGTTAGAATTGTGCGCTGCGGAGATGTTGGTGGCGAGTATCGATTATCTAAAATACAAAGTGAGCTGCCGGCAGCAGTTTGGGAACATGTTGGCTCTAAACAGAATCCATCTGACATCATATCCAGAGGAGCATTTGCGATCGAGTTGTTGGAAAGTCGGTGGTTTAGTGGACCACAATTTCTATATCTACCGAAAATAAAATGGCCGGAGAAGGATTGTTCCAAAATCAGTACGAGTATTCCTGGCAAAAGAAAGGGAGAGGCTGTGCTATTTGCTGCTAGAGTATCTTCCGAATTCAGCGAAAACTACCTGAAATATATCGACTTTCAAAAGGTATTACGAGTCTTTGGATGCGTGAGTCGATGGATAGCTAACGGGAAGAAAACTGTAGAGCGATTATCAAATGTATCAGAGAAAGGTAAGGTCAATGTATTTGACACAAGCAGCACCCCCTTACTCTCAGCGAATATACTGAATGACGCTTTGAATAGGATACTTTGACACGTACATCAGAAAGCCTTTAAAGAAGAAATTGAGCAGGTGGAAAATGAGCAGTCGATTAGCCCAAAGAGTTGTGTCAAAAATCTTAACCCCTTCCTATGTAGATACAAATTCTTTAAAACTATTCCGAGTTGGTGGGCGTTTGCAGAATGCGAACATTCCTTACCTTGTGAAATGTCCTATCTTACTCCCAAAATCTAACCTGTGTAGAAACAGGAAAAATCCCCATGCTGGGCCTCAGGCACTAGTTGCAATCATCAGACAGTGCTTCTGGGTTCTTGATGTGCGCAGATTGGTGAAAAAGGTGATAGACAACTGTCTACATTGTTTCAAGTATTGGCCTAAGTTGTCAAGGCAAATAATGGGAAACCTTCCAGTTGATAGAGTGCTTCCGTCCAGACCGTTCCAGATGTAGACTTTTGTGGTCGGTTCCATTTAGCATTGAGATGTCGAGGACAGCGAACTTACAAGGCGTATGTTGCGGTGTTCTCGTGTGTTTTGCAGTCAAGGCAGTGCGTTTGTCCATACAAGGTTACATAGCAGCCCTCAATGGGACGAACTTCGTTGGAGCCCGAAATAAGCTGGCAGAATTCCGACAGGAATTTTTGAAGCAGCAGACCCAAAAGGAGATTGCAACATGGTGTGCAGCGGAGCAGATACATTTTCACCACATCCCGCTTAGAGCACCTAATTTTGGGGTTCTGTGGGAGGCAGCCGTAAAGTCTGCCAAAACTCATCTCTTTCGTACAGTTGGGTACAGTTCGAAGAGTTGTGCAGCTCAACAGTAGTTGATGGGAAAAATCATCAATGTTAGTTTTCACAGGATGCGAAAATTCGAGTGGTCGACATAAAAACAAAAAAATGGTATCCTCCGGAGAGCTATTCTTCGTCTAGCGCCCTTGCCGATAAAAAGTTAAAGTCTCTGTAGCCGCTGAGACTTCAAGGCGGACAGAATTTTAATTGTTGTTTTATTTCAAACATATTTATAATTGTTATAATTGAAGTATTTTTTCTTGAAGTTTGTATATAAAATTCTTAGAGTAATTATTTTTAAAACAAGCATGTTTATTGTGAATAAAGGAAACATTGTTGAAAATCTAGTATTAAGTCCTTGTGGATTCCGGCGAAAGATTCTCTGGAAGTGAAACAGAGGCACGACTGGTCAGGAGAAAGTACGGCCGAGGATTCGAAGTTGGACTGTGAAACCATCTAGTCGCTTATTGTAACGTTTTTGTTAAGAAATAGTTGTAGTTTTTCTTCTTGATCTAAACCATCGGACAAATCCCAAAAACTATTGCGATTAAACAATCTTTGACCGGTAATTTTAGCAAAAATCAATCAAATTCAATTGGCAACACTAATAATAAATCACATGATATATTTAATATTATTCCTAGCCTACTTTCAGGCTAAATGATATGTGAATCTTGTGAACTCTTGGCATGGCAATCCAATAACCACGGAAACCTTCGCATTCAAGTCTTCTTTTGCTCCATAAGTACATTCTTCGTCACTAGCCCATTTAACCCACTTGTCTTGTCGCTCTGACAAGTGTGAGTTAAACCTCACAATGACCCACTTCCACGGTGCCTACATAAGGCAAACTCACATGCCTCCATGCCTTCATGCTCATGTGGATCAAAGTCTCCTCCAAGCACGTACACAGTTATGCAAAATACTAAACGGCGACGGCCACCATCTCACGTTTCATGATCTGATAGCCGGACCTGTCCAGCTACGATACACTTGTCTGGGCAGCATTCAATGATACCAACTCTGCTGCTCTTGCCGAATCCACTTGAAAATCCGAAAAATGCAAAAAATCAACTTTAATTAGACGCCGCAGACCATATTCGCGCGTCACGCTTCCGTGCCTGCATCAACGAATGCCCCAATCAACTAACCACAAGTCTAACATCATTATTGAGACATACCTACACATACGCTGGAGGTAATCTAACGTCGACCTAGCGCGGTCTGGTCTGGTCTGAGCTGGTCAGTGCTCTGCAAATGGACATTGACGGAAACAAATTGCAGCCAAAGGTAATTTTACACCGTAGCTCCACTTACCTTGATAATGAAACTAAATCCCCGTTACGAAGTACGAGTACAAGTACGAGTATGAGCTGCATTCCGTGCATAAATTAAATACGTAAGTCCGCGAACGCTAAAGTAGATTGCTCCGTTGCTCGGTCGTCGTCAGATTTCGTTGCCAGGAAAATCTGGTAAATCTCTGCTCCTGGTTCAGCGGCTGATGCATCGTGCATCGGTTTGTATACAGAGGTGTGGCCTTGTGCCTGGTTATGAAACCTGGTTTCGGAGAGGGATAATTCGGTGGAGCTTAAAGCCTGTTTACGAGGTAACTGGTAAACAAGTTCGGGAATCTCCTCTCCTTCAATATATCTGCACTCGCACTTGTATTGAACCGAAACATTGTCGATAAGAGGTATGCGGATGGAGATGGGGGCAAGTGCAATGGAGCACTCATGGTGAACTTTTGTTTGCTTCCTTGTGCGCGTTTGGCAGATACGAATGGTCGTACACAAACGGGTATCTCAGGTGGAAAACGGGTTGAGCGTACAGTCTTCCGGCGAATACATTACGTGAGGATTGACAAATATTTGCGATTTTAAATAATTACATTGCGGTGATTGAGAGCCTGTGAAGGGACAGCGATAGAGATGGACAAATGATGCACGTTACATTGCGGTATGATGGTATTTAGGGCTGAAATTCGCCTTGAAATTTACATCAGATTGGGATTATAGTTTACATGTGTGACGTCCAGGCGTCATGGCTCGTGATTGAGTAGTGGATTTGAGGAAGATGTGGAGCAACTAAATGTCCATTGATGGACACTGGCAATACACATTAAGGGAAGAGGGAGTTGCAAATATTGTGGAATGTTTTTTAGTCGTCGATTCTTGACATTCATTATGCAAGGCAAGCAGGTTGGTCCACCTTCGTTTACTTGCAGACATCAATTAAGGTTTTCAAGAATACCCAATGCCCTCAGACAAAGAATTAGTCCATTGCACTCGTTTTATGTTCGTTTTATTGAAGCTCCTTAGTCTTTTTTAGAAAGATGAATAAGAGATTTCAGAGCAGAATACCTGTTGTTGATGCAAGCGTAGACCGGAAACAAAGAGGGGTAGCGCTCGGTTGTGCCGCCATCACTTTAATAGCAAGCATCGTAGCATGTTGTGTCACAGGACACTTCTGTGCTAAGCCCAAACGTAGTGTCGTCAGTAAGCAGTCTTCCTACTGAGGGGCAGCAGGAAAGTCGTTGTATTTTTAAAGAGCGTTCGTTTGGTCTTCCCTAGGGAATCCAACTATCAACGGAAGTACTAATCGAGGAGGGCACAGACAGTGCTAGCGCAGGTTTGGATTCTGAAAAATTCAACTCAGAGCCTTCCCTGTTTTTAAGAACAGAGCCAAAGGACAGGTAGTCTCATGTATTTTACGTGGACACCTAGCATGTAGGCCTTATTCCACGGAGCGCCTACACTCATATCGTGATTAATACAATGTGTCAATCAACGCCCTTCTGATGGTATTAAAACCACCTCCAGTATCTACTAGAAGTCGTGTATAAGGCACGATCTTCTCCCTTGGTATAGGGTTGAAGCCTATCTAAAACCTCTGCCATTCTTTGGGTCATGGCACCCGGTTGCTGTGCAACTCCACACTGAGCAGACCGATCGGTTCCATAGTCATCAAATGGTTGAGCACAAGCTGTAGTACTACAGCCTATACTGAACCATAAAGTGTCCGAGTTCTAGTTGATCTACTCTCCCTGCGATTTTGGGTATAAACCGACAGCCAGTACGATAGTCTCACAAAGGGGCCAACTTCTAGGTCAGGCTGGAAGCATAGTTCTGGGGGCTCCTGAACTTGCGCAACCTTGCGGTTACTTCCAATGGGGCATATTATTGTCCAAGACTGGTCGCATTTAACCATCCTTACTAAGCATCAGGGTATAGCTGCCTATATCGACGTCTAGAAAAAACTATGTTCGCACAGTCCTGAATCCTTGGTATTTACGTATTCTCAGCTAGAGCGCTGCCAACGTCGCAAGCACCGTCTTTAAAACTTACGCCCATAGCTCGAAGATCCCTGCTATTGTCATACAAGGGACATTCACACAGAATGTGCACCCAGTCTTCAAAAGAAGGTCCACACGAGCAGCCCTCCACCTGGTTAAGATCTTTTATGCAGGAATCCATTAACGGAACCATGTCCAGTAAGAAGAAAGCCCAAGTTAAGATTCAAGCTCAGCTCCGGCCGCTCTCGCGTGAACAAGACATCCTTCAGGAAGCGGTAGTTACCCTGCCGTTACCGCTATCGTCCCATCTAGATTGCCATCCAGATTTGATACATTGGATACGCTCCCGTAAGGACATCCGGTTGACATCAATGTCAGCCAACCAGTCTCTCTCACTTAAGGGGATACCCCTCTTTACCTTGAAGGCTATTCCACGTCGGATCGTATTCAAGTCAGGCGCAGGCACTCCCATAAGAACCTGGAGTGGTTCCGTGGAGACAGTACGGCAAACAGGCAAACAACCAAGCAAGGCCACTCTTTGGCAAGAGAGGATCTTTCTGCGACGACCGCATACAGTCGTGACTACGCCGCACCATACTGACGCCCCATATGTTGCACAGGCACCAAAGAGGCCACCAATCAGACCGCATAATGCGCTTTATCTGCCCCACGACAGCTGTGAGCTTGTCATGGACTCTTACCAAGTGCGGTAAGAAGTTCATGGTTATACCCAGATACTTGATTTGTGTCACATATCTAAGACTACCTCCATACAACTTGATTTGGGAAGGTCGCCCTGTTAGCGACTTTTTTTTTATAATTTACGCGCCTAAGGGGTTATGGTACCCTTACACGCCTACAGTGCTGCTCCAGTCCTCAACATATCGGAGAACCGTGTTTCCTATTTCTTCCAGCACTCATCTTGGATCATGCTTCCAGAATGAGTAACAAGTCGTCCGCGTATGTGCAGCACTTGGATGTTTCACATATCTGCCCCATTAGGGGGTCCATCATTATATTTCAAATAAACGGACCACAAATAGACTCCTGCGGATATCCACGCTCCACTTTCAGTAGCTTTTCCAAATCTCAATTTCTTGAGCTTTTCCAAAGCTCAATTTCCAACTTAGGTTGTCAAAGGCACCTTTAAAGTCTATAAAAATGCCTAACACATAGGTGGCCCTACTTGCTTGGACGCTGTCTTTGACATAAGTCCAAGCGTCCTCAATATGTCTTTTTTGAACCCGAATTGGATAGCCAAAGGACAGTCAGTGCGCACGGACACCAAATCTCCAGTGCATGTTATACCAAAGGCTCCTTCCCTTTAAACAGAAGATGGCTTTGATAGTGCAGTCCATGATATGAATGTTAAAAGAAGGGCGATTAACAGGCGTACAGCAAAGCCACGAGTTCTGGCTAAAGTCTCATACAGCAGAAACACACCGTTCTCTGGAGCCTGGCAAAGGTAGCAGTGAAACCTGACCCATAATATATTATTGCCGAAAAGTCGAAGGCTTCTTGGAGGTCATCGATATGTTTAGTCCAAGCAAGTTCGTTAGAGCAACAATCGCAGGATTGATAGGATTGATTGAATGCCGATTTGTAGCATATCAATCGCCTATTACGTCTAGGGTTGCCTGCGTTGCTATATCATCTGCTTATACGAGTACCTGAGCAAACAGTTGGTCGCTCCAGCACCGGTTTCAGTTGGATCTTGTTCGCGGGGAGAGCCACCATCAGAGTTGATCCTCCATTAGTCTGACCTTTGCAGGTTGTCTTATCCAAACATGGTGTTTGGGTCAGACCACTGCTCGTTTAGTTTTTGTCAATACGTGTGGCCACTTCATTCACTAGAACTGCAGCCTTTGTTGGAGGTTTCATCAGGGCATCATGTGCAGAAAAATCCTCGACAGTGGGTTTCTTCATCTTGGCACAGTACAGGACGGTAGAGGACTGTAGAGTTTTGATTCCGAGAGTGTGGTCGGTTTCAGTGAATCTCACTTCCAATTTTTCTTTGACGATGGAGGAGTGGAATTTTTAGCACTCGTGCCGTTTCCTAGCGCTGTGGGCTTGCTTCATATCGTCTTCTCCTCTTCAGCTGCTATTTAGACGATAATTTTTCAGAGTGTGCCTCTTCTGAAGCCCGTTCGAACTTTTCGTTTTTCCCGGGGCATACAGTCAAAAATAGCACACTAACCAACCGCCTGTCTATTCTGATGAAATGCAACCGTAACAGGCTGAAACTCTCCGGTACTCCCTCCATAGTCCCAGTCCAATTTACCGAATGTGTCGCAGAAAGAGTCACAGGAGTCATCAGAATCGAGAGATCTGGGTGTCAATAGAATGTAGTCCTTTAGGGTCAGCTCCATACTCTTCTCTTAACCATTTATCACATATTTGGCGCTTAATTCGATGTCTCACCCGGATTCTTTCCATTCCATCAGAGATATCGCCTCTTGTGTGTTAGTTTTCGTTTCATAACCTCTACAAAACTGACAATTTGAAGGCGAATGCCTACTGACTAATACAGATAAGCGGATAGCATATGGAACGAGGTTCCAAGACATTTCGGAGCATTTTGGGTGACCTCGCACATGTAGTCATTGCAGCATCTCTTTAGAAGAAGTGAAGAAGGACCAGCGAATTGGCGTATACTAAGATCCTTGCTACTTTGAGAGCTACATCCTGCCACAAGAGTGTGAAAAAGAATTCGCCCCATAGAATTTTCGACGTGCTTAAGCTTAAGTTAAGACATGTGACAATTGGTGGAGAGTTCGTAGATTTCTGTAATGCCAATCGTCTAGTCATTAGGATTACGTCGGTTTAAAATATGTCTCCTGAACATCCGAAACAAAGGCGGAGCCGGTACAGGAGTGGAACACGACAGCCACTTATTTTGACTTAACTACAATATAATACATAGGGACCCCATAATATGCCAACAATTAAGGGTCTGTTTTATGCTGGAAGCGGAAACAATCAACTGCAGTCTGCAAGCAAATATCAACGGACACTGCAACACGGTAAAAGTCCGAAAATCTGCAGAACATGAATATCCGCAGATATCTGGAAATGAGCCAAAGATCGTATTGCAACTTAAGTATGGATCATATGTATTTTTATGTGGCGCAGCAGGCCTGAGTGGACCCGAGCCTCAACCAACAGCTTTCTCTAGTTAGAGGGATCTTGCACTAATCGTCTTCATTTGTGCATGTTAAATTGGTTAAGATCCTTTCCTACCTGAGTGCCGCACCTAAAGTGAAGTCCTTTCCTATCGCCAGACCCATTTTGGCCGCTTCCTCAATACTTAGGTAAGCTTAATTGACGGCTTGCTGTATTCGTCTAATCAAATCAATGTCGTCTGCCAGTGAGTTTTGCCCGATTCTTTCAAGGCCGATGCCACATGACAACGCGTCGCTTGTCTAAAATTTTTCTTAATGCTAGATATGGCTCATCCGAATGCGTGCTGTCATATGCGGACTTCGAAGCCAACAAATAGATCGGGATTTCCGATCTAAAATTCCCTAGTCTTCTCCAAGGTATGCCGCAGTGTGAATGTTTAATCGATGGTCGGCTGTACTGGGCCGAAACCACACTGATATACAAATGCTCATATTTTAGGAAAGATCTTATCCTCTATAGTTGGTGCAGTCAAATGGGTCTCCGTTGTTGTGGAACGGACTAAGGATGCTGAGATTCTATGCTTTGGAGTTTGAATTCGTCCGATAATATCTTACAGATGAGCTGTTAAAGTCATCTAGAACTGCTTTATAGATCCAAATCGGCAGTCTGTTTAAGCCAACAGTTTTATTAAACCTTTGCTTCGATTGTGTTTCCTTTTTCTCTAGGACGCAGTCCACTGTCATCTTCATCCAGGATGAATGATTCGTTTTGCTTTACCGCAGTATTTTGACCATCCTCGCTGTTATATAGTCTGCAGAAGTACGCTTTCCATATTATTAACACCGACTGCGACTTCTATTCTGGCTTTTTAGTCCTGGCATGTACGTTATATTCTCTGGAACAACTTTCTAACGTCATTCCCTCCAATTTCTCGATCGCGCACTTCACGTGTCCTCTCTTTTTCTCTCCCAGAATTCTGTGCTCTTCCTTTATTTTCTGCACGTAGAGCATATGACTAATTCTCTTCTTTCGGTGCATCACAGTTTTAACTGCTGCTTTTTTGCCTTCTTGGACCTTCTTACATTCACCGTCAAATCAGAGGTTTCTTTTTGGCGGCGCTTTGAAACCAATCACACCAGAAGCAGCTATTTGATGGCTCGTTGACAATTGACAAGATTCTCATTGTTCTGCGATTTGTTCAAGGAAACGCGATCGGCGAAGATTCAAGCAATTTCGTGCTATTGCGGCTTTTGTGAGCTTACTTGACACCGTTGCGTCAAGGACCTTGGGTGTAAGAGGTAATGATCCGTGTCGATATTGGCTTCTCGAAATGCTCGAACATTTAATCTGGTTGCCGCTTGTTTGATCAACGGATAGCCAAGCCCCTTTATGGATTTTGTGATGTGAGAACCGCGTGCTGGGTACTAGATTTGCCAGCACAAGTTTGGTCTTATAAGTGGGGTACTAAGTACATTGCCTTTGATCATTCTTATCCTCTGTAGAGGCATACAGGCAGTTCAGGCTGATATTTCCGATATTGATGCGGATGAAGAGTCTCCCGCATCCGCCTTCTCTCTTCGTAGCAGTCGCCGTAATAGAAGTCGTAGTTTTTCGTCCGGTTTTTGGCCGGCCCATCCTATTGCATTTCATGAATTGCAATTATGTCTGCTTTCTGGCAGTCTAGGGCATACGCAAGTGGTTTGGCCGCATGTGGTCTGTTCAGGGTTTTAACATTCCATGCGCAAAGATGAAATTGTTTGTCTTTAAAATGATTGCAGGGGTCAACAGCATTATATCCGTTCATATCCGAGGCTGTTGGTTGTCTCTGAACTCTTGTGTTTTCGTATGGTGGAAGTTAGCCCCATGATCAACCTTTGGGGAGAGGGTCGGGCTAATCAGTCTCGTGATAGCACCCTCACTGGTGTTATGAGAGCTGCCGTTGACCAAATGGCAAGCAGAATTGAGTTGAAGATAACATAAAAGCCCATAGTCCTCGAGATTCTTATGCTCGAGTTCATATCAGATGAGCTGGAGAAAGCTTAAAAGTTTCAGAAATCCCATGCAATATAGGCGTTATTGGCGTCCAATGCCCTCCTGGGATCGACAGTTAATATGAAGGTAAGACCTTAATTACCACCTTGTACATATCTGAGGGACAATTATTCCGTCTCATAGCGTCTGCAGGAGCAGATTCAAATACGATCTGTAAGTGCGCATCGACACAAGGATCTATTCAAAACAATTCACCAAGACGACTAACAATTCATATGAAAGAGGATTAACCCTGCTTTAAGGGACTCCCTAGTCCAATTCAGCAGCTAAGGACAATTGAAAGGGTGAAGGAAGGAACTTAGGCTGGCCCGTAGAAGCAAGATTAAGGGCAGTTAGCTGAGTACCAGGATAGTGTGACAGAATTGTTACTTATACATGTTTTCACGAAAAGTTTATGTGAGGGTGTAAAATTGATGACATTAAGTTGAACAAATGACATCGGTCAAATGACCACCTATTGAGTGGATCCACATTTGCGCTCGTTTTGCGGCATTTGGAATTGGTACTCGCAGAAATTCTGGTTCCAAATTGGTGATTTCTCTTCAATGTTAGCTTTGAAGACTTGCAAGGTTTGTTATTTGTTGTAGTAAGCGTGAGATTTCAAAAAGCCACAAATTGCCGAAACCGGAGATCACACAACCTGGGAATTGGTGATTCAAAATTTTTATCCTTGCTTGAGCGGTGTGAGCAGTTTCTCCGCCTTGGAACCAACAATGCCCGAGACCCAATTCAGCAACTTTCGGTAAAAAAAACTCGTTTCACACTTGTCTGTAGCGCTCAGGAGTTATGGTTGCGGTGGTGCCATGGGCGCCCTTAAAAAAAATAAGCGTCAATCGCTTTTTCACTGCAAATGCCGCACCAAACAGTCACTTTGAAGGGATGCAATGGCTTTTTGTAGATTTTCCGATTTTTGAATACGAAATCATCTACTTCTTGCACCAGGTTTAATAGAGCATGGGAGTAAGGTAACCTGACTTGATGATCAGCAGGCAGCAACTGTTGAACGGTTTGCACTTTATGAGGGAACAGCTGCAGGTCTTTCACCAAAACTCGACGCAACGAAAGTCTGCTGATGCCATATTGTGTGCATCGTTGTCTCGTCGATGTTTGTGGACTCTATCGGCCTTCGCCACAGCAGTGATATTCTCGGTCGAACGAGCAATACGGCGCCCGCCACTTCTCGTGACAGTTTGCATGAGACGTTCAGCCAAACGCTTAATTATTCGCGCAGATGGTGCAGAACGACGAGCAAAGCGACGACGAAATTCCCTCTTAAAACAACAGACCTTGACACTTGATGCCATTTTTGCAAATGACACATTCACATTAAGATATTACTTTTGCCCCATCTTGTCTGTTCTTACTTACTTACATAAATGCCGCTACAGTTCGGAGTGAACCTGGACCTCAACTAACAAATCTCTCCGGGTAGCCCTATCTTTAGCTAACTGCCTCCAGTTACATACGGCAAGTCGGTTGAGGTTCTTTTCGTTTTGTGCGCTCCACCTAAGGTGAGGCATCCCTCTACTGCGCTGTCCCCCCGGATTTGATTCGAGAACTCTGCGAGCCGATGGGCATTGGAACTAAATGTCCTAGTCATTTGATGCGTACGGTTGTACGGCTTATGTATGTACTTCGTCGTTGAATCTCCTCCACCAAAGCCCGTCAACGCAAACGGGACCGATTTTTTTTCTCTCGAAACAACTATCTTCATGCGCTTTCGATAGAATCTATGCTTCAGCACAGTAAAGTAGGACTGGGATGATCAAGGTCTTACATAGAGCCTCCTTAGTTTTTCGGGCTAGGGCCTTGATACTCAATTGCCTTCTTAGCCCAAAGAAACAGCGACTGGCAAGGGTGATTCTTCGTTGTATTTCTGCTGAACTGTTGGCAGAACTTATAGCAGAGGCGGTGTAGACAAAGACAGTTACTACGTCAAAATTATTGCTGTCGACTGTGATGTTTTGTCTTATTCGTCGATGTTGTGTGTCGCTCCTTGTTGCCAGCATACGAGTATACTTGGTTTTGCCCTAATTAAACGCTAGACTCATTTAGACAGCTTTCATTTTAATACTATCGAACGCACCGAGGACAGTCCGCTGAGTTCCCTCAGTTGTGTTAACATCATCGGCGTGCGCACAGACCTTCGAAAAATTGTGCCTCCAGGGATTTTGTGAGTTCCACACAATTCTTTCCAGAATGATGTTAAAGAAGTCACATGACAGTGCGTCACCTTGTCTAAAATATTTTTTGACATCTAAGAGTTCGGTTAAGTCATTACCAACTTTGATGGCGCAACGAGTGTTCTCAATAGTCATTCTGCACAGACGGACGAGCCAAAACTACGTAATTCGCCTTTATAAACGCTGTCTTATACGGCCTTAAAATCAATGAAAAGATGGTGGGTATCGACTTCTTGAGTTTTTTCCAGGATCTGCCAGAGTGTGAAGATTTCATCGATTGTGGCCTTTCCTGGTCTGAAACCACACTGATAGGAACCAATGAGGTAGTTGGCGAAGAGTTTCGGATACCACGGCCGATACACCGGCAGGTCCAGCTGCTTTGTTGGATTTCAGTTTAGATATTGCTATCCCAACATCATGTTGTTCAGGTGGACGGAAGTTTTTGATATCATCGTCAAAGTGGAATGATCTATTCTGTCTGACGGGGGATGTTAGCCTTCTTCGCAGTTATACCGTCTGCAGAAAAAGTTTTTCCGCATTCGCAGCACCTACTATAAGGTTTCCTTCTTCATCTTTACAGGATTCTGTCAACTTGATTTGATATGCTCTTTTTACAATACCAGTTAGTAAAACTTCCGTACATTATTCCAGGAGTACATCCTCTCAATATCTTCGACAGCGCGCTTCACCTGCTCTGTTCGCTTCCTGTGGAGAAGCCGATGTTCTTCCCGTTTTATCTGTTCGTAGGGCTCACGAGCGGTCTCATCCTTCATTACAGCGCCGCTTTGTAAGATTTTTGATTAGCTGCATGTGCTTGCCACTATTCTACATCAAACCAGCGATTTCTTGGTGGTGGTCGGGTGAAACCCAGCATATCAGTTACGGTATCTGTGATGGCACTTTGGCAGAGCTGCCACTGGTCTTCTGTATTTGATGCTGGGGGCATAGGAACTGTTGAGAGATCTCGGGATACGCGTTCGGCGAAGATTCTTGTGGTCTCTAGCAATTGCAACTTTTCGAGTATATCTTCCCACAGCAGTTTTTCTTCAATGTGGTACTTGAAAAATCCCTCTTCCCACCTTGGCTGCAACAAGGTGGTGATCCGAGTCAATGTTGGCTGCCCGGAATATTCGGACGTCCACTATACTGGAGGTATGTCTTACGTCTATCCCAAGATGATTAATTTGATTTAGCTTTCGATGAACCAGACACCGCCATGTCCCCTTGTGTAAATTTAGATAAGGAAACCGTGTGCTAGCTATGGTGATATTCCTTCCCTCCGCAAAGTCATTACGCCAAAGGTAGTTGTCTGACGTGGTGTCGTGTAGACTGTGCTTACCTGGTGTCCTACCAAAGATATACCCATTTCTATAACATTGCCCATATGTCCAGTCGAGGAGCACGTGGAAAAATTGGAGCATATTAGGCTTATGTTAGCAAATTTAGCCTTTCTGGGATTGCCCCGCTTACGTGTCGAAAGCTCAAAACCTCTTGCCTAAGTCTGCTGCATATGGCAAATCCACATCCGAATAAGTGCTCTGTCTTTTCCGTGTAGCAATCAGCATAGTAAAGGGTGCATTGTTTAGAGGTTTTGTTTCTAAACTGGCAACACTGTTTCTACAGATTGTCCAAAGTCCAAAGTTGATTTTTGGTTAGTACATTTTGCCATTTTACGATGAATAGATTCATGCCAGAACAACGCGTTCAAATTGTGCAAACTTATTTTGAAATCCATGGTTCGGTTCGCCAAACTTATCGTGCCCTACGTCCTCGACACAATCACCCATCTGAGCAAGTTATTCGGAACACAAAAATCACTTTCGCACCACGTACTCTCTAGTGGATAATACGCATCCCTAAAGACGGCAAACAGTCCTCACAGAAGAAGTTATTGCCGTTGTGGAGCGCAGTGTTGAGGAGAATCCGAATGAGATGATTCGCCATCGTGCACATCAATTGGAGCTATGCCCAACCAATTTGTGGACGATTTTACGGAAAGATCTTGGCTTAAAAGCTTATAAGATCCCGCTTGTGTAAGAGTTGAAACCGCGTGACCATTATACGCGTCATAGGTTCAGTAAATGGGCCAAAAACATGATTCAGCTTGATCCTCATTTTCAACGCAAAATTTTGTTCTCCGATGAGGCCTATTTTTGGTTAAGTGGATATGTGAACAAGCAAAATGGCCGAATTTGAAGTGGAGAAAACCCAGAAGCCTTTGTCGAGACGCCCTTAGAACCATTAAAACTCACTGTTTGGTGTGCTCTATGGGCTGGTGGAATCATCGGCCCATATTTCTTTAAGGACGATGCTGACCAGAATGCTACTGTCAATGGAGAGTGCTATAGAAATATAATTTCTGACTTCTTCGTTCCTCAGTTGAAAGGCATTGATGTGGTAGCGTTTTGGTTTCAACAAGATGGCGCAACATGCCACACGGCGCGCGAAACCATCAATTTATTGCGGGAAACATTTGCTGAGCGCATAATTTTACGTAATGCACCTGTGAACTGGCCTCCACGATCCTGTGATCTCACCTTTAGATTACTTTCTTTGGGGGTATGCAAAGTCACTAGGCTATTCCGATAAAACAAAGAAATTGGATGATTTGGAAGTCAACATTCGCCGTGTTATTGCTGATATACGGCCTCAGTTGGTCGATAAAGTTGTAGAATATGGTTCTGGCGGCGAATTCAATGGTGGCAATACAACTTTTCCAGACGCGCAGCAGAAACCGGCCGATTCACCTTAGTATTTGAGTGCATGACAGTGTTGGCATTGTTTGTTCATAGCACCGATTACAATTTGTGAATGTGACGAGTAGTCGATGTCCGACTCATATTCAAAGGCAAGGCGAAGAAGTGATGCACGTGTCAAAGCGCGATACACTTGCAAACGCCGTTGTTCACGTTTTCTGAATGTGGCGGTGACTCGTTGTCGGGCCAGTCTTTGTCTCAATGCATTAGCTCGAAGGCGTTCGTTGCGTTGCTCTTGACTTTCATTAGCACGTATGATTGCAGCCTGGTTTCTTAAATTTTCATTGTCCGTTAATTGATCTTCTGCCGATCTATTAAACCGACGGTTCTGGAATTCCGAGTCCGTCGACCAATATTTCCTCCTCGTCCACGAAGACGTGGCATTGTTTTATGTACGTAACTTATAATACACCGTACAAAAAAATTAAAATGTCACAATAACGAAACACACTTAATATATTGTAATACACTCAAATTAAAATGTCGAAAAATAAATATATCTGAATATAATACGCTCAATATTTACGTAAATGCGATACATATAATATCAAAACACAGCGTACAAAAAAATTAAATGCATTGAATGAATGCATACAAAAAAATTCATTCAAGTCGATCCAGCCGTTTAGGAGGAGTTCAATGACATACACACGTACAGTAGAATTATATATATAAAGATAAAGCTAACATCATAGACATTAAGGTATTAGGTTTTAGGTATTTTATTTTATATTGAATTTGTTTCCACCTTGCACTTGTTGGATGGCGGTGATATCTGCGTGAAAGCAGTCAAGAGTCTCAGCTAATTGTTCGGTTGCACGTGTCCTATTAAGAGTCCGAACGTTCCAGGTGCTGATCCGAAGGTCGTTGTCCTTTAAACGTTTGCCAGATTCGTCATCCGAGGCCATTAGTTGCCTTGTCACATCTTTTGAATCTCTTCCGTATAGGGTTGTGAGCCTATGTGTGACGGCGTAGGCCAGTATTAATGCCACTTTAGCCTGTATCTCTAAGGGTTCACTGTTGCAGTTACCGAGAGCTACCACTGCCGCCACTGCTGTCCCAATTCAAGTTATAGGACAGTCGACAGGTCCCCGAATTGTTATTGTATATGAGGGTTAGTATTATACCGAACTATGGATTCTCTCGAAAAGAGACCTAAGCCTAAGCTTAATTATTACTCCTTCACCAGCGTCTGACAGAAAGTCTATAGCCAAAACGTAGTTAAAATCCCAGCACTCACAACAACCTCACACATTAATTCAAAACAATCCAAAAACAGCTCAACAAACTAAGGTTCACGGTACACAGTCTACAACACAGCACAAAACAAAACAATTCCAATGCCATGAATGATTTACGAGTACATACCGCCTTTGTACCTCTCCGAAACCTTACTCACCATGAAACTATACCAACTTCGAACTACCCAAGTTTCTCAAAGAAAAAAATAAATTAAAACAATGCCGCGTTGATTGAAAAATTCTTCTCACGATTCCTCCGACTTGAGAGTGAATTTCCGGAACTACCAAAAAAAAAAATAAAAATAAAAAAGAAAAAAATTTCTGCCGCGCGATACTACAACTTCGATCGGTTGCACAGAGAAACCAGCACCAGGCAAAAGTTATGAAAAGTCTTCACCTCTACCCCCGACCTAGTGCCGACTCCCACCAATAACCATAACCCTCAACGTCAAGAGAATTGCGCTCGTACCCTTATCCAAGTGAAGGCGTTTGCCCTCGCCATTAATTTCCGCTTTTAGGAAGTACAAAATGATTAGCATGACGGATGATAGACAAAGGTACGCCACGCAAATTGTTCCTGGCGTACAGCGTTTTTTTCCTTTACAACTTTTGATAGAAGCTCGCCTAAAAGACCTTCGAATACATCCATATGTACGTACGAGTACTCGTATAATGGCACATCGCCCAACTAACAATATGAAAGAAGAAGATCATATAGAACGACAGAACGACGAACGAGCCAGAAAGATACTCGTACTCCAGGAAGACGCTGCATACCACGCACGTACCTGTAATTAATTCGAACGCGTAAGGAAGGAGTAGAAGCCATGCTATACCCACAGATAGAATGGAGAATGAATAAATTATGCAAACGCACGAACGAATTGATGAGCTGTTGTTTTCGTTTGTGGAACGCACCCTCGACAGAATGCGCAGATTCTCGAACAGCGGAAGGGGGGTTCCGCCAAGGAACGCACCTTCCTCCCTGTTGCTAGTAATTAGCAATTAATATACGAGCATCATTCAGCGGATTCATATGCTGACGCTCTGTTCTGTTCGGTTCTGTTCTGTTGTGCCCTGCTCTGTTCCAGAATTGGAAACTTGCGGGGATGGTGGTTTTTGGGATATTTTTCATGCAAATATGCCTGAGAATATGGTTTCTGTTGTGCCATGGAAGGAATGAGGGACTGGTTAAGTACTCTTGGGGAAGAGTTAATTGGCTGCATATTAGAGGATTTGCAGCAGTCAAAGGTAGATGAGTATTTGAAATGAAGACATCTCTGCTCAGGCATATGCGAGGGTTCCTGATTTGAATTTCAATTTGAGGATATAGGGAAGGGTACTCGTATATTCCTGGTCTCAGATTCGAGATTCTAGGTTCCAGACGAGATTTGGGTGTGAATTAAAACCGGTGCAGTGGTAGAGGTTATTAAAATCCATGTGAAGGTTAAGCACGCACATACACAGCACCCTCATAGATATGTATGAGCTATTGAACCAAATTGATTTAGATTAAGTCGGCAATTTAATTCAATGCCGAACTTACATATTTTGAACAGTTGATTATGGATTATGCAATTATGCTGATGATGTTGGAGAAGGTTTATACATCCCTATGGGTTATTGTGGGGAGGCTCAAGGACATCGGGGGCTGGAATCTAGAACAACCATTTAAAGTAAGGCCGTATCCACTGAAGACTTTCCGAGAAACCAGACGGCGGATAATGAAATGCGTCAAACGACCTGGTATGGCTGGTAAAATGTAAGCGGCCATAAATCGAACCATCGGAATACCAAGCAATGACGTAGCCGACTTACTTACATACTTACCGGGGAGGACCAGGATCTCAACCAACAAGCGTCTCCAGTCAGCTCGATTTTTACTCGTAGATAGTTGCCTCCATGTTAGCACACTAAGTTGGCTGAGGTCCGCTTCCACTTGCGTGCGCCATCTGAGTCGCGGCCTTTCTCTACAGCGCTATCCTTCGGGGGCAGATTCAAAAACTTTTCGGACCGGAGCATTGGTGTCCATCCGCTCTACATTATCAAGCCATCTTAGTCTGTTAAAATTGAGCCTTTACTTTTCTGGCTATCCCCTCCTGCACTCACCGTCTATGGAAACGGGACCGAAAATCAACCGAAGAATGATCTCAAAGCAGCCAAGAACACCCTCATCCCTTTTTGGTAAAGTTCATGTCTCTGTGCTATAGATAAAGACTGGAATTGTCAAAGCCACTTTTGTTTTTCGAGAGAGGGCTTTGTTGGTCAATTGCCTTCAACGCAACATATGGGTCAGCTTCACGTTCGGTTTTGCATTTACATTAAAAACCTGGAGAGGACGAGGAGCTAAGGGATATAAGGGGATATAAGGGATATCTAGGGGTTTTCGGGTGCTTTCCTTTGTTTAACACTGAGGGACTAATTTTGTTAGTGCTAATGTGGTACTCCGTAAGTTGATTAATTTTACATTTGACGACATCAAATCTTTAGCTTACTTACGGCTGCACAAAATGGTCATACAACCCTCCCGAATGGCCTCAATTTGGGTTTAAATGGAAGGCAGCTGTTAATTCAGGCAAAGTCTCACATACGAGGAATTTACAACTTTCCTGGTCCAAGAGAAAGCTATTTTAAACTCCTAACTCTGTCCTCTCTCCGATAATCCAAGGGATCTTGAAGCGATGTGGGACACATTAATAACAGTTCCTGAAGCACCTTCAATCCAAAACTTTTGCGATATCAGCAGCTGCGTCAAATGCTAGAAAGTTTCTGACAGAGATGGTCACACGACCGTCCACATTGGAAGTGTCATCAATCATCAAAAAAATATCAACGTTTTTGAAAATTAATATTCTGCACTCTGTCATCTAATGCCAACCTTCTCATTGTAGAAATTGTAATGGACTTTGTTAAAAACTTTCCAATAAAATATTCTTACCAAAAGAAAACGTGAACGAGGGAGGATCTCTAAAGTAACTCTCTTTGAAAAGTCCCTTAAATTTTCAGGAAATATCTTTACAGTGACTTTATTGACCAAATAGGAAAGCAAGGTACCTTTAGTAGCGCTGTGGACCTACACGATATCACATCCGTAAACTCGTAAAGGGAATTAGGTTGACTGACTTTGTAAGTGGGCGAAACATTGTCGTATCAAGCACACGTTTCACACATCCTGGGATCAACAAGATCACACGGTAGTCCGCTAATCAAAATACGATAAGTCAGATTGATCATATTGCAGTGGTCGGAAGATTCGCATCCAGTATTCAACCCCACACTCCGAGGTACCAACATTGACTTGGACCCCTACCTAGTAATAGCTAAACTACGAATGTGGATGTCAAAGGTAATACAGCGCCCTGAAAATACTGTAAGGAATCTCAACTTCGGGCGGCTACAATAGCAAGAGATAGCAAAAGATAGCCAGATCTGTTGTCTATCGAGTCACCTTCAATCTCTCTCATAATAACACTTCAACAACATCAAGTACATAGGACCAGTGGCAAGTAGACAAGTGGTTCGACGGTGAATGCATACGAGCACTTCAAGCCTAAGAGTAGGCGTACCGTGCAACATAGCATTGAAGACGGGAGCCGAATTGACAGCTTCTGTCGACACGTACTACATAGCATATCGAAGTTGATTTATAATACCGATATACATATATTATATTCCGAAATTGTCGGAAAACTGATTGGCCAAAATATGTATAGAGGAAAACTTTCCAAAATACTCTCCTCCGAACTTTTAAGTACCCCGCGCAACACCAATGAGCTTGACATGAAAGTCATAGATTTCATCCTGGCTCTCAACCAGGCCATGGCTGCTTCCTGCTCTCTTATTCGACCTGAAGGCAAGTAAAGGCCGCACTGGTGGACATCAGTAATGAGATCACTTAGCAAATTTCTCAACCTAGCAAAAAGCACAAATAAAGTGACTGACTGTGTCTCATACAAGGAATCCCTCAAAATATATAAAAAAGAACTGGTAAAGCGACAATCCTAGAGGCCGTTCTCTGACAAAGTAACGGAAACCTCTGAGTCATCACGGGTAAGTAAATTTCTCCCCACCTGATTCAAATAACCGATGGCTATTGGACGACCTAAAGTGCTGAACCACTCAACCTGCTACTGGACACCCACTTTCCATGTAGCCTCTTATTCAGGGCGAGGAACAACCCTTTCAGAATTACTGCAGCCGCGGCCGAAATTCACTGTCTGATTACAAGAGACAAGCTGCTCTGGTAGGTAGGTAAGAGTGGCTGTTGGAAAACCAACCCACTTAGGCCTATTGGCCCATTATGATGCTACGTGCATCTATGATTCTCTTACAAATGGAACCAGTTTGAGCTTATGATGAAGCGTAGGAGACTGTTTACGTCTATATTTTTTAGATCGTTTAGGTCGTTGTAGAAGAAAGCACCTAAGTGAAGTTTTCTTCCCTGGGAGAGAGCTGGACATGTACAGAGTAGGTGGAGGATTGTCCCCTCGTCCTCCTCATCCATGCAGCTTCTGCAGAAATCATTTGTAAAGGCGCCAAGCCTTCTTGCGTGCTCACCTATGAGGCAGTGTCCAGTGACGACACCTATGATGGCGCTGAGATGTTTCTTATTTAGAAGGATCAGACACTTAGAGCGATTCAGATCCAGTTTTGGCCAAATCTGTTTTGTTGGTCCAACAGTCCACCTAAGGTCTGTTCTTTTATTAGCATCCAGCTTTAATATTAATCTGCACGTAGCGATTGGTATATCGATGATACCCTCTTCCGGTAGAATAGGTAAAGTGGTTCCAATTTTGACGAGTTCATCGGCTCTATACTTCCCTGGAATGTCTCTGTGGCCCGATACCTAACAAAGGTGAAGGTTGAACTGCTCTGCCATCTTCATAAGAGATGATCGGCAGTCAAGGGCGGTTTTAGAATTTAGTGAGACCGAGTCCAACGACTTGAGAGCGGCGTGACTATCCGAAAAAATGCGGATATCCTTTGCAGATATCACGTTTTTCTTTAGCCAGGACAGAGCTTCTTTAATCGCCAAAATTTGCGCCTGGAACACGCTACAGTGATTTGGAAGACGGAAAGAGAGACGTAGATTTAGCTTATCTGAGAAAACACCGCCACCAACTCCGCTATCGGTTTTAATCCATCTGTGTAGAGATAGATTGACTTGTCCTCCATGAAAGCATCTTCCTCCCAGAAGGATCTAGAGGGTAAGCTTACATGGAAGTTTTCGTCAAACCAAAATTCAGGAATGGTGTAATCGATGTTCTCTGTGAGGATTCCTTAAGTATTAAGAATATTATAAGAATGTGCGGTCACAGCAACTTGTTTGGTGAAAATATCAAGGGGTGTCAAGTGAAACAGAATATTCAGTGTCTCGGAAGGAGTAGTACGTAGGGCTCCGCTTATGCATAGATAGACTGTTCTTTGGACTCTGCTCAGTTTGATGCAGTTGACTGCATTGTCTAAGGCCGTACATAAGAAAACCATCCCGTAGGTGAGTAGCGGTCTTATAACCAAGATGTATAGCCAGTGAGTTATGCGAGGTTGAAGGTCCTATTTCTTCCCAACGACTTTTCTGCAAGAGAACACAGCTACTGTAGCTTTCTTGATTTTTTCTTGAATGTCAAAAATGAGACCCAGATATTTTGCTGTATCGGAAAACACTAAACTGGTACCGTTTATTGAGGGAGGGTCTATAATTGGAATTTTGTATTTCCTGGAAAAGATCACTTTTATCGGGGTTTATTCCCAGTCCACGGCGATCTACCCAACGGGTTAAGCTATTGAGATTTGCTTGAAGGAGTTCTTGGTATTAAGACGCTTACCTGAGACGGCTACAGCAACGTCATCCGCATAGGCAATCACCCTACAACCACCCGCTTCCAGGTATATCAGCAGTTCATTTACTACTAAGTTCCAGAGAAGGAGAGAGAAGACACCGCCTTGCGGCGTACCTCTGCTGACACGTCTTTTAGCAAGGAGTCTCCCCCAGTTTATAGTTGATTATCCTGGTTTTTAGCATACGACTGATCAACTTCCCAAGTGAGTCGTCTACCTGCAGAGTTGACAGCGCAGCCCTGATTGCGGATGTGTTGACGTTGTTAAAGGCATCCTCTATGTCCTGGAAAGTAACCATTATGTACTCTTTATATTGTAGGGATCGTTCGATGTGGAATCAGTGAATGCAGAGCCGTTTCCACCGACTTTCCTTTACAGTAGGCATGTTGAGCCATTGACAGAGGTCTTGGATCAATTTTAGCTCGTATATAGATATTAGTCAGTTGTTCTAGAGTTTTCAGAAGGAAAGATGATAGACTTATAGGTCTGAGGTCCTTTGGGACAACATGAGAACATTTTCCGTTTTTTTGAATGAAAATTACATTGACTTCTCCCCATGACAGTGGAATGTTTTACACAGCTCCTCATAATATTTTCTAGCGCAGGCAGAATAATATCTGAGGACCTTTGTAGCTCGGCAGGTATTATACCATTCGGACCAGCAGATTTGTATAGGTTGAAGCTATGCAGCGCCCAGAGCAGTTTGTCTCTTGTGATCAGACCATGAATTTTGGTCCCGGTTGCAGTAGGGCTGTTTGAGTTGCTACTGGCAGCGAATTGGGAGCTACCTGGAAAGTGGGTGTCCAGTAGCAGGTTGAGTGATTCATCACTTGAGGTTGTCCAAGAGCCATAAGTTTTTTTCAAACAGTCAGACATCATAGGATTTGTTGAGAGGATTTTTCTTAGCCGCGATGCCTCAGAGGTTTCCGTGATTTTGTCATAGAATGACCTCAAGTATTATCGCTTTGCCTTCCTCAGTTCTTTTTTGTATAATTTGAGGGATTCTTTGTATGAGTCCCAGTCAGTCACTTTTCTTGTGCTTTTTGCTACGTTGAAAAGTTTTCTGCAAGTGTTTCTGTGCAGTCCCAGTGCTGATGTCCACCAGTGCGGCGTTTTCTTGTCTATGGCTTGAATAAAAGGGCAGGAAGCGGCCATGGCCTGATTGAGAGCCAGGGTGAATTCCTTGACTTTCATGTCAAGCTCGTTGGTGTCACGCGGGGAACTTGAGAGTTCAGAGGATAGCGTTTCTGACAGTATTCCTCTCTATTTTGGCCAATCAGTTTTCCGATATTTCCCGAATGTTGGTTGGCTGGGAGGAGCATCCCTCAGACTAAATTGGATGTATCTGTGGTCTGAAAACGAGTTCGGTAGCATTTGAGTGATGCTGTCAGATGCAAGAGTGGTATCTAGCACTTATAAAAGTGGATTCATTGCCAATGTTGCAAATAAAGGTTAGTACTTAAAATATAGTCAAAAAGTGACTCACCTTTATCGTTGATGTCGGTACTGCCCCATACCATGTGATGAGCGTTAGCGTCGCATCCGTTGATAAGGCCCGTTTTTTGCCTTCCAGCTTCCAGTACCACCCTTTCTAGCTTATCACCAGGGAATAATCACATGATGCTGATGCCATCCAGTAGGAGCTTTTGGCAGTCTCTAGTCTGGCAACGGTCGCTGAGATTAGGATGTAAAAGTTCATTAAGACAACGTTTCACTAATATACAAGTTCTAATCTTACTTTTGTCTCTTGTATAGAACGGAGCGTATCCTGGTGTAATAAGTCCATGAACCACGCCTTCTACAATCTATGGTTCGTAGATTAGGATAATGCCTTCCGCGTTTTTTGAAAAACGCAGAATGTGTGCGGCCGAAGCCTTTTTTCAGTGGTGGAGATTAATCTGGAGGAACCGAATCATTGCTACAGTTTTCCAGAGTAGCCTCCACCACGGTGCTGTTGAGGTCCTCCGATTCTAAAGTTGTGCCCAAGAGATCATCTTTTTCCTCTGATCGTATAGGACCTCTTTTTGCTTCGTCACCGGTTTCCATTTCCGACAGGGTATCAGAAGAGGAGACCCACGGCTTAATTGTCACCAAGGATGGATTGGAGTCGTTACTATCCATTTCTGGAAAGGATATCGACGCTCCAGGATCTGAGGTTGTGTTTGGTGATGTCTCCGTTAAAAGAGGAGGAGGTTGCTTATCAGCATCCAGCTTATCCTTTTGGTAGACCTTTAGGTGTATAGACTCGAATCCGAACCGAATCATGCCTTTTGTCTGCGATAGAGGGTGAAGGGACTCCTTATTGATCACGATCAACGTGCATCTATAAGAGCCCCTTAGTTCCTTCAGTTTCGCGACTTTCCAATCACGAGTCGGAAGGGTCGGGTTACTGAGCCTGATGATTTCCAGAATGCTTTCTGGGGAGTAGGGTTCGGCTAGGATCCAGGTACTAGTTCGAGGTCTGCTAGGGATGTCCTCCTTAGATACGATCTCGAGTTTTGCACCTGGCCAAATCTCTCCTACACCACCTATGGCCTTAGTGAAAAGATCGAAAGATCTCTGATGGGCACATGCGATGAGCTTGATGTGGCCTTGGTGCTAGCCAGCGTCGCTTGTGGTGGGAGGTGGTCCGGGGATTTCCCGCATGATGGCCAAGAAGTTGCTCGAAAGCTGCAGCTTGGCCAGCTTCCACCGTTCAGGTGTTATAGAACCGTCGGTATCGTTCCCATCGATGACTTTATGACTTCGCTAAAAGACGTCAGAGATGTGTTGTTGGATGGCTCAGGGGTTTTTGCGCTGTGGGTTTTGGGCTTCTTGGGAACCGGCATGGTTTCCTCCAACGATCTCTGGCGCTTGGAGGAGTCTTTAGGTGTTTTGAGAGCAGTGGAAGTAGTTGGTAATCCGTCTTTTAGAACGTTGTTAGCCCACTCAATCTTGCTCTTTATGCTCGCACTCCTTCGAACCTCTGGAATGGATCCGAATTTTTTGATGATACGTGAAGTATTTCGACGTGTTAGGTAGAACGCCTTAGATGGAGCTTGCTGATACAGCTGAGCTCCAGATTCCTCCTTGAGGAGTGGAGCTTTGGTAGGAGCGACAAGTCCGTGGCCTGCCACAAGCTTGTTGCTGCTAGGGGGAGGAAGAGATGCCACAGTCCTACCAGTCCCTGAAGATTTCGTTTTAGGCTCGTTGCGCTTGCCTTTAGAGGATGGTACACCATGGCCTGCCACAGTTTTACCTCCTCTCGATAATGCAGGAGCCTTGCCGGTAGTCGGTGCAGTCACCGTTCTACCGCCCGGTATTAAAGGAGTACCAGCCTCGGTTTTTGATTTTTTTAGGTTTTCCATGATGTGGTCCCACGAGTAGCGGAGAAAGGGTGGTCCATCTGTACAGAGATCCCCCATATACAGATAAGGATAGCTACGAGTACTTTGGAGGTCATCTGGTATCCGGATCCTCCGTTCGCGACTGAGCTATTTTTGAAATGTTGGGCCCTCAGCAAGGTTGATCTTCGGCACGGATTGTATGACACCTTGATCCAGCCTAGTGGAAAAAGGAGTGGTTGGGAGAATTTCTCGAGATTAATTACCCTACTCAGCCTCTACAACTCGACAAGTTCGATACACTCGGTAGAGGTTGTCTTAAAGGAAACAAGGACGAAACCAAATACAAGTCTTGCCAACATAAAATGAAGTGTCTGTCCATCGACTTAGACAAACTCTTTACCATGGCAAGCTCAAGATTTGTTAGTTAAGGAGTTTACTCGTACCTAGCTCAGAGTTAACATAAACTCTATGAATGACACTCTAGCAAAGATTCGACTCTAGAAAGTTGATGCAAAAGCATTCAATGAGGAAAGAGGAATGCGAAGTGCATGTTCTTCAAAATTGAGCTTCATCTAATCCTGATCATGCCAATTCTACTTCATGGTTTCGAAGGTGTGGATGATAAGAAGCAAAGCAGATCAGATATTGAATACTTCTGAAATAGCTTTATGAGCTGTATCAAAGCTCCAGGCAAAGATCACCAGATTCTAAACTCAAGAGACCACTGATACCAGAGCGCTTCTTTCAGTGAAGTGAAAACAGGGTAAACAGGATCGAAAGGCTGCTGTGGTGTCTCTTCACGGGTCAGTAATTAGTTACTTATTGGAGTGTAAGCGGTCTAATGTTTTCTGTGGACAAACAAACATTCTATAAAACTTGTCTTTGATCCTCCTGGAAGATGTCGAACTCATTTATTCTCTCTCAATTATTTTACCTTTCAGCATATTCGTTCAAATACTCCGAAGCTCTAAATGCCTTTTGAATTGATATTAAGTGTATCAATCTGATTGCTGAGTCAATTTATTTTATTTTCTCTAAAAAACAACATTCAAAGCTAGGCTAAGCAATTTCAGTACGCTTCGCCAACATTCGAATCACCACATGCGGGGCAATATGTGCTGTTTGGCATGTTGTATTGGTACAGAAAAAAGTGAACGTGCTTAGGTTGGCATTTGTTGGTTAATTCGTAACCGACCGTAGTTAACTACTGTTCGCATTTAACGACTAATTTGCCGATACTATGCGGCTAATGACTTCTTCATCGATTTGTGCAATCCATGCAAGCTCCATGGCATGGCAACCTTGAGTTTATTGCTTTTGTTATTCAAACGTGCTGTCCAGACGTTAGTGGCGATGATGAATTTGCGAGCAACTAGTAGGTATCCATACCTACAGTCATTATCCGATTGCGTACTTTCATACGAATATATCGGCAATCGAACCTATTCATCATTTAATGTGATTTTAAATACGTATTTGGGTTTGTTTTTAAGTATTAGAAATGCTGTTTTTATTTCAATATTGTTGATGATGTTTACTTGGGTGTGGGTATGATTTACTATTGCTCATCAAATTACGACGCACCTTTACTATTTACGATAGATACAACGATTCAAGGTGTATACGTTCACCAAATACTAATTTAAATTTTCCGCAACAAGGTTGACTTTACCCAAACATTTACCCCTAAATACTCAAATTTTATACTCGTACGTTTTCATATTCTCAGCCCTTGTTCACCTTTACCATCACCCTCTCTCAATACCAACGAGTGTCCTTGTTTTTTGGATCCTCTGCTTCTTCCAATACCTAAACTGACAAAATCGCTTACAGACAAGGATGTTGAAGGTCGCTATGTAATGTCTCGTCTCATACATGAGAATGTACGCCTTTATCTAGCTTATCTGCACGATAAATCTGACAAGTGTCCTTCTCGCAATTCACCACGAAGGTCTCCCAACGAACCCAAAAGGGTTGAAGTAAATTTTCCTTCGTTTTCATGAGGCTTTCAATATCTCTCCATCCGATGTCGTAAAAGACCTCTCCGCATTTGCTTCCCATGTGGACTTAAAACGCATTTTTTTTTTCAAAAACCACTACTACTCCTAACCACTCTTTGACCCACTACTTTCGGCTCCTCACCTCATTTCTCTCTATTACCAAAACGTAAGAGGATAGCGCTCTAAAATCTCCACCTTTTCCTTCTAAACTCACAAAAGCTTCCCTACGTAATCGTTGGCATTACTGAAATAAATTTGCATTCCGACATTAACGTGGAAACTGAAATTTTCACTTCAGATTTTGAAGTTCTTCGTAACGGCGGCCTCGATAATATAAATGATTCTTATGGTCGGGACGTTTTGTTGGCAATTCATACTAGTCTTGACCCTAAGCCGATCAAAACCTCTCATACGGGACTTTTGGAATACGTTTGTGCAAAAATTACAGCTTCCAAGCGCAATCTTTCACAACATGCTTCTACATTCGCCTATCCCAACCAATTGTAAGTTGCATTACTAACAATTTAGGGAGGCAACTTGATATTTTTTTCTTGTCCGATGCAAACATCTTTTATCTAAACTCGACAGCTACCACCCACCTTTATCCCTAACACTCGTGTACAGTAAAGAAAATAAAATATTGTAATTCAGTCGCAGCATACTCACCATTTCAATTTTCATAGAGCTGATTTCGGAAAATTGAACTGTAAGCAAGCCCGTCCCTAAAAAAGGCAAGTCTTCTTCTCTCTCCTCCTTCAAACTAATTGCACTTAGGTTCTTTTTATCCAAGGTCATGGAAATGCTGTTAAAACGTCAGCACATGAAATATCTCGAAATACGAAAACTTCTCAATAACCGGCAATACGGTTTTCGTAGCAATAGGTCCATTGGTGATCTGATGGCATGACTCTCCGAAAAGTGGAACCAAAGTGTACATCTATCTGACGAAAACAAGATAGTTGCACTTGACATTTCTAAGGCATTTGGCAGAGTTCGGCATCAGGCTCTTTTGTCGTAAATGCGTGCATTAGGGATCGATGACTCTCTTTTCAGTGGATTAGAAGCTACCTTTCGGAACGTTCAATTCAAGTTGTCTTGGATGGTTTCAAGTCTGATATTCACAAAATAAATGCTAGTATGACCACGGGCTCCGTTCTATCACCGACACTCTTTTTAATTTTAATCAACGAACTCTTGTCTGCTACTTCTAATCAATCCAATATATTCCTTTGTTGTGGACAGCACTCTTTGCTTTTCATATTCGCTCCCGGACTTAGGTCCCTGTCCTTCGGCTGTACAACGGGAATGGCAGCGTATGTTGAGGTCATTAAATTCTGATATTAACAGCATAACCAATTGGGGAACCACTAACAGAGTGGAATTTAATGCTTCCAAAACACAACGCTGTCTGCTGTCGTGGGTTACCGTGGGTGGCCGTGGCTCAAGTGGTAGTGTTCGGGTTTAATACCAGCAGTGACCGAAAGACTTTTTTTCAGGCAACTAAAATCTCGTGAGATGAATGGTTGCCTAAATACATCATCAAGTCAATTTACACTAATAATTTGGTCTCCCCATTAAATGTTGGATGGCACCCATGGGTCGAAATAACTACTGAGCCCAAACATCTCTCTTTCTCTTTCTCTTTCTGTCCCATTTTCCGAAAAAAATTTAACACATGCTTTGGCATCATAAGTCATACCCACTTGAGTGTTAAGTTCTTTAAACAAACAAAAAAAAGAAGCAGAATCCTACCATCCAGCCATTATCCGTGAATGAATGATCACATATACGGTGTTTAGGTTTCCTCAAGCGATGTAAGAAATAATTCACCCCCTCTAATCTGGCCCCAATATATAAGGCATTTATCCGCCCGAAATTGGAGTACAATACGCACATCTAATCGGGTGCACAAAACATACCTGCACCTGCTAGTGATATTAATATTACTCAGACAATGGACACCCTCGAACACCAACGTAATGTCTCGTGTCTCATTCTGTTTTATCGCTATTTCCACTATCAGTGCTCTATAGAAATCGCCAGTAGCATTCCGCCTCTTCAAACTTTGAACCGTAACACCTGTCTCGCTATGAATGCTCATCAGTACACTTTCAAATCCACTTTCGTACTCTAAAATAACGTTATTCATTCCTAAGTTGTACAACTCGCTTATGGAATGGCCTGTCTACCTCTTTATTTCCTAGTCATTATAACCTTCAAACATTTAAAACCAACGTTCGTCCGTAGCTCTCTTTCTTTTCTCCCTAATTTTTCTTCGCTATTTACTAAGTACTACTAATTTCGACACCATCTCAAATTGCTCCTATATCTCCATAGATAAAGCTATCGCACTTTTCTACACCCTAATCTTCAAACTTTTTAAAAAAGTCGTTCTTTTCGTTCCCAAAATAGATCCCACAGCCTGGCACAATATTGAGAAACGCTCTCGCTGCGTAGTGAAAAAAATCAGCTCTGTGAATCACTCTGAATAAGATTATACCCATGTGGTACGAGTAGCACTGAATTGGGCCGCACTCAATATGACAAGGATAGTTATCAAATTCCATTTTTGAATTTTGGTTTTTTGGTTTGCTGTCGTTCAGTTCTGTTCACTTCATAGACACCAAATGAAAATCTGATAATTACCCACCTATCCTGAGATTCGCAAACGAATCCTCGAACAAGCCTGAAAAGATTTCAAACTTATTCTCTAAATTCTTTAGCCAATCGTTTGCTACGCATGTTAGAGAATCTGATATCAACAATTTTTGTTGCTTGAGTAGCTGTGCCGAAACTTCACTTACATCAGTTGGTAGTAATATTGAACGTGTAATGGAAAAAATAAACCTGCTCAAGGACCAGTACTCTCCGGGTCCTGACCAAACATCTTGGCCAAACCTCTTTCTATCCTCTTTCAGCTCCCTATATCGCAAAATATTTTTCATTCATTTTGGAAGAGATCCTACATAATTTCGCTGCATAAAAATGGTCCCAAAAGTGAAATCTCTAATTACCTCCATCTCTAAACTCTCTTGTTTACCCAAACAATTTGAGAGCATTGCTAACGACCTAGTGTTCTTTCACTGCAAACCTATGTTCTCTCCTTATCAGCACGGTTTTTATGGCGGCCATATTGTTGAAGCCCCAGCTGTCAAATTGGCTGTCATTTATTCAGTCTGTTTTGCCAAATCACCATGGATGGACATAGCATTCAACAACATGTGCAAATGATAAAATTGTTTTATCAAAATGGGTTTTCTCTTCGGACAACGTTCCGCGCGTTTCGGCCATTTTACGGTCGCCATAATCGTCCTACCGAGAGGACTATTCGCAGTGTGGTGGATAAATTTGAGTCCATTGGTTCAGTAAACGATAAACCAACATCCCTAGGTCGACGAAACGCAAGATCTGCCAAAACATCGCCGCTGTCCGTGAGGGTGTGCAGGAGAATCCGAGGCAGTCGATTTCGCGTCGCTCACAAGAACTCGGCCTTTCCCAGACCACAATTTTGCATCGTAACTTGGGCCTGCACTCGTACAAAATTCAAATGACCCAGAAGCTGAAGGTAAACGACCATAGACAACGGCACGTGTTCATTGAATGGGCTCTTGAGCAGCTGGAAACTGACCGTAATTTTCATCGAAAAATCTTCTTCAGTGATGAGGCCCATTTCTAGATAAAACAAAATTGTCGTATTTGGGACGATACCGATCCCATAAGATCCAAGAGCATTTAATTCATCCCGAAAAAGTCACTGTTTGGTGTGGATTTTGGGCTGGCGGCGGCATCGGTCCATAACAACTTCTTTTGGCCTGAATTGGATGATATGGACACCAACGACATGTGGTTTGAACAGGACGGCGCTACGTGTCACACAGCTCACGCCACATTGGAAATTCTGCACGAGCGATTCGAGGGCATGGTCATCTCACATGGAGGTGATGTGAACTGCCCACCAAGATCGTGCGATTTGACCCCGTTAGACCTTTTCTTGTGGGGTTTTCTGAAGTGGCAGGTCTATGCGAGTAAGCCACAAGCTGCCTGGTTTGACTCATCTACTGCTTAAAGGCATTGTCATCCAATTATTCAAAGAGGCTAAGCATTTGAGTGTCGTTGTGGATCGTTGAAAGCCTCTAAGGCGCTGTCGACCTTCTGTTAGTGCAAATGAGCTGTTGGAAAGACATGGCGACTGTCACTGAAAAGGTTCCTCTGGATACGATAAAGTCATTTATACCCTATGCGCCGGTAGTCTGGTGGAATAAGCTTTCATGAAAAGACGTGACTGGTGCTTTTACCAGACTCCAACGAACAGTCTGTCTCCCCTGCATGAGATGCTCCCTAGCGCTAGATGCACTGATTAAACTCCATCCCCATGATACTCATATCCTAGGCTGTACTCTGTACCACCTTTCATTTATAAAAAAGTGGTCTTTGGTACAACAGCCACTGGAGCTTTGATGACCTTGCGCGCCGACTCTCTTATGGCTCTGGTCGTATGGACATGCCGTCAGATGCAATGAATTCAGAATTACTGCTGCAGAAAAAATAAAAAATCGAGCTTCTCCAGCCCCAAGACCGGTTTCGGTCAGAATCTGTGCTACGAAAGGAATGTCGTCGGGTCTTCATAGATGGCTCCAAAATTGATATGGAATGCGGCGCCGGTGTCTTTCTGGAGGACGACAACGTTAGATTTAACTATTAGTTAGGAAAACTTAAGTCTGTCTTCCAAGGGGAGACATACGCAATCCTGATGGCAACGCGCTATATTGTGAAGAACCGGTGGAGGGGCGAAGCACTTACATCGTCTTACGACTTCCAAGACAGTTCAAGAATGCAAGACATCACTGAACGCAGTCGGAAGGTTAAATTCACAGAGTCTTGTCTAGGTCCCAGTTGACAATGGTATCAGGGGAAATGAAATCGCCGATGAACTTGCCTGGCAAAGTTTAGAGGAGAGGTTTTCAGGACCCGAATCTACGTTGGATAACCGTAGGTTCGGGTAACCGTCCTCCGTGGCAGTTATGTCTCACATGAGAACAACTGCAGATGGCATGACTCTCTAGGCAGACCAAGCGAATGCTTTCCGACGTCTCTAGGAAGTCAACGGGTTTCATGCTGTTCGTCAGCAAGAAAGACTGCAGGTTGCTTACTGGCGTCGTGACAGGGCACTACACTTTTGCTAAGCACGTAAATTGGCTGGGCATAAGTGATACAACATCATGCGGTGCTTGCTGGATGTACTCGGCGTTGACATGGCGGGTGCTGGTATTTTGGGCACTTTATCACTGCAGAGTTTACTCATCTTTCTTCGAAACACAGGAAGATTTCATACATGGTACAATGAACTTGTTCTGCGGAAAAAAAAATCAAAAAGATCGAATAGTCATCATTGGTGGCAAGAGTTCAAAGCAATTGGAAGCTAGAGGAAATAAGTTGGTTTGGTAGTAAATGAGGCTTACTTCTCTTCCTAACTAATGAATGTGACAACTAATAGCTGCGTGTGGGAATCGAAAAACCTAGAACGCGTCGGTGTCTCAGGCAAACGGCTTCGATGAATAAGGACGCAGTTCAGATTTTAGAACAGACATACGAGTATCAACAGGATTTAGGTCTCTTGTTTATCGCATTTACGTACAGAAAGATAGCAAGGTATGGCCACAAAGTTGTCGCCATTTGAATAAATAAGCTTTAAGTGACAACTCCGTGTTTTGACGGAAGCTATAAATTCTGGGTGTCAACAAATGACAATGGCCCACTTTTTAATGTCAATGCCTTCGCTCTGTTCAAATACAACATAACGTACATGGCTGACTCAAGGGCATCCTTATGTCTCTTATCTTTACTAAGTCAAGGGCTTGATAAAGTGTCGCTATGATCATATTTACATTCTCAAACAGCAAACATAGCCATTACATTCGTCAGCATGTAATACGAGTGTTTGATAAACGCTCATTCATTAATGTGATACGAGTAGTTCTCTCTAAAATGAATGTATGTAGATTGTTTGATACTCCACTTTATACAACTTCGTATCTTTGCTTCCATACATTCGTTGCATAAGGGAATTAGTTTTTAAACTGTGAACAAGAGTAACACTGGTGACATAATACTTTGAGGCACTTGAAAACTGTTCCTTATCTTACCCTCAGTTCTGTGTACATATTTCTTTCGTGTATATCATCAGTAGTGCGTCTAGTCTTTCCTGATTTTTCACTATCATCTTCACAGCAAGGAAATCAAGATGACAACGTAGCTTTATATGGACCGTCTGTACAAACTCCCTATGAGCGTTTGAGTGTTGTGGCTTCGTCGGACCGACAAACAATAAGGTACACTCTTTCTATTCTCTGGATTGCTAGGCATTGCTACAGAGTACTCTTTGCTGATGATTTTGATCAGCATGTGCATTAGGACCTCCACTGATCCGCTGCTGGTTGTAAGGTTTGGGTTCATTGTTTCCCTCAAAGCGTTCTTATTGAAGGATGTGCTTTTTCAATTCACAGCGTGGAGTTACTATTCAGAAAGCTAGAGATCGTGTGCTTACCTCCTGTAGTGGTACAATGTCATCAAACCAACAAACAAAGTGCCTTTTCAAAAGGGAATCAGATTTGCAAATTTAGAACTCATAGAGGAGCTTTCACGAGTCTACCACATCAGGTCTAAGGACCGTCCTAACTTAAGTGCCAATATCAATGTTCTTTAATAGGAGATGCGATGATAGCTGGAATGAATCACATAACGACGCTGTGAATACCCTTACAAATACTCAATTCCTTGCCTGCACTGTGTTTTCAGAATTAATTTCTAACTCCAGGGGGTTTGGTGTGGGATTAGATCCGGCGTAAACTGCTGAGATATTCCACATACAGAATATACTCGTACATAGGTTATGCGTGTCTCTTTTTTACCATATAATACGGCAAGGATATGCAATATTCCACATATGATGCAGTAAAAATCAGTGGACACTACTATTCGAAGAATCAGGGCTCCCGCCCAATAGAGTAATAGAGGGTAGAGCAATACTGGTCTTGTCGTAATGGTTTTCAGATTTTAACGCCACTGAAGGCTTCTGCGATTTGACCAATTACAAGCGGCCTGTCATAAGGTCCTATTGGGTGGCAAGACCACCGGTAGTCCGATTTAAAAGTTGATACCATGGGTTTAATTTGAGCTTTTCGATTGTATCGTAATTCGTGCGGTTTGCTAAGAGATGGCGTAACTTGTATTATTCCATTTTTATTATTCCATTGGAACATGCGTTGGAAAGCTACTGTCATTGTACGTCATTTCAGCATATGTCATTCATTTGAAGCGTAAACAACAATAATTTTTTTTCACTCAAATATGTCGAACTTTGTGCCTGAAAAAGTGTTTTTGCGGGGAGTTCTTCTTCATTACTTTAATATGAAGAAAACTGCTGCCGAAAGTCATCGTATTTTGGTGGAAGTTTATGGTGAACATGCGCTAGATGAGCGAACGTGCCAAAAGTGGTTTGCACGATTTAAAAGTGGTGATTTTGGCTTGGAAGACGATGAATGTCCTGGGCAGCCAAAGAAGTTTGAAGATGAAGAACTGGAAGCATTACTCTATGAAGATTGTTGCCAAACACAAGAAGAGCTCGCAGAATCTTTGGGTGTCACTCAAGCAGACATTTCAAAACGTTTCAAAGCAGCTGGATATATTCAAAAGCAAGGAAATTGGGTTCCACATGAACTCAAGCCGAGAGACGTCGAAAGGCGGTTTTGCATGTCCGAAATGTGCTGGAACGCCACAAACGGAAGTCATTTTTGCATCGGATTGTTACTGGTGATGAAAAATGGATCCATTACGACAACCCCAAACGCAAAAAATTATATGTGAAACCCGGCCAACCAGCCAACCAGCCAAATCAACGGCAAAGCCGAATATTCATAGCGCGAAGGTAATACTCTGTATTTGGTGGGATCAGATGGGTGTGCTGTATTATGAGCTGCTAAAACCGGGTGAAATCATCAATGGACAACGTTACCGAACACAATTAATCCGTTTGAAGAGAGCAGTGGCCGCAAAACGCCCGGAATATGCGACCAGACACGAGGCAATAATTTTCCATCATGACAACGCTCGGCCCCACGTTGCTATTCCGGTTAAGAACTATTTGGAAAACAGTGGAAGGGAAGTCTTACCCCACCCGCTTTATAGCCCAGACCTTCTGACTACCATTTGTTCCGGTCGATGCAAAACGCCCTCACTGAAATACGGTTCACATCAGAGCAGAATATCAAAAATTGACTTGATTCATTCTTGGCTGACAAGCCGGGGCAGTTCTTTTGGGATGGGTTCCACAAATTGCCAGAAAGATGGGAAAAAGTCATAGTTATTTTGAAAAAAAAAACGCACGTTATTTTGAAAAAGTTATATACCCAATATACTACCACAGACCTCCCCTTTTCCTAATTTGACGTTAAAGTCAGCGACATCTTGGTGAAACCAAAGTTCTGTCACGTCAATGCCATTTAACTGATGAACGAAGAAGTCCGAAATCATGTTTCTGTAGCGCTCTCCATTGACGTTAACAATCTGGCCGGCATCGTCTTTAAAGAAATATGGGCCGATGATTCCACTAGCCCATAAAGCACACCAAGCAGCGAGTTTTAATGGTTATAAAGCTTCTGGGTTTTCTCCACTCCAAATTCGGCAATTTTGCTGTTTATATATCCATTTAACCAAAAATGGGCCTCATCGGAGAGCAAAATTTTGCATTGAAAAGGAGGATCAAGCTGAATCATGTTTTCGGCCCATTCACCGAACCTACGACGCGTATAATGGTCACGCGTAAAATTTTCTACAAAGTGGATGAGCATAACTCCAATTCCTATGCAACATGGCGAATTGACTCATTCGGATTCTCCTCAGCACTGCACTCCACAACGGCAATAACTTCTTCTGTTCGCACTGTTTGTCGTCGTTGCGGATGCGTATTATCCACTAGAGTATATGTCGTGCTAAAACGATTCATCGTGTTCGGAATAATTTGCTCAGATCGACGGTTATGTCGATCGTACAATGTACGTAGCGCACTATAAGTTTGGCGAACCGAACCATGGTTTTCAAAACAAGTTTGCACAATTTGCACCCTTTGTTCTGGCGTTAGTCTATCCATAATCAAATGGCAAAACGTACTAACCACAAATCAACTTTCAACTCTCAAATCGACAATCTATATAAACAGTGTTGTCAGTTTAAAAATCAAACCTCCTAAAAAAACAACCTTTACATTTGACCCCATGCTCAATCCCAAATGAGCGACAGGGCTAATTACCATCAGGGGAACTGAACTCAAAGAAAAGTCATATGGCACGTGCCCTGCTTTAGCAGCATCTCAAATCAATTTCAGGGCAGGTACCACTTTCAACATGTACTTAGATGATCCATAAAAACTCTGTGACCATGATCAATTCGTCAAGAAGTCTCTGTAGTCATGAGACTAGCTATGATATAGTTTCTTAGCGGTGTCGCAATGGTCCTACGCTTGAATTTTTTTCTGTCGCAACAGATCATTAAGACAAGGAACTAGTTCATTGTAGTTCCTGTGTGTTCATTTAACAGGGTTGCCTTCGTTTTTCGTAGAAAGACGAACCAGCGATTCAGCGATAAAATTCCGGCAGCACCAACACATACTATATTAGCGGCGAATACTTGCAGATTTATGCAAGCGTAAGCCGGACACTCGCAGAGATAGTGCTCTATCTCTGAGGACAATATTTGGTCTGCGGTCTTTCCTACTTTCCTACTGAGGGAAGGGAGGACAATTTTCGTCCTCTCAGAGAAATCGGGAATCATTCGTTTAGTTTGCCGGGCACCTAGAGGGTAATGTCATCTGAAGTTATTTTCATATGGAACCCAACTATCAATGGAAGTCGTAACTGGGGACGCAGGCAGTCCTCACGCAAGTTCGGATCCTGAACAAACCTCCTCTGAGCTTTGCCCGGCAAGTTCATTAGCGATCCCATTGTAACATTGGGTTCCAGATTAAGGTTTCGTGAAATCAGCTTTTCGACTGCGTTCAGTGAAGTGTTGCAATCTAGAACCAGCGTGGAAGTGCTAGGAAGGTTGAGGAAGGCTTTAAGCGAAAATGCCTCTCCCACTGCACCGATTCATCACTACATATTTCGTCGCCCTCAGGATTGCGTATATCATGTCTTCGACTGGAAGACAGACTCAAGTTGCCATAACGAGGAGTGAAATAGCCTTCGTCAACCAGAAAGAGTACAGTATCGCAACCACAACCGGTTTTGGGGTCATCCGTCTACATACTTTTCCTGGCTCATATTCTGCCCGAAACTATTCCTGTGCAAAATCGATTACGTATTTTTCGGCAAGAAGAGTCCTGCTGTCATCTCACTAGACAAGTCACGGTAGGCAAAGAGATCGAAACTCCAGTTTGCGTTGTACTAGGCACCGATTCATTTTAAACGGAAGAAGGCTTTGAAGGTGTGGCCCACGATATGAATCTCAAGAAGAAGAAGATTCATCCAGAGGCAGATGTCCTAGGGAAGCTGTGAAATATTTTTGTGAAAGCTTCTCAAACCAGACAGCAGGTGCGTAATATGTTATTGGTCTTATCATAGCTGTATATGTAGATCCCACTGGCCCTCGTCGGTGGCGAGCCCTTGTCTTGCCGAGATCTCCTTTACACTTGCCTTGAATGTTTTTAACGCAACATTAACATATAACATTCACATATTGTACTTGCTGTTGTCTGTCCGAGTTAGACATGCGGTCAAAGCTTGCGTACCATCAATGCTCAGCGCGTTCTCCTTCTTATCGAGTCCGCCCCCAGATTTTGAAAGGTAGTTTTCCAGGAACTTCCGCATTTTTCAGCATATTGTATCTTGGGTAGAAGCAAAGCAGTTTTGTGCACATGAAGTACATCCGTTTATTACATGCTCTTCAAAATTAACGAGGTCAGACCGATAAGTCTGAGGTTCTTGGCGAGAGTGAAGGAAGAGATGACTTCCGATTTTTGACTTGCATTTAGTTCATCTGTACCTTTTTGTAGCATAATACTGGCAAGCAATAGCGTATCTAAAGGCCTCATCCGACCCCAGAACCAATGATAGATGCCACCTACCGCGTGCTATGTTAGTTACTTGCAGCTTCTGTGAGCTGGTTATGATTAGGTTCCCTGGGAAGTGAGTCTTAAGCATGAGATAGATAGTCTCTCCTTTCGACTCAGTGTAGGAGTCATCTGTCTGTTCTTCTAAGGACTTTGCTTGTCCTTACCGATTGTTTCTAGCTTTTTGCAAAAGTGTTTGTAAGAGGCGCTCTTCGAAATCTGTATTAGTTTTCTATATTCCTTTTGTTTCAATCTGTAAAGATTCCAATCTCCCTCTGAATAGGCCTTAAATACCTTCTGAGGAGTTTCCGGGTTTCTCATCTACTTACTTACTTACTTAAGCTGGCGCTGGGCCTTAACCAACAAGCGTCTCCTGTTAGCTCGGTATTTAGCCAGCTACCTCCAGTTTCACACGCTAAGTTGGTTGAGGTCCCCTTCCACTTTCGTGCGCCACTGAGTGGCGGTCTTCTTTTACTGCACTGTTTATTGAGGGCGGATTCAAAGACTTTTCGGTCCGAAGCATTGGTGTCGATCCGTTTTACATGGCCCATCCATCTCGTTAGACCTTCATTCTTCTGGCTAATCCGATGTCGCTGTACAGCCCCTACAGTTCGTCGTTGTATTTATAATCCACTCATTGTCTATGGAAACGGGACCGAAGATCAACCGAACAATTTTTCTCTCAAAGTAGCCAAGAGTATCCTCATGCATTTTTGCTAAAGTCCATGCCTCTGCGCCATAGATCAGGACTGGGATTAGTAAGGTCTTATATATGTAGGATCACTTTTGTTGTGCGAGAGAGGGCTTTGCTGGCCAATTGCCTTCTTAGTCCAAAGCAGCGATTGGCAAGAGATATTTTACGTTTAATCTCAGCGCTGGTGTCGGTGTCTGAATTGATAGCCTAGGTAGACCAAATTCTTAACTACCACAACGTTATATCTGCCAAGGTTGACGTTCCTTGGGTGTACCTTCTTCTTGACAGAATATACTTGGTCATGCCCTCATTAACCGTTAAGCCCATCTTTGCCACTTCCGTCTCAATACTCGTGAAGGCTTCACTGACAACCGCTGTTTTCTTCCAATTATGCCAATATCATAGGCGTATGCTACTAACTGGACGGACCTTTGAAAGATTGTGCCTCTTGGGTTGTCGAGTGAGATTTACACTATTCTTTCAAGAATGATGTTAAAGAAATCGCATGACAGCGCATCGCTTTGTCTAAATTATGTTTTGACATCAAAGGTATCTATGGGTCATTTACCGACGTTGACGGAGCATCGTGCATCCTCCATCATCATGCTGCACAAACGGACGGGTTTGGAAGGGATGCCAAAACTAAAGATTGCTCTTTATAGCTCGTATCTATAGTTGCTGTTGGTTAATATCCTCCTCTGCTCGTAGAGCTCGTGAACAGCTCTGGTCCTTCTATGCAGCGCTGATTTATACGAATCTTGCTTAGCTGCATGTGCTTGCGGGTACTGATCGATTGATCAGGAATTCTTCAGGTCCACTTATGAATATCGAGATGCTGTAACCGTGTGCTAGTTACGACAAAGTTTGTCCCCGCCGCAAAGTCGATTATCCTGAATACGTTATCGGAGGTGGTGCGTGCAGGCTATATTTTCCGACAGTGCTACCCAAGATGTCCTCTCTTTACATTAAAATCGCCGAGGATAAATTTAATGCCATAACTATAGGACTGCTTGTTGCCTTGTCTAATAGCTCGTAGCAGCTATCTTTGGTGTCGTCATTTTTCACCTCTATGAGAACTTGCGCGCAGATACTGCTAATTTTGGAAAACTTTGCCGAAATACGGATTGTTATGATCCGCTAGTTAACATGGCGGAAATTGGAAACTTCTGCCCCTAACAAAAAATCCGCATGCAAATAGGCACTGCTTTTGCCATCGATAACAATCGCTGCCGTAGCAAATATTGCAATTTTTCATCCTCTTTCTGTCCGGCCCATCGCATTCTTGGATGGCGGTAACATCTGCTAGGCAGCAGTACAGAGCCTGTTCAGTTGCACGTGAAAGAACCTATCATTCCATGTGCAGATAAGAAGTTCGTTGACTTTGTTTCGTGGGCCCCCGCCCAATTACCACGGTTTCGCCCATCAATGACGTTGTCTAGTAAAAAGCGGGGCCTGAGCATATTACTGGTCTTATCGTAAGCATCTTCAGATGACGCCACCGACGGTTGTTACGATTTGACCAGTTACAAGTTGCCGGTTATAGGTCTTGTTAGCGGCAAGTCCACCGGTAGTCCCTACCAGGACTTAAATCACGGTACCATGGGAGTCAGGAGCCCCCCGGATTTCGGTCCGGGCCTTTTGAGGTAGGCCCAGTTGTGGGAGCGTCATGGTGGCTGTGGTTTAAATCCAAATCGCGGGTAGCGTCTTCCTGTTGGTTTGACCCATTGTAGAGTAACAAATAAGTACTGGGTGCTGTGGCCCTAAGAGCAGTAAGAGGTTTTAGATCGGCCTCGACTCATACCAAGGGTGGAACTTGTACCTCCAACACAGTTCCGAATTGGTATCAAAGGATTGATGGAGACGATGGCAAGGCGTATCCTTGCTCCCATGGATGTATGGGCATCCCGTACATACATAAGTCTACATGACAGGTGGTTTATGTTAAAAACCAGAGACTAATGACCTTGTTTCGTTTGCAGGAGTAATCAACAGTAGATCCGTTCATATCGAAGGCTTGTTTTTGCTTCGTAACTTATCTGGTTTTCCAATTGTCGGGCAGTTACCCCGGCGGCAAAATCCCCAACCAGGAAGGCCAGTTCTATTATACATACCCTTGAGACGAGGGGTTGGTTAAGCCGAAGCCAGTAACCCGTTCTGGGATGTGAGCGCTGTCGTTGCTACGTTAAGGCCTCATCCATTACTATTTCTTTCCCAAGACCATGACTTAGTCTTGGAATTGCTTACCTGCCTGACCTCCAAATATGTCGTAGCAGCACGGATAGGGTCTTATTTGCTTTATTCCGCCTATTTCGCCTCACCGTTGATTCCGTCTGGGGAATTCATTCGCTGTCACGTTTATAGTGCTCCTATTTTTGCCTGCTGGTCAGTACTCGCGCTTATAAGTTTGACAAGTCGAGTCCGGATGGACATCGGCCAGTACCCGATAAGCACAACTGATGTGTACAACACCACCGGTTTCCCTACCTAGTCACCAAAAATCTGCGTTCCACCATAGATGAGGCTATCTGCGGAAGTTTTTCTGGCTGGACATGTAAGTTCAAAACAATTGGCGATGGCATTGTATTGAACAGTTTCCTCCATCTTTTGTTTCGTTGTGGACCTTGGCAGAGGTCTCCAGCAGTACTTTCCAACAGGTTGACAAAATCCAGGAAATGATTCCTTCTTACGTTGCATTTCCTATTGCTCCAAAGAGTATTCTGAACATTAGCATTACAACACCTCAAATACGGAACCCTCAAACTACCCTCATCTACAATAGATAGATAGACAATGGCTACATCCATACTATTCATGTTATAGGACTCTGTGATACTGCATAAACCAGAATCTACAGGCACGAGGAAGAATATTGAGAAATCTAGGTTGCTACTTCCAGAACGAGCTGGGAGACTTAAGCAATATTGACCTGAAGACCTTTCTGAAATTCATAATCAAAATTGGTCTAAGTAAACAGTACCTAGTTAGTGAAAGGGCATTCATCTACCCATCTATGTATCTGTTGGTTGCAGTTGTTGCCTCTGACTTAAGGCTCCCAGATAATGCCATTGTCAATGTGCTTCCTGCTTAAGTAAAATGTATTTAGACCTTTAGCTAAGATTTGCTGAGGTAATAGGTCTATTTAATTGGCCCTCAGTAGAAGCTGTTGCACAGTTCTCATCAGAACTTTCATAGGTTTATTCTTAGATATGTTCCTTAAGTCTCAGCTTTAATAGAGCCTTTTCAAATGACTTTTCACATACACAAGTGACACCAATCAATTTGGATTTGATTGTCATGATAAGCGTGAAGACTTACCGAGTCACAGTTATTGCAGCTGAAAGAAATCGATACAATCGATCCAAATACTATTTTTCCCCATAAAGATACAAACCAAAAAGACCATCAGTAATCCGTAGGTAAAGTTTGGAAGCCCAAATCCCAACGATTTCGTGTCGATACAATAGATCACTGCCCACATTGTTGGCTATACTCGTACACTGCGCGACATAATTTTCCCTTGTTTGGTTGTTTATTGATAGCAGACGAACGGTAAGGGATTAGGTATCGCCGTTCAAATAAAGTATCTTTGTAACTATCAATTGCTGACTAATAATCATGAATCATCAAAGAATGCTTAATTGATGAATTGGCAATCTGCGGTGCCAGTAATCAACATTGCCCCTGGCATTTATTGGAAAATAAAACTCCCAATACATCCGTGCGTGCGTCGGTCGCCCTCCAACTCCGTGTAACAGTTTTGTAATTAACGACATGCAGAGTGTGAGTAACGCGCGATTGCACTTTAATCAGCTTTAACCGATAAATTGTGTGAGTAAATCGAATTGCGGGTACGTCATTAACCCCACAAGCCCACACGAACCCCTGCCTCAACGGACAGCAATCACAAATTGTATCTTTAAGTAGTTTATAGACTTTAGATACTTCTTAAACAAAAAAAAAAAAAAACCACACAAACTCAAAACTTACTGACAGTTAAGTACTTTTGGGTCAATAACATTGGGTGAGTGGCCGGCCGTACTATCAATCTTGACGTAGATACCTGTATTCACCTGTTATGTCAGAATACCGAACAAGTAGAACGTCTGTCCGTTTGTCCGATGGGTGATAATTGAAAGAGGAACCTGAAAATTTCCGGTTCTGAAGTTGGATCCGCTACGAGACTCTGGGGGGCACGTGAATGTAAATTGTCGCCACTTATGTTTCACTCGCTTGATGGGGTCTCGTTTCGATGGTGCGGTAGATACAACAGGTTCTGTGCCACCTGAACTTACTCGTTTTGATGTAGTGTCATTTGATATACATATCTTAAAGTTGGTCAATGAGAGCATTTTCACGAACAAGGTTACGGTATTTAGTGTCTGAGTGGCATTGGCGATGGAAATTCTGAAGGTTGGGCTGATGAAGGCACTTCTACCGAATGCAGCGTTCTACAAAAGTCAACTACGAGTAGAAGTGGGAGTTCTTGAAATGCGCTTGAGATGATTTGAGTTGAATTTGTGTTAAGGAGAGTGTCGGGTATTTAGGTCGTTCTTGAGGTTTTTCATTTTTATTTTCTTAAAGATAAATGCAATCCGTTGGTCAAGTACAATACAAACTTCCAACCGTTTTCCTCTGAATTTTGTTGTTTGAAGGGCACTGCAACTGAAACTGGACAACAACGAAATACGACGATCTAAGCCCTTACATCTACAAGAGTTTGTAGTGAAGCTTACCATTGAAATTTTCTATTGACAGATAAATAAAATTTCAAGAAAATTGTATCTTTTATTTCATATTACAAGATCTTGACCTAAATGGGGATATGTATATGTCTACAGGGAAATAAGTCTCCTCAAAATCATGTCTGCCGTACTCCTTATGTGAACCCCTAAGACCCTTCGTAAACAGTCTGACCGGCCCCTATCAGTGTGGGTTTAGGTCTGGAAAGTTCACCACAGATCTGATTTTCACATTACGGCAGCTCTTGGAAAAACCCAAGAGTTCCTTGATGAGTCCCTTCATCTATAGAGATGAACTCTACAGAGCCATGTTTAGTCTTGGAGGAAGGATCCTGTTCCGTCCAGCTTAGTAATGACAGAGCCGCGGCCTTCAATGTCAGAAAAGGAATTGTTTGAAGCTCGCAAGCCAACTCCAGAGGCACCATTTTCAGAAATCTGTTCAGTTAGTCGCAAACGCAGACGAGTTCGACTGTAGAAGCAGAAACGACAAAGATGGGTTTAACCGTCAACGAGGGAGAAACAGTATATGCTGTCAACAAAGAGGGATAGGCAGCTACAGCTTTGCGGTAATAAGGGACTTTATCTACCTCGGCTCCACTAACAACTACGACAACGAGATCAGCGCGCTAATCATGCGAAGAAGCACTCTTGGTAATCGCTGCTTCTTTGGGCTTAGAAGGCGATGGAGTAGGAAAGCCCACCCTCGAGCAACAAATAAGATTTTTATACAAGACACTGATTATCCGAGACCTGCTTTAGAAAATAGAGGACGCCTTTCAATAGTGAACTGTATGGGCTTGTACTGTGAAGCCGGATAATCCGGCTTAGATGGTTTGCTCACCTTGAGTGCATGGGAAAGGAAATTTTTTTACTCCAATCCAGAACGACAACAACCACATCTGAGGTGGTGATTAGAAGTGGAAGGAGACCTCAGCCTGCTTCGTGGAGGCAGCTGGTAAATGACCGCGCTGGCTAGAGAGCTGGGTCCTTGTTCCCTGTACTGTAGCTCCATTTATTTATGTAAGTATGTGCGGCTTAAAAGTCAGAAAGACCTAGGTGAGAAGTTGAACTAAGGATTGCATTCCAGGTGGTACTCGCAATAGCGGAAATCTCCTCGTGGTCGTTGCACGGATTCTGGAGGCTTGGAAAGATGGAAAGAGTACTGGAGGTTACTTTTCACCCCACCTCGTAAATACAATCAGAATAGACAGGCGATTAGTTAGAATGCAGTCTTTGACGGCTTGTTCCGGGAAACTATCCCGAAAAGGGCCGATTGATTTCTTGCACCAATATACTGCTGCAACTAACAAAGGCCGCAGTTTTAGTGAATGACAATCGGATGAAGCATCCAAACTTTTGGACAAAAACAAAACCTGCAGCGTTCTTATCCGAACACCATGTCCGGCTGAAGCCGGGGGCTGCCACCAGCAAATGTTTTAGTTCGGGTGGATAGAATTTGGATGTTGTGGGAAATATCACCTCAAAAAAACTAGCCGCTATCACCTCTCTGATGCTTTGAATTGCAACGGCGAGCAATGATAACGTTCTGATCGACGTTGAATGCAAAGACTGCGTTGATCAACTGTGGGAGTTACTGAGGGCAGAGTATGTTTGTATTTAAGCAGAGAGGTGTAACAGGGAAACGGATAAGGTCCATGGATCAAACTGGCTTAGCGAGCCTGGGTTGACTCCAGGATACTAAAACTTTTGAAGTTTTCTGGCTACCAAAACTGGCGCGCTCCTTCGTCCGTAATCAACTTAACGCTATCCAACAGGTAATATCGGAGGTCTCTATATCAGATCATAGGTGCACCGAGTTTAGAATCGGGTTCGAGGTCTTAACCTGGTTGAAGACGAGGAGTCTATGAAAAACCAACTCCATACGCTTTAAGGGGAGATCGACAAGGTTGTTTATAATCTCCTTAAACTTAGATCAAAACAAAAGTTAGAGGAAGTTTGTTCAGACCAATTTGGAGGAAGACGGAATTCTTTACAGAACGTCTCCAGCGTTTAACGTGAACACCTATCGCGGAGATTTACTATAAGTTCATGGAATGTCATTACGTCCAGTAATAGCACAGTCGGAACCAGTATTCAGGGCATAAACTCTACCCTCCGATCTATAACTTCTTGCCGATCTTAGGGTCACGACACCGTAGTTATTTGCAACTCCACATCGGATCAACCAACTTTATGCGATTTTAGGTTTAAACCACAGTCACTATAACACACCTACTAGGGGCTCATGTAATTCGACGAGGACCCCGAAATTCGTAAAAATCGAACGAATAAGGATATAAGAAGCTAGTTCGACCTTCGAAGAGTATCGCACATAAACACTCTAGCGAAAAGGTTGAAGTCAGCGAACCTGAAAGTGAGCTGAGTAACATAAGACGTCGGCCGTAATGGTCATCGGTTGTAATGACTAATGAGGCAATTAACCACGAGGTTTCAGTCACCTGGCACTGATAGCATATATCCTGTCATGCTACAAAAATGCATAGACTGACTGCAGGCAACTCTGAAGAGAATATTCACTGCTAACCTAGCTGAGAGCACGTTTCAAACTTATCAGTCTGACTACATACGAGTATCTTCATGTTAAGGATTATAGAGAAAGTTGTCGAGCTTCAAGTGCTAAATCTGTTTTGCGAATACTTCCTCTGTCTAAGATGCAACATGTATACCAACACGAATGATTATGTGAGAAAGCGTTTCACAACCTGGTGGGCAAACATAAAGGCATAATCGACAACAAGGTGTACACGCAGTGCATTTTCATGGGCATTCAGGACGTTTTCGACAGCACCAATTTTGTGGGTAAATACAATAAAACCCATGAGATTCAAAGAATGACTTGGACTCAGAATAAGGCCATCAAAAGGCTACTATTGCTTTGATCTTCACAACATTCCAATCCAATCTACATAAGGGAAAAAAAGCTTTGGCGGAGCGTGAAATTAAAGAAGTTCCTTACGAAATTGGAGTGACAGCTACATTGAAAGCGCCAATTAGATTTGGTAAATTGAAAAAGGGATATGAGGAGTGCAGTGCCTGTCGGTTGGAAAAACCAAATCAAAAATAGGAAGAGAAAGAATTTACTGTTGAACGAAATAAAGAGTCCGCAGGAGGATAAGTGTAAGTTCTAATATGTTGCGAGCGAGGTATATAGGTACAAAAGTGGGATTAAAGCTTCGACGTATACTACAGCGGTTGCTGCATGCGATTTGCGATTTGAAGCCAGACTTAGGGAAGATTTTTCGATAGATAAACGAGCGTACCATGATAATTCGTATCAAGATTACATTCTCCAATATCAGCCTGAAATGCGCTCATATTTCCTTAGAGCGAAGGGGGATAACCACATCAAAGGCATCTTCTCCTGGAAAAAATGTACGAGAATGTCCTGGGTATGACGTCAAACTTGTCTAACTCGATTTTAACCAAAAGACAGGAAGTTGGGCTTTTTGAGTGCTAAAGTTGAAGATTATAATCCACATAACACTACCTCTGAGAACGGGTTCAGCTACTAAACTCCGTGGTGGGGGGTAAACATTATCGCGGAAAGTACGCTCTTCCAACATTTCAATATTCACAAAAATGAAGTGAGAATTTGATTTTGCATGTCAGCTACAATCGCAAGGAATCGTCGGAGCCTCTGTCGATTGTTTATCCTTGAATCTCATAAGAGTTTCCTTGCTGTCAGTATCAAATGCTGAAAACAAATGGTAGCGCTGCCACGAAGCTATTGCATATGCAATCTCTCCAATACTGCGGCTCCTCCAGCAGATTCTACATCGAGAAGAGGTAGAATGAGCACTGGGTTGGGTTGAAAATGTTACTAAACAGTAGAGACAACATGACAAAGCTACAATGTACGAGCTCAAGGGGGGAAAGGCATGTAACATTTTCAAAAAAATCACTTTTTTTGGTCATAAAATGTTACTATAACACGTTAAGAATATGTCACCAAATTTTTAAAATTCAAAGCACTTCTCATGTTATTACTTGCAAACGTATCCATCTTATTCCTTGCATTCACGCGGGGTCAAAAGTGTAGATGATTGGCCGAATTTAGCTACCTGCTCTTTGAATTCCCTTACCCTGAAACCTTTCTATTGTTATTCGGGTGCTGTGGAAGTCGAATCAATTAAAGAGATCAGAAGAAGTAGCTATAATGGCCACTTACTATCAAAAGTGGTCCACGGATAATAATCCAAGACATGAGGACTGTCCGGCGGGTCCCGACAGCTGGTGCAAGTGGCGAAAAGCTGAATCTCCTGGAGAAAATTTAAAACTTATTAATCACCCAGCACCACATCCAGAGGTCCTAAAGCATATAAAGCCAGTGTTTGGGGATTTATCCCGAGATGGTTTGCTCGAAAGATGTTTGGGTGGCTATACGCAGAATGCAGATGAGAGTTTCAACTTAACCGTTTGGGGTTTCGTTCCAAAGCACCTACACTCAGGGTCAAAAATTATTGAAATTGTCGCGTATATAACAGCTGGATTGTTCAATGAACGAACAAATACAAGTGATGAACAATTTAGAGATAATTATTTGCAGACAGTGCAAATCATACGCAGACAAAGTAGATGAACAGAGGCGGACTCGAGAAAATCGGCGCAGCTCGTTAGCGACCAAAAACGCCCAAACTTTAAATTGATAAAAGCTTTTTATCAATCGCCCTGAAATTTTGCAGACGCCTTTTCAATAATATTGTTTTCTATATGAACTTATTTATTTTGAAAAAGTAGTCGAAAAAATTATTTTTTCGAAGCAAAACCGATCGAAAAATTTGGTTTAAAATTCAAATAATTTTTAGAAAGTGTTTTCTCAATTTTTTTTAAGGTTCATTTACAAAATATAATATTAATAAACATTCTGAATTTTTTTTTCATTTCAGATAAATACAACAGAAACTAGAAGGTATACCAATCAACAACTCTCGCTGCGATCTTCCCGGAAGTTTGGACTGTAAATCGGCCATTTTGAAATGTTAAAAAAAAAAATGTAATAACTAAAAATGTAAACAAACTATACGCCATGTTTCAAAAACATCGAATGAATTATTCTTTAAAAAAACAGAAATTAATCCAAATCGACTAAAATATCTCAAGCTCATCCCTGTCTACAAAGCCGAACAATAGACAAGCAGAAGCAGATACGTAATATGTAGGTTGCTACTAAAGTTTTGAGAGTGAAAACCAATATTTATGGTCGAAAACGGCTTTATTGGTTTTCAAAATAATCTCCATGATCATCAATACACTTTTGCATGCGTTTGAACCAATTTTCGAATCACTTTTTCCACTCTGAGCGAGGTATCCCAAAGGCATGCGTGTTAAATGTAACAACAGCTTCTTCAGGCGTCAACAAATGTTAACCTCCCAATTTAGTTTTCATGAGTGGGATTAATAAGAAGTCATTAGATGCCAAATGATGTTTTGAGTGCTAAAAATGTCACTTGTTTGAGGCGACCTGTGGAGGCTCGTATTGCCTTGCTGGAGGTCCGTGTTCAGTGGTTGCTTTTAGTTATTTCTCTAAAGATTTCTGGTAAACAAATAGTGGTGAACCATTCTGAATTGACCGTTGTACGTTGCTTTAATGGCACGGTAGCGGCATGTCCGGTTTTTCAGAAGAAAAGGGGGACAATTATCCTCGACGTTCTTCGCGAGCGAACAACTTTTGCTGGATTTGATTCGCCTTAAAAGACATATACAGTCAATTGCTGTTTAGTTTCGGGCTCATGTGCATAGATACATGACTCAGCGCCTGTCACAATATTGTAGACGTCTTTTGAAGCACCGCTGTCGAATTTTTTCAACATTTCTTCGGATCCATCGACACGAGCCTTTGTCAGATTATGCGGCATCCAAAGCAAAAAAATATTTTTGACGGCCTAATGTTCATGCAATGTTATATGTATTCAAGAGGAACTAATGCGAAAGTATGCCTCAATTTCACGATAAGGAGCATGATGCTATTGCAATGTGAGTTCCCGCACATCATCGATATTTTCTGGCACAATAGCCGATTTTGGACGACCTTCACGAAATTCGCTCTGAAACGAACGACGACCACGATTGAATTCGAAAAACCTGTAAAACACGGTGGTTCGGAGTGTTCTTTCACCACCAAAAGTCGAATCGAGTTGATCGGCACACTGTTGTCGAGTTAATCCAGTCGAAAATTGTAAGATATTGACGGTTTAATTACATTTTTTGGGTAAGATGAGCTTTACAAGTCTCTGTAAAAAGCCTAAATAGCACTCGTATGATAAAACGCTATGAGCACGAAAACTATTAAAAACGTCAAACTTTGCGATGCTGATGTTAGACGTATCTACACGGGTAGTAGAATCGCAGTCGGTGCTGATGATATGAAAGGAACTATTTTTGCAGGCAGCGATTATTATCAGAACTGGCCTTTTAGCCTGCTCGATAACAACCAAGAACGCCGCCCCAACCAAACCGGAGCGAAATATATAGGATGACAAGATAAGAACGGTAAGGATAAATTTTAAATAAAATAGCAACAATGTGTGAGATATAAAATTGATTCTGGATTTATTTTGAAGATACGTTATGTGGAATAGCACATCATTCAAATGGCCGCCTCGGCTTCGCTGGCAGTGCTTCAAGCGGTGGGTACAATTTTTCATCTCGGGCCAATATGTGCAGCGTTATTGTAGCAATAGCGCGTCGAATCTCAGCCTCGAGCTTGTCCAAAGTGGTTGGATTGTTAGCGTAGACTAAGGACTTGATGTAGCCCCATAGAAAATAACCGAGTGGTGTCAAATCGCATTGATCACGGCGGCCAATTAATGAACGCCTACCGTGAAATAATCCAGTCGCCAAGTTTCTCCTTCACATCTTCGAGCGTTGCATCCCTTGTAGCTCCATCTTGTTGGAACCACAGCTCGGATATATCGATGTTATCGAGGTCTGACTACAGAAAGTCGGTTTACATCGCTCTGTACCTGATACCATTGACGGTAACAGTGCCTCCTTCCTCATTTTGAAAGAAGTAAGGTCCGATGATGCCGCCATGCCAAAAGCCGCACCAAACAGTCAATCTTTGTGGATGCATTGATTCTTGGCCGAACACGTGTGGATTGTGTTCGTTCCAATAGTGGCAATTTTCCTTGCTGAGGTAACCGCCGAGCCAAAAATGGGCCTCATCCGAGCAGATGGTTTTTTGGTGAAAATCTGGATCTCCGACCAACGTTTCCAGCGTTCAATTAGCGAACTCACGGCATTGTCCATGATTGTCTGGCTTCAATTCTGGCGTCAGCACAATCTTATACGGATGCAAGCCCAAATCCAACCGCAAAATAAACTGGGCTGACTCTCTGGCGATGCCCAATTCAGCTTATCGACGCCGAATCGTCATTTCTGGGCCACTACGGTGGTTATATTTTCTTCATTTCGCAGCAATCTCTGTCTGGTTGGTGGCTTAAGATCCAAAAGAGTGTATTTACGCTCAAATTTTTCCATGGTGCAACGAATTACCTGCGCACTGAAGCTATGATGACGACATACCTCATGACCAAATCCACGTTGCGTATTTACAAATTACAACTGAGCCTTCGATAATTTTTTTAAATAATTTCCGCATTTTCGGCAAGCGTAAAACAATGCATGATGAAATGCAAACCTTTGACAGGAACTTTGACAGCTGCTGAAACTTAACAATTGGAAAAACTATCATTACTATCTGGTCACTATCATTTCTCCAAAGTCTGCCATAGTTCCAATGTCTGGACAATTGTGGACTTATTAGGTTTAAAACCGCTCTGGTAGATGCCTATTGGATCACTGACAAATGGTTTTAGGCGATCGTACGCTAATATCTCCTAAGTGATGTTCAGGAGATTGTTCCACAGTAGTAAACATTTCTTAAATTTTTTTTTCTCGTGTTGATCGCGCAAACCATGTTAAAATTTTTTTCATCAGGCGCACTTTTCTTCGACCAAACTTTGGCAATCAACTGGTATACGCTCTCTTCTATAATATATTCCCTTCTGCTACTTTAAGTAAATTTGCAGGTAGGCCATTCGGTCTGTTAGTCTTGCTGCATTCTGGTTTAGATTTTGTTATCAGTTTGGTCGGCTGCACGTAAATCGTGGCCTTCATTGCTTGGAAATGACTATCACAATCCTTAGAAAATCAGCTAAATTGAAAGCTAAGAAGGGACTAATTTTCCTGCAGGATCTTTTAAGCTCCTTGTAAAGTGTATTTTCACAAGAGGTGTAAGATTTATTTTTGGAATAAAACGACCAATTGTTGAGATTACTCTGAAACGTTTATTGCATTATAAAGTAGAAACATGGGAATTATTGATGAAATACAATATCTTCTATATATCCACCTTGGCTCTGCATGCAGACCTTCATCCTTTCCTGATATTTTCAATCACTCTTTCAATCATAATTGGTGCTCGATCTCCGGGATGGCGGCGTCAATGTTCGCTTTCAGAGTTGGAATTATGTATTTGCGAATGGTTGCCGTAGATCTTGCTTTTAGTATAGCCCCAAAGAAAGAAGTCTAGTGGTGTTAAGTCGCACAATCTTGGTGGCAAATGGGTGTCTCCGAAACGCGAAATTACCCGATCGTTTCGCGACCAGTATGGCAGGTAGCACCATTATGTTGAAAGCACAGGTTGTCCGTATCCATATCCTCGAGTTCCAGCCACAAAACATTGTTCATCTTGTCTCGCTAGTGCGCTCCATTGACCGTAATAACTTTTCCCGTCCAACTTTCAAAAAAGTACCAAACTGTTACTCGTTCTGGGTTCATTGGCATCTCCTGAATCACTCGTGGATTTTCGGTGCCCCAGATGCGGCAATTTTACTTATTAACGTAGCCGCCCATGTGGTATTGGGCCTATTCCGGAAATACGGTTTTCTTACAAAAATCGATGTCAGAATGTATGTTTTCCAGAATCCAATCCGAGAACTTACGGCGTGGCTGGTAGGCGACCAGCTTCAATTCTTGTGCTAAATTGACTTTGTACGCATGGAAAGCCAAATCTTTCATCAAAATTGACTGTGGAGAGGTCAAGCTCCGGAGGATGGTAACGAATGGAGGTGTTCGGGTCGTTTTGACACTTTCCTCTATTAAGGTGATATTTTCCATTGAACGTTTCGGCATCTTCATATCTTGTTGAACCCATTTCTTGGAATTTGTTTGATATATTGTGCATACACGTCTAGGGAGCTACGCGATTATCTGCAAAAGTGGCATGATTTCGTAATAAAATTCATCATAAAATTCAAAGAATTGGATATTTACTGTAGGGTTCCACGGTAAATTTCCTGTGCCATCTATCACAATATGTCAACTCTTGTTGAAACACTCTTTATAATTGGTCATGAAGACTATTTCCTAAATAAACACTGAATGTTCAACTAAGCATTTTTTCATGTATTGTCCTGGGTTAAGCGATACTCACCACATTCGCATAATATGTACATGGGCTTCATTCTGACCAGATCGTTGGTCACCGTAGAATTTGCAACTAATCAATTCTGCTAATCTAAGCTTCCTGGTAGGGTTCCCTTTTGTTTAGGGTCTCTACCAGAGTTCTATCCATCTAAGTTTGACAAATTTCCAAGATCTCTTTTGTGCAAAAGGATATCTAATGCGCAGGTAGATCTAACTATCTCAAGTCTATTTCTTTTTTAATTTCTGCTCCTCCTCATGCAAGCCCATAGGTAAGATCAATTCCGTCTATACTGCAGCGTCTTGGCTCTCAATGTATTCTCAGTTCGTTCCGCCTTCATTACGTCACGAGCATTATGTCCCGACCACATTCTAGTACAAGCTAGCGCAAAAGTCTTCATCCTATCGGAAGATGCTATAATTTTTGCAAATGGTGGCAAATGTCAATTCTACTTTGAAATTTGTGAAGTAAACAGATACAAAATACACGCCAATAAGACATGAATCGCTATACTACTAAAGAACGCGGAATAATTGATACGAATTTTTTTGTGGAATAATTCATCGGTGATGTTGGCGCAGCGTGAATTTTGGCTCAGATTTCTCAGTCGTCTAACACCAACTGGGTAAACACTACGACGATTAGCAGCTCGCCCAGAAGAATATGGGACAATACGAGATGCTGCCAAGTCTGGTCGGCCCTGGAGCAGCCGTTTTGCTGAGAATATCGCAGCTGTGGTTGAAGATGAAAATGCCGCGGGCCAAGCGACTACTGTGGATGGCGAGCAATACAAAGACATGTTGAACGACTTTCTCCTTCCTCGATTGGATGAATTTGGACTGGAGAACATGTGGTTCCAACAGGATGCAAAAGCCACAACCTAAATTCTGAGCGCTGCATTTCCGGGTCGTGTAATCTCTCATTTTGGCGATTTGCATTGGCTGGCAAGATCGCCTGATTTAACCGTTTCAGAGTTCTTTTTATGGTCACGGGTCTATGTCAATAAGCCGCAGACTCTTGAAGCCCTCAAAGAGAACATCCGTCAAGAATGCGAGAACCTATCGCCGGAAGTTCTGGCAAGAGTGATGGAAAATATCACAAATCGGGCCCGAATGATCATCAATTCTGGCGGCGGCCATTTAGCCGATATCATTTTCTTGGCTTGATGGAAAAAAATTCAAGACATCAAATAAACATAATCCAAAAGCAGAACCAAAGTTTTTCATTCAAAAAAAAATTACAGCCAAAGAATATCGGATGACAACTTTTGTGCCACCTTGTATCTTGACTGTCGTTATAGATGGATATATGAGGGATATTTGATGGGTACCCGGATTGGAAAATAGGTGACGCTACTCAGCCTAAATGACTGTACTATGATTTAGTATAATCTCTTTTAGCCCGCCTGTCAAGGTTTGGTGACCATCCGGCGCTCAGTTTTGGTTTGCTACCCACTTCAAAACATCGTGTTAGAGCAGTATCGCTCTGTGATCCGATTCTGGTTTTTAAATGGCAAAACCTGCGAGGAAATCAAGCCCATTCTCGATGGTGAAGCGCGCCCAGGTGGCCAAAAACGGTTACCACAGAGGAAGCCGTGGACAAAATCCATGATCTCGTATTGGTGGACCGCGAGTGAAAATTCGGGAACTGTCTGAGATAGCAGGCATCTCAACTGAATGCGTTAGCCATACCCTGCACGAGATTTTGGGCATGAGAAAGCTGTCCGCGTGATGGGTGCCGCGTTTGCTCAGACCGGAGAACAAGCGCAATCGTGAGACCACTTCGAAGACGTGCTTAGCCCTGTTTAATCGAAATCCGGAGGAGTTTCTGCATCGTGTCGTGACCGTCGATGAGACATGGATTCACTGGTACACAGTGGGTTTTACCCGGTGAACGTGCTCCGAAGAAGGCGAAGACCGTGCGTTCGACCGGAAAGGTGTCAAAACAAAACTAAGCATCGGATTGTCACCAAATTTCGACAGGCGGGCTAAATGATGGTACGCTCATTTTGGCTCAGTAGCGATACCTATCCTCCGATCCGGGTCCACATCAAACAGTCCTCGTATTTATCACTACAAGGCGTTGACCTCATATTCCTAAGTACTGTCGAAGAGTGGCTAGAGTTCCTGGTGGCAAGAAACTGCTGTCCGGTAGACGAATCGACAATTAGATCTGCAAAGAGGATCACAGAACTTGTCCACACCGATATTATAGACCCATCTGTGCGAATAACCATTAGGTTGGGTCACCATATTCATCCCTTTCAGTCATGTAAGTAAGTTAAAAAGAAGTCTTAAACACGTTACAAAATGAGGACCCCAGTAAGCCAGATTAAAGCGGTTCACATTTGTAGGTGATATAGCACCTATATTGAGCACATAGGGCTAATTCAAATATTTTCAATACGATCATTATGACCATTTACTCATGATTTATGTATCTCAGCCTTGAGACTTGGTATAAAGTTTATATTCACCAAATCACTTCCCAAGCCCCAATTATAGTACCAAACTTATCAAAGTAAACATCTACCCATATTCTTCTTTGTCCATGCACGCATAAGCTTAACACTTTTCATATCAGCCAAGTGTCTCTTATCGCACGACCTTAAGGTTAACATCCCATCTGTCTGATATCAGTCTTTGTGCTCATCAAACAGAGTCTAATTCAGATACAGATACTCTGAACTTTTGCTTATCTTACAGACAAGAAAAAGATTTCTTAATCTGATTTCGCAACTTACATCTCCAGTATTACTCAATCGGATTGTAACACCATGGATGTCTTACCCATGACACCGTTGCTGGGTGTTATTTTTAGACGATCTACATTTCAACACCTCCATTGTACTCGTATCTACAAGCGAAATTTTCCCAAAATTAACTTGCGAACTGACAACACCTAGTCGGCACCAATTTGCTATACAAACACTCCCTGTTATCCAAGCCGCCGGGTAACATGGGGCGTATCTGCAAATCTTTTTGGAGCTACACCGCGTTCCAGTTACAAATCGGTTGCTGTATCTGTTCCCCTCCATTTAATTTCAATTTAGGCGAACAATTAAAAGAAAATTCCCGCAATATCAATTTTATTTTTATTATTTCTCAAATAAAAAGTAAACAAATCCAAATGGTTAATGGCTTTTCAATTTTAGCCTCCAAGTACCCGATGCCGAGTATACTATCCATGCCATGGGCTCGTTCGTTAGAACCATAATTGCCTTTAGCCTGACACGGCATTGTTGTATCTGAACGATACACTTGAGCGCATTTCAAATGCGATCACCAACAAAACGCAAATAAATACATAGTCATCGAAAGGTTATAATGAACTTTGGCTTTTCATGTAGCTTTTTGGAGTCACGCGGCGGATTGGATCAGTGGCTGGGAGTCGATGTCGACGTCAAACTCGAAATCGAAGTCAGATAAAAAGATGGAAAGTCGTGCGAGTGCAAGATTACCGATAGAAAACCCCTAACCGAGCCTAATGGGATAATGAGTGGGGAATTGAAAGCGGATTCATAGAAATCCATTTAAAAGCGGAATTAGTTTGAATCGTAAAAGCGTTTCGAGAATAATTGAGTGCAGATGCAGGGGGCAACTACGCCGCACAAGTGCAGTTGTGGGATAATGAATTGATTTTTAGCTCGGATTGGGGTCGATTCTTTAGGAGGGAATTGGTGCAGCCATTACAATCCACGTAGAGGCAAATTAAAATGAGCAATTTTGAGACTACAAATGGCAAAGACACTCAATGAAATTGCACAGCACAAGAGGATCATGTTCGGTTTTTTTTTTTGTGCATAGGAAGATGGAAGGCTTCTTTTTCTGTCGAAACAGAACACTAGAAAAAGAACTAGTACCACTCCAGTACCAGCAACCACATCAGCACCGAGTATCTACATACAATGCGAAGGTAGACCGGACTCACACAGAGGTAGTGCTCCATAGTGTCATAATCACTTTTACAGGATGTAGTGTCACTTATGCCCAGTACATTTAAGTGCTAAGCAAAAGTGTAGTGTTTCGTCACGATGCCACTAAGGGGCACGGTTTTTTTTTTTACTAAAAAATATCAGGAAACACGCTAACCTATTAAAGACATCGGGAAGAATTCGTGTGATCTGCCGGCAGACTGGAGAGTCATACCATCTGCAGCTTTACTTATTTGAAACGCAACTGTCAATGGAAGTCCTAACGTAGGACGGAGGTAGTCTTGCGTTCTCGAACTTGTTTGGAGGTATTGATATCGTCCGTACAGTTTAGCTTATGCTGGGGATGCACACCCATCGCCACTTCCACCGATTGTCCACAATATGGTTCGTTGCTATCAGGATTGCGTATAACTTCACTTGGAAGATAGACGCAAGTTTTCTGACAAGATGAGAAGTCTAACGTTATCTTCTTCCAAAAAGACACCAGTGGTGGATCGTAAAATGGTTTTGGAGCCATCCAACTACAATACTTTCTTGGCTCAGATTCTGGCCGAAACCATTTCTATGCACAGGAAAAGTCGATTTGGTATTTTTTCTGCGGCAAGAGTTCTGGTGTCATTGCATCAGCTGACATGTCCATAAGACCAGCGACAAAAGACAGCCAACAAGTATTGCAATCATCAAACATCCAGTACGTGTTGTACCAAAGACCAATTCTCCCCAAACGAAAGATGACTTTTAAAGCGCAGTTCATGATATGAATGTCATGGGAGATTCATCCGTGCGTCTGGAACACAGCCGGGCATGCTAGGGAAAGTCGCACGCAGTCGAGACAGACCGTTCTTTGGAATGTGGTAAGAGCAGCAGTGGCTTATTTTCATGAAAGCTCATTCCACCAGACAGCCGACGCATAGGATATATTTAACCCTATCATAGCTGTGTATATTAAAAGAACATTTCTTGATGGGCTCCTCGTCTAGCCAATAGCTCCTTTGCACTGCGACAACGACGGCAGCGAACTAGAGACTTTCGACGTAACAGTTTTAGCCCAAAAAAGTTTGTTACCCTGGACGACACTCAAATATTTAGCTTAGTTGGAGAAATGGTGATGCCTCTAAGATCTAAATGAGCCAGACCAGTTAGCTTCCTAGTTGTCGTAAAAAGGACGACCGCTTTGAGGTGATTAACTTAAAGCTCATTTCTAGAGCACCGATCGTCAACAACGTCTAAGACTTTAGAGTAGACGGTCGCTAGACATGATATAACCGATGAAACAGCTACATCATCTGCATATGCTTGATCATGGACCTCAAAACTATTGAGAGTGCTAGTCAGTAAGTCGACCAAGATGCAAGTCTGCAACGGAGAAAGGATACCGCCCAGCGGGCAACCCTTATTTTCTACCGCCTTCATATATTGATCGCAGAGCATTAGCAATCGTCGTCGGTGTTTGTCTTTACTGTGTTTGTTTTTTAATTATGACTAGGGAATTCAGGGGGGACGTAGCCAATATACGCGGGCTAAAAAGTAATCACTTTTCTGCGTACGTCCACATCTGCAAATACAGACCAGCTGTTTTTGGCACTTAGTGAAACACAGGTAGATCCCCGCCCACACCTCTCAGATCACTCTGATCTGAAGCTACCTGGCTACGAACTAGTGCCACTATTCTTTTCTCACCGCGGTCTCGCCATTTATGTGCGTACACCACCACAATGTAGTCCCTGTTCCAATCCGGAATTCAATTTCATGTGGTTAAAATTCCATCTCCGTAAGCAAATTATCCACTACTGCTTTATTTACAGAAGCCCCAAACTGGACAGCAACTCGACCTTCCACGAGTTTGATGCGCTGTCTGACTCCATTCAAAGAATTGTATCCCTGTATCCTCATACTGAAATCGTGATTACGGGCGATTTCAATATACACAGTTCTGGGTGGCTTCGACATTCTGGACAGACAACACCCGAAGGACGGTGTGTTGAGATCTTCGCTGCGGAAAATAACTTAGCCCAGCTTGTAAATGAGCCAACACGCATACCAGACGTTGATAGTCATACCGCCAACACCCTGGACTTGTTTTTAACTTCTCACCCTGACAAGTACTGCATTGATGTGCTCTCCCCTCTAGGCTCGTCGGACCATTGTGTCATATCAGCTAAATTCTCGTACACCCACCACACAGTTAGAGAAAAGATTCCTAAAAGAACCGTATGGCACTACGAGAAAGCCAATTGGAGCGGACTTAACAACTTCTTTAGGAATTTTAATTGGTCGTTATGTTTCCTCGATAACGACGTGGATGCCGCTGCTGACATGATCACAGAAACTATTTTCTTTGGAATGAGATGCTTTATCCCCCATCGGATGAAGAGTATCAAGTCAAAAGAAAAGGCATGGTACGACTCGAGCTGTAAAGAGGCTGTCAGGGTTAGAGAATTGTTTTTTCGGTCCTACAAGACCAACCCGACAGAGGAAAACCGAAAAAAGTTTAAACAAGTCAGAAATGACTGCAACGTCCTTCTCAAGCGTGTGAAATTCCAATACGACCTAAACCTGAGGCAAAAAATACTGCAATGTCCCAAAGGCAGTAAAAATTTTTGGTTGTTCGTGAAAAACATTAGAAATTCTGCCACATCCTCCATCCCAACGCTCATTTACAATGACATTCCAGCTGTCAGCTCTTTGGACAAGGCCAATCTGCTTGCTGCACACTTTGCGGCTAGCTCAACACTCCCAGACTGTGCTTTGTCCCCGCCTACACTTGAGTGCGTCGAATCTACAATGGGACGAATCCACTTTCGCACTCGTGTAGTAGCAAGAGTACTCAAAGATCTCAACATGCATAAATCCGCTGGTCCAGATGGTATATCTCCCCTTCTTCTGAAGAGGTGTTCTTCTGCGCTGGCAAAACCACAGCGTAAGCTTTTTCATCAGTCCTACTCTTTAGGACTCTTTCCGAGCAGATGGAAAACAGCATTTGTCCAGCCAGTCCCTAAAAAAGGCGAATCTTCTTCTCTATCCTCCTACAGACCCATTGCACTCACGTCCCTTCTCTCCAAGGTCATGGAGACGCTGATAAACCGTCAGCTCGTGAAATATCTCGAAACACGAAAACTTCTGAATGACCGGCAATATGGTTTTTGTAGCAACAGGTCCACTGGTGATTTGATGGCATGTCTCACGGAAAAGTGGAACCAAAGCGTACATCAATCTGGCGAAAGCAAGATAGTTGCATTTGATATTTCTAAGGCATTTGACAGAGTTGGCATCAGGCTCTTTTGTCGAAAATGCGTGCTCTTGGGATCGATGACTCTCTTCTTCAATGGATTAGAAATTACCTTTCGGAACGTTCAATTCAAGTTGTCTTGGACGGTTTCAAATCTGATAATCACAAAATAAATGCTGGTGTGCCCCAGGGCTCCGTTCTGTCTCCGACACTCTTTTTAATTTTCATTAATGATCTCTTGTCCGCTACTTCTAATCCAATTTATTCCTTTGCTGATGACAGTACTCTCTGCTTCTCATATTCGTTCCCGGACTCACGTCCCTGCTCTTCGGCTGTAGAACGGGTACGGCAACGTATGCTAAGCTCATTAAATTCCGACATTAACAGCATAACCAATTGGCGAACTATCAACCGAGTGGAATTTAAGGCTTATAAAACTCAATGCTGTCTGCTGTCATTAAAGCGAAATTCAAATACCCAGCCATTATCCATGAATGGCATTTGCATCGACGAAACCGATAAACTTTCCATTCTCGGTATTTGTGTCAGTGACAACTTACGTTGGAATGACCACATATTCGATGTCGCCAAAAATGCTGCGAAATGTCTAGGTTTCCTCAAGCGATGTAAGAAATATTTTACCCCCTCTGATCTGGCCACAATATATAAGGCATTTATCCGCCCAAAACTGGAGTACAATGCCCACATCTGGTCAGGTGCTCCTAAAACATCTCTGCACCTGCTCGATAGGATTCAAAACCGTGCGATAAAACTCATAGGTGATACTAATATCAGTCAATCAATTGACACCCTCGAACACCGACGTAATGTCTCCTGTCTCACTTTGTTTTATCGCTATTTCCACGACCAGTGCTCCACTGAAATCACCAGTAGCATTCCGCCCATTCAAACTTTCAACGGTAACACCCCTCTCGCTATGAATGCTCATCAGTTTACCCTCAAGCCCATTTTCGGACGTACTCTAAATTATCGTGATTCTTTCCTAAGCCGTACAACTCGCTTATGGAATGCCCTGCCGACCTCTGTGTTTCCTGGTCGTTATAACTTACAAACATTTAAAAACAATGTACATCGGTATCTGTCTTTTCTTCCTCCCTAAATTTCCTTCGCCCGCGCTGTGTACTAACATTTTAAGGGTACAAAAACCCCTTGATCGCGGGCCGATTATAAAAAAAAAAAATAAAAATCAATATCCTATTCACCAGCGTTGTTTTTATCCACGAAACTAGTGATTCGTTTACGCTGCGTTGTCTAGCCAAGTTGCATACTCAAAAGTTGCGTTTTCGAAAGCACCCTCAATGTTGATGAAAACTCCCAGCGCGTATTTCTTGTCGAGTGCGCGTTCAATCTTGCCCACCAGATTTTAAAGCGCACGTTCGCAGGATGTTTCGCGGCGGTAGGCAAGCTGGATCTAAGACAGAGGATGCATTCCCAAAGCTTGCGCACACGAAGCTCTCTATTCTTTTCGGCATGAAAGAAGCCTAAAACCCTTGGCGCAAACGGAGTCATGTTTTCCGATTTTTGGTATAAAAACTAATTTCACTATACGCCAGGCTTTCGGTATGTGCTATACCAGGATAGTAGTGAAGATTCTCTTCGGAGTTATCAGCAGCTGATCTATACCTTTTTCGTGGCTTAACTGGCTAAATGCATCGGTACCTGGCGACTTGAATTTATCAAAGGATGCAACAGCGTGTTTCATGACCTCATGGTCACAAAAATGGATGAGAGGTACCAGCTACGGCCTGTTTTGTTATTAAGTTTACTTGCGGCTTCGTTAATAGGAGGTAGTTGTGAACTAATTCTGATTATGTTACATGGGAAGTGAGTCTCAAGCATGAGACAGAGAGGTCTGAAGCTCAGCATTCATGCTAGTCTAGTTGATTCTATAGGAGGTCTCCATGCCAGACCATCAGATGCGACGTCTCGACATTATTGAATACGAGAAATCCGCATGCTTATGCGGAAGCTGTTCCAACATCGCTTTAAGCAAAGTCTTCAATACTAGAAATGGCTTACAACAAGGTGCGGTGATTTCTCCTATACTGTTAAACGTTTACACAAATGATTTAGTAGGTTCCCTCCGTTGCAAAATAGCGTATGTATCCGACTCATTGGCGTAGAGATCAGATCCTCAAATCGAGCTCATCGACATTTACAATATGAACGCCATTTTGCTGATACCAAGAAGGCTTTAGTTCTTGTTTCAAAACTGTTTCATGGCAGTCTACATGATTCCAGATGAAAGTCATGAATGAAGCAAAGTTATCAGTGTTGGAAGATCTATCGGTCAAAAAATAAACAAATACAAGGTGGACCGTCTCTTCGTTGGTATGATGAGCTTTGATTGCGCTGTCTACTTATGAATAGCCCTTGAGAGAAAATACTGAAAAGTCGTAGCCTCTACGATATTAACCAGAGAAAGAGCTTCTACGGCCAGTCGGTTGAAAAGTGCCGCACGGGATCTTACCTGCTCCTCGAGCTTTTCCTTATACTGTATGCAGCTATAATACTAAAACGGGTAAGGTCTTTCTTAAATTTCCATGTTTCGATGAGGAGGTTATTAATAGAACAGATCTGCAACGGCTTAGCTGTTTACAAAGATTGTAGGCAAAACTCGGACCTCCTGTCTCACTGTGCAGAAAATGACAAGAGAAGAAATTAAACTCGTAGCCGGAACATTCTTATGTCCATTTGCCGAACTTTCAAAGTCTAACTGTGACCCGTATATGAGAATAGGGACATGAGAATAGGTACATTCTTCGGTGAACTCTGCACTTTCTGCCAAAAGTTTCACCTTTTGTTTAGTTTTGGATCTCGAATGACACCTTAGTTAGTTAGCGCTGATGGCAGAAATAACTATCGGAGATTTCTATGTTACACCGTAGACACATTGATGCAAAGTCTTGACATTCCTGAAGAAGTGCGATCCGATAGAAACCGTCTGGGCATGCTTTCAGGAAAACTTGGTAAATCCGTCAGAACTTGTACTAAGCTCACAATGGGACAGAAGAAAGAGTAATCCTTTCAGAATCTGGACGATGTCCTCACTAACTTCTTTAAACTAACGTGTCGTTAAAGCTCCTGCAGATCGTACGTTCCATGGTGGTATGCAGATATGATACAGACTTTCGGAAAAAGGTTAGAATATTCAGTGAAACAGAAAAAAACTGTTCATGATCTTCAAATTGGACAAGTAGGTCAGACTGGAAACATTCGAAAAATCTGACGTCATCTGCACTGAATCAGAAACCGAAATTTTCAATTTCATTCTACGAGCTCACATCTAAGGTAGTCATATAAAAACCAGGTCCTGTCACTGAATCTGGAAATGAATTGAGTGATTGAAGTAGCGATAGTTGGTATCTTGTATCGATTGTGGTGGGAAACGAAGCTAGGGCTGTACGTGTACCACATGAAATGTCAGATTTTCGCTCAATGGGAAATAAGAAGTTCTGGAGTAAACAGCTGTGCCAGAAGGTTAAATTTTCTTTTTTTTTATGAAATAAAGTGGTACGTGTGCTTGACGTGTGAGAATATTAAGGTTCGTTACATGTACCGGTATTGCCATGTTGTCGACAGCTCAAATTCGAACCCTCTTCCTTTACGAATCGGGAGATTTCTGCCACGAAAATGATCCACGTGGGGAGCCGGAAACGTTAGTTGACGACGATGTTTTAAGGGCAACGGTGGATGCGGTCCCAACGCAATCGGTGCGGAGATTACACAAAGCATGGGAGTATCCCCAATGACAATAAGTCGACACCTTCGAGATATAAGCTCCGTCGCTGAAGACAATTTCTCGATAAAAAACTGAATCTTCCTCCAGCTTTTCTAAGGCCCACTCACCGAAAATTCAACGCTGTGGCAGGTCGTTCGGCTTCAGTTCTTGCACGAGCTGTATTTTGTAAGGTCTTAGACAAGATCCTTACATAAAATCTTCCACGTGGTCGAGTAACACAATCCCAATTGCTGCGAATGGAGACGAATGGACAAATCTCGGTCTTCATAAAAGCGGGCGGATGCAACAGCAATAGTTTCCTCTGTACGCACTCTTCATATACGGGTAGGTAGCTTGATGTCTAATGGCGTGAAATTTGTGCGAAATTTGATCAATATGGCTTGAGTTGCTTGCTCAGTACGTCGATTATGTTGACCGTAAAATGGTCGAAGTGCGGTAAAAAAATGTTGGTAATAAAATTCAATGATTTATTAGTGTCCTTCGGGTGATGAAATGGCAATGCTACTTGAGTATACCTGACTTTGACACCTGTTACAAATCAGGTGTGAAAATAGAGCACCCATAAACCAAACAGCAAAAAAATCACCCTTTACAAATTCTAGGGTTAGTAATGGAATGCAATATCTGCCAAATGCCCGCCTCGGCTCTGCTCACAACTAGTCATTTTTGCATAATTGTGGCTGTGTTTTGCGAATAACAGCACAGTCTCGACGAGTAATTGAAATCTCCATTTCGAGAAATCAAAAGTCCAGGAAATTTGTTTACGCAGTAGAGCCATTGTTTCACCAGCATGTGGCACCATCCTGCTGAAAGTAAATTCCGTCCATGCCCACAGCATCAATTCCAGGCAAAAGCGAGTTAGTCAACATCGTTCGGTAACGCAGTCCATTCATTGAAAGGGTCGTACAAGCATCGTTTTATGAAATAAATATGGCCCAATGACACCGTCATCCCAAAAACTGCACCAAACTGTCGCTCGTTGTTGATGGAGAGTTTTTTGCACTATTTCTCCTAGCTTTGCGGAGCACCAGATGTGGTATTTTTTTTTGTTTTACGCTCCCAAACAAATGGAAATGGCTGAATAAATTTGTGTAAAAAATCGTGGTCTTTTTAATTTTTTTCCAGCATCTTACTTACATACTTACTTAGTCGGCGCTACAGTGCAGGATGCACCTGGGCCTCAACCAATAAGCCTCTGCAATTAGAGTGTGCTTCGGCTAACTGCCTCCAGTTGTGCACTCCAAGTTGGTTGAGGTGTCCCTTTCCACTTAAGTGCGCCACCTAAGCCGAGGCCTTACTCTACTGCGTTGTCACTCCGAATAGTAAAAGAAATATTTTTATCAACGATTGTTTCACTAAGCACACTCGTGCATTGTTCATGGCAGCAAAAAAACTTAAAGCAGAAAAAAAATTCAAGTACGTATGGTTTAATAATTGTAACACTCTGTTGAGAAAGGATGTAAATGGTGAGGTTTTTGTTATAAGATCTTTTGATGACTTAAATGCAATTTAATAATTTCGAATCACACTTTTACGAAATGTTTTTTTAATATGAATGAAAGTTTTGATCTTATAAACAACGGCCTTACCATTCAAGCAACAAGTAGCAATACTGATAGTCTATTTTCTTTTACTAATAGCAAAACTGTTTACATTATTCATCAAAATATTAGAAGCTTACGGCAAAATTTCGATTTATTAGTAAGTAACCTTGAATCCTTTAAGAACTTGCCTGAAATTATTTTCGTATCTGAAATTTAGGTTTATTCTTACGAGGTTAATGAATATAGTATATCCGGTTATAAGTTCTTTGCAAATTAGTCCTAATGCTTACATTGGTATCAACCTCGATCTTCAAATATCTGATCATTGTATGACTGGTGTAATTTTTAATGGCTTGGAAAGTAGAAAAGAAAAAAAAGCATAATTTTCCAAGAAAGTTAAATAAAATTAACTACTAGCTGCTGAATTATTTACTGCGTTTCGAAAATTGGAAAGAGGTGTATACTCAAGATAATGTATTTACGGCTGTTAATTTATTTTTGACGATATTAAATAATTATATAAGCTCAGTTAGCTATGTCACTATCCCTAAAAAGTCAGATTTCAGGCTAAAGTCTTGGATTATCTGGTTACTTCTTAGGAAAATTAGGCAAAGACACAAATTACGGAAAAAGTGCCTTAAACATCCACAGAACGCTAGTCTAAAGCGTTGCTATAACGCTTTATTTATTATAACAATAATAAATAATGAAGTACGAAAATGCCGCGATGATTACTATCACAATCAGATAAGGGCTGCGCTAGGGAATCTTAAACAAGAATGGAAAGTGATCAATAAAATTATGAATCGAAGTGTAACCAAGCAAAATAATTCCTTTGTCCTAAAAAATGGGAATATTAATGTTTCAGAACCCACTTTGCTTCAATTGCGCAACATTCTTTTCAAACAAATAATTTTAACATTTATAATTATTGTTATCCTGAACCCAGGGTTACAGATATTAGTTTTGAAAGGGATAGCCTCTTTTTCGAACCAATTTCTGGGGTTGAGATTTTGAGGACCATCCACTCCTTAAATAGCTCCAACTCCTGTGGCAGCGATAGTTAATCCAATATTATGCTTAAAAACATTTCCTTCAATATTGTTGATATTTTGGAGCATATTATCAATTTGAGTATCCTGTCCGGATGTTTTCCTGGAGTTTTAAATTGTGCTATTGTTATTCCTCTCTTTAAAAAAAAAAAGCAAACATGAAAAAAGGAACTATAGACCAGTTTCACTGTTGTCTTCTATCAGTAAAGTTTTTGATAAATGCATAAAGAAAGAGTGTTAAAGTATCTGAACAAAATATTGGGTCTACAAGTAAGTTTCCAATACATTCCGCCCCATAAGTTTCCGAAAGCAAACGATAGGCCTCAGCCGCGCTTTTCTTCATATTAAAGAATAAAAGCAGCACTTCCCGCAAATGACGTTTATTTGGCTGGAAACTTGCCATGATTTTGCTCGATAAAATGTACCACACCGATAGAACTGCTCAATTATAACGCTGCAAAGTTGTTGACAGATACAAAACCTACAAATAAAACACATGGGGTCTAACATTTCTGCCCGGGATCCACTGGTGGCGCCATCTCTGACAAACGCTGGAAACTTACTTGTAGACCCAATAAAATTCTTCAGTCCAATGCAATTTGGCTTTAGAGCTGGGCTATCTACTGAAGACGCCCTTTTAGATTTTTGCTCCATTATACAGAAAGGTTTGGATGAAAAAAGATCTTGTACTGGACTTTTTGTTGATATAACAAAAGCGTTTGATATGGTTGACCGTATTATTCTTCTAAACAAGCTATATAATATAGGTTTTCGTGGTTTGATACATAGTTGGTTTATGTCCTACCTAAAAGACAGAAAACAAAAAGTGAAAATCGAATCCAGCCTAAGTAACTTTATGGTTATCAACCTTGATGTCCCTCAGGGCTCGGTCCTTGGACCTATATTATTTCTCATATATGTCAACTCCTTGTTTACCCAGCCATTTGTAGGAAAAGTCAGGGCTTTTGCAGATGACCTTGGGATCGCATATGATTCCGCCAATCCCTTAAACTTAGTGGCTGATATAAACCATGATGTTGAATTGCTAAGACTTTGGTTCACGGAGCATAAGCTAATAGTAAGCGATAAGACAAAACTTATGTTTTTCAGTCTTACCACGCACGAGTCTCCAGATATTGAGGTCGTATTCCATGCTTCTAAGTGTGCAAAGTTCAACATGTTTCACATTCCATCTTCTGTCGAATGCTCTAAAATGTCTTTCGACGTGAATGTTCCCTGCCGGGATAGTTGCTTTAAAATTGAAAATGTAAGCCATTTTAAATACCTAGGTGTTATTATTGACCGAAATTTAGGTTGGTCTAATCATATTTTAAGTAGGAAGCAATATCTGTTATCTACCGTTCGCTTATTCTACCGTGTAAAGAATTTTTTTTCCTTTTAATACTCTAAAATCAATTTATTATGGGATATTGCAGTCGAAATTGCAGTACGGTATAGGATGTTGGGGAAGTGCTTACCTGAGTAAAATTCAGCCGTTGATTGTTCTACAGAAGTCTGTCATACGGAAGATCTGTGGTTCTTCTCGTCTGGCCCACTCCATGGAATTATTTAGATACATGCAAATCCTACCAGTTCGGCATCTGTTTTATTTTAAGGTCTTAAAAATATTTTTTATCAGAGGTGGTTATATGCAGAGTCCGATTTCTAACGCTTACAACTTGAGGAGCCATCAACAATCTCTTGTCGCTATTCCTGCTTTTCGTATCACCTGCTACAGAACTTCATATTCTATTCTATCCTGCAAATTATTCAATAGTCTCCCTGTAGATACAAGATTCGTAGGTAATTTGCGTACTTTCATGAAAAGAGTTAAACAGTGGCTTTTTAGCTACAATCAGAACGAAATCGAGATTTTGCTACAATACATTGACTAATAGCTTTTAATACACTCTAAACAAATTTTCCTTATGAAATGCTTTTCCTTTTTGCATCTAGAATAAAATGCTTCTTATTTTTTCCCTTTTTCTTATTGTTCACCCCACTGTTAATAGTTTAATATAAAGTGACATTTGCTTCTATTTATGTTAGAGTTCAATTGGTTGTTCGGGTAAGAGCCTTACTACACAGTTGCCTTCTAAGGACAAAGAAACAGCGATTGGCAAGCGTTATTCTTCTGATGTGATAGCAGAGCCGAGGTAGTCAAAGTCCCTTACTAATCGTACCTCAAAGTTATAGCTGTCGATTTTGATATTCTGGCCGATTCGTCAATATTGGGTGTCCCTTCTGTTAACAGCATATATTGTGTTTTACCCTCGTTTACCGCTAGACCCATTTTTCCCGCTTCTGTTCCTATACTCGCAAACGTACCGGTGGCAGCTCGCTGTGTTCTACCAATAATATCAATATCGTCGTTGTGTGCAAGCACTTGAACAGACTTTCAAAAGATCATACCTCGTGTGTTGGCCGGTGAGTTTTGCTCAATTCTTTCAAGTATGATGTTAAAAAGGTCACATGACAGCGCGTCGCCTCAAATATTTGGTTAATTGTGGACTTAGCGGGCCTAAAACCGCACTGTAGGGGCCAATCAGATCGTTGACAAATGGTTTCAGGCGCTCGCATAATACGTCAGACAAGATCTTATATGCGATGTTTAAGCCTCGATAGTTAGCTCAGTTTAAAGGGTCTCCTTTCTTGTGAACCGGGCAAGCGATACTGAGGTTCCATTTATCAGGCATACATTCATCCGACCAAATCTTGGAAATAAGTTGGTCTATGATCTCTATCAAATAATCTTCTGCTGCCTTAAATAGTTCGGCGGGTAGGCCGTCCGACCTCAATTCTCACTTTATTTTGGTAGGATGGACGGAATTCTTGACTTGCATCGTCAATATTGAATTGTTCGCTCTGCCTGACAGCGGAATTTGTGTCGTCTTCGCCGCTTAGCAGTCTGCACCGACTGTGACTCTACTACAAGGTTTCCTTTCGTTCGGTTCTTATTGTAGTACCCTGACACGTTCTTTTTACCTTTTGATAGAACTTCCGAACATTATTCCTGCAGTAGCCCCTCTCTATTTCCTCGATCCGATTCCGATGTTCTTCCCTCCTCACAAGCTCACGAGCCGCTCTCGTCCTTTTGAGCAGCGCCGCTTTATAGGCATGTTGATTTGCTGCATCTGATTGCCGGCACTCTTCATCAAACTGGAGGTTTCGTGGCGATGGGCGGCCATTCAATCACTAAAAATACTACGATCAATTCTCGTGTCAATTGGTTGCGGATGGCCTAATTCCTGTGATCGTCTTTAAATGGACGCACCTGGGTTTACAGTCATACTTCCAGCTACGGTAACAATATTTTCAGCTGACCTTACCGGACGTACACGAGTTGGAAATTATAAAATTTGTTGATTAAATTCTAAATAGCTGTGCGAGAAGGCGTTTGGTGATGACCAAAAGCAGTACCAACGCAGTAGAACCAACGAAATGTTGCCGCAATATTCTCACCGTTTCTGTAGTGAATTTTTACTATGCCAACTACTAAAATAGTATTTAATAACCTTCTAGTTTCTACTTATCAAAAGTTATCGCAATAAAGTTGCGTTGTATTGACAGTTCATCAATGGGGCGAAATTTAAAATGACACATCTTGCTGGATGGTCTTATATAAATCTGTCGTGCTGGCTGTAATCTTCACCGCTGATTCGAGCACTCAAATACATCCGCTGCATGTCTTTCTTCTGAGGATGAGTCGTTGCTGTCAAATTTTATAGTGTTGCCATTTACTCCGCTTCAAGACTCAGTCTTAAGAGCTTGGCACCTCACGCCCGGTTAGACGAGATCAGTGACTACCACGAGAATGAAGCACAATTGATTCGAAGTCAAGTGGACTTTCCTGTTCTTTTCCAGTTCTTAAGGACCGAACCTTTTAACGTTCGGTAAACATACAAAGACGCACCGCATCAGCAAGAAGCTGAAAAAAGCATAATTGTCATAATATTTTAAAGCTATCTCTCAGAAGATCTAAATTCCGGCTTGAAGCTATACAGTTAGTGAAGAATTGTTGTCCTATCATTCAGATGCTCTAATTAACTCTGTCGTAATCTACCAAACCAGCTCACTAACAAAGCTAAAGGTTTTATACACGAGTATTTCATCAGACTAAGACAGCTTCCAATGGTCATTTTGAATCAAAGAACCACGTCTCAAAGTGACGTCATACAGTTAAAGGGAAAGATCTATCAAGCCGCCAAATCTGAGATCACTATGAACCTTAACCTTTTAAAAAAAAATAAAATTTCTTCATTTAGATTTGGCATTCGTTGAAGCGTTTTTATGCTTCGAGAACCTGTTCCTTAAGAACATTGCTGAAACAATAAAATAAAATGCCATGATCAGTTCGGTCATCATGGCGAAATATCGAATCCATCGACTTTAATGTGACTAAAGACGAACAATTGCAGAAAAACGCCAGTGAATCAGAAGATGCCAAAAGCTGCTCATTTCACCACTGCCAACGTTGTTTTTTTTCTCTCACGGATCATGCCACCTGTTAGAATCCGCAGGTGCTTTACACAAAAAAGAGCCACAAAACAATTAAGACCAAGTCCCTTTGGTCTTTTCCCTGACATTGGACATGGTTCCAATTTGATATTTTCTCATCGCAAATCGTCGCCGAATGCATTTTAAAAATAGCTGTCTTGAGTGTCGACTTTAGGTGGCAAATGAGTCAACTGAAACGATTTTGAGAATTCTTGGCACCAACAGCTAGTAGGTTGTCGTTCCCGTGACACGGATCTATTGCATTTTACGAAAAACAAGTGATAAATTATTACTCCGTTATAAATGCATTTAGATACGAGTACATACTCGTACGAACATTTATAGATACTTTATGTTGGAAACATTTCTTTCGTGTTTGTTTTTAATGTGGGAAAGTAAATACTTTGAATATTTGTATGTTGCGCTATTAAAATCTATCTTTGTATCTAACAAGTACAAGTGAGAATTTGTGAATTTGCCTCAAAAACTAAGTGTTCCGTGTCCCACAATCAGCAACATGATGTACGATGTGAGAAATGCCGAACAATTTCGAGATAAGAAACTCGAGGATTCACTTAAATGTTAGGTCACTGCTTTGCTTTGTCTGTTGCTAGGTTTGTCATTTATTTATTTTTCTTGAAAATAGTGCGAGAAGATAGGAAAAAAAATTTGCAGCATCGTCTGTAAAACAATTTCCTTCATTTTAATGGGCGGCTGAATGTGAAAAATATTTATGAAAACAGAAATAAATGGAAACGTTTACACCGATGACATGGTTGACTGCCTTTCAGAGTATCTTTCGCCGTGAATACGGGTATAATGACTCGTGCGAGCTGATTTCGTGCTGCTAATTGTATGAGTGGTTTTAGGTTGGATTGCCTTCGCCACATGTATCTATCATAGTTAGGTGGGTAGCTGTGGCTGATTGGATATTAGATCATTATCGCGCCATTTGATGCCATGAAATCCACTCGATGGAAACGTGGTATTTAATGATCTCTCGTTGAATTCGATACTCGAAATAACCGTCAGAACCTTATTTCTAAAGTCTACCGAGAATGTTGTGTCCAGTTCGGACCGAAATTATAAAACTGCTGGTCTTATGTTATCATTCTTAGAGCTGTGACAATTTATATTGAATGGGATGCCCGATTTGTTAGCATGAGTGCAGCCTGGCAGTCCCAGTACGAGCTTAACTTACTCGTATTAAGTCTAATGTACCCTTCTTGCTGTAAAGGGTATATCTTTAAGAGTTAGAGCTGTATATTGTAAGTACGAGTCTATAAACTAGGACAATCATATTTTATATTAGTTTCTGTCGTAACAGAGAACACAGACAAAAGGTCAAGTCCACTGTACTGATTCTACTTTCCTTTAACTGGAATGTCGAAGTCTTCCGATAAAATGCCTTCAGTACCGGCGCCGGGCATCTGCAGCTTGATGTGAGCGCGGGCCATAACTCACAAGGGCAGTCTTTCGCTATGTGATCAGCATTTTCTTTCAAGCGCCGAAGGATGTTGTATCATGAATGCCTAAGGCACTTAAGTGCTTAGGAAGAGCGAAGTGCCCCCCAGTAAGCATCCTGCGGTCTTTTTTATTGACGCCTTAGAGACGTCAAGAAGCATTCATTTGGTTTGTGGGCAACCTGGAAAGTTCTGAAATCTGCCATCTTGCTCATATGAGACCCATGGACACCCTAAGTGAGCACCCAGGTAGTCTTATTGCCTGAGCCTTGACTAGTTCCGTTTGGAAGAAAGCTGCTAGTTTTCATAACGAGGAGTCATCCGGAACAACAGCAACGTGATATCCTAAATCGAATGAAGACCCGATTATATTCCTTTTCTGGATGAGATTCTGGCTGAATCCATTTCTGGGTACAAGGAAATTCGATTTCGTATTCTTTTCGGCAAGAGGAGTTCTGGTGTCAATCCATTAGATGGCATTTCCATAAGACCAGAGTCAAAAGACAGTCGGCGCCTAAGGTCATCAAAACTCTAGTGCGTGTTATAACAAAGACCACTGCTCCTTAAACAGAAGATGGCTTTCAAAGCCCATGCTATGGATATCAAGGAAAGGGAGATTTTTCAGCGCATCTAAAGCAGAGCTAGGCATACTACGAAAATTCAGCATGCAACGGAGACAGAGCATTCCATGGAGTCTGGGGGTATTTTCGTGAAAGCTTGTTCCACCAGTCATCCGATGCTTAGAATATGATTTGCCTTATCATAGCCATGTACATAGATCCAAAAGACTCTATTTGGTGACAGGCCCCATGTCTTGCCGCCAGCTTCTTTACACTGCCAGAAAGCCGCCATAGCTTTAGAGGCTTTCGACTTAAGCTTAGCTCAGAGAAAGAAGTTCGTTATCCAAGATGATACGCAAATACTCAGCTTCTTTGAAGAATTAGATGATGTTGCTTTCAAGTATTAAATGAGAAAGACGACTCAGATTCCTGCTTGTCGTAAAGAGAGCTACCTCAGGATTGAAATGAAATGTCCGATTTTATAGTAAAAATTTGGAAGCTAGCATTACGAGGGTTGTCTGAAAAGTTTACGACCGAACAATGATACAAAACATTTTTTTCTCAAAATTCTTTTTTATTTTTCTACATAGTCTCCTTGTAACTCTACACACTTCTTCCAGCGATGATCCCATCTCTCTTGCCCGTCCAAATAGTACTTGGCGTTTTTCTCTGCAAAATAATTGTTCACGAAGGTGATTGCCTCCTCATTTGGCGAAAATCTCTGTCCTCCGAGAACAGTTTTAGATGAGGAAACAAAAGGAAGTGGCTTGGGCCTTCAGCAATGGTTTTACCTTTTTGAAGATAATCGATTAAGTTAACTCCTTTACTATCCCAAAAAACAGTCGCCATCACTTTCCCAGCCGAAAAAAACAGTTTGTGCTTTTTTTGGAGCCGGCTCGCCCTTTGCAGTCCACTGTTTTGACTGAATTTTTGTTTCAGGCGTATAATGGTGTATCAAAGTTTCATCTACAGTAATTAATCGGCGCCAAAACTCGGATTTATTGCGCCTAAATTGCGCCAACAGAGCGTTGGAAATGTTCATTTGAACATGTTTTTGGTCTAACGTAAGCAAACGCGGCACCCAACGCGCGGACAGCTTTCTCATGCCTAAATCTTGATTTAACATAATATGTTACAAACACGTTCTTTGGAAATTTTCATAACCCAGTAGGGGTTATGTCACTTTAATTCGGCGGTCGTCTAACACCATTTGGTGAACTTTAGCAATGTTATCGTCAGTGGTTGCAGTTATTGTACGTCCCGAACGTTCATCATCTCCTAAGCTCTTAGGACCACGTTTAAATTCAGCTGCCCAAAATTTCACTGTGGTAAATGATGATGCAGAGTCCCCGTACACAGAGTCCAACTCATTTTTGATTTTCGTAGGCCTATTGCCTTTCAAAAACAAGAATTTAATAACAGCTCGATACTCAATTTTTCCGTTTTCATAAAAAACACTCACATCGACACACTCAAACGACTGTCAACTAAAAACTGCGGGTCCAAAATGACTGAAACTTTGGTAAGTAACTGTATAAAGATGAGCAACTAGCATTCACTAGCTTTTATTGACGAGTGCCGCTATCTTTACGCTGAGGTCGGAAGCTTTTCAGCCAACCCTCGTATTTTTCCGTAAATTTTTATTGAATCGAAATAGGATCCGTTGGCATCTAGGACATTCTTCCAACGTGATACAAGGTCAAATATCCCTTTTTCGTAGAAGTGCTGACATTTTCAAAGGCTTTTATGACCTCTGCTCGGTTCCGGAAGACCTTCTGCCGGCTAAATGTATCCGGATTGCGGAAAAGATGGTAATCCATTGGGGAAATATCAGGACAGTACGGTGGATGCGGAAGAATTTCAAATCACAATTGCAACAGCTTTTGCACCATTATTTGTGAGGTATGGGGTATAGTATTGTCATGCAAAAGGATCGGACAGTGCCCATTGCTTTTCAGCCAATTTGGCATGCAATATGTCGATTTCATCACAATATTTGATAGCGTTTATCGGTTTTCCTGGTTGAAGGAATGAAAAGTGAATTGGTCATTTCAATATCCACCAAACTGGCGCCATAACCTTTTTTGGGTGAAGGTCGGGCTTGGGGGTGTGTCTTAGTTTTTCATCTGCATCCAATCACTGCCCAGATCTTTTACAATTATCATACAGTTTCCACTTTTCATCACAGGTGACTATCCGGTGCAAGAACGGTTCAGTTTGGTTTCTTATTGTAAGCGATGCGCTGATTTCCAAGCTCCGTAGTTCTTGGGATTCGTTCAGTTCATGGGGTACCTACCGGCTTATCGAAGCTGCACTGCTTGGTGCGGTTTATGGTCCGGAGGAATCACTGGCCCGTATTTTTTCAAAGATGACCGTGAGAACAACGTTATCGTCAATTGCGCCCACTATCGTTTAAAGTTTCGGACTTTCTTTTACGCAAAATGAACGAGCTGAATCTTTGGTTTCTGCAAGATGGCGTTACATGCCATACAGCATGCGAATCGATGAATCAATCGAGAAATGAGTTCGGTGAGCAATTTATCCCTCGTCTTGGACCGGTGAATTAGACGCCTTTAGACTATTTTTTATGGGGATACGTTAAATAACTCGTCTATGCTGTTAAACCAGCGTCAATTGCAGCCCTGGAAGACAACATTATACGTGTTATTAGCGAGATACCAACCAATATGCTCGAAAAGTGATTCAAAATTGGACTCTCCGTATGGATCACTTAAAATGTAGTCGTGGTAAAGATTTACATTAAATAATCCTTAAAAAGTAAATACAAGCATTGATTTACTAATGCACAAATAACAATTTTATACCCTTCTGCAATTTTTCTGTGTTTTTTGTTGACAACTAAAAACTGAACGCTTAAAAAATCACCCATTACGTTTGATCAAATTAAGATTTTCATGCTCGCATGTTGTCCCAAAAGGGTCCCTCAGACCTGTAAGTCTATCGTCTTTCCTTCTGAAAACTCTAGAATGACTGATACGAGCTAAAATTGATCCAAAAGACGGCTCACTTGGCTGTACATCTCGGTTATAATACCGATACTCAACTACGGGGTGGTTCTCTGTCTGATGGCTTTAAACAATGCTTTAGAAAGTCCAAAGAACAGCATGTCTATGTATAAGCGGAGCTCTACGTTTTACTCCGCCCGCGGCATTAGACATTTTTACTTTGCCATTTTCTAAGGCTGCGAGAGCAAAAGACACGAATTCAACTAGGTTGGTGGCAGTTAATCTGCTTTTCCGAAAACCATGTTGCCTAGGCGACGTAAAAGACTTACACTTGAAGCCTAAGGAATTGTTTAAAATGCTTTCAAACGTTTCTTCAATAACTGCAGGATCGAAATTTTGAGTGAGAAAGGGACCAACTGAGCAATTTGGTAGATCATTGAAGTAAGAGGAGTCTGGCACAAAGGAGTTGTTGGAAAATGATTGTTTGAAAAAATGTAGCAAAAAAGTTGGCGATGGTAGGAGGATCACTTGAAGATTGGTTTTCGAAAGCGAGGGAGGAAGGATAACCATCAGTCTTACTTTTGCAATTAACAAATTGAAAAAAGGATTTGAGGTCATTGGATTGGTTTGTGCACTATTTCGAGTTCGATGAAAGGAAGATATGTACCCAGATACAAGTAGTTTGAATAGTCGGAAGAAGACTTTCTTTTGTTTCATTGAGAGCGGAGTCTACGATTATACCAAGGAGGGGATGTAGAAGATGTTTTATGGCGGGAATATGGCACATGAAGGATGATGGATTTAAACATTTCTCTGTAAAGAATGGAGAGGGCAGCGAGCAGAGATAGAAAGAAGCCCTGTTTATATAGCTATTTTACGATTTTACGGAAATTAGCTTTTGCGAAAATTGTAAGAAGAAAGGATTGCGTGGGGAGGCGACGAAATGGAAGAGTTGTGGAAAAATGAAAATGAAGAGGAGGATGAATGTTATCAAGAGTTGAAAGAGCGGACAACACGATACTGAAGAGTTGATGCGGTCTGTTGTGAAGATAAGGTCTAACCGCCTTTCCATAGTCGATAGTTGGAAACGCCACTGATTTGACATTGACTAGAAGATAGATGAGGCAGAATCTGACATTAATTGTCAACTGCATCAATAGCAAGTTCGTAGGTCAAGGCTATTGTGAATGTCTAGTAGCGCACCTCGACAAGGAGAGTCAATCATAGGGTGTGTGCGATCATCATCCCGAAAGACATTGAAAGAAAGAGTGGATAACCCCTGTTTTTTCTATGCTGGGGATAAGATTAGTTTCAATCAGAGGGTAGATATCAAATGACAAACCATGAGAGTGACGCAAAACTGCGTGGGTTTTAGAACGCAGTCCAGTAACGTTCTGGCAATAGAAGGTGAGAGGAAGGTTTTTGCAGTATTCGTTAGGTTCGAAAAAATTTGATCTGCGTTAGAGGTGTGAGACTCTTTTAGAGTATACATAGTGGCGAAGAGCGGCAAGATCGTCTGCAACTTTATCCGGCGGCGTATTGAAAATCTCGTGATACCTTATATAAAGGTTCCTGAGACTGATAATATCGGCAGGGACCCTCGTAGCACATTGAGCCGGATCTATCGTGCAGATAGGCGAGATATAGATGAATATTCTCGTAAACCTTTTTATCACTAAGCCTAGAGAGCGCATAGTGACATTCGCTGGTATCGCTGGTTTGGTGCTTTAATTTAATAGTGGGGGGCGAAAGGGGGCCAAAAGAAGAGGGGTTCAATGGCACAACAGATAGGATGTCAGAAGTGTTTTTTAAAATGTGAGAACTGATGAAGTTAGGATACTTAGCTCTAGTTCTGAGGTCGAAATTGAGTAGAGGCGTGTATATTGGGTGTTGAAAGATGACAGCTTGAATGGTATGGGTTCACGTCGGGATTTGGTTTGGGGTGGAATAGAGGGAGTTGGAGTATGGGTGGGATGCTTAAAATTAGAAAAAATTTTAGTTATGAAACTTCAATTGGAACTGGGTTTGTTATTAGGAGAGAAAGTGGGTCTTGGCAATTTAGATTTACTTGCAAACTTATTTGGTGGTTTAGGTATGATTTACTGCTTCTTGGTGGAATTTTCCAACCATTTCCACGCATTTTTCCAAGACTTAAATTGCTCCTGGCTGCATTATGGAATAACCATTAATATTTGATTGAGTTTGAAGCTGCACTTATTTCTGTAGTGAAATGTTAAAGCAAATTGCAATGGCTATTGGTGATGCCATATTTCTTTTCGGAGAAATTCGAAATCCAAACAACATCGGCGTTTGGGCGGGTTCCTTTGATAAGAAACGCAGTGACCAATTGAAAATTTGTCTAGCCAACGTTGCCAATCAGAAGGTGTCCAACGACATTAGCGCAGAAAGAAAAGGCTGGCACAGTCTTGTCAATCGCTCTTACTTTGGACTGCAGGCACAATTTACAAACAGAACGCTTTCCCAAAAGATCAAACCGGCTTCATAAAAGACCCTTATTATCCTGTCCCAGAGTCTTGGATCTTGTCGAAATCGATTAAACCGGTTGTATTGACGGGAATGTAAGAGAAAACTCAACCACTGTTCGGGATGAACAGCGACATGGGTCTAGTCAGGCGTCTAAGGATCTAGCATTTGAGATGGCTGGACCATGTTGATTGAACGGACACCACAGTTCTCACCCAAAGACTGTTCGATTGTAACACAGGATGATCGCATCCAAGGTGGCGAAATAACTTGGAGTGCGAAGAGTCTTTCTATTACCCTGCTTAAACAATGTTAGATACAATTTGTCAACATAAACGCTGAATGCATTTATTACATAATAGTTGATGCTTTCGACTCCTGTTTAATTATTTCAATTTGCGCAGTAGTTTATGGTTCATGTCAATATTATTTCCTCTAGCAAATTCATTGTTGATAAACAGATATTCCTTGCAAGTATCTGTGTTATTTATCCCCACAACTTGCTCTAGAATCGTTGCAATAACCATAAAAAAGTTTTATCACAGCAGCGTAAAAATGTGTCATTATGTCATTGTCGTCACTTTATCTGTGGCGAGATAGAGGAACTTTTATGGCAGTTCCAGATTTCTGTGTCACCATATTTGGTTCAAGTAAATTTGAAGTAAGAGCGGCTTGAAAAATCAACCAAATCAGTTACATACGTTATCTTATCATGACAAATGTCCACGAACTCAGAGTATGCAAATGGAATACGCGGAGTATAGTCTCCACCTATAGCCGCTTAAACATTTGTATGCATTTTCTTGCCGCATGAATCATTTGTTATTGCAAATCAGGAGATGTGTACAATAGGATAAGACGAACAAAATGCAAAAGGGTACACACTATAGATTCCGGAGTCTTTGTAGGAAATCGGATGCATTCAAAAGTCATTGGCTCTCAGCCGCTATGGGGTCTTCTGATCAGCAAGCATCTCGTCATAATCATATATTCATTAGATATCATTAGACCATGAAGGGACTCATATCCAGCAAATAAGTACATCGATCTCAGTATCGAAAAGGGTAACTCAATTATCTGAAGGAGCTGTCGAACTATCTGAAGGTCCACCGGCACTCTTTTAGCATACAGGAGATATTTTGGTAAAGTTTCTGCATCGAATTATCAACCAAGTATGGGTGGACGAAGTTATTGGTCTTCCGTATTGGCATGGGCGCATATTAGGCTTATGTTAGCGAATTTACCCTTAATAGGGAGTTTCTCACGTGTCGGAAGCTCAAGACTTCTTGCCTTAGTCTGCTGCATATAACAGATCCACATCCGGGTAAGCGATATTTCTTTACAGTTTTTCAATCTCCTTATATCCGGCCCATCCCATCGCACTTCCTCGATTGCTCGGCTGCACTTGGGCTGTTAAGGGTCTGAACATTCTACGTCCTGATCGTTGTCCTTTGAACATTTGTAAGAGTCGTCCACACTAAATCCATTTTTATCCGATGTCATTACTTGCTTCATCACAGTATTAGGATCATGGCCGAGCACGTCCTTGCTGTTTTAGCCTGCATAAGTATGGGTTTACTCGTGCAGTTACCGGGAACAACCGCTGGGACGTAAGGCAATCACTTCGTTACGAACCCCGCACACACCCTCAGAACTTTCGCTTGTAGTCAATGAGGTTCTTCATGTGTCAGTATCAGATCGTTGTCCATATAAAGTATATCACGGACTATCAACAAGTTGTTCATCCATATCGAGTGATACGTGAAGTAGGGCGCACTAAAAGGCCTCTGCTTTACGCATTATCAAAACCTTCAGATCCATTTCGGAGGTTTCCGACTAAAAGTCGGATTCCAGACTGCTCCCAAAATGCTAAAAGACTCGTCCAAGCGCCAGAGAACATTGGAGGAAACCATACCGGTTCCCAAGAGGCCCAAAACATATAACACCAAAACCCCTGGGTCATCCAACAGCATATCTCGGGGGTCTTATAGGGAAGTTGCTAAAAACGCAGTAACGATCGCGGTAATCGAAAGAAACGACACCGACGGATCAATAACACATGAAAGGTGGCAGTTGGTCATGTTAGAGTCTTCGGCCAACTTCTTGGCAATCATGCGGAGAAACCCCGGATCACCGCCCAACAACCAAGGCCACGTCAATCTTATCGCATGCGCCAATCGAAGGTCCCTTAATCTTGGACTTGAAGAGATTTGGCCAGGTGCAAAACTCGAAGTCGTGTCTAAGGAGGACATCCCCAGCAGACCTCGAACACGCACTTGGATCCCAGACGTACCCTGGTAAATTGTAGCAATGATACGGTTTTTCAAGATTAATCTCCATCACTCAAAAAAGGTTTCGGTCGCACTAATTCTGCGTGTTTCCAAAAACGCAGAAGACATCATCCTAACCCAAGACCCATGGATCGGAGAAGACGTGGTTCGTGAACTTGGGACACCTGTATACGATCCGCTCTATAAAAGAGACAAAGGTAAGATTAGAATTTGTATATTAGTGAAACGTAGCCTTACTGTATGTTTGCTTCCTAATCTCTGCGACCCCGACTTAACCGTTGCCAAACTAGAGACTGCCAAAGGCTCCTACTGGCTGGCATCGGCATATCTTGGCCACAATTATGTGGGCCCTCTCCCTGGTGATAACCCAGAAAGGGTGGTACTGGAAGCTGGAAGGCAAAAAACTGGACTCGTCATCGGGTGCGACGTTAACGCTCATCACACGGTATGGGACAGTACCGACATCAACTATAGAGGTGAGCCACTTTTCGATTATGTTATAAGTACTATCCTCATTGTCCGCAACATTGGCGATGAGCCCACTTTTATAACATTATACCGACAGGGAGTGCTACTCGTAGATATCACTCTTCTCTCCGAAAACATCACTCAAATGCTAACGAACTGGATGGTATCGTCTGAACACTCATTTTCAGACAAAAGCTATATCTAATTCGGCCTGAGTGATGCTCCTCTCAGCCAATCAGCATTCCGGAATTATCGGAAAACTGATTGGCCAAAATAGAGAGGAATACTGTCAGAAACGCTATCCTCTGAACTCCCAAGTCCCCCGCGTGACACCAACGAGCTTGACATGAAAGCCAAGGAAGTCAACCTGGTTCTCAATCAGGCTACGGCTTCCTACCCTCTTTTTCAACCTAGAGGCAAGAAAAAGCCGCACTGGTGGACATCAGCACTGGGACCTCTTAAAAACATTTGCAGGAAACTTTTAAAACAAGCAAAACGCACAAGAAAAGTGACTGACTGGGACTCATAAAAGAACTGAGGAAGGCAAAGCGACAACTCTGGAGATTATTCTGTGACAAAATTACAGAAACTTCTGAGGCATCGAGGAAAATAAACCGATGGCTCTTGGACAACCTCAAGTGGTGAATCACTCAACCTATTACTGGACACCGTTTATACAGGTAGCTCCCTATTCGCGGCTAAATTTCATGGTCTGATTACAGGAGACAAGCTGCTTTGGGCTCTGCATATCTTCAAACCATACAAGTCTGCAGGCCCAGACGGTATAATTCCTGTCGGGCTACGAGTACAAAGGTCCTCAGATATTCCCCTGTCTACGCTAGAGAATATCATGAGGAGCTGTGTAGAACTGATCTACATTCCACTGTCATGGTGAGAAGTCAATTTAGTTTTCATTCCCAAAGCGGGAAAATGCTCTCATATTGTGCCAAAGGACCTCAGACCTGTAAATCTATCATCTTTCCTTCCAAAAACCCTATGCCGACTGACCGATATCCAAAGACGAGCTAAAATTGATCCACGGCACTTTGTCAACGACTCAACATGCATACTGTAAAAGTCGGTGGAAACGGCTCTGTATTCTCTGACTAGCCATATCGAACAATCCCTACAATATAGAGAGTAACACATCCACAATCACTACTGCGCTGTCAACTCTGCAGGTAGACGATTCAATTGAGGATAATCAACTCCAAACTGGGTAGGGCTTCTACAAAAAGATTTGTTAGCAGAGGTACGCCGCGAGCCGGTGTCCTTTCTCCCCTTCTCTGGAACTTAGTGCGACCGCAGCTATTCACTTTAAAGCGACTACACAGTGGACAAATCATTTATTGGGCCAAGCTAACATTCATAATATACTCGGAATCCTCGCAGAGATTTCATGTAAGCTTCCCCTCTAGACCCTTTTGGAAGGAAGATGTCTTCATGGATCTAAAACCGATGGCGGGATTGGTGGCGGTGTTTTCTCAGATAAGCTAAATCTAAGCCTGTCCTTGCGTCTTCCAAATCATTGTAGTATGTTCCAGGCGGAAATTTTGGAGATTAAAGTAGCTCTGTCCTGGCTGAAGAAAAACGTGATATCCGCATCTTTTCGGATATTCAGGCCGCTATTAAGTCTCTGGAGTCAGTTTCACTAAATTCGAAAATCGCCATTGAATGCCGATCATCTCTTTTGGACATAATCGATTGAACAGTTCAACTTTCACCTTTGCTGGGTGCCGAGCACAGAGACATTCCAGGGAACTGTAGGGCCGATGAACTAGCCAAAATTGGAACCATTCTCCCTGTTCTACCGGAAAAGGGTGGCATAGATATACCACTCGTTACGTGCAAATTAATATTAAAGCTGGATGCCAATAAAAAAAATAGACCTTAGGTGGACTGTTGGACCAACATGTCTAGCGACTAAACAGATCTGGCCAAAGATAGATCTGAGTCGCTCTAATAGTCTGATCCTTTTAAACAGGAAACATCTCAGTGCCATCATAAGTGTCATCACTGGACACTGCCTCATAGGCAAGCATGAAAAAAAGTTTGGCGCTTTTACAAAGGATTTACAAGAAACTGCATGGACTAGAAGGGGGAAGAAACAATCCTCCACCTACTTCGTAAATGCCAAGTTCTTTCCAAAAGAAGAAAACTTCTCTTAGGAGCCCGCTTCATCATATGCTCAAATTGGTTCCATGAGTAAGACGATCACAGATCCACTTGACATCGCAACGGGCCAATAGGTCTACCTTCCTACCTACCATGGATCGAAAACTCAATAGCCAAGGCCGCATCGTTGGTTTTACACGCTTACGTTGGAATATACGTTTACACCGACACTCATTGTGGGCTTTCAAGATAGTTAAGAAAGTGCTCTGGATTATACTAGATTGTAATATCGGTTTCGATACTGATACAGAAGCAATCCGTGCTTCGTATTTTGTATAAACTGCTGAATCATCGGCGTTAAAAGTTTCTTGCGGGTAATCTCTAAGGAATACAAGATTCTGTTCGGCTTTGACGGCCTAATCATAGAACTGGTGATAGAACTCTCCAACCCTGTTCAATTATCGGCAAGTGCTGATCCCAACTTCGTGATTACAAACGGAGGAGGAAGTAAACTTATGAGGCTGAGCCCTACTAAATCCGATAATGCTATGCTGTTTTGCTTTGTAGTTTCTTTGATATACGAGTACAAGCTAACTGATACATGGAGCTCGGGGATGTTATTCCAATTAGATGCCTTACTCTCGTACTTTAGTCAATACGAGAGGGTCTGACTTTCAACTTAAAAACTAAACGTATCTTTATAGCATTCTGCACGGTTACGGAACTGTTTACGTTCACCCAGCATACTTGCAAATGCAAAATGTTGCATAATAATTCCTTGTTTGCATGCATATATCCCGCTCTTAATACATGAGTAACATGGCTCCGATTGTTGCCTAGTCATCTAATACTGCATTCCCAATGTGCAGCTTATTAAATTGCAACCACAGTTTGCTTCCTGTTTAACATGATAAGGTTTTCGCAAACGCCAGTTCTAGCGCATTTGATTACATGCCCGTATCTCAAACCAAACGAACCTCACAATTCGAAGGCTGCGGATAGTTCATTCCTAAAAATCGCGTAGGCAGTAAGTAACAATTAAGTGAAAGAAACAAATGTACGAGTATCTTCACCCAGATCCGAAAATAACAAGAAAGTGTAACTCATTCTCAAGTCATTTGTACGAGTAAGAGTACTTGTATCTGTCGGATTGGTTTTGGTATGACATATCGGCAAACTACTAACACACATATTCCATTCTTCTCGGTCTTCTATTTCTGTATTTCTGTATAGCAATTGCTTCTAATTCCATAATCGAACCCTGCTTGGGGCAGTAATTGAATTGGATCCGAGAAAGCCGAAATGAACGATAAAGATAGCCAAGAAAGAAGAATATCCGTATAAACGAACGATTCCGGCCGCAACATGTTTCCATTCGTAGTTGCGATTGTGAGCAAATTAAAAGAAGAAACTCTAATTAAGTTCTCTTCTTTGTAATAGCAGCGGTAACTGGTCCGGCTTGTTAGGTTTATCTGTTGAATGCAATTTATTCTCTCATTTTATCGGCTTTCACTAACTCGAAGACGAGAGGTTAGGAGATGACCCGTAGATAAATGTAATTTCATGCAATCCGGTAGATGGTCGCTGTATGGAGGATGCCAGACGTTGCTCGTATATATTGGCTGGTGGATGGTAGATTGTAGATTGTTGCCAGATGCTTTCATTCAAACTGCTGTTTTAAATGGTTTCCCTTTTAGATCACTTGGCCTTCTGTTGGTTAGTCCTGTTGTATCGTGCTAAATTAATAAAAGTTAAGTGACGCTTAATTAGCGTGCCGCGTGGGGTAATAAAGGGCTGAACAGAGAAATCCAATTTGGAGGAGGATATTGTGGTATCATCAGATTTAATCATCGCTCCTTTGCTCCTGTTATATGAACTTACAATATCGTTAGCGAAAATAAATGGAATGGCTGATAATAAAGGGTAATACTCGTAGATGAGAACGTTCACTTTTCTTTGTTTAAACGAGTGCCTGGGCAGGGCGATGAAATAGAGATGGTGGCGGATGAAACCTTAATGATCAATGGCATCTCTCATATATTTTAAGCGGGTTACACTCTCCAGAATATTACGGAGCCTGCCAAAGGGGTTTTAGATGACTTTAACGCCACAAATTTGATAGCACACGAGACCGGCTATGCTAATCGATATGGCCACAGGGTTTCCACATCCCAACATAAACAAAGGAACGTGGCAGTCATCAGATTATGAAACAGCCATACGAATTATGTTGAAATTGACGCTAGATGCAACCAAAGTTCTTCCTCGGATATTTCAGACCATAATGCAGAAATACTGCAATCACAATAAACCACGTATACCTAAGCCTCTGTTAAACGCCTTTACAAGCTGTATTAGGTGATAAAGATCAGTGGAGTCAATGCGAAGAAGGTGTCAGAAATGCTACAATGGAAGAGGTGGGTCACCTATGAAGCGGCACTGAACGAAAACACCATAGCGGCTAGCACGTTCTGCTAGCAAAAATGTAAGGAAAAAGATCGGCTTTTCCGGAGAGAAGAGCAAGACCAGGAGAACACAGCGATAGAGTAAATGTAGAGGCGCTACTTCAGGAACAACGTTTGGAAGTCTTACCAATAAATAAGCGCGTCTGACATCTGAGAGGAAGGATATGTTCTAAAGTGGCTCTACAGTTCGGGATGAACCTGGCCTCAACCAAGAGGTCCCTAAACCTGGCACGATCTCTAGCTAGCTGCCAAGTTGGTTGCGGGCTCTCTCCATGTATGTGCTCCTGCTGCGGGATTCGATGTGCAGATTTCTTGCGTCAGAGTTGTGGTGCCCGTTCGCTCAACATGACCCAGTCATCTAGACGTTGGATCCGTAGACGCCTGACTAGATAGATGTTGCTGTACAGCCCGTACAGTTCGTGGTTGATTCTCCTACTTCATTCACCGTCAATACAAACGATGTAACCGCTTTCGACAATGTCCATACCTCTGCGCCGTAAATGATTACGTCCTTGTATAAAGGTTTGATCTTATGAGAGAAGGCTCCATTACTCAACCGCCTTCATAACCCAAAGAAACAGCGATTAAGAGGAATAATTCTGCTCCAGATTTCTGAGCTGATGTCGCTGCTGATTATAATTGCGGAGTCAAGGTAGTTCTTACCTCGAAGTTATGCTAATGGTGACGTACTGGAAACACAGTCAATGAAGAACCAGTTCCTTCTCCCAGTATAGAAGAAGTCGGCTTAGCTATAAAAAATCTTAACAATAACAAGGCCTCAGGCTCTAATGGCCTGCCAGTGGAGCTCTTCAAATACGGTGGCGATGCTTTGGTAAGGCGCATGAACCAAATCATTAACCAAGTATGGGTTGCTCCATATGCCCCATCTATAAAAACGGCGATCCTACATCTTGCAAAAACTATCGAAGCATATCCCTGCTTAATGTCGCATATAAGATCGTATCAAACGTACTATGTGAACGCCTCAAATCGTTCTGCAATACACTAGATCGACTATAGACCAAATTTTTACACTGAGACAACGAATTTCAGATCGTGACTTACTACTTATTTATCGACTTTAAAGCCGCATATGATCGTATTCATCGTCAGGAGCTCTATACGGCAATTGTCGAATTCGGGATCCCGGGAAAACTGATCCAGACGTGTCGTATGATGCCGAAAAACACGCGCTGCAATATGCAAATTGGAAGCAGCTCCCCCGAACTATTTCAAACGTACACCGGATTTCGGCAAGGAGACGCGGTATCATGTGCCTTTTTCAATCCCGTTCTGGAGCAGATAGCGCGCATGGAAGGTGTCAACTCGGAAGGTGCTTTCCTCATCAGGTCCATCCAGCTAATGGAATATGCCGACGATATTGACATCATCGGTCGTTCCCAGCATGCCGTGATTGAGGCGATTGAAGAATTGGCGAAATTAGTTGGCCTCTTGAAATAAATGAGAACAAGACTAACTGTATCAACAAACAAACCAGCATCTGTCCACCGCCTAGGACAAAACAACAATTTGAACTCCACGTGAACTCCACCCTAGTGGAGATCCGACGAAGAATTACCCTACGAAACCGTTGCTACATCGATCTGGCAAAACAATTGAGTTCAAAACTCCTAACTCGAAGAACGAAAAGTATTCTTTATAAAACCCTTATCCTGCCAGTTCTGCTGTATGGCGTCAAGTGCTGTCCAATAAGCAGGAATAGAGAACTGATATTGGGCTCCTTCGAAAGTAAAATTCTTTGACGGATTTTTCGTCCTGTCCTGTGTGCGAGGAGGGCGAATGGAGAAGAAGATAAAACCGCGAGCTCTATAAGCTGTGTCAAGATGTGAATGTACTCCAAAAAGCCAAAATACCTTGAGTACATTGGTTCGGCCACATCGAGCTAAGAGGATCTACGATCTTCTTCGATACCGAGCCATAGCGGATGTCAAAGCGCTTGGTCTGGATAACTGGAAGCGTGCACGGGATCGCAGAGGATGGAAGACTGCAGTGTCACAGGTAGAGACACTTCACTTAGTGACGTTCTGGGGAAGCCGTCGCAACTTTTCTGATGACAGTATGCAGTAATTGTGTGGATTTAAAAAAGACCGTGCTAATATTGTGGGTAAGTGAGTTTTGCACCATTCTTTCTAGGACATTCTGCATAGTCCGGTGAATTTGGCAGGGATGCCAAAATAAGAAATGGAGCTACAGTTCGTCCCTATGTGCGCTATCATGGGGTCATGAAGTCGACAAATAGATGAAAATCGCACTGGTGTGGACCAACTAGATTTTTCATGAAGAAAAATCTCAGGGATGGTTAAGAGACCCGTTTTTCTAGAGTTAGTGCAGTCAAAAGAGTCCCCTTTGTTGTGGATCGGACAAACGATGATGAGATTCCATGCTTTGGTATTGCATTCCTCCGATTATATCTTGCAGATGAGCTAGTGAATGCTACCAGCCATGTCATTTCCAGTTGTTTCAAATAGCCCAGAAGGTAGTCGGCCTCCCAGGAGCTCTGACTTCGATATTGCTAGCTTAACTTCGTCTAGGTCCGTGGGACGGAGTTTTCTATCATCTTCGTCCAGTGTGACTGTTTTATTCTGCCTGACAGCGCTATTTTGGCTAATATCGCCGTTATACAGTCTTGGAATAGTCGTATTCCAAGCACCGACTGCAACTCTTCGATGCAGCTTTATATGCTTCTTGTTCGGCTGCACAAACCTGGTTGCCTTAATCATCAAATCAGATATTTCTTTGTGACGGTCATTTGAAGCTAATCACATAATAAGTAGCTCCTCTGATGATAACTTTCCCACTAGAGTTCTATCGTTCCTCAATAGGGGCTTGGATTTTGAGAGAGCTTGCAACTTTTCAACATCGAAACTCACTAGTCATACTTCGTTGTGCCTGTGATATTCTCATTCGGATCCTGGCTACAATAAGGTAATGATCCGAGTCGATATTGGCTTCTAGGAAAGTTTGGAAAACCGTTCGGAGATTAGTCCTATTGAGTGTAGATTGATCATGGGATTGCCAAGTCCCTTTAAGGACGTTAGATAAGTAAATCGCGCACTGGTAAAAGGTAGTCCTGTTACAAACCCAAAAAACTTGAATGCAGTGTCGGACGTGGTGATATGCAGGCCATTTTTGTTCGATAATCTAATCAAAGTCGGCTACCTTACCTTGCGACCTGCCTTAAATTTCCCAGCACAATTTTGGTGTCATACCATATTTAGCTGGGACACAGTGAAGAGGAGATCATAGTATTCGTCTGGGTTGATGGTACGGTGACGCAGATTATGCAGGTCGTCCTTGACACGGTCGTAGTTGACATTCTGTTTTGATTTAAAGATGAATGAATAGCCTGCTTAGAAACTGGTCCACTGAGAGCTAGCTTTTAGGTAAATGCTAGTGCGGGCCACCATCTGTCTCCCGTAGATGCCAAGAAAAATGAGGTTAAAAAGTGTGTCTAGTGCTCCACTGGGGATAGATTTCAGAGCACTGCTGATATTATTAAAAAAGATAAAGGAGATCAATTTAATAGACAGCGGAAGCTTGTAGAGGATACATGTTCTTCCAATGACTACCAAATTGTTCGTGAAGATTTCACAAGCAGAGAAATACTGCTGTTTGTACTTGAAATTACGAGTATGTGCACACAATGAAGGGTCACGATTTTCTCCGAAGCTGAAAAATAATATTGGATATATAACTTAATTCGTGCGGTTTGCTAAGAGATGGCGTAACTTGTATTATTCCATTGTTATTATTTCATTAGAACATGCGTTGGAAAGCTACTGTCATTGTACGTCACAACAATAATTTTTTTTCACTCAAATATGTCGAACTTTGTGCCTGAAAAAGTGTTTTTGCGGGGAGTTCTTCTTCATGAAGAAAACTGCTGCTGCTGAAGATTGTTGCCAAACACAAGAAGAGCTCGCAGAATCTTTGGGTGTCACTCAAGCAGCCATTTCAAAACGTGTAAAGGCAGCTGGATATATTCAAAAGCAAGGAAATTGGGTTCCACATGAAAGGCGGTTTTGCATGTCCGAAATGCTGCTGGAACGCCACAAAAGGAAGTCATTTTTGCATCGGATTGTTACTGGTGATGAAAAATGGATCCGTTACGACAACCCCAAGCGCAAAAAATCATATGTGAAACCCGGCTAACCAGCCAAATCAACGGCAAGGCCGAATATCCATGGCGCGAAGGTAATGCTCTGTATTTGGTGGGATCAGATGGGTGTGCCGTATTATGAGCTGCTAAAACCGGGTAAAACCATCAATGGACAACGCTACCGAACACAATTAATCCGTTTGAAGAGAGCAGTGGCCGAAAAACGCCCGGAATATGCGACGAGAGACGAGGCAATAATTTTCCATCATGACAACGCTCGGCCCCACGTTGCTATTCCGGTTAAGAACTATTTGGAAAACAGTGGAAGGGAAGTCTTACCCCACCCGCTTTATAGCCCAGACCTTCTGACTACCATTTGTTCCGGTCGATGCAGAACGCCTTCACTGAAATACGGTTCACATCAGAGCAGAATATCAAAAATTGGCTTGATTCATTCTTGGCTGCCTAGCCGGCGCAGTTCTTTTGGGATGGGATCCACAAATTGCCAGAAAGATGGGAAAAAGTCATAGTTTCAGATGGGCAATACTTTGAATAATACTATTGTACATGTTTTTCTTAAATAAACGTTCAAATTTAAAAAAAAAAAAACGTTATATACCCAATAATAATGCTATACATTCAGCAACTAAGTTAACACCCTATGAAATATTTTATGGAAGAACACAACAATTCAATAAAGAAATTAAGTTCAACAATGAACACGATTATCTAAAAAAATTAAATGAATATCAAAAAAAATTATACCCAACCATTAAAGAAAGATTAGATAAAATTAAGAACACTAATATATAGATAAGTTGAATATAACTAGGGAAGACCCAGAAAAATTAGAAGCTAATGAAATAATATATAGAAAAGAGTGTAGCAGAAATAAGATAACCCCTAGGTTTTCTAAAGTTAAGGTCAAAGAAAAGAAAAAAGTTACAATAAATACAGCAGATGATAGGAAAATACATAAATGTAGGCGATTAAAAAATATAACAAATTATATTAAGGTCCAACAAAATAGAATAGAACCCTTTTTCCAAAAATTCCAAGACCAAAACAATAAGAGACTCCATGTCAATGAAGAACTTTTACTAAGAACGCAATATCTGGGTCAAATAAATTATAACATCGATTTGCTTAATAATCACTTAACAAGTATTGCCGAAGCAATAGTATTTGCAAAACTAAATATTATTTCAAAATTTATTTTAAATCAAGATGAACTAACCGAAATATAAGAAAACTTTGAGAACCAATCAGTCAAAATTAATTCTAACAAACAAATTTATGAAATGTTAGAACTTCAAGCATATTAATTATAACGATTCAAAAATAATAATTAACGTTCGCATTCCCATCCTTTCATTTGAAAAATATTCTTTATTCCATATCATCCCGCGACCTCTAAATTTAACTAAAGAAATTGATACCTCACCTTATAACCTATTCCATTCCGAATACATAGTTACAATATTTAAATGATCCATGCCCCAAAATAGAAGATATTTACTACTGCAAAGAGTCAAGGAAACAGGAGAACACCAATTGCTCGTCATGCATAGGACATCTTATCAACAATAACCCAACCAACTGTACACTTTATGATGTCGGACCTATTTCTGCAATAAAACAACCAGAACCAAATTACATCTTACTTACAAATGCATCTGAAACTACAATAAATTCAACATGTGGCTACAGTTCTAACATACTCTCTGGCACAATCTTAATCCATTATGAAAATTGCGACATATGAAATTTTTTTTTAATTATTTAATTTATTTCTGGACTGTACATTAAGAATTACATTCTCATTATTTGTACTTATTCATATAAATTTAACATTAAGGTATCTAGGTTACATAGTTTCAATACAAAAAAAAGAGAAAATGTATTTTTAAATTAATATGAGTCGACAAAAATTACTATTGATCAAAAATGTGGTTGTTACGATTACTATTTACAAAAGAAATAAGCAAATTTTTAAAAATAAAAAGCGAACTAGATTGACGTATGTATATTGGTATGGAATTCCAAAGTCTTATAGCATGAACAAAAAATAAACGTTGACTATTTAAAAAGTTAAAATAAGGAACATTGATATTTTGGGTACGATTTGAATGAGCCAAACTTAGTTTCTCGAAGAGATATGTTGGTTGTTTAGTTTTAAGCAATTTATACAGAAATGTGCAGTTTAGTATATTTATATGTTGTCTAAGGGTACATCCGGTAAGCTTAAGGGAAAATCTCTAAATGTGGTCATATTTACGGAGGCCATATATGTAGCGAATGGCCGAATTAAATGCTAATTCTAGTTTCCTAAAGGACATTGCATCAATATTACTGTAAACTACTGAGCTGTAGTTTATAATGGGCATAAACAGAGCTCTTACAGAGGCGGATGAGATAAAAAATTGGCGTAGACCACCATATATTCTTTTGATAACATAATTGATATGGTTTTCACAGGAACGTTTGCAGTTGATATATATTCCTAAGTTCTTCACCTCATTTTCATATGGAATCAATTGTCCCATTAAATATATTTGTGGCAAGCAACTGGAATGAATCCAATTGCTTTCGATTTAGCAGGGCTTAAGGACAGTTTATTGAGAACAGACCAGTTATAAATTCGTTCCAAGTCCTCATTGAGTTTGAGTCTAGCCATACAATCATCTATTAAGCCAATCGGCCTAGATAGATATACCTGAGCATCGTCTGCATATAAATGCACCGACGCATCAAGACAAACCTTAGGCATGTCGTTTATAAACAATGAGAACAAGAGTGGTCCTAAAATAGATCTTTGTGGGACACCTGAATGCACCGCTAGAAAATTTGAACTTCCCTGGCTAGTATGAACTTGTTGAAATCTGCCATTTAAATAATTAGATATAAGAGATGCAGCGTTATTACCAAAACTGAATTGACTTTTCAGCTTTTCAATCAAGCGTTGATGGTTTACACAGTCAAAGGCTTTTGAAAAGTCCAATAACCACAGAATGGATACATTATTCTTATCATACGCTCTTCTTAAATCATCTAGAATTTTTATTACAGCCGTGGTACAATTGTGATTTTCTCTAAAGCCTGATTGAAACGGAGATAGCATTTTATTTGAACTTATGTGCTCATTGATTTGGTTTTTTTAATAAAATTTCCAAAATTTTTGATAGGCACGGTAAAATACTAATAGGCCTAAAATCTTCTGGCTGGTTCCTCGTAGTATTTTTAGGCACTGGCACAACTTTAGCATATTTCCGAGTTGAAGGAAACTCAGATTTCATGATACATTAATTAATAATGTGCGTAAGAGGATAATATATCCAGAGCATAATTAGTTTTATAAACTACTCCTACCGCGTTTGATTTGATGTTGGATAAGGCTGTAGCCACATCACTCTCTAACACACAGTGAAACTCAAGATAATTAAAATTATCATGATTGGTTACAGTAAGGTCAGTGTTGCTGTTATTAACTGTAACTGAACTATCCAATGTTTTAAGAAAAAATCTGTTTAACTGGTTCGGATCTAGATCGCATCCCACTGACGTCTTTTCAACAATTTTTAAGGATCGGAAGTTCTTCCAGGAGTAGAGCTAGGTTGGATAGTATTAAGCTTTGAGGAGTAAAATGCTGCTTTGGCTTTTCTTACCTCGGCCGTAGCTCTATTTCTATGAAATTTGAAGATATTCCAATTATTTCTACTACGATTTTGCCGCCAACGAGAATACGGTCTATCCATATTTAAAATAAGTTTTTTAATGTGTTCAGAGAACCAACGGCGGGACGCCGTTGTTGATGACTTTCTTAATTTTAATTGGTACATGTTTCTCCAAAAGTGACTGGACAAGTGATTGAAAAGTATTTACTTTATCATCGACTGAGAAAGTTTTCCAACAAAGATGCCAAGGACAATTAAGAACATCGCGAGTCAAATCGAGCTCGTTAATTTTACTAAAATCACGGAAGGTAAATTGGACGGGACATGGCACTACACTAATCTGTATATCTAAGTTAACAAAGATTAGGTCGTGGTATGATGGAATACCTGGAAAACTTACTTGTTCGTATTCTGTGACTAACTCTAAGTTTGACGTTAACACTATATTAAGAAGACTTTCTTTGCAATGGGGACGAAAATGAGTAGCTCTGGAAACATTGACAATATCTAGATTAATCATAGAACATTCATTTTTTAAGTTTTGTGATAGATTGTTGTTTAGTAAGAGATCTATATTAAGGTCACCACATACAACTTATCAACGGTGTAAACTATAAAAGTAATCCTAATATTTTTTGGGATGAAATTCATCTTTTGTCTATGATTCAGCGTGAAGTAAACTTCAATTCAACCATCGATAAATTTAATCTTCAGAAACTCAAAATTTATAACACTAACATATAAATACGGATTCTATTAAATTTCTCCAATCAACTATAGAAAAACGCGATTACTACACATTTGGCTCGCTCTTACACTTTCAGACAAACTAACAAGAAAATTAATATCCAGTACGATGTCGCTCCCGCCCAATCTACCTTACAGTATCTTTGGCCTTCGCTCCATAATAAAGGGGAAGGAATTACATACTCTACCACGGGTCAAACACCCTAAGACGACACCACAAGAATTTCCCACAGACAAACTTAAACATCAAATTAAAATAAAGCAAATTTGAGACACCCATCCGGTGCAATTCGTAGAACTTGACAATACTGTATCAGCAAAATTCAATCCTGTACAAACCAATGTAAAAGTTAAAAAATCAAAAATTAGTAATAAATTTGCATTCACCGAAAGAAGTTGTTTATTTTTTTCTTTCAATCGTTCCCCACGACCATAATTCGCGCACGTCCTGCAGAACAACGAAGAAAACGACGACGAAATTCACGGTGTGTTAGAACAACAAATCGGAAATTGGTCAAATAAACAGTAACAATAATTCCGCGTTCTTCAGGTGAATATTGGCCCATTGCTTGTTGTCAACTAATTTTCAATCTGTCTACAACATAAATGTCAAAGGACAATGACTCTTGACGACATTTGCAAAAATTATGACATTATTTTGACATTATTTTTGCCCCACAATTTGTACCAGTCTACTGCTACTTTTCGTCTTGAGTCTTGTCCTTCTCGATGACTGTATCTATGTCATCCGCATAGTTAAGTAATTGTACAGATTTTTTAAAGATTGTGCCTTTGGTGTTGGGTTGCGAGTTTTGCCCTGTACTGTAAACTACGATGTTGAAAAAATCGCCTGACAATGGAAGCTTTTGAACCACAGGGAACAGAGGTCCTAAAATTGGCAAATAGGATGAGGTAACCGATTTAGAATTCGATGATCTTATCCAAGATCAGCCGTAATCTTGCAATATTCATCTGGATTTTGTCCTACCATGCTTAACAGATGACTTGGTGCATGCTCTTCACAAAATTTCCCGCAGCCTTGAAGAGTTAAGTTCCCAGTATCGACAATCTACATGGAGGTAGGGTAGATGGAATTGGAATAGTTTTCTCTGCTGACAGTGGAATATTGATCGTCATCTCCGTTTAGTAGTTGGCTGAAATGGTTCTTCAATATCCTTAGCACTAACTGCCAATCTACCATTAAGCTATCTTGATCGTCGTTGTAGTCTTTCATTCATACTTTGATGGCATTGCGCGTTCTTTTTTCCTTCTACAACATCTCTGAATTTCCTACACGTCGCGCTTCTCGTATTCGTTTTCCTTTCTTCTGAGAACCCGACGATTGACCTTCGCTTTTTGCTTGTAGAGTTCACAAACCGTTCTATCCTTCTTTGCGGATACGCTGTATATGCTTTTTGTTTCTCTGTATTTGTTAGCGAGGGCGTATTCATTGTCCAATCACGATCTTCGCAGTAGTGGTGGACCGAAACCAAGAACATCATAGAGATACAGATCTCGATGGCCTGTTCGCCCTTTTCCACTGAATTTCGATACATAATCGGCAAACACTGTGGCGGATTCCTACGATTACAGCCTTACGATGTCATTTCGAAGCATTCAGCGCAGTACAGGATTAGGTTTTCATCATTCTTACACGTTTTCTATTCATGTGATTCTTAACTGTCTTTATGACAATATCGCTGTGCCTTTGATGAGTAATAAACGATTGTAGAAGAGATCCTGAACCGCCACCACAAGAGAATTAAAACAAATGAGTTATCTTGTGCCTAAACAGTGTTTATTCATTCTCTATTCTCCAATCACTGTTGCAACAACAGCATAAGGCGCCAAATTACAGACCTCATCCAGTTGACTGGAAAAATTGTCTTCATTTTCTCAGTCGCTGTTTTTATGGTGAAAAACACCGATGACGACATTTCGAATTCTATTTGCAATATCGTTTTCAGTTGTTGGTCTCTCACCGGATTCCTGTACTATTCCGGTTTGACAGTGCAAAGTAACAAATCATTGCTGATTTCTATAAGACATTCATTGCTCGAACCAAATGAGTCTGGTGATAAGTACGCCTTTTTCCTGTTAGCCAGTGATGTCTTTCACGTTCCAGAGTTAATTCGGACAAGGTACTTGTCCGCTCATTGGGAACTCACTCATAAGATTATCCAGAGATTTGTAGCATGGCTCGAAACTCTATCATAACTGACCCTCTTCAGCCACGGTGCAGTTCTCAAATCCAAACAATTTAAAAAAAAAATAAAAATCTCTCCTTGGACCTGGCAACACTACCAATTTACGTAATCCCAAATGTGCATAACATTAAACCTCAACGTACACTTGCAAGTAACAAAACTGTTACAATATATTTGACCGCTTACTAAATCGTAATAGTCAATACGTACTCGAATACATGTTCTCGCACCTTATAAGGGCCCGAAAACCAAAGTCGTTGCCATAACCAAATTGAAAAAAAAAAAAAAAAAAAAAAACGTATTTACCCAATTCTCTCACTTCTGGCTGCCCAAACACATACACGTGCTCAACGTGACCTGGAAAAGCTCTCAAGCCAATGCACTGTGCATCTCTGACGATAGCTTCAACTTGTGGGGTTTCCTTTTTGACCGATCATTCTACCCAAACGCCATTGGTAGTGCTGCGAGTAGTATCAGTGCAACTTTATCCACATTTACAATGTAGTTCCGCCGTTTTGTAGGTTACATATACCGTAAACATTATGAAAGGGGCTCCCCTTTTTTCAACAAAACAAAACAAACCAAAAGCAACAAAATTTGCATGTCATCGGTGGAGGGGAGATACCCTACTACCCACTATCCGCAACACAAAACTGTAAAATGTCATATATTGTTCTCTGCATTGCAACGAAAACGTCATACATCACTGGTGTATGCCTTGAGAATGGTAGTGAGTATGAGTTGTGTTTTTGTGTGGAGGAGGGAGCACTGGCATTGGTTTCTCCCCACCGAAACAGCGGTATTTTTGGTTATAATTTCTCTTTTTGAGGTTAGAATTCAAGCCATAATCAGCTGTTCGATTTCATTTGATTTGGAAGTCGTGCGACGCAATGTAAAAATTTCTGACTTTCTGTATCCAAGTGTCTTTCTGTTTACCCAGATCCATCTTCATTCTCTCTCTCCACAAGTACGTGCGGTACGACGAACAAAAAGTTGGTTTTTTGCTTTAGTCTGTGCCTGACCAAAGAGAAAGAGAGGCAGGCGGCAATCAATTTGCTCTCTGTTTTTGTTTGGCATTTTACACTCTCTCGAGAATGAATCTTCTTCTTTAGTGGTCTCCTCTCTGTTTTTCTATGTGTCAGCGATTTACAACGTAAACACGCAGAATACGACTTTTAGTACGACGATAATTGTCACCATTCAATTCAAACTACAATTAACCGATACAAGCATAAAGTAGGGAAGTAAAAATGAAAAATACAACAAAACGTACTATTAAACAGTGAGATACGACTGCGAGTAGAGAGCATTGTGGCTATAGAACATCGACAACACTGATGAGCGGCGAATGAAATACGAAAATGAAAACACCGCACACAATAAAACAGCGACAACAACAGAAAAAAAAAGAAGAAAAACAAACCACCAACAACAACAAACGAAACGACAGTCAAAGTGAATCGAGAAGATACACACATTCTGTGCGCTTTTGGCCACAAACAGTTGATATCGGAACTTGCTACCACTAAAGTGTGTTGTAGCTTTGCTCGTCCACCGCGTCGCTGATTATTATTATAATTATTATTATACGTTCGCTCTGTAATTCGCATTGTGTTCGCATGGATTTTTCGGATATTCTTTCGAGTTTTTCACCTCTAAAGGGATCACTGTGTTGTGTTTTACATTCGGATAGATGTATGATTCGATTTTGGGTATCATTAAGTAACTAAACGGTGTCTGTAAAGTATCTCATGGATAGAAAAGTGTGTCGCATTTGTTTTTACTGGAATTATTTCCATAGACAATGTTTTTTTGTTCTCATCCTTTTTCCTATATTTTCCCATTCCCACCCACTTATGTACGACTATGTGACTGGGTGGTATCCGTGAGATACTTTACTTTACTTTATTCTGCCTTTAATTTACCCGCGTAAGGTGGTGTTGTAATTTTTCCCATACTCTTCCTCTCTCTCTATCTCTTAATATCTCATTGACTCTCCCTCTCTGTTATCAATTTAAAGACGGGTTGTGAGAGTAAATTTCGTGTTTATTCTTCGATTTTCTCCTGTCAGTTAGATTGTTGTAAGGGTCGGTTTTAACATTGCGGTTTGGCTGGATCCCGTCCCAATTGATGGAGGAAGAAGTATCTGTCATAGACACTCACTGTCTTCATTAAAACTTTTAGGTCTCACCCTCTCCGAAATATAAGTTTCTATACTCGTTTCTCTTCAGCGCTTTGTTTTTTTTTTTTTTCATTTTTAGCACGGCCTTCAAGTAAACGTTGTTTGTTATTTGTTTGTGTATTTAAGTCAATTGAAAGCACATCTGACAGACGCGCGGATTTATTTCTTCACGTTGCAGCGCTCGTTAACAAAAAAAAATCGCGCGACATAGGATAGGAAAATTGTTTTCTCTCATTGATTAATTGTTCCGGTCCGTGTGGGTGGGATTGAGGAGAAAGAGCGAGAGAGAGGTTGATTAGATGATTTTCTCGAGCGCGCGATAATGTCCAATTTTCTTAAATCTGACGATTGTTTTGAACGTGTTTTTTTTTTTTTCTAAATATGTAGTTTCTACCACCACAGTGGCCTGCAGTGCAATTTAAATCGATTTAGTTCGTCTCGGGGTCAGATATATGCAGTGTCAGTGTACAGTGTACAGAGTATAAGAGTGCAGTTCCAGTATCTAAAGTAGTTACGCATAAATATTCACTTATTCGTATAGGCTTGAGGGCGCTTTATTGTTCTTAATCAGTTTTAAGTGGAAAATTTGAGGAAAAAAGTTTAAAAAAAAAGAAAAAAAAGTATATAAATCACAGAGTTAACGGTGTGTGTTAGCAGTGTAAACGGTGGATTGACAACATTACCCATATACGCATGTACATACATCTAAAAAGGCAAGTGACGTTTGATATTTATTTTTTAATTAATCTACCTGTCACTGTCAATGTGGGTGTCTAATTTTTGAAGCTGTCAGTTTGAATTTTTATGAGAATGTCCTGGTCATGGTCATCAAGTTTTAATCGAAAAGTTCTATAAGTAGATTGATGTCTTTTGTGATGTTGTCCTTTTTTTTTTTTTTTTTCTGGTGGGTGGTTGACAGTGGGTGAGACATCAGATGTCAGTTACACTGCATTGAAAGCATTGCGCATAACCTAAATTCATCAGAAAGTTATGCAGTTCCGTTCTGCTTATAGTCTGAAATAATGTTTTCCTTCTTTACAATTTCAATACCACTCTTTACTTGCGTAGTAATTTTTTGTACTTATGTGTTACACACATAGATATACATTTACATCCTCACAGTCATCGGAATTTATTGGTTTTTCTAGATAAAAATTCCTTAGCTCTGGGTTGTCCTTGTTTAGAAGCGGTAAATGGTAAGGGAAAAAAGTTCTTACCGTTTTGACGTTTAGTACTTGGAGCTTTAGGAAGTATGGGAAAAGCTCTTTGTCCTTGTCAAATTTCTGTATTTGGGTTGGTGTGTATCTGTTTGAAGATTCGGCTTACTCTCCATTAGGGATATTGTGTAATGTGAGAAGAAAAAAACGAACCTGACATTGTTTTGATACTTGTTGATTTCACTAATGTGATGGCGAAACACTATTCGGTATTTAAGAAATATGAGCTGTTGTAGCAGAAATTTCGGTGACATTGGGTGTCATATTCCTGAGTCGTATCTATAGTACTTTTCCAGTGAAATCGGTGTTTGTCGTCTGGCATGGCAAGTCCAATTAAACAAAGTAGTGTATAGAGTTCGCTTTGAAGATTCCATCAGCCAAGGAAGAGCTTTGCGACAGAGGTAATCTCGGAGGCCTCCTTTGATTTTTTTCTACTAATACTATTTATGGCGCCAGAAGTAACATTGACAATGTTTACTGTGAAAAACTTCCAGAAATAATAAAAGGATTTGGGAAATTAAAGCTTTTGAAAAGAATTTTCTAGAAGAGAAAATCCAATAGCTCTTCCAGATCTGCTAGATGTGCACATCAAACTACTTGAGGCATCACTTAACTCATGGGAGTATCTAAGGCAAGTCACATCGTTTCTCTGAGATCAATTCGAAGATTTTCTGGGCCAAGCATTGATCTTCCATTCTTCACTGTTCAGGGCTCTCTGAGTTCGATGACGAAATTATGCAAATACGGCGGGCTATACCCGCTCATTTCGAGGGAAGAGCTCCACGCGATCTTCAAATCATCCAGTAAGAAGTAAGAAATCAGAGATAACCGATAGAATCCACAACATTGTGCTGTCACATCTCCCACTAGAAGCGGTGGACATTTATGACGCATTCCCCTATTTTATAATGTTGTGAGTAATGTCCATTGTATATTGCATTAGAAGACATCGCTGCTGCATCCAATTCACAAAAGGGATAAAGAAACGTTCAACCCGCAAATCTACAAATAATTCTCCTTCCGAATATCAGCAAGGTATTCAAAAAGGAGATCAATAGACTAAGTGGGTTGGGGGCAAAAATGTAGCTCTCTCTAGATAATCAAATCGGGTTCAAGACGAGGCATGATACCTCCACGTGTTGTGTTTAAGCTGGTATCTAATGTGTACTGGAAAAAAGCGCGAAACCTTGCCTTAGTGCCTACTTGTTTGACGTGGTGGGGCGTTCGATATCATATGGCTAGAGGGACTATTCTTCAAGCTGAATAGGCTGAGCATAAGTAATAAATAATAATAAATAAGAGGATGTACGTGGCCTTTTAAGTATCGTAACATTCCATGTACTGTTCCATAAATCATCGTCCTATCTTCGCTTGCTACAGTCTACCACATTCGAGGCTGATTGGTGCTCCACCGCATGGTATTTCTCTTTCGTAAGGACTTGCTAGCGTTATGAACGGCGGAAGCAACGGATATTGGCGGTTCTTGTTTCTAATTGCTCACGACAGCCTTTGATTGATTTTTGTAGTTTTAGATTTTCCATTCCTGAAACGCAGTTCCTGTTGTCAGGCCGGAAGAAAAGAGAACGTCGTTTATCCCATAAAAATTGTTCCTTGATTTCGAACATGAGCGTTATGTACTTGCTCAGTTCAATTTTGAACAAATCAGGTTCACGTATAATCATTGCATCAGAGGTTTTAAGCGTATGCAGCCGACTTGATCGCGTATAGATTAGATCCAAAGATCGATAAGATTAAGCGATATTGGGATGGCTGGAAGTTGAAGATCAACTTTTAAAAGTCGGAATCCAATCCGAATAAGAAGTACGCGATCGAAGAAATGGAAAAAGTATGCCAGGCGAGCGAAATGCCGGAATTGTTTACCCGATTAACAAGAAGAGAGATCTTCTTAACTACGCCAACTATTCCGATGACCGTCTCTTTAATATCACGTACAAGATTCTGTAGGCTCTACTATGTTAAGACCTGAAACTATTTGCTAACTATTGTGCAGTTTTAACACTGGTAAGACCACATTTGATTAAGTATTCACACTTCGTCTTACTCACTTACTTAAGGAGCACTATAGTTCGGGCTGACTCGGGGCCTCAACTAAAAAGCCCCTCCAGTTAGCCCGGTCTTCAGCTAACTGGCACCAGCACTCCAAGTTGGTTGAGGTCCCCTTCTACTTGTGTGTGTGCCACCAAAGGTGAGGATTTCTACTACTGCGTTGTTCCTCTGGGTTAGTTTCGAAGACTCTGTCCTAGAAATGTCCTAGATACCCCAGACGACTAATCTGCGGTTTTCTGACTAGGTCGATGTCGCTCGTATAGTTCGCCGTTAAAATTTTTCCTCTTAAGCCCGTCAAGGCGAACGGGGCCGAATATTTTTCGAATGACTTTTCTCTTGAAACGATTGAGGATATCTTCATCCGCGTTCGATAGAGCCCATGCTTCGGCACCATAAAGTAGGACTAGGATGATCTAGGTCCTATATAGAGTCTCCTTAGTTTTTCGAGATAGGGCATTACTACTCAATTGCCTTCTTAGCTCAAAGAAACAGCGATTGGAAAGAGTGATTCTTCACTTTATTTCTACTAAAAGTGTTGTTGGCAGAATTTATAGCAGAGCCAAAGTCCCTTGCTACCTCGAAATTATAGCTGCCGACTGTGACTTTCTGTCCAATCGTCGATGTATGTGTCCCTTCTTTTTGACAGCATTTACTTGGCTTTACTAAACCCATTTTGGTAGCTTCCGTTTCAATACTAGCGAAGTCACCAGTATTGAGTTCTGGCAGTTATGTCAAAATCATCGACATACGCTAGTAGTTGAAAGATTGTACCTCCAGCGTTCACTGCAGAGTCCCACATAATTCTTTCAAGTATGATGTTAAAGAAGTCACATGACAGCGTGGCACCTTGTTTAAAAACTTTTTTGACATCAAAGGTCTCAGTTAAGTCGCAGGAGCAGCGAGCGTTCTCAGTCGTCACTCTACATATGGCCTAATAGAGCTCGTCTCCATAAATGCTATTACACGAGTATGTGCCCTTAAAATCGATGAAAGAATGGTGGGTATCGATTTGGATTTCTTAAGTTTTTTTTTGATCGATTGTGAACTTTCCTGGTCCGAAAGTGCACTGATGAGGGCCAATTAGGATATTGGCGAGGGCTTCAGACGTTCACGCGATATGCTAGATAAGATCTAGTGTGCCATGTTGAGGAGACTTATATCTTTGTAGTTGGCGCAGTTGGGTATCCTATCTTGTGCATTAGGCGAACGATGCTAAGATCAGGGATACAATCTTATGACAAGATCTGAGGAACGAGTTGGTGTCTGCTCTCCACAAAGTCAATTCCTGCAGATTTGAATACCTCGCCCGGTAAGCCATCAGATCCGGCAGCTTTGTTGGTTTTCAGCCTAGATATTGCAGTGCTTACTTCATTTTGGTTAGGTAGAAGGAAGTTTTTGTTATCATCGTCTAAGTCGAATGGTCTATTTTGCCTGATGTTGGCCTTCGTTGTCGTTATATAGCTTGCAGAAGAAGTTTCCCCATATTCTCAGCACCGACTGTGGCTCTACTACAAGGTTACCTTGATCTTCTCTACTTCTGTACGGGTCTTCTTGCTTTGACATGCTCTTTTTCTCAGTTAGTGAAACTTTCGTACATTATTCCTTGAGTACAACCTCACAATATGTCTGACCACGCGCTTCTCCTGCTCTCTTTGCTTGCTCTGGAGAAGCCGATGTTTTTCCCGTCTCTTCCGCTCGTGAAGTTTACGAGCGGCTCTCGTCCTTCGTTGCAGCGCCGCTTTGTGTGCTTTTGCTTGGCTGGAATTCTTAATCAAACCAAGCATTTCTTGGTGGTGGTCGGGTGAAACACAGTACATTAGTTGCGGCGTCTTTGAAGGCACGTTGTCGTCGCCATTTGTATTCTGTACTGGATTCTGGAGGCATTGGAATTATTGAGAGAATCCTGAACACGAGTGCATCGTAGATTCTGGCGATCTCTTGTGAATGCAGCTTTTCTTCGTTATATCTTGTCACAGCAGTTCTTCTGTATTGTGGCCGCATTCTCACCTTGGCTGCAATAAGGTTGTGATCCGAGTCAATGTTGATTGCCCGGAACGTTCGGAAGAATGCTTTACACCTACCGCAATGCGATCAATTTGATTTCATGATCCGGGGACCGCCATGTCCCCTTCTGTATATTGAGACGAGGAAACTGTGTGCCTACTATAGTGATATCTCGTCAATAAGCCTATGTCCGTTGCTAGACGTGGTGTCGTGTATTTTATGCTTACCAACTGTCCTAGCAAAGAAGCCCTCTTTTTCTATCCTAGTACGATTTCAACGTCATATTTTGGACATTTTTCATATGTCCTGTCCAAAAGCTCTTTGGTAGCATCGTCCTGATCTTTCGTGTGGGCATGGGCGCATATTAGTCTTATGTTAGCACATTTAGCCTTAGTGCGGATCACAATAAGACATCCGCTCAACACTTCTTGCCTTAGTTTATGACAAGTCCGTATCCGAATCCTGATCCCTATAGCGTTCATTACAGTATATACTATGATACCACCGTTTTTCATCCGCTTTTTTGTCCGATCCGTCCCATTGCATTTTCTGGATAGCGCTGATATCTGTATGATAACAGTCAAGGACGTCTGTTAGTTGTTTGACTGCACGTGGCCCGTTAAGGGTCCGAACATTGCTCGTGCAGATCCGTAGGTCATTGCCCTTTAAACGCTTGTGACCATCTTCAACTAGTGAATCCATTTTCATCTAAGGCCATTAGTTGGTCCGTCACATCTTTTTAATCTTTTCCGTGTAGGGTTGTGAGCCCTATGATGGCTTAGGGTAGTATTATGCTACTTCCCGAGAATGCTCTTGCCATGTTGGGAGGTTAGGCAAGTACTTCGCTACGAACTTGTTTTGCTGCCAGTCCAATCCAAGTTATAGGAAAGTCATCTGTTTCCCGATCAATCGCTGCGCAGGTCGATTAGCCCATTGGAAGTCACTGGGCCTAAATTCAACTTTCTTGTTTGCTTACTATGGACTGCAACTGCTTTATTTGGGCTTATTGATAGACCTTTCGTTTTTGATCAGCTAGAAACGTAGAGTGTTGCATTTTGTATGCATTCACTTACCATGTGACTACATTGTTGCCAGCATATCCAATAAATTGGTATTCAAAGTCTCTGCGTTCGTTGATCAAGGCATTTATGAACACAGTTCATGAATGATTCTAGTGGAAACCGTCTTTCTACGATCACTGAAACGAGGAGTTTTCAGAGGTGGCTGTGGTTAAAGCGCCGCTTCAATCCACCCTTTATGTGGGTAATCAACGTTAATCTCAATATCGAAGAAAGCATAGAAACTTGTAGAAACTCCATGTTCTTAGAGCTGGAAGTGCGAACCAGAAGGTGCTGGATCGCCACTAAGATCAGTATACTCGTATCTTAGATTTCGAACTGTCATTTGGTAGATATGAACAGGATACTGGTAGTTATTTTGAACAGATATACATACAATTTCTTGCACCCTTTGACTAACTTATGTAAGAGCTATGGATGTTATAGCTACATATGTGCAGAGACTTCCAATAGGGGCTTCCGAACTTTGACAGTTGATAGCGGCCATATTCTTGGAGCTCTATCTGTCAAATTGGCTGTCATTTATTCAGTCTATTTTGCCAAATCACAATGGAAGGACATAGCGTTCAACAACGCGTGTAAATGATAAAATTGTTTTATCAAAATGGGTGTTCTGTTCGGACAAAGTTCCGCACGCTTCGCACATTTTACTGTCGCCCTAATCGGCCTACCGAGAGATTCGCAATGTGGTGGATAAATCTAAGTTCACTGGTACAGTAAACGATAAGCCAACACCCATACGTCGATGAAACGCAAGATCTGCCGAAAACATCGCCGCTGTTCGTGAGAGTGTGCAGGAGAATTCGGGACAGTAGATTTTTCGAACTCGGCTTTTCGCATTTCACAACTTGGCGAATTTTGTGTCGTGACTTGGGCCTGCACCCGTACAAAATTCAACTGACCCAGGAGGTGAGCAATTGGAAACAGACCCTAATTTTCATCGAAAAATCTTCTTCAGCGATACAAACAAAATCGTCGAATTTGGGACGATACCAATCCACATGAGATCCAAGAGCGTCCAATGCATCCCGAAAAAATCACTGTTTGGTGTGGGTTTTGGGCTGGCGGCGTCATCGGTCCATATTTCTTTGAGAACGACTTTGGCCAGGCCATCACCGTCAACGGCGAGCGTTATATGTCGATGATTACCAACTTCTTTTGGCCTGAATTGGATAACATGGACACCAAGGACATGTGGTTTCAACAGGATAGCGCTACGTGTCACACAGCTCATGCCAAATTGGAAATTCTGCACGAGGGATTATTGGGCATGGTCATCTTACGTGGAGGCGATGTGAACTGGCCACTGAGATCGTGCGATTTGATGCCGTAAGACTTTTTCTTGTGGGGTTTTCTGAAGTCGCAGGTCTATGCGAACAAGCTACAAGCCACAGCGGCTCTCAAGGCCAACATAACTCATGCCATCGGTTAAACTCAGCCTGATTTATGCGCCAGAGTCATGGAAAATTGGACATTTCGGATGCGCGCCTCCCAGAGAAGCTGCGGTGGACATTTGAACGATGTTATATTCCATACATAATCGCATCGATATTCCTTTCAAACGAATAAAAAGTTTCGATGATATTCACACACACTTGGTTTTATTTAAATTTAAAGATAGGAAGCGCTTAATGAAAGACCCTTTATTTATGGATGGATTATGTCCCCGGCAAAATATTACAGCTCTAGTCTTTCTGGCTTAGGATTGTAGGATTAAAATCTTAAGACTGAAAGGAATGATGTAAAAAGCTTTTTACTGTCAGCTTCGATTTAAGGACAGATGATTGGAAACTGATTCATCTGCTTCCCATGAACGTCAGAAAAAGGAGCGAAAGAAGTATACCTTGCAGTGGCGATAGATCTCAGAGCCCCGCTGATAAATAGGCATGCTGATCGTTGCATCTTTTCTAGTATTAAGGAATTGAGAGCAGGCCACCGTACTGCTACATTATACTTTAGAATAGGTTTGACTAAGTGCCAAGGCAATGGGTAACACGAGGTTATGGTTCCCATTTCTGCCCAACGACACCTCTGCAAGTGAATAGTGCCATCATTCGATTCCAATTCAAATTACTCTGCAGAAGCATGCCCAGAAATGTTGCTCATTTCACAAGCTCAGTTGGGAAAAAGTTCTGGTGAAAAGTATCAATTCGGCCTTACTTGGGTTTATGCCATGGCCAGACATATGGATCTAGATGAAGTGTCTGTTGAAATATCTTTGCAATAAGCATCTGAAAGCATACAAGTGTTTGCTACTGGTATATACCACAATATCATGCCCATTAGGACATAATTACAGGAGTCTTAGTAGTCCACTGACCACTATTTTCCTTAGAAGGGAAGTACCTTGACTGATATGTCTCCAAGCTGAGGATTCTCCTGCAAGGCTATGATTATTCTGATATTATGGTACTGCTACTGTAATCGTCCCTGTTTGAGAATACGTTTTTGAAGAAACCATCAATTTTGAGGTAGGCTAGTCGGCAACCAAGGCAGGTTGTCCAGTCTATGAAGATGGGTGCCATTCAGTCATTAGATGTGCTAAAGTCGTACTGCTTTGAACCTTTAAGTGATCTGGCAGGCATCGAGCAGTATCGCTTTTGCTAAATTTTGGCTTTAACTCAGTTCTTGACAATTATTGTAGTTTGTTCGAATGACAGTTTGTTTGAGACGGCATCTTTTGCGTCATGGTTGTACAATCTCTGATTTACATCAATCTCTCAGTCTATCGAAAGTGTTATTGGAAAACGTGTTTTAACTTTTAGTTTTCGTAAAAAATATCTAATCAAATTAATACCATTTACTTTTCATTTCAAAAGTTATGGTAGCCCCAGCTATCAGCTATAAAAAAAATATTCGCTTCAATTTCAACTTAATTGGTTGCTAATAGGACATTAATCATTTTCTAAGCAACGAAGCATCTATGTTCGAAGCATAAACTAGCTACCCAATGTCATTAACGATGCGAGTCATTCTAACAATTTTGACACTAATATGTGATTTTTATCACATCCTCTGGCTGCTCGTATCTACAATGAAAATCGATAAAACTGAAGACAAAAAAAAAATAAAAAATCATGCGAAAGTGGCTCTTCGCGTTTTTGAGTTTGTTAACACAAATTGCGAACATGTGTCAAATGGTACGAGTATCGTATATTTAAAGATGCCGCCCTTGTACAGATCGTTATTTGACAAATTTATTACACTCGAATGGGGAACGGTTCTAGGAGAAGTAGAAATTAAATAAAACCCCAGATGCACGAATAAATAGAGTGACTTTCCTGGAATTTGGCATAAAGCGGATCTTAGCCTATTGACACAATGTCGAAAGCGGTCTCCGTTAAACTGATAAATTCATTTGCAAAGTTGATGGAACCTTGCAGTATCTACAAGAGAAAATTTGAAGAAATTTCCTTGAATCTTCTGTCCAATGCAAACTGCACACAGTTTAGACTTGATAAAATTGAGAGTAATTTTTTGTTTGTTTTGGGACCACACGCCCCCAGATTTGAAGATACGAGTATGTTAGAAGTCAGTCGGTGTACTACGCCCTTCATTTCGGTAGCACTACCCGAAATTTCAAACCGACATAGTGTTGTCTATCATAATCGGTTGCAATTTTATGGCAGTGGGATGACGGTTTCCCTCACTGAACTAGGTTGTGTGTGATAAAAGTCCGTCTCAACCAAGGGAACTACGTAGAAATGAAGATCTAAATAATGCTCACGTTTTCGGCTTAAAATAGCTTGGAATTCCCAGAAATTAGATAACCTTAACACGTGCTTAATACTTAATTCTCAAAAATGGTATACACATCACCTAAAGACATACGCAAGACAATGTGTCGTTCTGTGAATCTCCAAGTAGTTAGATGGAAGCTCTTTGACTAATTTGTCACCCTTACGCAGACCATTCGCATAATAAAATAGATTTCAGAAAATTTTTGATTTCAATTTTGCTGAAGTCCTTCAGCTCCTCGAAGAATTCTCACTCTTCTGTCAGTTAAGGCAGGATAGTCACACAGTAGGTGATGCACAGATTAAATTTTTTCTTCATAACTGCAGATTCTGCAGCAGACAGTCGGGATTCCGAGTCGTTCCGGATGAGAATAATTTCTTCGTTGAATAACCATATTACTCTTCTTTCTTCAATGAGAGGGGGTCAGCATCCCAATGCCCTCATCCAGGCATGGATCTAATGCCCCCATCCAGGGATGGGGATGTTGACTTCTCTCATTGCCTGGATATCCAAATGACTCCCTATCTCGCAAAGGGTCATCGTATTTTATGTGGATATCCCTTACTAGCCCTGATCTAAATATAATTTATGGCTTCAAAAGTTTTGTAGATATTTGAGTGCACAATAGTCACATCTTTGACCACAATATTGCTCTCTTTGCAACCTGAAGAACGGCTGTGATATCAGCTTGGAAAACACTACAACCCTTACTAATTCAAAACGTACGGTAGACTTGTAGTGTCTTAGAGTTTCCACTCCTAGTTTTCATCTTGGATCTGTCGGCATAGAAAATTGGTTCCTTCTCATCGGTGACCGCCCGACTCTTCCATTCAGCTCCAATCCTGAACTCCTTATCCAAGATAATGACCATTTAAAGAGAAAGGTCTGCACATATAACGCCGGTGATACAATCCAGTTGAACTTTTAGCAAGAGCTTAGATCTGACGTGATGAGATTAAATATGATCTCCATCGCCGTTGTATGATTAAGAGCACTCAGTCAAAGAACAAGTCCACTGTACTCCTTGTAAGTTCCTTTTAATGAAACTTTTCAGTCTTTTGAAGATCGATCAATGATAAAGTGCCTACAGTACCAGCAGCCTCAACGTCAAGCCGGGTACCTGCAGCTTGCTGCGAGCGTAGGCCTGACATTCACAGAGGTAGTGCTCCTCATATTGTTATCACTTTCACAGCAAGTATCGCAGGTTGTTATATCACTTATGTCCAGCATAAGTGCTTTTGCTAAGTGCTTAGGAAAAGTGTAGCGCCCCGTCACGATCCTAGTAAGCAGCCCGCATTCTTTCTTATTGACGTCTTAGAGACGTCGGAGAGCATTCGTTTAGTTTGGAGAGTCATACCATCTGCAGTTGTGCTTGTGAGGACGCAGGCAGACCTAACGTAAGTTCGGGTCCTGAAAAACTTTCCACTTCCCGTGATCCCATTCTGATCTGGGACCTAGAGAAGACTCATTGAACTGCTCATTCAAACCGACTGTATTCAGTGAAGACTTGTATTCTCGAAATAGCTTGGAAGCCATAAGAGGGCTTAGCAAGACTCAAGGTCCCCTCCACCGATTCTTCATAGTACATTTCGTTGTCATCAGCATTGCGTATATCTCCGCTTGGAAAACAAACACAAGTTTTCCTAACGAGGAGTGAAATCTAGCATTGTCGCCCTCCAGACGACACCATTGTCACATTTTAAGTCAGTAGTTTGGAGCAATCCGTGAAGACACGACTGCACAGGGAAAGTCGATTTCGTACTTTTTCTGCAGCAGAAGGTTTGGTGTAATTTCTGATGCAATGTCCGTAAGATTAGAGTCCAAAGACAGTCTGCGATCAAGGTCATCACAATTCCAGTGCATGTTATACCACACAACACTTCTAAGTATTTAAATAGCTTTGAAAGTGAAGCGCATGATATGAATATTAAGGGGAGGGGGATTCATCAATGCGTCTAGAGCCAGACGTGCTATGGAAGGCTCCGAAGCAGACCGTTCTTTGGAATCTGGTAACAATAATAATGACGTATTTTCGTGAGATCTTATTCCACCAGACCCTAATCGGTGACAGGCCCTATATTTTTCCAATAGCTCCTTTGCACTACCAAAAGGCTGTCAGCGCCTTAGACGCTTTCAACGTAACATGTTTAGTCCATGGAAGTTTGTTATCCAGAATGACACCCAGATACTTAGCTTCTTTGGAGAACGGGCAGCTTCCAGCCTCTCGCAAAGGGAAAAACCTCAGTTTTGAGGGGATTGACGGAAAGCCCATTTCTGGTGCAACAATCGTCGACAACGTCTAGAGCTGCCTGTACTCTATAGCAGACAGTCGCTATACCCGATCTAACAGACAATATCTGAACTGTTGGGCACGTTGAGCAGAGAGTCGACGACTTTACATATTGGACGCAGTCAGCATCCGCAATCAGTGCCCTATCCACCAGCATTGCTTTTATCCACATAACTAATGATGCGTCTACGTCTTGTAGTTTGGCCGAGTTACACATGTCGTCAAAAGTTGCGTTATGGAAAGCACCCCTAATGTCGATGAAAATGTCGAGCGCGCTTACGAATAAGTTACCCCAAGGTCTCGTTACAATTTGCTTTCCACACCTTAGCGACGTTTGAGAGTTTGCATTTCAGTGACTTCACTCGAATATAGAGTCATTTGTTAGGATAGTGAGTTACACCTGGTGTAACTCATGTTTTTCTATCAATTTGCTTTGTATTGTAGGATTTCTCAGAGATGCTGTACCCGAAGAAGTTGATACAGCTTGCTGAATGTAAGGATTGCTCCTCTTCAAGCGAAAAGAACGCAAGGAATGTTGCTTACAGGTCTAACTTACAGCTCTCAACTGGTGGTCCAATTTCAGAGAAGGGCGCCGTATTTTCTAATATTTTCAAACTGCCATCCACCACAAGTAGCCAAGTAAATGGTTAAAGGGCAATACTTTGAGGTGTCAGTTTGTTGAGGACTTTTCTGCAATGTTCATCTCCGAATGCAAAGTTAATTATACCGGTGTTTAACATTAGACTGATCCAGAGCTCGGTACATTACTGAGGTCTGTGCTGTGATGACATAAGAACTTACGTCTTCAGACACGCTTCTTCGATATCAATGAGCGCTTCGAATGCAAATTCTTTATGATTTTGTTATTTCGGATATTACCCTGTGGACAGATGTGTTCACTGACTTCCCTTTGTGTGGGTTTGACTAACTAGATATGAAGTTCTTTGTGTAATATATTTCTAACAACCAATCCAGTAATATCAACAGAAAATAAGGCCTGCAGTTCTTTGGAGAGGAGTGAAAATTTTTCCAAGCTTTGCAAATGAAAATGATGCGGACATCTTTTCAGCCATTCGGAGTATAGCCTCGAATCAGACAGTCTGTGAAAATCTGGAACATTACGGGTTACGAGTAATTTTAACCATTCCTGCTAGGTTGAGATACGAGTATAATCCAATCTATCTTGCTAATAGCATGTTTTGGTTTTCACTGCATCTGGTCCTATTGTAGGTTCGATATGATCTGGGAGCTTGATACTTGCCTCGTTCTTAGTGTGGTTCCAATTTGAACACAAATTGTGAACGAGTCCACTAATTTTAGGATTGCTTCTACCTATTACTACTGACTTTTGAAGATCCTTCAAATGGTTTTGTAAGAGCACTGATCAGTGCCTCGACCACATGCTCGACTCATCAATTTTTCCAAACTCACTGGCATATTTTGACCACTTGCTTCTATGTGAACTTTTGAAAGTTTTTTTTCTAGTAGAAGAGCGAGAAGAAATTGACGATATAGGACACTTTCTGTTCAGCCTTGACCAGAAATGTAACTATAAGTCGCCGCCATTGATCAGTCAATTCAATTCAGTCAGGGCATCTTTAAGTGGTCAGATTCAGAATCCTCTTCCTAGCTCGCTTTTCATTTGTAACATCTGATCTTCTCTACTAGTTTTATGTTTTAAACCTATCACTGTTTCTTCTAGTACGACAGTCGAAGGTTTTGGATTCATTAATTCTATATCAAACTCTAAACCTTTTGTTTACTTGAACTATCCGATGGCCATATATAATGGAATACCAGAGTCACAGCACAATCGAATGTGTCGCATGCACATCAAAGGGCTCTTTGTAAAACAGAATTTAACTACGATGGATACCCAGGAATACCTCCAGATACTCAACATTTTTTAACACATTAATTGCCTTTAGGTTGCTCTGAAAAGGAAAGCAACCAGCAAACTCGATGAAGTTAAGCAGATTCAGTAAAAGCGTAGTCGAGCATTGCCTTCCTTAAAAATCTAAACCTCAATAGAAAGCCTTATCATATTTGCAGACATCCACTAAGCTTGTGGGAGTGCTTAAGAATCATTCTCTAAACCTTGCTTAAAAGGTTCTTTAGAGATCTAATTTCCCAGTATTACAGAATGAGCTCCCATGTACACAAGATGGAAATAATCTGATCAGAATCAAAAATTTCTAATATGCAAATTTACTTTCAAGGTTATGAGATGGCGCTATAGTCCGGGTAGACCAGGCCCTAAGACAGCTTGCCTCTCCAGCCAGTATTTTACTATCTGCCTCTAGTTGCTCACACGAAGTTGGCTGCGGTCTTCATCCAGGGGACTCGTGTACGCGATCTAAGATAGGATCGTACACTACTGTATTATCCTGCTGTATTGGAGCCGAAAACCTTCCAGGCTAGGTCGCATGGCAGGCTACCTTAGCCGGGTTATTCGAACTTTTCTGAAGAGATTAGCCCGCACAATTAGCTATTGAAACCTATCCTCCATTCTCCATTGACGCAAACGAGACCGAAACAACAGCATTTTCATCCGCTTTTGCCAATGTCAAATCTTCTGCGCTGTACAAGCTTTGTTTTGGTCAGCAGGGTTCCACAGGTCTGGGATGATGATTATCTTGTAGAAAGTGTTTTCAGTTTCCCGAGGGAACTTCTACACCCATTTGCATTCTAAGCTCAAAGAAGTAGCGATCAGCAATGACTAAATCTTCGCAAGATTTCCGCGTTGGTATCGTTGTCGTAGTTGGAACATAAAGTCTCTTGTTACCTCAAAGTTGTAGCTGCATCTCGTGAAGTTTTGTTCTAGCCGTCGATGTTGTATGTCCCTCCCTAGCCATTTCTGATCCAATGCTTGCGAACGCGCGATTCACACCTCGCTGTGATCTTCCCATTCTGTCAATGTTAAACTAAACCGACTTTTGAAAAATATGGCCTCTGGAATCCGGTCTCGGGCTTTGCGCAGTTTTCTGAAAAAAAATCCAAGGACTGTTGTAAGTCATCAAAGGTTTCGGTAATGTTGTTTCCGACATTTACGGAGCATCGAGCGGTCTCCATCGTCATTTTGCAGAATATGGGTTTGGCAGGAATGACAAAACTTGGCGTGACTCGATATAGTTCGTCTCTATGGACTCTGTCATATACGCCTTTGAAATCAGTGAATAGATGGTGTGCATCGACTTGGAACCGGTGGGTTTTTCCCAGATCTGCCGTAATGTGAAAATTTGATCTATGGTAGACTGTTGACGAAGGGTCTTAGGCGGTCATATAATGCCGACATATAATTTATTCCCACGTAGTTGGCGCAGTTAGAAGATCTCTATTTTTTAGGATCAGACAAGCAATGCTGGGGCCTCATTCATCGGGCATACTTTCTTATCAGAGACGCTTTTAGCTAAATATGAAATCATCTACATGGCTAGAGTACACAAAGGTATTTACCATATAATTAGCGGATAGATTAGAGACTTGCTCTGTGCCAACAGAAAGTCAGCACTCTCGAGTTATTAGTCACAGTCCAAGCAGTCAATAGAATGGTTGTATTTGAGTCGTCTTGTGCTCATTCGTTTTCGGTGACTTCCTACTTCAACTAGGTAACCTTTGCAGTAATGTACTCCTAGATACCTATGCCGACAACTTTTTTATCATTATTAATTTTTCTTTGCGGTAAAAAATATGTAAAAGCTTTTATTCGTATGAAAAAACTGAGTTGGAACTCGACACAATTGTGGTCTGGAGACCTAGTGAACTAGGCCTCTCGTCAAAATCTCGAGGATACGTATGAATTTGACTTGAATGACTCGTCTGTGAACCTCAAAAAGTATGACATTAGGATACTGCTGAGCTTTCAATAGGGCCGTTCCAGCGCTAATATCATATGCATAAACTTATAAACATTCCGGATCCCTGATATCGTCTTAAGCTGACAGAGGATGATGATGTAGAGTATTTATTATGGAATCAGTCCGTCTCTTAGAGGGGTTATCTATTTTTTTTTTTAAGAGAATTGGGCCGTATGTGACTGGTATAAGATGTCGGACTATATACGAGTACATGCTTTCTACACTCTAAATGAGCAGATTTGCGTCTAGTCGTCGTTGATCCCGTCATATTACCTTCGATGCCCCTCGGGCTTGGCAGGTTTGATTTATCTTCTGCAAAACGTCTCTTTCCCTATTTTGACATCCTTCCGACTCGAGGATCGCCTAAGGTACAACCTCTGCATTTCATTCGCAAGGATGTCCGAGATTGTTTGAAAGCTTCTGATAGTCTTGATTGCGCAGAAGGCGGTCTTATTTTTAACGCTAGTGCACCTGCCCATACCGCAGCAGCGCTTATGAGGACCGAAGTCTGAACAACATGACCATGCGCTTATATCTACGGCGGTCTATGTTTGGAAGCATCAGAGAGATTGCTGCCTACATCAGTAATGCGTTTTTGCTCGCACACTCGACGTGGTCCTTGAAGCGCAGGCATCACTTCAAGATATTTAACGGACTCCTTTAATTTGTTTGTTTGGTTTCCGACTCAAAAGTTTGCATACACCACAGCTTTGCAGCACGTTATTAGGACACCCTCAGTCTTTTTGGTCGGGTAATTCCAGACCGGTACACTCTACCCAATTCCTAAACAGGCTCATCTGTGGCGGACTCTAACTCGTAGATGTGCTTAGCTACACTGACCACGTCGGTGTCGTCAGTGAATGCGATCACTCCTACTCCTTCAGGTAGTGTTAGTCGCAGAACTAGATTATATATTATGTTCCAAAGAAAATGTCCGAGGACTGACACTTGTGGGACTCCCACCGAAACGCTGTAGTGTTTAGCGCCATAGTCAGTGTGTTTTTTTAGCTTAAGTATGAGAGTGTGTGATGGTGTATCCAACTATGGCCTTCAGCTGCTGTATCTACTACCATTTTTATGGCAACAAAGATAGATACAATCGCGATCTTCTTAATGATGGTACTGATGGCGTGACAGAGCTCCATTTGCCTTCACCACCGCAAGCTGTCTGCCATATATGAGGCAATCTAGGATCTTAAATGGTGTATCAAGCAAATGAACGTTCTTCAGATGGTTATTTATCTTTTGGTAGCAGCAACAAATGTGCAGAAGACTCATTCGTCTAGGCATCTTTGCGTCGTAGCTTCACTGCATTGCTCTGGATGGCGTCCAGTCCAAGTGCCTTGTTGCCTCCTATTTGCCTGCATGCTTCGAATAGCTCCTCCGACGTGATTGAGAGGATGTGCTCCATGATGTTATTCCTCCTGATGAAGTGGTAATAGCTGGTAGACGTGAGAACAGATCCTCTACTATCGGGCTGGTTAATTGAGGAGACCTGTTTCTTCATATTAAGCTGTGCTTCGAGACAGATATGGGCCTTTTATCGATATAAAAATAATGCGGCCAACTTGGTTACTTTTTAACTTCATTGTTCTCTTAAATACAAAGTTTAACATCAAAACAGTAATTCTAGTGATTTTCAAAAAAAAAAACGTCATTCCATAAAATTCCGTCTTTACTCGCATGCACATTCACTGTCTTTTCTTACCATCAAATGACGATAGTTTAAACAATTTCCTCTACATACGAGTACTATGTATTCTCTTGCTATTTTCCCCAAACATACTTGCGCTCCCTTAAGTGAAACTATCATGTAAATGTGCCCTCATAAAACTTGACAATCTAATTCAAAAAGTTCCATCCCTAAGCCATTTCGTTGGTAATGAGTGCCATTTCGAAAACTCTCATTTCAACAAGGGAGTATGGAAGTGAAGAATTGAAAAAGCATTTTTCGGAAATTGAAAAAAGTTCTCTACAGATGTCACTAGTTCAGCACGGTTCAGTACTACAGTTCACGGACTTGGTATCTATGGTACGAGTATCTATCCTCGTTTCGGACTAGTTTTTATCGATTTTTCACACAAATCCAGAGTGAGTGTTTTTGTTTTTGTTTTTGTTTTTTAGATTGGGAATTATCTCACATGTTCCGTAACGTAAACCGTTTTGGGAAAACAAACTTACGGATACCACGTAATTTCACATTGAACGAGTCATGACAGCGGAATGGGGGTTAAAGAGAAAAATTAATCTTTTGTGGTATTGAGAGGATGACAAGAGAAGGTGGACGAAATAATTTTTAAGTACTTGCTTTTGAGCTTTCAGTTCGCCTTAATCCAATTGAAGGTTGGTACGGATTATACTCTGTACGGTGTGGTATGGGGAAACCGATTATTGACCCTTAAGAATGACAATTGATTGGATAATTGTGATGATGTAGTGATATGAGAATGTCTGACCTTTCTTAAGTCACTTACAAATGCACACAAGGACTTAAATATGAGAATAAGCAAAGTGGATATACTCGTATAATGATTATTGGGTGGGTTGTTGGTACAAAGTTGTCATTTAGATACAAGGATCTACTTCGGGAAAGCTTAACTCTCAAGGACTTTTCATAATGTCGCTTGGTTGGGCACAAATTCATACTTTTATTCAACTTTTGGGGGTTTAAGTAGGTTAACTGGCTAGACAAAATCTTTGTAGAGTGTTTTTTTTTTATAAATAAGATAGGGCCAAGGTCTCCCTCCTGTGGGACTCCATTTTTGAAAAGTGTTATGGGGCTTGTATCACCCGATTTTCAGTGACTTTTAACATTTTAATCTGGAGCTTTGGTTATAGTTAACGGTAAACGGAAAGGAAACATCATAAAAAGAGTGATTGCAACAGCCAAGATGGCTTCTTTTTCGTCGGAATTATCCTGTGGTTGAATCGGGGCTTTTTTCTAGGATCTTTTTGGGTCGAAATGAGTGCATTTGCCTAAGAGTACCTGTAAAAGCGTTTTCCTGTTCACACATCGAGGAATCTTAAGCACTAGATTCTTAAGTATCTATGACCGCAAGAGAGCATCAAGTGTCCACTATATTTGTGCCCCATTATACTCAAATTTATTTCTCTTCAATTATTAGCAGAACAGAAATACTTCGTAATAGCTATCCCAAAGTGGAATGTTGACACCGGCTACTACAGCTCCTGACCTCTAGACTGTATTGTCGGTGTAAATCTTTATTTTTGAATGCCTTCAAAAGCTTCTGCTTTGGCAATGAAATGGGTCTTAGTAGAGCAATTAGTAGCTTAGTAGATGCCATAGACTGTTCTATGACAGATTTGACTGGCAAAAGAGAAATTTTTTAGGATGATCCGAGTGAAAGAAGGAAATTTGCTAAGGGAAATCAACAACAGAAGCAACTCATGTCTAGGTATTGATTTTTTTTTAAGGTCACCTGCACAATCCTCTGATGATACTTTGCATCAATGTTAAATACGCCAACGTAAGTCAAATATGTGTGCATTTAAACCGATACCTCGGTGTCCACTATTTCTAAGAGATTCAACCCTGTGTACGCCAACGGCTTAAGTGATGATATATGTTTCTAGACTTATACCGAGTTTGGCATTCCCGTCAAGCTTATTTGTATATGCGGAGGGATGACGAAAATGCCGAATGTTCCATCAGGGTCGACAGAAGCGATCGATAGAAGCCCGCTCTTCAAGGGCATTCAAATTGATAAGGTTAAGCCAGCTTTGATATGACGGTAAGACAAAAGGATCGTTCCAGATAAACCTCGAAGTACAAATCAACCGACGTTGAAAGTTCTCAAACATAGTTCTTCTTAGTGCGAACGAAAGTACTATAGGGGGTCTGGTGACATTGGAAAGTTTTGTTGACCCTGTTTGATGGATTTAGCTCCCTATTCACCAAATTGCCAAGATTGAAAAGAAACTGAACTAGGAGCACAAGTTGACCACAGAAAATGTAAAGTTGGAGCTAAGCTCTACAAAATTTTTGAAACGCCAAATCGAAAATCTGTCGAGGTCAGCTTAAAGAAGTTTGTTGTCCTGGGGCGAATAAATAGCTACGTGGAATTTTCTAACATATCATCAGATTAGATTAGTAGTAACCAAAATCGTTTATGGTTAAGACAAAAAGTAAAGGTCTTAGGTGGCTCCCTTCTGGTATACCAGAGGGGGCAAAAAAGGAGCTCAGAGGGCGGACTTAAAATGGACATTATAATCACTGTTTTCCAGGCAGATGTTGCGGACATGTATTGCAATACCATCATCTTAGTTCAACTTTCCTAGGGTGAGAGGAAGAACACGAATTCAACGAATTTTGTTGGAGCTACCCTAATTTCTAGAGCGGCATTGGCCTGTTAACCAACGTGTAGAGGATCCCACTGGCGTATTATGTGAACGTCCAAAACCGATCATTATTGACCTGATAGGTCTACTTCAGGGATGTTTTAGACCTGAATATCGTTAGAATATTCGCTCTGCCGCCGTCTTGGAAAGACCAAGAATATGAAATCATTATCGAATTTGAGGGTGCACATGATATACCAGTATGCCATACAGAACTATGCCTAGTTTTAGTATCCCTGCAAATTCGAGGAGAGCTCCTACTGCTCTAGTAAAATCGGAAATGTGACACTGAATCTTTTGATATCGAAAACGGTGTTAGGAAAGGCTACAGGGAGTTGACGGAGTGTAAAATAGGCGGTATAATATAGAACGGCGATACGGATCTAATTAGGGCAATGTTAAAAATGGCTTGATCAGATAGACCGCATAAAGGATCTTCGAGTCCACCCATGGGGAACAACTCATTAAATGTTCGTACGTGGTCAGGGGCTAAAAATTAGAGATTGACACCGTAGACTTGAAAGGCTTTTTTTTATAGGGGAACTGATCTATCTATTGTGTCACAAAACCAACTAAAGATTCTAGATGATCCTCAAACTTCTTAATAAATTTGAGAAAAATGATGGTGGAGACATTTTGCAGTTACTAAGTCACTAAGATTTTTCTGATAAACTAATGTCTAATTATGGGTCATAGAGCCACGCATTCGCATAGTACGTATTCTGCGATTTTCTCATCTCCTCCTCAAAGGCGACATTCAATTTCCTGACTCTGAGTTTGCGCAATTGATACCGGAGCTGGGGTCCTGTTAGAGAGTGAGTTGAGCAATATTTTTGATTTGTTTTAGAAGAGTTGAATAGCTCTTTTAACTTGTCGAAGAACAGCAACATTCTACGATTGTTGAATACGGGATGCTCCAGAACGGATGTCAGCCGTTAACAGCCGTACTCTGATAATCAACAGAGCTTGACTTTGTTTCTTTTGAAGTATTGAAGTAGTGTAGCACCGATTTAGATTCAAAGAAGTTTTGTTTGCTGTCCATGGGTATATGGATGATGGCGCTTTTCGTTTCTGCTCCAAGAATGATGATGCCAGCTTATTCTCGGATAGCATGAAGTTCAGCTTGAAAGATGCTGAAAATTTTTACTATTGGCCTTGAAACGTTTGTTTTTGGATCGTGAATATCTGTGACTACGTCGGTGTCCATTTTAGATCCAAGCGTTCATCACATGTTACCTTAAAGGTTTTGGAAGTCCTATACTTATCGATTTGGGATCACGATGTTGAACCTCCTGTCGAAACATAAAGTTTCTGCTATGTGGTCATTTATCGTGCAGATCATGTCGAGTTCAGGAATTTCTGAGATGAAGTCTACGCAGTCCGATTGTACCGCGAGTTTTTTCTCACCTGCCTGTAATAGCCTAACTATACTGCGAATTGGCACTTTTTTAAGAGAGAGGCCAATAAAAGCTTCAATGGCAGGTTTGCATAGCACCGGAGATATCTTTGCATGCGGGTCTTTGAGACGTCGCAGCTTTGATATGGCTGATGTTCTTTCGTCTTACTCCCCCATGTTAGTGACGAGTAGGGGATTATCGATCTGACCGTCATTGTATAGATCCATTGGGTGACTTTTGGGCAGCAATTTTGTTTCTAATATGTTAGCTCCAGTTTGATTCTAGAACCACTCTTAGATACATTACATTTTATATTCTGCTGCAAATTTTTCTTTAGATATTTACCTTACAGAATGATGACCAAGTCGTTGGCATAATCAATCGCTTTGTAGCATAAGCGTGGTAGTTTAACCAGCAAGCCATTGTTGGTTTCCATCCAACATTTGCTGGGAAAGTAACTCAGCATTCTTCATAGCTCCATAACCGATGCGGCGCTGGCATATTTCTCGAGGAAGACAATTCTAGATTTCACTCCTCGTTAAGAAAACTTGCCTCTGTCTTCCAAGTGGAGATATAAACTGATGGCAACGAATTATGTAACGAATTGGTGGGCGACAGTCAAGTTGCGCTTAAAGATTTGCTGAATCCTCGCATGACTTCCAAGCTAGTTCGACAATATAAAACTTCACTGAACGCAGTCGGAAAGCTGCATTCATTGAGTCTTGTCTGAGTCACAGGTTACAATGGGATCATGGGAAATGAAATCGCCGGTCATCTTGCAAGGCAAGCCTCAGAGGATAGTTTTTTGGGACCCAAACTTACGTTAGGTTTGCCCGCGTCCTCGGACTCCCATTGACAGTCGGGTTTCATACGAATATAACTGACATGACTCTCCAGGTTGCCGGCAGACAAAACGAGTGCTTCCTGACATCTTTAAGAAAGATTCGTCCCCTTGTGACGCAAAAGGAAAAACTGCAGCATAGAAAGAAAGAACATGAGTGCATCGGGCATAAGTGTGAAAATGATGGCGACACCGCATAGCACTGCCATGAGTGCTCGTGGCTCAAGTGGTAGTGGACTGGATTCCAAATCGGAATGTTCGGTGTTCGGATCCCAGCCTCGCCCGAAAGACATTCATTTTTTTCAGTTAGCAAAAACCAAATAGGATGAGGAGTTGACTAGAAAACAACAACAAGCCAACTTCCACTAAGAATTTAGTCTCACCATTAACTGCTGGATGCCAACCATGGAGAGGAATAACAAACATTTTCCAAAAAAACTTAACACATGCTAAGGCATTATAAGTGTATTCATACCCATTTGGGTGTTAAGTTCTTTTTTAAAAAAAAAAAAAAAAAACTCTGTGAATGTCCGGCCTATGATCACTATGGTCACTTATCACCCTGATAAGTACTCCGTGGACATACTTTCCCCTCTAGGCGTGTGCCATATCAGCAAATTTCTCGTACACCCACCACATAGTTACGGAAAAGAATTCTAAAAGAACCGTATGGCAATACGAGAAAGTCAATTTGAGCGGAATTAACAACTTCTTTAGGAATTTTAACCGGTCGTTATGTTTCCTCGATAATGATGTGGATGCCGCTCCTGATATGATCAGAGACACTACTCTCTTTGGAATGAGATGCTTTATCCCTCATCGGATGAAGAGTATCAAACCAAAAGAAAAGGCATGGTAGCACTCGAGCTGCAAAGAGGCTGTCGGCGTTAGAAAAATGTTTTTCGGTCCTACAAGACCAACCCGACCGAGGAAAACGGAAAAAAGTTCAAACGAGCCAGAAATGACTGCAACGTCTTTCTCAAGAGCGTGAAATTACAATACGAACAAAAACTGAAGCAGAAAATACTACAATGTCCCAAAGGGAGTAAAAATTGTTGGTCGTTCGTCAAAAATATTAGAAATTCTGCCTCATCTTGAATCCTAATGCTCACTTACAATGACATTCCAGCTGTCAACACTTTGGACAAGGCCAATCTGCTTGCTGCACTCTTTGCGGCCAGCCAACACTCCCAGATTGTGCCTTGTCCCCGCTTACACTTGAGTGCATCGAATCTTCAAGGGGGCAAAGCTACTTTCACACTCGTCTAGTAGCAAGAGTTCATAAAGATCTTAACATTCACAAATCCGCTGGTCCAGCTTGTATATCTCCCCTTCTTCTGAAGAGGTGTTCTTCCTCGCTCCCAAAACCACTGCGTAAGCTTTTTCATCAATCCTACTACTTAGGACTCTTTCCGAGAAGATAGAAAACAGCACTTGTCCAGCCCGTCCCTAAAAAAGGCGAATCTTCTTCTCTCTACACCTACAGACCCATTGCACTTACGTCCCTTCTTTCCAAAGCCACGGAAACGCTGATAAACCGTCGGCTCAGCGAAACACGAAAACTTCTCAGTGACCGGCAGTACGGTTTTCGTAGCAACAGGTCCACTGGTGATCTGATGGCATGTCTCACCGAAAAGTGGTATCAAAACGTTTATCAATCTGGCGAAAGTAAGATAGTTGCACTTGATATTTCTAAGGCATTTGACCGAGTTTGGCATCAGGCTCTTTTGTCGAAAATGCCTGCTTTTGGGATCGACGACTCTCTTCTTCAATGGATTTGACATTACCTTTCGGAACGTCCAATTCGAGTTGTCTTGGATGGTCTCAAGTCTGATATTCACAAAATAAATGCTGGTGTGCCCCAGGGTTCCGTTCTGTCACCGATACTCTTTTTAATTTTCATTAATGATCTCTTGTCTGCTACTTCTAATCCAATATATTCCTTTGCTGACGACAGTACTCTCTGCTTTTCATATTCGTTCCCGGACTCATGTCCCTGCTCTTCGGCTGTAGAATGGGAACAGCAGCGTATGTAAAGCTCATTTTATTCCGATAATAACAGCATAACGAATTGGGGAACTATCAACCGAGTGGAATTTAATGCTTCCAAAACTCAATGCTGTTTGCTGTCATTAAAGCGGAATTCAAATACCCAGCCTTTACCCATGAATGGGACTTACATCGTCGAAACCGATAAACTTTCCACTCTTATTATGTGTGTCAGCGACAGCTTACGTTAGAATGACCATATATTCGATGTCGTCAAAAATGCTGCAAAATGTCTAGGTTTCCTCAAACGATATAAGAAATATGTTACCCCCTCTGATCTGGCCTCAATAGACTATAAGGCATTCATGCGCCCAAAATTGGAGTACAATGACCACATCTGGTCAGGTGCTCCTCAAACATCTCTGCACCTGCTAGATAGGATTCAAAACCGTGCGATAGAACTCAGTAGAATTTCGCCCATTCAAACTTTCAACCGTAATACCCGTCTCGCTATGACTACTCATCAGCATACCCTCAAGCCCATTTTCAGACGTACTCTAAAATTTCTTTCCCAAGCCGTACAACTCGCTTATGGAATGCCCTGCCGATCTCTGTATTTCTTGGTCGTTATAGCTAACAAACATTTAAAAACAATGTACATTGGTACCTGCCTTTTCTTCCTCCCTAAATTTCTTTCGCCCGCTCTGTGTACGAACATTTTAAGCGTACACAAATCCCTTGAGCTCGCTCTCATTATAAAAAAAAAAAAAAAAAACGTTAGGCTGCTGGTACTTAGCGCCGAAGTGATGGATGTTAGTGTCGTAGCTCCGGAGCTCTTACTCATCTTTCATTGGAAGACTGAGAAATTTTAGGAAAAAGGAACACACAAAAAAAGAAAAAGTCGTCTACGACAAGTGCCCGTAAAAGGGGTAAAAGAACACAGCCTTTGGCTGCTGAAACAGCGATTGATTTTTTGTCGGAAGCAGAGGTTATTCTACGGCTTCAAGTACCTATCTGCGGGCAGGGCGATCAATGCCTTTCAGTTCCACGACATTTTAGATGAAATCGTATCCTGTATTGTCAAAAGTGCCTTCAATATGTATTATAGAAGAGCACATAATGGGACATCTTTCCGTCGGTAGGCAGTAGACATATTGGTTGTGGCTCAAGGTCTGTAAATTGCCATCCAAAGTAAGTTAGATGGCCCGCCGTCTCTACTGTACCTACTTCTTCTGGTTTTCACGAGTTTAAATTGCTAGTTGGTGTTAATAAGAAACTTTTTCGGCCCTGGCACAGACCCTGGTAGCATTCGACCGAATCAGAAAATCATTCAGATAAATAGTGTTGCAAGATGTTATTAAAAAAAAAAAACCGATGAAAACGAATGTCTAGATTGACACTGAATTGAAACTGCGGCACGATGGTGACCTTGCCCTTAACAATGAGAAATAGTGTACCCTAAAGTATATTGCATGACAATTGCGCTGTTGTGTTACTTTTCGATGTAACTATCGCATGTCGTAGGCTTAAAAATAATTTATTAACCTCCCCGGATTGTTAACAATAGAAAAGTGTTGGCAGGCAACATTTGTTTTAATTTTTTTTTCTATTTTCTTCTGATTTTTATGGTAAATTACCCGTGAAAATGCGCTGCAATTCTATTGTTCTGCATTGTATTCGTATGCCAGGGTACAAAGGTGTAATTCTAATATGACGCTTCTGCTACGAATATTGCATTTAATTCAAAAATATCGTTCTATGTGTTTTTTTTACGAAATTCATTTCTCTAAACCCTGTTGGCATTGTTTTTGTTTTTTTTTTGTTTTTGTTTTCGAGAACGCAAAAGTATTTTTCGCTGAACCCAGCCATCCGAGAAGATTGAAATACTCGTACGTAATAGTAGAGGAAGATCTCTGTCAGTGATGTGTTATGTTCGCATACGTGACAATATCTTAGAATCTTTGCGGGTTCCTACAATGGAAGTTAAAAGATTTTCGCAAAAACGGGGTGATATTGTTGTAAATCAATCAGTTGGGACTTTTCGATTGGAGACTGGAAGTCGCAAAGGAAAATGGTTTTCGCATATAAGTCACGTACAACAGAAATAGATGGGGTTTTCCTTGAAACATATTTGCGATACTTTTGATAGGTATTCGCTTAGGTTCAATTGTAACAATGATGTTGAGCTGAGGATAAACATAGACGCAGCAAAGGAATGCAATCTGAAATCAATATTTTTCGAGGAAGCGATTTCTGAGAGATCTGGTTGGTAATAGGCTACATTCGTCTTTGAGGACGTTGGAACTTATGGAATGACCACTTCAAAATGTTTCGCCATAAGTCAGCATTTGAATTAAAACACAGTTCTGTCCGATGGTTGGAACATCATGAAACAATCCAGAAGAAGAAGAGATCAGCTGATTGCTTAAAAGGTCTCATGGCTTCAGGAGGAACTTCTCGATTCCAAAATCGCAAGAAACAGCCGGTATTTTTGCCGAAAGCGTATGCCGAAATCCCCCAACAACTCCTCTTCCGTCAGCATTACTCGTAAGTGCGGAAGCCCAGTTATAAAGCTATCAACGTGCCATCAGAAATTCCGTAACCGATGTGCAAGAGTGACAAGAAAAATATGGGCCTCTCAAGAAGAAGCAAAAAGTGCGATCGAAGATATTGAGAGCTAGTAGTACAGGAAAAATGCACGGTAGTTTTGAGAACAAGGTAGAAAGGACGTGCAAAGGCAATGAGATCCTTACAGAAACTTGAAGAGATGTATTGTAGAAGGAAACCTTGTAGTAGCGCCACAGTCGTTGGTGAGAATATGGAAAGACTTATTCTGCTGATAGTGTAACGGCCACGAAGCAAAATATCCTGCGTCAAGCAGAGTGGACCATTGAACTTTGACGATGATAGCCAAAACTTCCGTCTTCCTGACCAATACAAAGTAAGGATAGCGATATTTAACCATAAATCAAACAAAGCTGCTGGAACTGCCACATTGCCGGTCGAAGTATTCAAAACTGCTGGTAGTGGCGTTGTGAAGAGCTCATCTCTTAGATCTGGCCAGAAGAGTGTACGCCTGATGAATGGAATCTCAGTGTCGTTTGCCCGATCCATAAAAAGGTAGACCCCCCTTAGCTGCGCCAATTATAGATGCATAAGTCTCGTCAACATCGCAGGCAAGATCGCGTGAACGTGTGAAACTCTTCGTGAACAACCTGTTTTGACCCTATCAGTGGGGTTTCAGACCAGGACATTGCACAATCGAACAAATTTTCATACTTCGGCAGATCCTTGAAAAAATTCAGGAAGTCCAAATCGATACCCACCATCCTTTCATCGATTGTATGGCCGCATATGACAGCATTTATCGAGACGAGCTGTATAGTTTTGGCATCCCTGCTAAGCTCGCCCATCTGTGCAGAATAACGATTGGGAAAGCTCGCTGCTCCATCAAGGTTTCTAATGATTTAGCCTTGTGATGTGATTTCCTTAACACCATATTTCAACCAAATTGTGCGAAACTCTCAAGCCAACACCGGAGCCACAATCTCTCAAAAGTCTGTACAACTACAGAGTCTTCCAATAGGGATCTCCGAACTTTAACAGTTGATAGCGGCCATATTGTTGAAGCCACATCTGTTAAATTGCCTATCATTTATTCAGTTTGTTTTAGCAAATCACCATGGATGGACATAGCTTTCAACAACACGTCTTGTTTTATCAAAATGGGGTGTTCCGTTCGGGGAACGTTCCAGCTTCCATTTTACGGTCGCCATAATCGTCCTACCGAGAGGACTATTCGCAGTGTGGTGGATAAATTTGAGTCCATTAGTTCAGTAGATGATAAACCAACACCTGTACATCGACGAAACGCAAGATCTGCATAAAACATCGCCGCTGTCCGTGAGAGTGTGCTGGAGAATATGGGGCAGTCGATTTCGCGTCGCTCACAAGAATTCGGCCTTTCGCAGACCACAGCTTGGCGAATTTTACATCGTGACTTGGGCCTGCAGCCGTACAAAATTCAACTGACCCATGAGCTGGAGGTAAACGACCATAGACAACGACGTGAGTTCACTGAGTGGGCTCTGGAGCAATTGGAAAACTTTCAGTGAAAAATCATCTTTAGCGATGAGGCTCATTTCTCGATGAATGGGTACGTCAACAAACAAAATTGTCGCATCCATTTGAGATCCAAGGGCGTCCAATGCCTCCCAAGAAATTCACTGTTTGTTGCGGATTTTGGGCTGGCGGCGTCATCGGTCCATATTTCTTTGAGAACGACCAGGCCATCACCGTCAACGCCGAGCGCTATAGGTCGATGATCATCAACTTCTTTTGGCCTTAATTGGATGATATGGACACCAACGACATATGGTTTCAACAGGATGGCGCTTAGTGCCACACACCTCACGCCACATTGAAAATTCTGCACAAGCGGTTCGAGGGCATGGTCATCTCACGGTGGAGGTGATGTGAGCTGGCCACCGAGATCGCGCGATTTGACCCCGTTAGACTTTTTCTTGTGAGGTTTTCTGAAGTCGTAGGTCTATGCGAAAAAGCCACAAACCACAGCGGCCCTCAATGACAATATAACCCCTGCCATCGGTTAAATTCAGCCTGATTTATGCGCCAGAGTTATGGAAAATTGGATATTTCGGATGCGCGGCACCCAGAGAAGCGCGGTGGACGTATGAATGATATTATATTCCGTGCATAATGGCATCGGTAGGCCTTTGAAATAGATAAAAAATTTCGATGATATCTCCACCTCTCTGACACCTCTCTAGAAATGAAACGAAGAACCACTATTGCTGTTCCTTTGGGCTAATAAGGCAGTTGGGCAGTAGGACCCTATCTGGAACAACTAAGGAAACTTTATATAATACCTCGACCATTCCAGTCGTACTTGATGGCGCTTAAGTATGGACTCAATCGAAATCGGATGAAGGTATCTTGGGTATATATTATTGGATTAGAAAAATTCTTCGTAAGATATTCGGTCTTATTTGCTTTGGGGGCGATTCAACAACGAGCTGTACGGAGTCATCAATCTGGTTACAAAACTGCGCATCAGTCGTAAAATGTGGAGAACACGTAGAGTGAATAGACACTCCAAATGGCTCGCAGAAGTGCTCCTGCAAAGGCAGTTAACTAAGTACTAGGCACATATTTACCCCTTAAGTTTGTAAGTAAGCAAGTAAGCCAACAGTCCCAGTTAGACAAACAAAGCTTGAAACGTATGTGATGTTAAAACAAGAATCTAGCGACAAACATTTTGACAGTGCTTTTATTGCATAGAAAGTATTCCACTAGAATAGGATGCACCACAAGACCATGCACGGCAGAACAGAATAATTACCACTGGCTGTGGGCTAAATTTTAGTTATAAATTATTTACTCATGTTCTCTGTAACATTAAGCGTCAACAACGAGTTGTATCCAAATCATTGATAAAGATTTGGATTCTTCCTCGGCGGTCCTTCTCCATGTCTGTCTTGGACGATTCACTTATCTAGGTGAATTCGATTGCGTGACAAACTCCGCAATGAGCCTACCTTCGGAGCATAAGATCCACTGCCACTTTTTGGCCATTTGTTCCTGGCGATTCGTTTGATATACCATTTGTCCAGAAGATCCTTAAAATTTTACGAAGATATCTATTTATTAGGGCCTGTGACTTTCTTGCGACGGTGTTGGCTATTTTTCATGTACTGCATTAAGTGTCACTATCCTCATGTTTGATAGGAACATAAGGAACTAACTGCAAACTTGCAACTTTATGGTACCCCATTGTGAACTTGAAGTTGCTCTGACAGTTACCCTTGTAAGTACGACCATTTATAAAAGCGACCTGTTTTTCTGGTATACCCCTCCTGAGGAAGGCTTGCCATATAGCAATCTGATTCAAGTGCTCGAAGAGCTTCTCGGAATGGATGAACAAAAAATGTAGCGGAGATATACTTAGTTGACTAAAGAAAATTCCATTGTACACCTTGTATATTCTTTCACAGAAATTGTCCAGTCTTTCGTAGAAAAATGAGTTAGCTCTTCAGCGATAAACAGCCTACAGCACCTGACACTCCAGAGATAGAGCACAGCGGTGCCGTCATTATTCTGAGAGCAAGCATTACGTTGATGTTAAGTCACTTACGCCTAGCATACTTAGGTACCTTGCGAAAGCGTAGTAGCTCTCTTGTCATTCCCTGTGATCTCGTTGTAACCTGACTTAGTCCATTCTCTTGACTTGGAAGTGGTGAGATGATTCAGTAAGGCCTAAAGGCATCATGGGTAAATTTCTGCTTGGTACCGGAACAAATCATTCTTTGGAGTTACGTAGAAGCAGCGGTGACCTATTTTTGTGAACGCTTGTTCCACCAGACAGCCGAAGACGCAGAGGATACACATCATAGGCGTTAGATCTAAAGGATTGTCTTTGACGACAAGTCTCATGTATTGCCAATAGCTACTTTACATTGTCAGAAAGCTGACAGCCTTGTTATTAAGGATGACAACCCAATCCTCTACTTCATTAGAGCAACGGATGGTGTTGCTTTCAACAATCAGATAAGTCCTCCTTCTCGTAAAGAGATAAACCTCGGATTTGAGACTATGTTCTGAAATCCCATTTATAGTGCACAAAACGTCGATCACATCTAGGATTACTTGCTCTTTTGAGCATACAGTCGTGAGGCATTACCCAACAGCTAACTCATCGTAGACTTTAGAACCATTGAAAGCGTAAAGTACTGACCGACCGACAAGCATGAAAATTGTGGAGACAGTACGCCTTATTCCGGGCAATGCTGTTAACCCCTCCATAACACAATGGCCGCAGTTTTGCATAGGTAATCTGGGCCCTTTTAACCAGCATTGCTCGTATCCATGAAACTACTGATCCATCAACATGTTGTCTGGCCGTGTTAAAAAGGGTGCCCTATTAAGACCGCAGAGTTGAAATTTTGCGCCGTAATTTTCGTGTCCGTAGTTCAGCGTTGTTCTCCGGCAGATTGCATATGTGAACTTTAAGGTTTAGTCACGTAGAATTACACGGACGCACAACGCATAAAAATTGCGAAAATCCGCTTTCGAAGTGATGAGATTTTCGCGGAGGTGATTCGAAAATGTTATGGATTTTTCCGTTGCCATAATGTACATTCTCGTCGTACTGTAGTCAGATTAATCGAAAAATTTCAGACGATTGGGTCAGAAACACTCCCGTCTGTGGTCTGTGTTCGTGCAGCTCGTTCTAATGAAAAAATTGCGGGACTGAGTAAGAGTGTTATCCAAAATCCTTCCACCTCCATTTGCCATCGTTTGTAACGAATTTTGACTAAAGATTTGCATTTGCATGCTTACGAGATTCAGTTAACACAACATTTAATGACAGCCTCACGCAGGACCGAACGTTCGCAGAATGGATTTTACAGCAACAACAAGTGAATGGTCATTTTCCGAAGAAAAACCGATAATGCACATTTCGAACTTTTTGGCTATGACAACAAGTCATATAGGCGTTCGTTATCGTCAGACGATAAACAGCTTCTTGTGGCCTCAAATTGCTGAAATGGATCTCGAAGTCATGCGATTTTAATAGGACGGCACACCTTGCTATACAGTGATCGAAATTGTTGAAAACGAAATTTGAAGGGTGAGTTATCTCGCGCCGCAGCGATGTGAATTGGCCACCCAGATCATGCGATTTGACGTTATTAAATTTCTTTCTTTAGAGTTTGTCGTAAAAAAGGTATATCCCATTAACCCAAGAACAATTTCTGAACAGAAAGATTTGACGCGCCATTGATGAAATTGAACCGACACCATGCCAAAATGTCATCGAAAATTTAGTCATCTGTCGTGTGTTGTGTTCCGTACATTACCTCCATGTCTACTCTCCTAATTAAAACAAAAACATCAGAACACTGGGTTTTTTTGAAATTTCAAAATATGCGGTCTTAATGCGGGTGGCCGTGGCTCAAGTGGTAGTGTGTTGGCTTCCCAATCGGACGGTTCGGGGTTCAATACCAGCCGTGACCGAAAGACTTTTTTTCAGGCAACTAAAATCTTGTGAGATGAATGGTTGCCTAAATATAACATCAAGTCCAATTTACACTAGTAATTTAGTCTCCCCATTAAATGTTGGATGCCACCCATGGAGCGAAATAACCACTGAGCCCAAAAATCTTTCTCTCTCTCTCTATCCAATTTTCCGAAAAACTTAACACGTGCTCCGGCATTTTAAGGGTAGTAATACCCTCTTGAGAGTTAAGTTCTTTTTAAAAAAAAAAAAAAAAAAATCCTCTATATCCCATCAAAAGTTGTGCTATCGGAAGCACCCCCAATGTCGACGAAAATGTCCAGCAGATACCTCTTCTTCTCAAGTGTGCCTTTAATTCTGACAACAAAGCAGTTTTACGTACTTGGAGCATCCTATCCATGCTGTTCAATCCGAAGGAAACCTTACTAAATGGTCTAAAGGTCTTGAGCCACATTTAGTCAGTGTTTTTGATTTTTGAATTTATGGGGGCTATTCCGATGGTTCTTCAGGGGTTCGGTTTAAATGCCAGTGGATATATGTCTTCGGTGCCAGGCTACTTGACGCCTTCAAACATGGTAACAGTGAATTTGATTGCATCATCTGTCACCACAATATATGAAATGTATCAGACACAGTGGGTTTCTTTATTCAGTTCACTGACAGCTTGGGTGATAGAAGTTGGTCGTAAGCCGAATTTGATCAGGTTATCTGGGAAGTGAGTCTCTAGTGTGATACACAGAGTCTCTGATTTCCACTCAGGGTAGGTACCATTACATTTTTTAGTATTTCAAATTTGGCCGATATGCGCCTTTTCTTGATTTTGAACAGCCGCTGGTTTTGCCGCTCTTGCTTAGTAAATAGATAGTACTTATATCTTCTTCCTCGAAGTTTCCCGAGACCATTCCCTCTCCGTTCGACTCACCGAAGTGTCCTTTTAAATGCACTTCAATGAAGAGTATTTCCTACCTCGATATACCATGAAGAACCTCATCAACTTCGAGTCAATATACAAGGTGTCGCAAAAGTCGTCAGCCTATCCGAAGATGCTATATTTTTCGCAAATGCAGATACAAAATACGCGTCAATTAGACATGAATCGCTATAATCCTAAAGCACCTGGAATCCTGAACCTCGATCACGAGGAATACAAGTTTTCATCGAAAATCATCATGAGCGACGAGTCCCATTTCTATCTCTGTGGATATGTGAATAAGCAAAATCATCGCTCCTGCGGCACCGAAAATACGCGTATAACCCACGAAGAGCCACTACACTAGCTCAAAGTTACTGCATGGTGAGTTGTTTACGCTGGAGGCGACAACGGGGCTTATTTTATCGAAAACGCCACGGGGAAAACGACTACTATTGACGGCCAGTGCTACAGAGCCATGCTCAACGTTTCTCCTTCCTCAATTCGATGAATTAGGGCTGGAGAACATGTGGTTCCAATGGATGGAGCAACGGCGCATACTGCACGAGCCACAACCGAAATTCTCTCCTTTTGCCGATTTGCACTGGGCGGGAAGATCGCTTGATTTAACCGTTCTAGACTTCTTTTTGTAGGGTCTTTTGAAGTAACAACAATCCTCAGACCCTTAAAACCCTCAAAGGGTCATGAATTCTGGCGGCGGCCACTTAGCCGACATCATTTTCTCGACTCAATGGGAAATAATTGAAGACATCATGTAAACACAATCCAAAAGCAGAACCAAAGATTTTCATTAATAAAAAAAAATTCCAGCCAAAGAACATGGGGTGACAACCTTTGCGCCACCTATTCCAAATTTCGTGTTCTATTGGCAGTTTTATAACGATAAGTCGGTCGCTGATTTTTGGTACGCTTCCCTGTTTTTCTAAGAGTTCAGCCTTTAAGCTGAGAGCAACTAGATGCCTTCTAAGTTTGTTCCGTTTGATATCCTTTCGGTTGGAAGTTCAAATCGCAGACTCTGGTTTTGGTTTCTCGAGCCCGTATTGTGTCGATTTTACATTGCCGCAATACATTTTTCAGTTCGAAACTCTTACCCGTCATTCTGTCCATGTTCTAGCTGCTCTTGTAGGATGATGAGAAATCTAGGAATGCTGGTTTAGTTGGTAAGGAAAGTGACTTGCAATAGAAGGCAAACTGTTGCTAAGTACACTTTAGGAGAGCAGTGAAACCACCATGTGTTGTCAAAATTTAAAAATAACATTTCAACACAATTTCTAAGTAAACATTCCGCTACAGCAAAGCGCCATCTAACCATTCAAGATCCAACAGTCGAAACTCGTTAGAGGTTAGAAGACGCTTTATTGCGAAAGTTGTTTGAAATATATCACCCAAGACATTGCCGGTGAAGTAAATAAAAAAAAATAATCTCGAAACGTTTTAAGATACTCAGCTGGTTTTACCCTCACTTAGAGTTCAAGTCAAATACTTTGCACTAAATCATTTTCAGCGGCACTAACTGGAATTTCAACCGGCCATTCATTCAGATCTTTTATTTACTTAAAATTTTTTTCGAATTTGTCTTCTTGTTTATTACGTTGGTCATTTAAAAAAAAAAAATTGAAAATAAATAAACCAACAAACGCTAAAGTACACATACTCGTGGTCATACTCGTAGTCGTACTCAGATTCAAACTTGTAATTGTGCAAAAGTCAGTGAAGAAAACATTTGACATTGTCAACATGACAAAATGGCTTTTTGGCTGTTAATTGCCTTTAATTACACTCTCGACGTGTACGAGTAATTTGTCAATGTTTCTTTATTTTTGTTTAATCTGAACTTAGAGTGTACCTCGTGAATTGTGTCAATAGGAAAGCATTGACTTTCTCAGATGTCGAGGTAGATACAGATGAGCTCCATGAGATTTATGGAGACATCTGCATTTGTTTGGTTACTTTCGGTTTTGCGTTCTTCGAAAAAAGTCAAAAAAGTCAATTTCGACGTAGACAATCGGCCGGATTATTATGCAAGCACGTCGTATACTGGCTGATACTATGTTTGGCGTCAGAAAGTACAAAACGCTTACCATCCAATATGCATCCGTTAGTTTAACCGACTGGCAATCAAAAACGAATCTTAATTACCTTCGACAAAGATTCCGAAAGCACAAGTCGCATAAGGAAAAGGTAAAACCAAGAAGAGCATTATACTCGTGTCTTACGATAACCGATACAGAACCCGTTAACTAGTTAAAATATTCTCAGAATAAAAATAAAAATAATCAAAAAATTATTATTCAACATTTCTTCTTTTGGGATGTCGAACCTGAGAGATTCTCTTTCGATGTAGATACGGATACTCATACTCTGTATCTGAAACCACAACAGAAAGAGCGCTCAAAATGACCGGCAAATGACTCGCGCTCATAAAAGTTTGAGTTTATGCAAATTTTATGAATCGAGACTCTACAGACAGGTTGGGGCGTTTCGACTCGAATCACTTAACCTATTACGTTTATAATTAAAAAAAAAAAGTCGTCAGGTATGTAGAGAGTCGAGACGAACTTGGTTTGGTTGTTCTTAGTTTCAGAGAGTCAATGACCAGATAATTCGAATCAAACTGAGTGGTTAGTGAGATATTTTAAGGAAAGAAGCGGAAGAAGACCTTGGACTAGTAAGAGCTGGGTTTGATGACCACCGAAATTGATTCATCCGTAACATGGTCTCTGTAAGCCACGCAACTGGTCTTGATTAAATTGCTTGACTCATTTAGGTAGTATAATGGATGGATGCAAGAGCCATGCGGTAGTGATGCAATAGCCATGCCATAGGCGTGCGCTATCATCAGTAGCCGCTCGGTTGATAATGGAAGAAATTATGCGATAGTCACGTGTAAGATGTGCAATAGTTATGTGATTCTCATGCGACATGGAAGCCAAGTTTACTAAGAAGCAAGTCACTGTCTTCACCATCAATATGGTCTTGCACTTCAAGGACCAAGTTTCTTCGAACCTTGTTAGCTCCATTGGATTCTTCAATTGCTCTAACCCACGGTCATTTGAAACGATCTATTCTCCGTTTTCATCGGCCTTTGTAAGTGGATCCTACTCTATGGGATCGTCTATAACACTGCGAGTTCCTTACATCCATGATGAGGTTATCTGGTTATATGTTACCAACAGGTTCTAGGCCCTTACTATAAGGCTTAGCGTTCGCGAACCAATTTGAGAAAAAAACTTTAAAAAATGATATCTAGACGGGAGTTCTTTTAGACTTGCAGCCTAGATATTGTAATCCAGTAATCTCGGCCCAAACTTCTAATGATATTTCGAGTTTGCCTTTTGACTGAATTAACTATGCTGACTACAACTAATCGACGACTTACGAGAGAAAGAATATAAAGCGGTAACACAACCTGATCCCCATCATGTTTGCGTCTCTACAATGCAATTCAGATTTTCTAGGGCATCATCAGTGGTCTGTTAGGTGTATTCCGCCCACCCAAATTGGTAAGTGGATTTCACCATCCATTATTCATGACGATGCTTTCGGATGGTAACATGTATAGGCTCTTGAATCACGTTTTGATGGGGATGGTTGTTTGAGATCAGGTTCGACCAAAATATCCACCAGCAGGAAAATATGGTCCGAAAATGTTTCAAAATAATAGAAAGAATATGACAATGCTATAAAGATCGTGCCAAGACCCGTAGAAGCGAATAGGGTAACGTAATAGTGATCTCACAGCCGATGAAGACATGGAAGGTTCATGTCTGCAGACTACGTAACAAAAGGATGAGAAGATTTCAACAACTCTGTCCACCCAACTTGGATGAAGTAAAAAGTTGGTGCTTGCAGAATACCCACCGAGTTGTGACAGAGGTTGGTGGCAGAGGAATGCACTAACTCACCTGCGAAAAAAATTTTCTAACGAAAGTATGACCGCTAAATGGGACTTTAGCACAATTTGCCTTAATTCTTTTGTCAACAACCTATTGTAATTGGCCCATATCAGAGTAAACCAGAAAGAATGCATACCCCTGATCAAATTTCTACACTTGAGTATGACAGGATTTATATGGAAGCAATGCAAAGTTATACAGCGCAAGGTCTGGTCTAGATATTCTTCCGAAAGTTGCAGGAAACAAGCTTTACTTGCTCGATAGGTATAGTTGCAAGAGAGGTGTAGGCTCAGCATGGGGCCTACAATCAAAAGTTATGCATTGGGCCTAGACCAAGGTCATGTGACTAATTCTCACCCTTGACAGCCGTTTGGTGGATTGCACCAAAAAAACGAACGAACATCAAGCTGTTACAAAGAGCGGAACGAGGTACCTGTATAAGAATCACTGGCGCGTTAGGAAATTCTCCTATTGCGGCTCTTAAAATTTTGGATAGATTTGTTCAAAGATTACCATTAACTCTGTCCTCAAGCGGAAAAACACTCAGAAATGGAAAGGACTACCTGTGGGGACTACTTAGGATGCATTGCAGCCTACTCCAATCAACCGACAATCAATAATCTGAAAGTGACTTCAACTGATTCCAGAATAGGCGAATGGAGACAATGCAGAGTCTTTCTTAGTAAGTCAATTTCCATCTTCGCAAACGGTTCTAAGATAGCCGAACGCGTTGGCGCACGGTTTTTCTATCAGGACCTATGCATACACAAACCCTTCAAAATACCCATAAACTGTACCATCCCCCAAGCCGATGTTTTAGCTATTCATTACGTCGCGGCTTGGGTCAACGTGAATCCGAGGTCAGCTTCGAATATTTGAACTTCCCATCCACGTGGGGCCGAGCGTTGTCATGGTGGAAAATTATTGCCTCGTCTCTGGTCGCATATTCCGGGCGTTTTTCGGCCACTGCTCTCTTCAAACGGATTAATTGTGTTCGGTAGCGTTGCCTATTGATGGTTTCACCCGGTTTTAGCAGCTCATAATACAGCACACCCATCTGATCCCACCAAATACAGAGCATTACCTTTCCGCCATGGATATTCGGCTTTGCCGTTGATTTGGCTGGTTGGCCGGGTTTCACATATGATTTTTTGCGCTTGGGGTTGTCGTAATGGATCCATTTTTCATCACCAGTAACAATCCGATGCAAAAATGACTTCCTTTTGTGGCGTTCCAGCAGCATTTCGGACATGCAAAACCGCCTTTCGACGTCTCTCGGCTTGAATTTTTTTTTTTTTATAATCGGCGCGAGCTCAAGGGGTTTTGTACCCTTAAAATGTTCGTACACAGCGCGGGCGAAGGAAATTTAGGGAGGAAGAAAAGACAGGTACCGATGTACGTTGGTTTTGAATGTTTGCAAGTTATAACGACCAGGAAACACAGAGGTCGGCAGGGCATTCCATAAGCGAGTTGTACGGCTTAGGAAAGAATCACGATATTTTATAGTACCTCGGACGTGCTTGAGGGTATACTGATGAGCATTCATAGCGAGACGGGTGTTACGGTTGAAAGTTTGAATGGGCGGAATGCTACTGACAATTTCAATGGAGCACTGGTGGTGGAAATAGCGATAAAACAAAGTGAGACAGGAGACTTTACGTCGGTGTTCGAGGGTGTCAATTGATTGACTGATATTAGTATCACCAATTAGTTTTATCGTACGGTTTTGAATCCTATCTAGCAGGTGCAGAGATGTTTTAGGAGCACCTGACCAGATGTGGGCATTGTACTCCAGTTTTGGGTGGATAAGTGCCTTATATATTGTGGCCAGACCAGAGGGGGTAAAATATTTCTTACATCGCTTGAGAAAACCTAGGCATTTTTGGCGACATCGAATATGTGGTCATTCCAACGTAAGTTGTTACTGATACACATACCGAGAATGGAAAGTTTATCGGTTTCGACGATGCAAGTGCCATTCATGGATAATGGCTGGGTATTTGAATTTAGCTTTAATGACAGCAGACAGCATTGAGTTTTGGAAGCATTAAATTCTACTCGGTTGATAGTTCCCCAGTTGGGTATGCTGTTAATATCGGAATTTAATGAGCTTAGCATACGCTGCCGTTCCCGTTCTATAGCCGAAGAGCAGGGGCGTGAGTCCGGGAACGAATATGAGAAGCAGAGAGTGCTGTCATCAGCAAAGGAATAAATTGGATTAGAAGTAGCAGACAAGAGATCATTAATGAAAATTAAAAAGAGTGTCTGAGACAGCACGGAGATCTGGGGCACACCAGCATTTATTTTGTGAATATCAGATTTGAAACCGTCCAAGACAACTTGAATTGAACGTTCCGAAAGGTAATTTCTAATCCATTGAAGAAGAGGGTCATCGATCCCAAGAGCACGCATTTTCGACAAAAGAGTCTGATGCCAAACTCTGTCAAATGCCTTAGAAATATCAAGTGCAACTATCTTGCTTTCGCCAGATTGATGTACGCTTTGGTTCCACTTTTCCGTGAGACATGCCATCAAATCACCAGTGGACCTGTTGCTACGAAAACCATATTGCCGGTCATTGAGAAGTTTTCGTGTTTCGAGATATTTCAGGAGCTGACGGTTTATCAGCGTTTCCATGACCTTGGAAAGAAGGGACGTAAGTGCAATGGGTCTGTAAGAGGAAAGAGAAGAAGATTCGCCTTTTTTAGGGACGGGCTGGACAAATGCTGTTTTCCATCTGCTCGGAAAGAGTCCTAAAGAGTAGGATTGATGAAAAAGCTTACGCAGTGGTTTTGCCAGCGTGGAAGAACACCTTTTCAGAAGAAGGGGAGATATACCATCTGGACCAGCGGATTTATGCATGTTGAGATCTTTAAGTACTCTTGCTACTACACGAGTGCGAAAGTGGATTCGTCCCATTGTAGATTCGACGCACTCCAGTGTAGGCGGGGATAAAGCACAGTCTTGAGCTAGCCGCAAAGTGTGCGGCGAGCAGATTGGCCTTGTTCAAAGAGCTGACAGCTGGAATGTCATTGTATATGAGCGTTGGGATGGAGGATGAGGCAGAATTTCTAATGTTTTTCACGAACGACCAAAAATTTTTACTGCCTTTGGGACATTGCAGTATTTTTTGCCTCAGGTTTAGGTCGTATTGGAATTTCACACGCTTGAGAAGGACGTTGCAGTCATTTCTGACTTGTTTAAACTTTTTTCGGTTTTCCTCTGTCGGGTTGGTCTTGTAGGACCGAAAAAACAATTCTCTAACCCTGACAGCCTCTTTACGCCTTTTCTTTTGGCTTGATACTCTTCATCCGATGGGGGATAAAGCATCTCATTCCAAAGAGAATAGTTTCTGTGATCATGTCAGCAGCGGCATCCACGTCGTTATCGAGGAAACATAACGACCAGTTAAAATTCCTAAAGAAGTTGTTAAGTCCGCTCCAATTGGCTTTCTCGTATTGCCATACGGTTCTTTTAGGAATCTTTTCTCTAGCTGTGTGGTGGGTGTACGAGAATTTAGCTGATATGACACAATGGTCCTACGAGCCTAGAGGGGAGAGTACATCAAAGCGGTACTTGTCAGGGTGAGAAGTTAAAAACAAGTCCAGGGTGTTGGCGGTATGACTACCAACGTCTAGTATGCGTGTGGGCTCATTTACAAGCTGGGTTAAGTTATTTTCCGCAGCGAAGATCTCAACACACCGTCCTTCGGGTGTTGTCTGTCCAGAATGTCGAAGCCAACCAGAATTGTGTATATTGAAATCGCCCGTAATCACGATTTCAGTATTAGGATACAGGGATACAATTCTTCGAATGAAATCAGACAGCGCATCAAACTCGTGGAAGGTCGAGTTGCTGTCCAGTTTGGGGCTTCTGTAAATAAAGCAGTAGTGGATAATTTGCTTACGGAGATGGAATTTTATCCACATGAAATTGAATTCCGGATTGGAACAGGGACTACATTGTGGTAGAATTTGGTAAGCTACATCACTACGCACATAAATGGCGAGACCGCGATGGGGAAAGAATAGTGGCACTAGTTCGTAGCCAGGTAGCTTCAGATCATTGAGAGGTGTGGGCGGGGATCTACCTGTGTTTCGCTAAGTGCCAAAACAGCTGGTCGGTACTTACAGACGTGGACGTACGCAGAAAAGTGATTACTTTTTAGCCCGCGTATATTGGCTACGTCCACCCTTAATTCCCTAGACATAATCACAAACAAACACAGTAAACACAAACACCGACATACTAAGCATTCCTGAATTCATGTGGAACTCAATTTCCTTGCTTTTGAATATATCCAGCTCCTTTTAAACGTTTTGAAATGGCTGCTTGAGTGACACCCAAAGATTCTGCGAGCTCTTCTTGTGTTTGGCAACAATCTTCATAGAGTAATGCTTCCAGTTCTTCATCTTCAAACTTTTTTGGCTGCCCAGGACATTGATTGTCTTCCAAGCCAAAATCACCACTTTTAAATCGTGCAAACCACTTTTGGCACGTTCGCTCAGCTAGCGCATTTTCACCATAAACTTCCACCAAAATACGATGACTTTCGGCAGCAGTTTTCTTCATGAAGAAGAACTCCCCGCAAAAACACTTTTTCAGGCACAAAGTTCGACATCTTTGAGTGAAAAAAAATTATTGTTGTTTACGATTCAAATGAATGACATCCACTGAAATGACGTACAATGACAGTAGCTGTCCAACGCATGTTCTAATGAAATAATAACAATGGAATAATACAAGTTACGCCATCTCTTAGCAAACCGCACGAATTAAGTTATAGACCTTAGCTTAGATCCTTTGCTTCGAAGACTATAAATTCGAGAGTTCTACGCATTGTGCAAAGAGATAGCTAAGTATCACAAAATTACATTGTGTTGGTGACATTCGGATTTCCTAGTGGACTACGTTGAGCCGGCCAGAGTCGAATCTTTAGGAAAAAATGTTTTACGCCAAACAAATGACACACTTTCAAGCGCTCTCTTATGCTAGTCATAGGTGGATTCATCGAGTTAAACGTGAGACATTTAGACCAATTTTGCCAATACAACATGGAGTAGGGGACATGGACATGTCATGTCAATAACGACAATGACATTATATCATTGGAAGACATGTGCAGAGATTGGTTATCTGTGTCCACTTTTTTTGCATCTGGCCTGCCTGGGCATGCATCGGAATGCAATCTTTATACAGTAAGTACTTCTGAGATTTAAATGATATCTGGTCTACAAAGTTCACTGATCTTGGAAAATTTATCAAGAAATATTTTTGTTTCCATGATTTGCTAAAGTATAGCCCCCTGGTATCACAAAGGACATCTTAATGGTCTAGGTGCGCCTCAACAAGGCCTATTCTAACCTACCTATGATGGACGCGAATGCACGCTGCTCCATTTGGGTGAATAGGTAAAGAGCTCATCGAAACCTTAGATATAAGCCCAAGATTTAGTCAAGGTACGCGCATTTTCATGTGATTTTTTTGACTTCGTTTATGAAAGAGTTTTGTAGATCCCAAACCCTATCGCGTAAGGCATGACATTTCAGAAGTCTGTTCAATTGTTCGCATACGCCGACGATATTTACATAATCCCAGGAAAACAGCGCGACGTCAGCAGCGCGTTTGTGAGAATCGCTTCGGAAGCGACGACGATGAGTCTAGCTGTCTGTAAAAAATTACATTCAACACAGGCTTCTCAGACAGAATGCCACTTCAGACAAACACAACTTTGAGAAACTTTGTCTGCCTAACCTTCGCTATTAATTCTGGTAATGACAATGATCAGGCAAAGGAAAACTCTAGTCAATCTAAACACCGATGGTCCACGAAAGGAATAGAGTGGCAAACCCCACTTTAGACTGAAATGTATTACCGTTTTCACATCAATCCTATTCCATGGCACAGAGGTATGAATTTTGCCAAGAATGAATAATAAAAATTCATGGGACGATTTTTAGAGCCATACCGAAGGCAGAGTTTGGTAAACCAAATTCAGAACACTTCGAATGCAATGGCTACGATGTATTTGACATCAATCAGAGGGACAGAAGAGCATGACCCACCTGACGCGCGCATCAGGAAGACCTTGAAGACCCTGGTTAATTCAGAAGTAAGTTAGTCATCGACATAGTCAAAATGTAACAGCTACGAAACCTTCTAATACTTTAGTCTCTGGTTAGAAAAATTGAATAGAGTACATCTATGATGGCCAGCAAGAATATCAGCGACGAATATGAATGATAAATCTGAATTAAGCTTTCTGAAGATCCACGTCTCAGAATCACCACCCACCATAGAGTGCTGAGTACCCGAGTACTCCACGGTACCATCATCTCTCTGAAAGAAAGAGTAGCAGGATGCTGTGTCACTTATGCCCAGCACAGGGATGAAATCGATGACTTCTTAGAGATGTCCGGAAGCATTCTTTTTTTCTGCCGGGTTCTTGGAGAGTGATGCCACCTGCAGTTGAGCTCTTTGGAAACTCAGCTGTCAATGGAAGTCCAAGTCGAAGGCCCAGACAGTCCTAAAGGCGAGAAACATTCTACTGAGATTTACTAAGCAAGATCATTGGCGATCTTATTTCCCGTGAACTCATTGTGATCAAATACCGAAATAAACCTTCGGATCGAATTTAGTGAAGTCCTGCATTCAAGAATTAGCTTGGAAGTGGTGAGAGGATTTAGCAGGTATACAACCGCAGCTCGGTTATTGCAACAAATGCAGATACGAGTAGTTCTTCATACCCACTGACTCTTCAGGATTACGTAAATCTCCCTTAGATCGATGTTGGTTCCATCCATGAGAACCCGATGACATAACTTCTCTAGATCAGATTCTGGCTGTAATCATTACAGGGCATAGGGAAAGACGATTTCGTACTTTCACAACGACCGACGTATCCCTACGGCAAGGGCCAAAAGCAGTGAGAGCGTAAGGTTATCAAACCTCCAGTGCATGCAGCACAGTAGATATAAACAACACGATTGGCATTATCACTGGTATGCAGATCCAAAGGATTATTCTTGGTATAACCCCATGCCATGCCGAAAGATCCTTTAGGTTCCCAGCGTCTTATAGATTTTGGACGTAACATATTTCGTCCGAAGAAGTTTGTTATCCAGTATGACACCCAAAGTCTTAGTTTTGCTGGGGAAATGGATTTTGATGCCTTAAAACGCGATGTGAGTCAGACTAGTCAGCTTCCTCCTTATCACAAAAAAAACAACAATCGCAGTTTAGAGAGCATTGAGTGAGGGCGCATTTCTAGGGCACTTATCGTCGATCAGGGTTAGGGATGCTGGCGCTTTAGAACAGATATACGCTAGGTACGTTCCAGCAGACAGTATAGCTATATTGACTTCATATTATTGAGTGTATACATAAAAACCAAGGAGAGGGTTAAGTAGTGAGTGGACCAACATGTACCATAATAGAGGAGATATACATAATACCGAATTGCGGATAGACCGTTTTTAACCCCGCCATCATAAATTGGCTTTAATCAGCAGTTGTAACCAGGGTTCAATTCATCAACATTGCTCTTATTCACTAGAGATTTTTCTAGCTTGAGCCGTCGGTGAAAATCCCCAGCCCGTACTCCTTCTTGTCGAGTGCGTCTTCAATGCTGCTCACCAGAACCATAGTCTGGCGCTTTATTTGTAAATTAAGCTGGAGAAGCCAGTTAAATCCAAATCGTTTGTGAACCTTTCACAAATAGTTGTGCCAACTGAAGTCTAAGCGTTGTATCTCAACTGAGTTGAGATAAAGAATCATACGAGTACTCCTACATATGTATAGTATCATCCAAAAAGAGGTGTCATTTTAAATAAACAGAAAAATGCAACAATTATATGAAAAGTGGTGATGTTTTTATTTTTATCAAAAGTAAGAATTCTACGGTTATTAATAGAATACATTTTCTGCCAAATGTACGCCAAATATCCGCCTCGGGTCTGACTACACATAGCCATTCTTTTGTTGACTTTTTTCATCACTTTTCACATAATTGCGGCTGTATGTCCCGAATAACAGCTCTGATATTTTCTTTTAGTGCATGAATCATTGATGGAGCATTGGCGTAGACTTTATCTGTATGATAGCCCCAAAAGAAAAACTCTAATGTTGTTAAGTGGCACGATTTCGATAGTCAATTGAAGCCACCATTTCGAGAAATCCCACGGCCAGGAAATTTGTCACACAATAGAGCCATTGTTTCACCAGCTGTGTGGTATGTGATGCCATCTAAAATAAAAAATAAATGTTGTCCACGTCCATAGTGTCGATTTCAGGTAAAAAGAAGTCAGTCAACATCGCAATCCATTCCCTGAAATGATCCCTCTTGCATCATTTTCGAGAAAAAATTTGGCCATATGACACCGCCAGTCCGAAAACTACACCGAAGTGTCACTCGTTATAGCTGAAGAGGTTACCCTACTGTTTCTCTTAGATTTTCGTAGTCCCAGATGCGACAGTTTTGTTTATTTATGTACACAGTCAGGCTTCATCACTCTGAAAACCATGATCCAGTGAATTCACTCCCAGCACACAATCATCGAAAGTACGGCGTTTTGCCTGGTCTGCGGACTTCAATTCTTGCGTCAACTTGACCTTATAAGCATGCATGCTAAGTTCTTTATGCAAAGTGGTTGCGGATAGGCCCAATTCCTGTGATGGTCTCGATATGGAAACACCTGGGTTTTCAGTCACTCTCCCAGCTATGCCGGCGATATTTTCAGCTGACCTTACCGGACGAACACGAGTTGAAATCTTTACATCACTTAAATATCCGTGATGTTCAAATTTATCGATTAAATTCCCTATATAGCGAGAATTCGCTTGATGATGACCTAAAGCAGCACTAACTTTACGAAACGTTTCAGCGATATTCTCACAGTTTTTGTAGTGAATTTTGTCTATTTCATCACATTGTCGGAGTATGTGCCGATTCACGATTAATAACCTCCTGGCTTTAGGTATCAAAAGCCATCACAATGATAGTCTAATGTTGATAGTTGGCCAATGGCGCTAAATTTAAAATGACGCCTATTGTTGAATGGCCCTCTATTTCCTGCCGAAGTATGTTTTGTTAAAAGCTAGTTTCACAGCCTCATTCTGCTCTATGAGTTCAAATATACGCCATCCGTTTCAGTTTCATTTTTAAACTTCACCATACAAATGCGAATTACAACGATTCTTTGAAGAGTCATCCCGGTCCCGGTACTCTGTCCCTGGGACAATTAAAAGCGACACATTATTCAGTTTTGTTCTTAATTAGATAAGCCATTGTGGAGGGCACAGTTCAGGCAAAAATTCATTAAGACTCCGAACAAATGTAGACACGTAACACATTCCAGCAAATGTCCCATAGGCCCACAAAAAAAAACAAGAAAAAAATCTACGAATTCAATTTACATCTAATTATTCCTAATTCCCATTTATCCGTACGCATTCCTACCGAAGAATCTATTCAATATAACTCAATCGAAAAAGAAACCGAAAATCTTAGCAGAGAAATTCCAAAAATATCGCAGAGATACACCTCTCAGCCTCCGACTCAGCCTCAGTGGGAGTCAAAGTTTCTATGGATCAGTCATTGCAGTTAAATCGACCAGAATAAAATTATTCGTCCTTGATCGAATCCCAGACACTTTGAACACTTCGACACATTTCATCCCTTGACTTGTCAATTTGATTTCTCTTTTTTCTATTCACAGAAGGGATGCTACCACGCATTGGATGTTTAACATGGTATTTTCCACTTGACTGTCTACTTGAAACCTCCCCTTCAACAGAGAAACCATCCAAAATAGTCAGCTATGGATACCTCTGGCAGCTAGGGTATTCGTATTCGTCGTTTCTAGCCGATATAGGGCTTTAGCAGGACACACACAGATACCCCAAGTATACCCCAAGTGCTAAAGGCATCGATACTCGTATACATAGGTTTCCAGCATCAAAGCGATTATCCTTTGATTCAGTACTTTCAATCGATGACAAGAGAAAATCAAATGGAAAATCCCACGCAACAGGGCGATAAAAAAGGGAGACGTAAAGTCACCATCACTTACCCTTGTCTTTGAGGCAACACCCAGTTTCAGTTACCAGCCCCAGTTGGAGTTGGAGGGACTGTGAGTTACGAGCATCCGCCTTGTGCTAAGTTGATGTACAAATATTGTCCGCTATGCAGAAACGACCGACGAGGCTAACCGCACCATCATGGGGGCGGCAATGATGGGTTGATGTCTGCCACCTGTGGAATTTTCCAGTTGACTTGTTTCCGGTATAATGCGTTTGGTGGCGTCTTCCGTATCCGTTGGGCCAACACCGAGAAAGGTAAACAAATTCATAACATCAGAGCGCTGTCAACTGATTTAATGAGATTTACAAGACATCGGGGGATAACGCGCCATCCGTTATGGATGTGAATACCTACCGATGCCCTCTCTACCTGCTGACAGTTTGCTGTCTGTTTGCCTTAACTGCTGGTGAAGATAAATTCACAACTAAGTAAGGATAGAGGGACAGGGGACAGAGTTAATGACATTGTTTTATGGGTTTTTATTTTTTCTGTTCTTTCTCTTTAGGGAGAACAAAGTTTAATTGTTAACCGTTTGGCGGATGGTTGGAATAATTACTCAACTTTCTCAGATACACAGCTTTTATAGAGGTGGGGGGGGTGGTAAAGGGGGGGGGGGGTAAAGGGGGGGGGGTATACATTCAGACCTTGTTCTCGTATATGGATCGTTGGAGATTTTAGGCTTGTTAGGCTTCAAAAATCCGTGAAAATGAAACTATTTCTGGGTTAAATGTGCGGTAGCTGGGTTGTATAAAGGTTGAGTTCAACTGGAGTCATCGTGCAAGTTAGGTTAAATGTAATCTTTGCACTTGGCTGAGTGACAGATTAGTTGAAATTTTTACGTCTTAATTGTGTTTTGAGAGTTTTTGGTGTCATTTCGTGGGGAAAATCTTTATAGATGTACGTAAGAGGTGCCATCAATTTTATTAATTTTAATTTATTCAAAGCCGGTGAATTGTTAAAATGATTTAGAGAAATTGATGCTCAGTTAGACTTTCACCGTTTGCCATATAATTTATTAGATCTTCTCGTACCTAACTTGTTTTGTTATTTAAGTAGGTTAAGTGACTCCCTCAAAAAGGGCAAAATAATGACACTGGATTGGCATCTATTCTTGAGAGTTATAGATTTTCGTCCTACAGCCATATCAAGCAAAGTATGGGTATTCATTGAATATTGTGATTCTAGGAAGATGGGACTTATCATATGCTGCGATGTTAATGCTCAGAACACTTGGCGCAGTAGCAAATGCAACGTGAAAGGTAATCATCTTCTGGGTTTCCTAATATCGCCTAATCTGACTGTCAACAATGTTGGCCCTTGCGTTACGAGAGTAAAACATTAATTAATCGACTTAACTTTATCCAGCAGGTATCCTAAGGAGATTACTGGCTGGAAAGTACTATCGGAGATCTCCATATCAGACCATAGAACTGGACGCGATTTAACGAGGAGCTCAACAAGTACAATAGTGCTCGCCCGAAGCTCAGGACAAAACAAAATCTAGAGGATACTGTACAGAAAGTGAGCGGCACCCTCACCAATTGTTTGGAAATAGCATGCCCGGCTAGTAAGCAATCCTGCAGATCGCTCTATAGCGACTTCGTACAGAAACCTGTATACTTCTAAACAGGTCACTTAAGACTTATTTGGAGGAAGATTGGAATCCTTACAGATTGAAGCAGAAAGAATATACGTGGCTTACTCGGACTTCGAAGAACAAACAAAGATTTTTGTCGGTGAAACCAGTAGGCTGGTCAAAGTCCTCAAAAGAGGAAGACCAACTGGAACCACAGAGAGAATCTGACGGTGCGTACACTGGGTCGAAAGGAGAGGCTCTCCGTCTCAGTCTTGAATCTCACTTTCTGGGTAACCCAATCGGAACCCGCTCATAATTAGCTTCTACAACGAAGTTGCTAGTGAGCTGAACATATCCCGTCTGTTATAGTGACGGATGAGGCCATTAAACATGCTGTTGCTTCCCTTGATGGCATTAATTCGCCTGGCATCCATGGCATATACCTAGCTATGTTACAGGAATAGATCAGCTCCTGGTAACTCTAAAGAGAATCTTCACTGCTAGCCTCGTCTAGCGACCAAACACATCTGGCCGAAACTGGATCTGAATCGCTCTAAGTGTCTGATTCTTCTAAATAAGAAACATCTCAGCGCCATCATAGATGTCATCACTGGACACAGCCTCATCGGCAAGCACGCAAGAAGGCTTGTCGCCTTTACAAAGGATTTCTGCAGAAGCTGCATGGTCGAGGAAGAGAAGGAGACATTCCTCCATCTACTCTCTACATGTCCAGCTCTCTCCCAGAAAAGAAAACTTCACTTAGGAGCTTTCTTCTACAATGACCTAAACGATCTAAAGAAAGATCCATTAGTAAGAATATCATAGATCCACGTGGCATCACAATAAGTGGGTTGGCATTTCCAACAGCCACTCTTACCTACTCTACCTACCTACCAAGCCTGGCACTGGCATACATACCGAAACCCTGACGAACAGTGAGAGCGAAAATCTGAAAAGAGGGGTACACGCAACGTACACAACAAGTCTGAGTTCCTTCATGTTGAAGTGGATATAGAGAATAGTTTTTTTTTTTTTTTTCGTGGCAAAGTGAGAAATCTTCATAGACACTATAGGCCCGGAGCCTATAGTAGTGTGAGACTCACTAAAAAACATCTCCCTTCTGAAAACCACGACTGAGTTCACACTCAACAAGCAGTTCTTCTATCGCATTTTATTTTGTTTTTATACGATATCCTGCAGGCGATTTTCCATTGAAAATTCCTGTGTACTTTAGAAAAATTACCCGCTGCTAATCACCGCGCTAGATCGAGAGGCTTAGTCCTTTTCAGACGGCGCAGTAAATTTGTCTCGTCGAGGATCTGCTGAACAGAAATATTTGCATGTCCTTGTAGTCACTTTTTGTGTTTTCGCGCAAACATTTTAATTTCGTTCTGAACGTTTTCGACTCCTAAGTCTCTGTGGATATCATCGTTTCTAATGTACCACGGCGCATTAACAATACCTCGAAGAACTTTGTTTTGGAATGTCTGTATTACATTAATGTTACTATTTTTAGTACAACCCCACAGTTGTACACCATATGTCCAGATCGGTTTTAGCACTTGCTTGTATAACAGCAGTTTGTTCTCTAAGCTAAGCTCGGAATACTTTCCAATAAGCCAGTAAATATCTCTATATTTGATTTCAAGCTCTTCACGTTTTTTCTTGACGTGTGCTCTCCATTTTAGTTTAGCGTCGAGTGTCATACCGAGATATTTGGCCTCATTCGCGTAAGGAATTCGTACTGCGTTGATAAACACCGGTGGATTCTCAATTTTCTTGAGAGTGAAGTTTACGTGGACAGACTTGTTTTCATTAAGCGCGATTCGCCAAGTCTTTGTCCAATTGTTAATCAGTGTAAGGGCACGTTGCAACTTGGCAGTTGCTTCTTCGACTGTTTTAGCCGTTGCCAAAATGGCAGTGTCATCAGCAAATGTGGCTAGGACAGTGTCGTCCGTTTGCCGTATATCACGGGTAAAAAGCAAATATAGCAGAGGGCCAAGCACACTTCCTTGCGACACCCCCGCCTTTATTGTCATAAAAGTGGAATATTCGTTTCCGTGTCTCACACGGAAGAGTCGGTCTTCCAGGTATGAACCTAAAATACAAGAGAATTGCTGGGGTAGAGCTTGTCGAAGTTTATATTTTAGGCATTCGTGCCATACCTTATCAAAGGCTTGCGAAACGTCAAGGAATGCGCCTGAACAGACTAACTTACACTCGATTGCTCGTTCAATTACATCGGTTATTCGATGCACTTGGTCAACTATAGAGTGTTGGCCAAATTGATGATCAGGCAAGAGGGAATTTGTGTCGGTAATTGGTTTAAGACGATTAAGAAGGATTCGCCCGAAGACCTTCGATGTAATCGGGAGAAGCGATATTGGTCTATATGACTTGACTTCAGTCAGCGGCTTACCGGGTTTCGGAACCATAATAACTTCGGCTACTTTCCACTGGTGCGGTACATGCTCTAATCTAATGCTGGCATTTATAAGATAGAGCAGCTTTAGCAAACCTTTTTTCGGCAACGCTTTAAGTATCTCTCCCGTTATTAAGTCATATCCCGGGGCTTTATTGGGCTTAAGCGTGTCTATAACTTGTCTAAGTTCCCTGAGTGTAGCCTTTTCTACTGGAAAGTTTGTCGTCACGTCTGGCGTATTGACATTCTCTGGAAACAGTACCCGCCGAATGGTTTAAACGTTTCTGCAAGTTGGTCGGCGAAAACATTAGCTTTTTCCTTATCTTTTTTCGCCCAGTCATCCTGGTTTCTTCTTATTGGCGCCATATGGAGTAGTTGGCATCCTTTGTCGCTGTGAGTCTTTCAAGGTAGTTATTAATACCTTGATTATTGAAGTCCTTGATCGATTTTTTCAGCAAGTTGCAGAGCCTATTGAAGGACGTTTTATCTTGTGGTGCCCGGGTTTCATGCCACTTTTTCCGCGCTCTTCGTTTCTTCCTTATCATTTCTCTGATTTCCGGTGGGTATCTTATGCCGACTTTGGGAACTTTGTTCGAATCGCGGGGAGGCCGCTTGCTGTATGACTTCAACAAAACGTTCAACTTCTTTTTCAAGTTGATACGGCGTTCTAAGTGCTACTTTCAACTCAGTATTGTCTATAACGTCTATTCGGAAATCTTCCCAGTGAGTTTTGCTGTTAGTTAATCTGGGTGGTCTTTGTTTCTTAACCAAGGATTCGCTCAGTGAGAGGATAACTGGAGAATGATCGGAGGAAAGATCGAAGCCCTCTTCAACTTTGACGTAACTAGCGTTTATTCCTTTTCCGATAAAGAAGTCTTTTGGCGACACAGAGAATAGTTGAGCTCCATGTGCGCAAAAATGCTTTGCGAATATATCCTCTGCCTGAAGTGGGAGACAGACTCCTGGTATTGATTCCATGGTATAGTGATTCAATACCAGGAGGTATAGGTATAGGTTCTAGTTATTCCACATGCCTGGCACTACAATACCACGTTAGAAGCTAGCAATTAGCATACCACGAAACATACCTGGTATTGAGATTCGCAATTTGTTGGTGGTATATCATCGTCTTACTAATTGCAGTGCTACTTTCTTTCTGCTGGCGATACTAAAGAATGCGGAGTAATTGTTAGGTTTTTTTTGTGGAATAACTCGCCGGTGGTGTTGGCGCAGCGTGAATATCGAAAACACTATGATGTCTAGCCGCTCGTCTAGAAGACTGTGGAACACCACCCCGGAGCAGCCGTTCTGCTGAGAATATCGCAGCTGTGATTGAAGATGTCGCAGAATATCCCGGAGTATTGACTAGCCGACGTGCCACACAATTGGGTATTAATGCGGTCTTTACAGAGAATTTTGGTGGAAGACAGTAAGATGTTCCCTTGTCCAGCGCAGACAGTACATCAGTTGTTAGTTGTGTGGACCGCCAAGCGGATGTAACCTAGGCTTAAGCCATCCTGAATCTCGACCACGAGGGAGACAACAACAAGACATCGAAACCATCATGAGCCACGAGGCCCATTTTCATTTCTGTGGCTATGTGAATAAGCAAAATAATCGCTTCTGGGACCCCAAAAATTCGAGTATAACCCACGAAAAGCCATCACGCCCACTCAAAGTTACTGCATGGTGTGTTGTTTACGCTGGAAGCGTCCTCGGGCCTTATTTTTTTCGAAAATAAGTAGTAGGGCTAACGACTATTTTGGACAGCGAGCGCTATAGAGCCATGCTCAACGACTTTCTCCTTCCTCGATTAGACGAGTTGGATCTGAAGAACATGTGGTTCCAACAGGATATGACAACTGCGCATACTCCACGAGCCACAACTGAAATTCTGTGGGCTGCATTCCCGGGTCGTCGAATCTCTCGTTTTGGCGATTTGCGCTGGCCGGCAAGATCGCATGATTTGACTGTTTCTTTTTGTGGGGTTCTTTGAATACGCGGGTCTATGTCAGAAAGCCTCAGACTCTTGAAGCCCTCAAAGAGAATATCCGTCAAGAATGCGAGGACCTATCGCCGGAAATTCTGGCAAGAGTCATGGAAAATGACACAAATCGTGCCCGAATGAACATCAATTCTGGCGGCGGCACTTAACCGTTATCATTTTTTTAACTAAATGAAAAAAAATTCAAGACATCAAGTAAATCTAATTTAAAAGCAGAACTAAAGTTTTTCACTCATAAAAAAAATGACAGCTAAAGAACATCAGATGATAACTTTTGCGCCACCTTATATATCGCAGAGGTGTGGAAACTCTATTGCCTGCCCTAAATGTCAAACAGTGCAATCTTCCATCCCGATGACTAGGTCGTATAGGGTCATTGACACTAATACTCGATTCTACAGGATCTTCGAATCCATCTTGGTGGTCGAACCCATTAAAGAAAGACCTTAGTTCAGGCTGTACAGGCAGTTGGAAGGGGAGCTACTCCAACTCGCTGTGGGAAACTGGAGGCAGCTACGGATCGAGTTGGATGGATGCATGTTGGTTGCGCCCCAGTAGAATAAGTTGGCCTTGATTTTTGGTTTATCGTGCGGAGTTGAAATCAGCTTTGAGCCACGAGACAAATGGTGATTATATGTACCTGTACCCAACTATAATAAGACTCGTTTACAGAGATAATGGAGGTCTCTTGTCCAGTAAGTTCTGCAGTGTATTGATGTTGACATAATTTCTCATATGTTCTTCGGGGAAAACTCGCCTTGAACTCCACCAGATTAGGCAATCGCTTCCCTTTGCTTATTTTTTTTTTCCTTGACACGGGCGTAGTACTTAGCATATCTCGAGAGTTACATCGCTTTCTGAATCTTCTGTGGAAGAACTATATGTAAACGTTGAATAACAAGATTTAAAGTCATGAATACACAATCAGCTTTCTTCTTGATTGCGCGTGATTTCAATTCATGTTGTTCAAGGCCCTCTCGAAGTCATGAATATCAAATGAACCACCGCTCAATAACGACTCGCTTTTTGCCTGGTTGATCGACATAAGATAATCCTGCCTACGAGTACTCTTTGAATTGAGTTGTCTTCGCTAAGATTGAAGTTCAAATGCTCGATAATGAAATTAAGGCGATATGCTGAGTTCAACTGTAATAGCTTAATAGGAGCACAATCTATGCACATCACTTCGTTTCTCTTGAAAACACTGCTGCGGCCTTTGGAGTCTATGTAATCGGTGCTTCGAATCTCTTCGTCAATCGACGCGATATTGTCATTTTGCATAAGATCCTTGAATGCTGTTCTATTGCTATTGACATAGACGGGTATGCTTATAGTTCATTTCGATCTTTTACTTACATACTTAGGAGGCGCTACAGTTCGGGGTGATCCTGGGGTTCGATTCACAAGCCTCTACAGTTGGTCCGGTCTTTAGCTAACTGCCTTCAGTTGCTCACTCCAAGTCGGTTGAAGTCCCCATCTACTTGTGCGTGCCACCTAGGGTGAAGTCTTCCTCTACTCCGTTGTCCCTCTGGGTTAGATTCGAAGACTCTGGGGGCAGAAACATTGGAGTCCATTCGCATGTCCTAGCCATCTCAGGTGTCATTTTGTTCTCAGGTGCATTTACTTTCCATACAAATTTGAAGTAACCATGTACCAAAAGGAGCTTTTCTGCAAATCGTCCACTCAGTGATGGAGCGCTGATATGGAGCAACTGGGTTAGGAGGTCAGGAAAATTCTTAACAAATCCATTAATCCTACTTTGCCGGAGAAAATGAATCAGAAGAGCTTATCTGAAACAATTTTAAAGATTTGCGACAGCTTTTGCAAAGAAATCCAAAAATTCGGAAAACCAGTAGATCCGAAGGGGCGAGTCACTCAGATTGGAAACACTTAACACACAAACGGAACTGTGAGCCGAGCAATAAAATTAACTGGCCTGATATCCGCTGGTACCAATAACATGGCATTACATTCGGTTTAGTGAAAAAGACATAGACCAGCTGCAGGCTTGCTTGTTTAGATGGTGTTACAGTGCGGGATGAGCCTGATCCTCAACAATTAAGCCTCTCCAGCCAGCAAAATCTGTCGCCAGCTTATTGGTTCAGGATCCTTGCATATACGTGCACCGCCTTAGATGTGGTCTTCTGCGGCACCGTCTTTCAGGGTTAGATTTGAAGATTCTTTGGGGCGAAACTGTGGAGTGCATGTGCTTAACATGATCCAACAATTTCAGCAGCGCATACAAATCATAGTTGAATCTCCTTCTCTATTGTCCATCAATACAAACGGTCCATTCGCTTTCGACAAAGTTCAAGCCTTGGCAGGACTAAGGGCCCTTTATAAAGCCAATTTGGTCTTACGAGAGAAAGCGCTGTTATCCAATTGTCTCCTGTCTCCCTAAAAAACAGCGATTGACAAGATGAATTCTGCGTCTGATTTCTGGGCTGATGGCGCTACTCCTTGTAACTTTGGAGACGAAGTTCTTAACTATCTCGAAGTTATAACTGCCAATGGCTAGACTGCCGGTTGTTTGCGTACTTTTCTTATAACAGCATGTACCTTGTTTCGTCCTGGTCTACCGTCGGACCCATTGTGGCCACTTCCGCCTCACCACTCACGGAAGTCCAATCACTTAGAAAATTGTACCTCTTTTTGTGGCCGCTCAGTTTTGCACAATTCTTTCTAGGGCGATGTTAATAAAACCTACAACGGGTTGCCTTATCTAATGAAGGTCTTGATTCATTCATTACCCACCTCCACGGAGCAGCAAGAATGCTCCATAGTCAAAACTAGACATCGCATCGTATAGCTCGTGCATATTCACGGTTTCATATGCGACCTTGAAGTCGATAGGAAAACTTCCGGGTCTCTTACAACATCTGCAATAGTGTGAATATTTGATCGATGACGCATCTGCACTTCTATGGACCAACTAGATTGTTGACGCTCACAACTACGGCAGGAAAAATCTTATAAACGATGTTTAAGAGCCTTATTCCTCTGTAGTTGGGTCTTATTTCTTATGAATCGGACAAAGCATCCTGGGATTCCATGCCTCGGATTTAGTTTCCTATAACGATATCTTATAGATGAGCTAGTGCGTGTTCTCAACCATGTCACTTCCAGCTGCTTTTAATAGCCGTTTATACCAGAAGATATTCCTACCTTAGCTTCGTCTACATAGTTTAAGGTGACACTACAGTCTGGGGTGAACCTGAGCCTGAACCAAAAAACGTCTCCAGACAGCTCGATCATTAGTTAATTACCCACAGTTTCGCTTGCTTGCGCCACTTGAGCCGCGGTATTCTTCTGCTGCGCTCTACCATCCGGAACGCGACCGAAAATCATCCGAAGACTTTTCCTCTCAAAGCAGCCAAGAGCACCCTCATCCATTTTTGATTAAGTCCATGCCCCTGCGCCATAGAGCAGGACTGGGATTATTAAGGTCTTATATACAGCACTTTTGTTGTTCGAAAGAGCCAATTGCCTACTTAGCCCAAGAAAGCAGTGATTGGCAAAAGTTATTCTTCGTTTGATGAGCTGATGTCATTGTCGGAATAGGTAGACAAAGCCCTTAACTACCTCAAAGTTCTATCTGTCGAGAGTGACGTTTTGTCCGAGACGTCGGAATTGTGTGTACTTTCTTGTTGACAGCAAAAACTCATTGATCGTTAAACCCATCTTCGTCGCTTGCGTCTCAATACTCGTGAAAGCGCCACTGACATCTCGCTGCTTTCTTCCGATTATGTCAAGGTTATCAGCGTATGCGAGTAGTTTGACGGAAAAAATTCTTGCGCCAACACAAGAGGCACGATCTTTGTTTTCAAAGTTTTGGACTATTCTTTCAAGAATCATGTTAAAGAAATCGCATGACAGCGCACCGCCTTTTCTAAATCCTTTTTGACATCAAGGGTCTCGGTGAGTATTTTATCCTGCATAAACGGGCGACTTTGTTAGGGCTGCCAAACCTAGACGTTGCTCTGTACAGCTCGTCTCTATATGTAGAAGCTGTCACACGTGGCCTTAAAATCGAGGACTAGGTGGTGTATATCGATTTGGAGCTCACAGGCTTTTCCCATGATCAGCCGAATACTTGGACGATGGTGGACTTTCCTAGTCTAAAGCCACACTGATATGGATCAATCAGGTTGCTGTTTGTTTCTACAGGCTGCAGTTCGGGGTTTGTGTCTGTCGCATGTTTCGCCTTTACCTTTTGGTAAAACTTCCGAATCTCATTCCTCGAGTAGTATCGCTCAATTTCCTCAACCGCGTGTTTCTTTCCTCCTGAGAATACAAAGTAAACTTTCTTATTACGTAAGCCAAAATCGAAACCAGCAAAGGAATAGAGTCGGTTGTTCATGGAGGACCGATAGGATATTGCGCTGACATCTTGGTAAAGGACAGCAACCTTAGGTTTCATCGTTTGTCAGATAAACTTTTGTCTGTCTTTTAACATAAGCGCAGACATACTCGGCTTTAATGTTCACTTTCAGAGTTGGAATTGTTTTGCGGGTGGTTGACGTAGACCTTTCTTTTTACATAGTCCCTAAGAAAGAAGTCCAATGGTGTTAAGTCGCACGATCTTGGCGGCTAATAGGTGTCTAAGAAATGCGGCCACCAATAACTCGATTGTTTTGCGATTTTTATGGCACGTTGTACCATCCAGTTGAAAGTAGATGTCGTCCGTATCCAGCTCCTCAAGCTCCGGTCACAAAAATTTGTTTATCATGTCTTTTTTTCCAAAAAGTACGGTCCTATGACACCTTCTGTCCATAAACCGCGCAAAACTGCTACTCGTTCTGAGAACAATGGCATATCCTTAACCACTCGTGGATTTTCGGTGCCCCAGATGTGACAATTTTACTTATTAACGTTGCCGCCAATCTAGAAATGGGCCTCATCCGAAAACACTATCTCGCAAAAATCAATGAATGCATGCATATTTTGCAGGACCCAATTCGAGAACGTACGGCGCTACTGGTGGTCGACCGACTTAAGACCTTGTACGCATGGAGAGCTAAGTTGCTTTTTTTTTCAAATTAATATGCGCTCAAGGGGTTAAGGCATTCTTAAAATGTTTGCACACATCGCGGACGAATGAAAATCTGTGTGAATAGAAATAGAGGTACCGGTGAACGGTGGTTTTAAATGTTTGAAGGTTATAATGACTAGGAAATAAATGCTCGGCGATGCATTCCATAGGCAAGATGCATGGCTTAGGAAAGAATCACGATATTCCAATGTACATCTGAAAGTGGGCTTGAGGTACACTAATGAATATTCATAGCGAGGAGGGTGCTATGGAAAAAGGTTTGAAGGGCGGAATGCTACTCGCAATTTCAATGGAGCATTAAATCTATTGTCAAAATAATTTGGTGCACTATGGCTGTGGAGGAGTCAAGACTCTGAGAACGGCGACAAATGGAGGTGTTTGGGTTGTTTTTGACATTTCCTTTTACTGCGGCGACATTTTTCATTGAATGTCCGAGGCAAACACGTTTTGGCGTCTTCACATCTTGTACTGAGACGGTCTCTTGGAATATTCTGGAATTTACTGGAATTTAACGATTTGGATTTTTTCTTTCACTGTGTTGTTCCATGGTAAATTTCCCAAATTTATAGATGACACCTGTCACCGTACGGCAATAGGCCTTTCAAATCCTACACCTCTTGATGAACCATCCATTACATGTTTCAGCAGCGCCGGCCAAGCTGAACTTGATGTACACTCTTGTTAGTTCCAAACTAACTACATATATACGAGTACGTACTCGTATGTATATAATGCGGTCAGCGAGTCTCAGACCACATTGAGACTGTGTAAAATGTGATCAACGATAAACTTTCTAAGAAAGGGCCGGTGGGAGGCCTTTCACTATGATAAATGGCGTAACTCTCCAGATTACCGGAAAAGACATGTATAAGACGAATGCTTCCGGGAGGCTCTGAGAAGTTGGCTACATTTCTACTGTTATTCGGTGGAAAAGGCTACAGGCTGCTTATAGTTGTCTAAATGGGAAATTGTGCGTCATAAGTGCCATCACCTCCTGCGACACTTGCAGTGAGCAAAACGTCAAAACCACGGAATAGTTCTTCTGCGAATTTGAGGCTTAAGTTCACATTAGCCTGCAGGTATTTAGCGCTGATGTGGTGAGTGCTAATACTATATCACGGATTCGATTGCGAGCGTCACTGATCACTTGAATACTGTATATCGTATCGAAGAGATGCCGTATATTGCTCACTGGAACGTAGATGGAATTGCTTGGGAAATATCTTATTTTTACGAATATTTCGTGATAAAATCGTCTGCCAGAACAATGGGTCACCATGCCAATTATCTAAAAATACAAAATTCACACGATTTCCACTAGAACTCAATCGTTATCGAGCGCATTTCCTCATGCGCACTCATCCGAAAAAATCCGCCAACTAGCATTGCATTTTGAAATAAACTTTTCGTCACCATTATGATGGAGGTCTCGTTAGCTGGTAGCCCGTATCCGCAGACCTAGAATAAACTAAATCGACTCGTTTCCACTCCCATTTCAGCTACTTTTGCTAATTCATTCTGGTCTTTCCTCGGCGTTTTATTCATTTCGGTTGCCAATCTACATGCGCGTGTATTTTTAGATACTCGTGCTCGTATTCATATTCCCCCTGCTTTGCGGCCCCAAACCCAATATCTGATAGATACACGAGTTTACCATTTGGATAACAAAGATGTCCAGCCACTGGCATACTGGATTATGGATTTTGTAGCTTCAAGCAATTAGAGTACGACGAGTAGCTATTGATTCACTTGAGTCGACGTCGTCAGAAAGTTTGACATCATCTTTCTGCAGGCAGCGCTTTACGAGTACCATTGTCATTTCGGCAGCTCAATCGAAAGCGACGTTCCCGACATGCCTCATGTCAACATCGTTCGTCATCAGCATTGTCGTTTCCATTTAGTTTCTTATGCCGAGTATGCTGACAACCTTCAAATTCGTGGCGAATGACTTAGAATGATCTAAGGGGGGAAAGACAATCTAATTGAGGATATGAGAGACCTCTGAAAAAAGTGTTGTTTTTTTTTGTTTTTTTTTTTTTTTAGAATTTTGGCAAAGATGTGGGTTTTGATTGAGTGTGCGGACGCCCCCACAACGAATGGATGTGAAATTCGACGCACTGTCTTGAGGCAGTAGGTAAGTGATGCCAATACAGGAATGTGGGTATTAGCGTACATTGATATACATACGTACAAGCGAGTATTATGAGTACGAGTCTACAAATTTAGGTCGGCTGTTTTTGAACTTACATATTTTGAAGAAGTGAATTTTGAATTGATGTCTGAATTGCGTCAGAGGCTGAGGTGAAGGGCGGTGTTTTTTTGATTTACTCTCGATGCTGATTTATTTTTATGCTGTTTACTCAGCCTTAGCCAGGGATTTTTTTAGTGGGGTAAGAGCTTCGGTACGAGTGGTTTAGAAAATCGTATTTAACGTAAACATGCGATCGTGATATTTACAATTAGCGTAATGGGGCGTGACACTTGCTAGTAAAAAAAAATCTGTAGAAGTACTAATAGACTTATAAAACGTGCAACCAATGTGAGGTTTTTGGACGTATTTATCTTTGAGTTATGGGATTTTGGCCGATTAGATACATAGTGACGCCTTAAACGCGAAACCCATGCGATTGCTTGGTTAAATGTGTGAAAAGAGTGTTGTGATAGTTCGATAGCCGAGTTGGATACATAAACTTGACATATAAACTTGTTGTACGGTCGCGAGTTGATTTTTTGTGTTTTTCTTATATACTGGAACAATGATGATGAAATTTGATTTATTTTCTAGGAATAACCGGACTCTTGGTGGGTGAAAAATCTTTATATTCTCTTCACTCCTGATAGAGCGAGATATTCGATCTGGTTTATCTTTTCCAACTTTAATGCTTGCACTCAAATATCTTAACGCCTTGAGGAAAATTCTTCAACGGCTTAACATGACTTCCAGAGATCTGGTTCGCCTTCATTCGCCCACCTTATTTATTGGATTATAAGTTACCTAGGTGGAGCTACAGTCCGTGGTAAATCTGGGCTTCAAGCAATATAAGCCTCCAGCCATCCCTGTTGTTTGCTAGCTGCTTCAATTTTGGTGAATGCATACCCTCTCCATTTGCGCTCGCGCTACCTGAAATAGGGATTTCCTCAGCTGCGTTTTTTCTTGAAAATGAATTGCAGATGAAGCGCTGGGGTCTATCCGGTCTTCATGTCCCAGCCATTTGTATAGTTCTTGGTTAGATCTCCTTATCAACTCTTCGTCGATCCAGATAGAGCAGTAGATCACTCGAAAGATCTTATCCGTATTTAATAAAGTTAATGCTGCTGGCGCCATAGAGGATGATTGAGGTGATGCCTTGCCTTTTGAGCCCAGAGTTTTCTTCGCCGCTTTTGCTTCAATACTTACTAAAATCCGCATGGGCGGGTTACCCTCGCCCAGGAACAAGCTTTCTACATGGTTATCCTGGATTCCATGATCGGATACGGCCGCATATAATTATTCCTGATACGCTGCCATCAAATTATTTAAAATTGACGTAAAAGTAAAATTTTGTCGATGGTGTGGTTTTCCGGCCCCAAGGAACACTGTTAAGTAAAACCGCTTGGTTGACAAAAGGTTTAAGGCAATGTTGAACAGACTGACTCATCTATAGTCGGCGTAGTTGGCGCAGAAAAGAGGGTCTCCTTTCTTTATGATTGTGGATACACTCCTCACAGTACACCCTTGCTCATGCCCGCTAAAATGACAAGGGCATACTCCGCCAGTAGCATTATTCTAGGCATACACCGTCATAGGGCTCACAACACTAGACGGAAGAGATTAAAAAGATGTGACGAATGTCATCGACCTGTTGATGATCCAAGCAAACACTTAACGGACAACGACTTTCTGATCTTTACGTGGAATGTGCGGACCCTTAGTGGCCACAGGCCGTAAAATAAGGAGAGTTCGTTGACTGTTATCATGCAGATATTACCGCCATCCAGTAAATCCAATGGCCTAGGCTGATGAAGGACTGTAATACTATGGTGGCTGCTATAGGCAAAAGAACAGCTCTTAATTGGTTGCGGATTTTCCAAGACTTAAGCAAGAAGTCCTGAGCTTTCGCATCAAGGCTAAATTCGCGAGCATAAGCCTGTGCATCCATGAACTTACGGAGACAAGGACGACACCACCAAATAATGTTTCTACGAGTCCTCGACAAGACATATGAGCAATGTCCGAAGTATGGCAATAAAATTGTACTAGGTGATTTTAATGCCAGGATGGGAAAGGAGGACATCTTCGGCAGATCATATAGTGTTACGCCCCAACGGAACTCTCATCTGTCGAGGAGAAGGAAGCCTTTTATAATCGGCTGAGTGCTGCTTATGATAGTACACCACGCGCAGACATGAAAATGGTAATGGGAGACTTGATTGCCATGGTTGGCAATGACAATGGTGGACTCAGGCATGTTATGGGAAAGCATGGTGTTGGCGACCGCAACAATATTGGATAGCGTTTTGTCGATTTTTTAACGCCAACCACCTTGTAATAGGAGGGACCATGTTTGACCACAAGCCGTGGTACAAAGTCTGATGGGTGTTGACCGACAGACAATCTACTTCCAACCAAATTGACCACTTCGGGGTCAGCAGGCGATTTAAAAGCAGTCTCTTGGACGTTCGTAACAAAAGGGGTGCAGACACGGGAATGATCCGGGACCACCATCTGATGGTTGCTACCGTAAGATTACGTATAGCTAGAGTTTGGAGATCCCAAGAAAACAACCGAATGCCTAAGTTTAATACCGATAAATTAAAGGATCCCGCAGTTTGATAACAACTAGGGGACCACCTTTCACAAGGGTTGAGAACAATTAGTAGCACGGAACCAACCACCATCGAAAACCAAAAATAAAGTCGGTCGGTGGCAAGGAAGAAACAGTGCTTATCTTTCCGAAGAAACTTGGGCTAGGATCGAAGAAATAAAACATCTCAAAGCTCGCCACGCAGATACTCCAACACGAGGTAGAGTTTGCGTATCGCATGAAGATGAGAGAAGTTCACCGTAACCTGCGACGTGACAAGCGTAACTATATCAACGCACTGGCTACAGATGCAGAAGAGGCCACTAGTGGGTGTGACAATAGGACCGCCTACAGAATTACCAAAGAGCTCACAGGTATCCAACGCTCTAAACCACACCTGGTAAAAAGCACAGACGGATCTCTGCCAGTGGAAGGAGCACTTTTCTGCAGTTTAAATGTTGTGACCCGCCCGTAGTAGCAAATTTCTCGAATACGCACTGTATCCTCCAGTAGGGAAGAAATCTTTACCGCATTCAAAGCGCTGAGGAACAACCAGGCGGTTGGACTTCACGATATTCCCGCAGAGCTCTTACGAGTAGCGCCAACAACATCGCGTGAGTTCCTGCATCCACTCATTGAGAGAGCTTGGGAAACAGAGAGTTTTCCTGAAAAGTGGAAAAAAGGAATGATTGTCAAGCTCCCAAAGGAAGGAGAAGCCAAAACTGGAGAGGAATTTGCCGTCTGCCTATAGTAGTCAAGGTAGTAGCAAAAATCGTCCTGGAGCGAATAAAAGACCAACTCGAAGACACACTCTACACCGATCAAGCAGGATTCCGCACTGGATCTCCCTGGGTGGACCATATCAACATCTTGGGGATCATTATCGAACAGTGCGTTGAATATAGATCACCACTTCGCCTGCTATTCATCGACTTCGAAAAGACAGTGTCAATAGAGAATTTATCTGACTTGCTTTGCGCAGGAGGGACATCCCAGATAAATTAATGGCTATTGTCGAGGCTACATATGATGGATCCAAATGACACCTTCTGCCTAAATGAAGGTTGTCAGAGGGGTTTGAAATCCTTAGTGGGGTTAGGCAGGGCTGTATATTGTCACCACTACTGTTCCTGTTGGTGATAAGTGATGTACTCCATGCAGCTTTGTCGAATAGAAATAGGAATTCAGTGGACTCTGCAATCATACCTCAAACATCTGTACTACGCGAACGATGGAGGCTTACTCTCTCATAGGATCATGGATGTCCATCAAATGGCAACAAGGGTGGAGAGAGAAGCTGAAATCGATGGGCTAAAGATCAATATGGCAAAAACAAAAAGGATCAGCCTTGGAACTTGGAACTAACCAAGTGGAGATTTCTGGACAACCAGTAGAGATGGTAGAGAATTTTCAACATCTTGGGAGTATTGTGTCTACAATGGCAGCATTGGGAATGCTGTCCAAAATATGGAGAAACAACTCTATCAGCCTAAAGACCAACCCACGATTGTTTCGCTCCAATGTTGAATCCGTGCTTCTTTATGGGTGCAGCACTTGGAAAGTCACACCCGCTGTCACAAGAAAGCTGCAAACTTTTGTGAATAGATGTCTGTGAAACATCTTGAGGATCTTCTGGCCTAACCGTATATCTAATGATGAACTTCATGCGAGAACAGGTCAGGAACCCATTGACTCTATCATACGAAGATGTAAGTGGCAGTGGATTGGACATACGCTTCGTAAAGGTCACGAGTGCATTGCAAGTCAAGCGATGCAATGGAACCCTCTCATGCAGAGAGGCAGACGAGTGGGCCGACCTAGAAGTGCTTGGCGAAGAACAGTCGAAGAGGAATCAGCACAACTGGGGAAGAGTTGGAGAGAGCTGTAATACATCTCCCGAAATCGCACACGATGGCGCGAAGGAGTAGTGGAAGTCCTACGTCCCACAAGAGGAACCTCACGGACATAATAGTCCGAAGACCTAATGAATGAATAAGAAAGGAGACCCCCTCAACTGCGCCGACTATAGAGCTATAAGCCACCCTAACATCGTATGCAAGATCTTATCTATCATATATAAAGTGTGAACGTCTGAAATCCTTCGACAATTGGCCTCCTTCAGTGCGTTTTCAAACCAGGAGAGTCCACAATCGACCAAACTCCCGTAGATCTTGGAAGAATTTTAAGAAATCCAAATCGATATTCACCATCCTTTCATCGATTTTAAGGCTACATATGACAGCATTTAAAGAGACGAGCAATATAAAGCCACGTTTAGTGTTTCCTGCCAAGCTCTAAGTACAGAACTAAACGAGCTGTACAGTGACATCGACCCAGTCAGAAAACTACGCATCCGTCGCCTGAGATGGCTGGGATATATAGAGCGAATGAACACTATTGCTCCGGGCAAGCATAAGAAGTAGGGGAATACAAACGACTTGGAGTGTGCAATTGGAGGCAGTTAGCTAAGGATGGGACTAACAGGAGAGGCTTGTTGGTTGAGGTCCAGGTTCGCCCCGAACTGTAGCGCTACTTAAGTCAGTAAGTAAACAAGTTTCTCTGACTTCGTTGCAGCGCTTACTGATTTTCAACCATTCTTAACCTTTCCCGCTCACGTTTATACCACGGTTTTGTTTATAGGACAATTTGATATACTATGAGAGTTTTGGAAACATATTTTATAAAGCCATGATATTTGTTCCAAGAACTGTTTCGTTGAATGGGGAACACTTAATTAAGGGTGGTACTACGCCCCGGTCTACACCTGGACCTCCACCACTAGTTTCCCCATTTAGCGTGATCTTACCATTATCCATCTCTGGAGGTTTACACCAATTTGGTCGAGATCCTTTTTCACTCGATGGCATCACCAAAGTTAAGGTCCTATCATAATAGGTACCACAGTACTCCATTTCTTTTTATGTACGGCTTATTCTATCGTATTTCTTAAACAACAGTGACACCTCCAGCAGTCTAGGGCTTCCGCTAATTGCTTGGTTCCATTTCGTTTGTAAAGTATCGGAATGTGACACTATGTTGGGCCATGCACCGAAGGTCGATATACCCGATGACTTAAGCATGATAGAAGGGAGATCAAATCAGTTTAGAATGAGAAACCCACTTCAGGGGTATGAGCACTGAGGTTGGTCACCATTCCATTGCCCTGAGCTTTTAACATTTCGAAGCAACTCCGATGAAGGCAACCTTGTATCACGGTTGGCTTCATCTAGATGATTCCTTCTGGTGAAATCTCGATATCGTGTCTTGTCTGGACCGATCTAATGCAAAGCTCATCCAGCTGTGCTTACGCATATCCGATATTCAGGTACATTCGCATGGTCAATTCAGTACAAACTAGGTCAGGCATCTATGGTTAGATTCCAATCTTACTGGAATCGATACTAGAATCTACCGCGTAGCTCCTACACTATATGCACTATTCGTCGTGTCATTCAGAGGTTTGTCATTGTCTGCCGAAAGATTCAGAACTGGACTTGTACTTAATCCACTTAATCCTCGCAGTTTCTTTCTACCTAGGAGCTTATGATGATACTCTACCCAAGCCTTTACAATGTTCGGATGTTGCTGGCTTAGCTTTCCGCATTTTAAAATCGCCTGACTGCTAATATGGACCAATGTGATATAACCGACTTTACCTCGGATGCCTGATGGAAGAACATTTTTTTCTCCCTGTTCACAGGACTGTCTTTGCTATTGTAGGAATGACATCAAGGCCACATAAGTTAGACATCTGGTTGGGCTTATCGAACACGGCTGCAGGTTTTGGTACCTTCGCAACAGAATTGGCTTAGGTTTGCTTGAGGGCAAAGAAAAATACGTGCTGTCAAGAAGATCTACGTTCCACAACATCAAGGAATCGCGCAGAACGTGATAATAGCCAGCTTTTATTTTGAGATGTCTAGAGATTTTGGTCTGTCTCTGGTCCTCGAAACCTCACCAGAAATACATTTCCAAATAGCGGTTTCTTTGGTCTAAGAAGGCAATTGGATAGAGACATATACATAGAACTCTAATCGTAACCGGACATTAGTGACGGCGAATGAAGGCCGTTTTGAACGCAAAATTCTTCGAGTGATCACACTATCTTAGGTCCAGTGTGGTACTAAGACGGAGCTACGTATTAGTACGTAAGTAAGTGAAGTGATAGAATCTGCGTAGCTGTCAAAGAAGAGAGAATCCAAAAAGAACCAAGAGCTCCCCTTTTCAAAGAAAGAGCTCTAGTAGTAATATCGGTTTAGGAAGCCACATTTCGAGTATATTTCCCTTAAGTCATACATACGAGTATCTGTTTTTCTCAAGACAAGCTAAAAAGTGAAAGAAATTCTCACTGCAAAGACATCAAGGGTACTTTTTTTCGAAAGACCTATTTTTTCAGGGAGTAGATGAAAAAAATCTGCTAGATACTCATCTCATAGCATACAACAAAGCAAGTTTACATACGTTGATCTGTGTTAAGTCTGCCGTGAGTTGACACAGCCTAACCGATGCTTCGATGTTCCATTTAACTTAGAGGCTCAACATGATTCCGAGAGAACTTTACCCAAGAATGTCTTTAGGCACGAATTGTCTCGTTCTGTTGGAATGTTACACCATTTAGTTCAAACGTTGGTACGTTATTGCCAGTTGGGTAATTCCAAGCTCTTTCCTTGTATATTTGCCACTGGTGTAGTTGCTTTGGATTGGCAGAATCTCTCTCCATGTTGCTCGAAAGAATGCAACAAATATTGTTCTAACTTGTGCCGGTTTGAGTTTTCTTCTCACTTTGCGTAGTGTATACTTTTCAAAAAAATAAAAATCTGGAAAACCCACTGCACTGCACTGCAACTACGTACATTTACTCATAGTTCTCGTTTGTTTACCCATGTACGAGTCGCCTAGCATGTATCCATGTGATGCAAACCCATCAGAAGTTCAACAAAACTCATCTCCATAGAATGCAAAACGAGGGAAAAAAAGAATCGCACATGTTTGTTTGTTTATTTTGACTTTAGTACAAACCTTTCTCACCCCATTTCTTCTTCCACACGGCAGCCCATCCACCCATAGCTGCCTCCGATAGAGCATAGAATGGGCTCTCTGAAATTGTGAAATCGGAAATGTGAAATCCCCTGCACTTTTCGTCGTCGTCGTCGTCGCTTATACGCCAATTAAACTTTTTATTTTCTTGATACGGATACATACGACATATTCGTATCAAAGTGCTCACGTTCAAATCAAATTATCGTTGCCTTATTGCCTCGATAACCTGATAACGCTCTGGGTCATAAACAGGGAAAAAAACCTCTCTAACAGCCCTTATCACCATGTTTTCTCAAAGTTGTCAACATCACACTCGCACACACACATATGTCCCTTAATGTTTATTTGCACGAGTGTGTCTCTTTGAATCCATAAAACGATTTAATTCCATGTAATTCGTTTGCGTTTATCTGTTTAGCTTAGGCAAACATATCAATGCGGCCAAAAAGTCAAGCCCGCATCGAATTACGAGTACCTACCGCAATTGCCACCACGAATTGATACTACATCTAGTCAGAGATACATTTTGAATATAAGCACACGTATCTACAATATATAGATGAGTTAGGTGCATAGATACTCATACTTGATATTTGTATCATAGAAAGCCAACACTAATGTTGGCCGAAAATCAACAAAACCACTGAATCGAATTTCACAGAATAGAAATTTCGTTTTCGAATATCAACAAAAATATTATTTGCCATCATAAGGCAAACTTACGAGTGCATACGAATACGAGCATGGTATGTGTAGTGTGTACTCGTATCTGCAGCTCTCATTCTGCGGCATACCATCGATTTTTTAACCAGCCAACTAAGCGATCAACCGTCTTGCCACCGACCAAATGATAGATACGAGTACTATCACTCTCTTCGATGGTTTGCTTTATACTATAAAAGATACTCTCTCATAGTTTTTGAATTTTAGCTTTTATTTGCTTGTGTGCACTTCAGAGATACAGATACTCTTTGGGTGAGAAAACGAATTATAATCAGTATAACCATAGGGTGGGAGAGAGAGTGTTTTTCTAGCTCAGTGGGAATGCTATACATAGTACCAAAAAAAGTACTAAATCCGACGACACGCTACCTATAAAGTAGTCTTCTTTAAACTGGTATGTACAAGTATTTATTTATTTTTTTTTGTTGCGGAACTGACATGGAATTGTCTTAATTATGCATGTGATGAGGTTCAGAGTCAGCAGATAATGATTTAACCAGGACTGGTTTTTCGAAGTACGAATGCATGCAAATGGATCGTGGGAAGCTACAGCTGAGCTGGAAGTCGATCTGTCTTCTTTAGACGTCTAGACCGTGTTTTACGATTATTGAACAAGTTTCAAGTTCAGATTTTAGTAATGAGAAAAAGATATTCGACTTTTGAATAATATAAAGGTTGTGACTCATTATCTTTATGCATATGATTCAATCAATCTTGGCGAAGTGACTGGAGTGAAATGTATTTTGTCACTGATTAAATTTATGAAAAATTTACTTTATAAATCAGGTTTGAGTGGGTCTTTATTTTTTTTTTTGACCATTTATCACATTCAGGAACAAGACCAAGGACAATATCGATAACTTAGAATAAGCACAAGACCAAGACCAAGACCGAGGCGAAGACCAAGACCAATACCGGGACCAAATCTAAGTTCAAGATCAAGTCCAAGAGCTGAGTTGAATAACATAGAAAAGCTGCCATGGCAAGACATTACTAAAATCTTTGCCTAACGCGTATCTCGAAATCTTTCCACAACTCACATGTCGACAGCATCAGATACCCAAGACTAGTGGGAATGCTGATAACGTGCCATCAGAGACGCTGCAACTGATATGCTATATTTAGCCGGACCACCTCTAGCAAATCCCTGGTTTGATGAAAAATGCCGCCACGCACATGCAGCTAAGCACGAAGTGTACAAGGTGGCGGTGCAATGAAGCTCGAGAGCCGCTCATGAGCTCTACCAGAAGAATTGACGAGAAGAACATCGGCTTCTCCAGAAGACCAAAAAATCTCATGAAATGCGAGCGACTGAAAATATTGAGGGTTTATACTCCTACAATAACGCACGGAAGTAAGAAGAATGTGTCAAGGCAGCAAGACCCAAACAGAAACCTGTAGAAGTTTGTACTTAGCAGAGTCACAACTATGTCAATGCTTTTAACGTGAACACCTGTATCGGAGAGACTGGAGGCACAGTTCCACTCTTGGTATGAGTCGAGGCCGACCTAAAACTTCTTACTGTTCTTAGGGTCACAGCACACAGTACTTATTTCAACTCTACATTGGGTCAAACCAACAGGAAGATCCTTCCCGCGATTTGGGTTTAAACTACAGCGACCACAACGCTCCCACAAGGCGGCCTATCTTAACAATTCAGGCCTGGACCGAGATCCATGGGGCTCCTGACTATCATGGTACCGTGATCTAAGTCCTGGTAGGGACTACCGGTGGTCCCGCCGCTTGTAATTTGTAACTGGTCAAATCATAGCAACCTTCGGTGGCGTCATCTAAAAACCGTAACGATAAGACCATACTGGCTCTGCCCCCGCTTTGTATTAGACAACGTCATTGATGGGCGAAACCTTGATAATTGGGCGGGGGCCCTTAGCAGAGTCACAGTCGGTACTGAGAATATGAAAAAAAATTCTTCAGCAGATTGTATGACGTCGAGGAAACCCAACATCTCGCCGGCAGGTAGGATAGGCTATTCAACTTAGGCAACGATATCCAAATCTTCCCTCCACCTGACTAAAACCAAGTAAGGATAGCAATATCTAAGCTAATCCAACAAAGCAGCTGGACCCGATGGCTTACCGGGTGTAGTATTCAAAGCTGGGCGAAGTTTTTTCCATTCCATTCCACTCCTTTAACTGAATCTTTCAGCCTTTCGAAAGAAAGATAATTATGCGCTTGAGTGATAAGGTGTCTACAGTACTAGCATCCACCATGTCAATGCCGAGTACCTGCTGCCAGAGGAACGAGTAGTGCTCCGCGGTATAGTCATCACTTTCACAGCTAGCGTCGCACAATGTTGTATCACTTATGCGCAATACGTTTAAGTGCTTAGCAAAAGTGTAGTGCCCCGTCACGACGCCTGTAAGCAACCTGAAGACTTTCCTGCTGAGAAAAAGCAGGAAGGCCGGCGACATCTTTAGATGTCGGAAAGCATTTGTTTGGTCTGCCCGCAACCTGGGGAATCATGCCATCCCCAGTTGTGCTCAAATGAAATCCAATTGTTAATAGAGGCCTTAACCGAGGACACAGGCAGAGCCAACGTAGGTTCGGGTCTTGAAAAACTGTCCTCTGAGCCTTGCCTGGCAAGTTAATCGGCGACTTCATTTCCCTTGATTCCATCCTGACCTGGGACCCAGATAAGTCTCAATGAATTTAGCTTTCCGACTGCATTTAGTGAACAAGCTTGGAAGTCGTTAGAGTAAGGTTCTAAGCCCTGCTTGGCTGTCTCTACAGATGCAAATGCTTCGTCCCCTCAACTGGTTCTTCAAAATATAGCTCGTTGCCATCAGGATTGTGTATATGTATATATCTCCGCTTGGATGACAGACGCAAGTTTGTGGAATCTAACGATGTCCTCCTCCAGAAAGACACCAGCTCCGCACCCTATAATAGCCGTCCGTGAAGACACGGCTGCAATCCTTTCAGATTCTGGCCGAAAACAGTATTGAGCATAGGGAAAGTCGATTTCCCTATCAAAAAAGAGACCAGAGTCAAAAAACAGCCGCCGCGCAAGATCAGCAAAGCTCCAGTGCGTGTTATATAAAAGATCACTTGTTTTCAAACGGAAGGTGGCTTTGGGTGTGCAGCCATGCCATGGTGATGGAGACTCATCAATGCGTCTAGTGCGGAGCCAGGCTTACTAGGGAAAGCTCCTATGCAGCCGAGGCAGACCGCTTTTTGGAGTCTGATAATAGCAGCAATGACGTATTTTCATGAGAGTCTATTCCACCCGACAGGCGACGCATAGGATATAATTGGTCTTATCATATCCGTGCAGATCCAAAGGACCTCCATGTCTTGCCGATAGCTCCTCTGCACTGCCAGAAGGCCGGCCGACAGGGCCTTAGAGGCTTTCGACGTAACATGTTTGGCCCATAGAAGTTAGTTATCCAGGATGACACTCAAGTACTTAGCTTCTTTGAAGAATAGGATGTTGATGCCTTTAAGTACTATATGAGACCTGATAGTTTCCGCCTTCTCTTAAAGAAAATATCCACAGTTTTGAGTGCATTTACTGAAAGCCCATTTCTAGCGCACCAGTCAACGATTATGTCTAAAGCTGCCTGCGCTTTAGAGCGCACAGTTGCTGGACGCGATCTAAAAGACAGTACAGCTGCAATACATCATCCGCTTTGCTTGTGCATAGACGTCAGAACTATTGAGCACGTTGAACAGTGAATCGACCAACATGCACTATAGCAGCGGAGACAGAACGCCGCCTTGCGGGCGGCCGCAATCTCGTCAGCTTCCTCAATCAGTATCCTATTCACCCGAATTGCTTTTACCTACAAAACTAGTGATTCATCTACTCCGTGTTGTCCGGCCGAGTTACATGCCGTCGAAAGTTGCCTTGTCGAAAGCACCCTCAACTTCCTTGAAAATGCCAAGCGCGTATTCGTTCTTGTCGAATGCACCTTCAATTCTGCCTGCCGGATGTTGAAGCGCACTCTCGTAGGGTCTTTCACGCTGGTAAGCTTATTGCATTCACAAGGCAGCTTTGCCCACATGGATCTCGACCAATCTATCCATACTCCTCACCTTGAAGGAAGTCACACACAACTGGGTATATCCATCAGTACCAGGCGACTTCAAGCCATCAAAAGTGGGGAAGTTAGAGTGTATGCCTGATGAATGGAATCTAATATGCCAGATCCACAAAAAAGGATACCTTCTCAACCAAGTATAGAGGTATAAGTTTCCTCAACAGGCCAGGAAATTCCGCAATCAACCAAGATTTCCCACTTCGGCAGATGCTAGAAAAATCTCAAGAAGCCCAAATCGATATGACAGCATTAATAGAGTTGAGCTCTATGTGTGTAGAATGACGATTAAGAACGCTCGCTACTACGTCGTGGTCAGTAAGGATTTAATCGAGAACTTTGATGTCAAAAAGCGTTTTAGACAAGGCGACGCACGCGCTGTCATGTGACTTCTTTAACATCAATATTTGAAAGAATTGTGTGGAGCTCTCAAGCCAACACCGCAGGCATAAGCTTTCAAAAGTCTGTGGAACTACTACGCCGATGGTATTGACATAGATTCAAAGAACTCAGCGGGCTATAACCGGTGCGTTCTCTAGTATCGAAACGGGAACCACCAAAATAGGTTAAGCAGCGATTGAGGGAAAAAGCAAGCATACTCGTATGCTGTCAACAATAAGGGACAACTACATAAATCTTAGCGCGGAAATCATGCGAGGAATCTTTCTTGCTAATGGCTGTTTTTTCGGGCTTAAAGGGCTATTGAGTAGTAAAGCAGTCTTCCGACAGTGAAGACAGTTCAGGATATGAGAGCTGCCACTGAAACATTTCGGTTACTTCCACCTCTGTTTCAAAACGCTGAATGACCTTCGAAAATTCTTATAGAACTCAGTCGTAACTATAATATGTTGGAGAAGGCCATATAAAGAATTTGCCATATTAATATTCTAATATTCCTTCGAATTCTCCCGTCCTACGTCGTCCTGATGAGGTGCCATCATTTCTGTCATGACACTCATAGTGGCGGTGCCTTTCCTATTTGAGTTTAGTAAGTTAAGCCCGGTTGAACGGGAAAAGTTACTCAGAGTTACCACCAGATCATAAAATAAGCACAATTGTTGTCTGTTGCCATATTTACGAGTACAGCACCGGGTTATGCCAGGTCGATGTCGGTCAGTGCTTAGCGTAAACCCAAGCTCAACCTCTAACAAGTGCAAATATTTTAAATTTGAGTCAACAGCATAAGCGTTATGATAGACAGGCAGACATCTGTTTCCATCGGAAGCCTTCCTACAGTTAGAGACGGGATTACTTAAATTGAAAAGTGCCGCCGAACTTAAGAACAGTCAGTTCTTGACAAAATTTATGTCAGGATTGTCTTTAATAAATCGATAATCAGATTGTGTTTACTAGTATTCCGCAAATCATGGATTTTCAGGGAGCTGGAATAAGAACAATCGAGCCCATAACTATACAGCACAGATGCCCTAGTAAAGTAGAGTCACGAGAACTATTGAGTGTAACTTAATTTTCAATAGCATACGAAACTTGCTTTGATTCTAAAGAAATCAGATACTGGGGTCCGAATATCTTTTAACGTACGCCTGCTTAACCCGACACTTCACTAACAGGAAATGAGCAGCTAAGACCATATTTCATTGAGGCAATTTCGACCTTTGAAGACTAGCTGTAGACAGCATTGAGTCCCCGCCCAATTACCAAGGCTTCGCCCATCAATGATGTTGTCTAATAAAAAGCGGGGTAGAGCAAAGTACTGGTCTTATCGCAATGGTTTTCAGATGACGCCATCGAAGGTTGCTACGATTTAACCAGTTACAAGTTTCCGGTCATAGGTCTTGTTGGAGACAGGACCACCGGTAGTTCCTACCAGGACGTAAATCACGGTACCATGGGAGTCAGGAGCCCCCCGAATTTCGGTCCGGACCTTACTTGTTGAGGTAGGCCCCCATCTGGTAGCGTCATGGTGGCTGTAGTTTAAACCCAAATCGCGGGTAGCGTCTTCCTGTTGGTTTGACCCATTGTAGAGTAGCAAATAAGTACTGGGTGCTGTGGCCCTAAGAGCAGTAAGAGGTTTTAGATCGGACTCGATCCATACCAAGGGTGGAACTTGTGCCTTCAACACAGTTCCGAATTGGTATCAAAGTATTGACGGAGACCGATAGCAAGACGTATCCTTACTCCCATGGAAGTATGGGCATCCCGTAAACATAAGTCTACATGTGGTTTACGTTAAAAACAAGGGACTATGTAGAAAGCATTTTAAGCCAGACTGCTATTGGCTATGCTGCTGAATAGTATGGAACTGGTGCATCGAAGAGAATCCTTTTAATTCTCCAGATCGATCAATTTAGCTCACTTTTCGTGTGGATAATTTTCAGTATTACCAGGCTTCTTAAAATGAAAGGAATCACCCCCATCTATCATATGAACTCGTGGATGTTCCTCGATGATACGGAATAACATGGTAGCATGGTAAATGATTGTTTATCCAAGACACTGCGCTCTTGGGATCCAAAACTGACAAGAATGAGTGAATCAAGGAAGTTAATCGAAACCCCATCCCTGACTAAGAACGTTAAGATTGATAGACAATTGACTTCAATTAATCAGAACCGTGATTTATATAAAACAAAAGCAAACCCGACAATTATATACACATTTAAAATAATTCACTTTATCTCAATTTTTGTCACAGACATTCATAATGCTCTGTACCTTGAAGTTTATTTTTAATATCTCAGGAGACCTTGAGGAGCAAACACAATTCACACCGTCCCTTCACACGCGCGCCGAGTCAATGAAGTTAAACGATTCAGAATTTGTACATTCTTATCTGAAAATTATCAGATACCACCGAAACAAAAGTTATCCCCACAGATGTCGCTTTAGAGAGTAAATATTTAAATACACTATCGCTGGCTAACTTTTAGCGCCTAATAGTGTAAACAGACATGATGGTATCTTTCCACTTGTTGATGATGGCGATTAATTTAACACCACGTTCCGCTGTCCTCGTAAGTGCGTACATAAGTATTGCTTGCGCAACAAATTCTACGGCTTTTGACAAGAAATGTGCAGATACTCTGGTAGTTTTTCTATTGTTTTTTTTTTTTTTTGTTCAGTAAAGATACAAATTACCGTTAAAAACACACTACAGTCGTTGAGCAAATTACAGAAGAACTGAAGAGAAAGTCTTGTCGGCTGAGTGATTTATGTTGAGTTTCCAGAATTAAGTGGCAAATAATTCTCAATTGACAATGACAAGAGTATTTTTAGAAATTTAAACATACTCGTACTCGTAATTCACCGTTTATTTTGGCAAGTTTTTCTATTTATTTTTCAAATAAATTTTGAGATAACCTTTGAATTGTTTTATCATGATGCGAAGTGGAGATAATAGGCTGACATCCGGAATTTATAAATAAATTCTGGACCAAGTTCAAATTTACGAGCAGATAAAATATTTCAAGTTCGTATGAAGGATTTGTTTTGTACACAAACACGTTGTCAGAAAATTTATTTCTATCCTAAAACCAATACGCATTTGGAGGAAGGTATTTCTGACGAGAATGTTGGTAGTTGTCTGGAGTTTAATGTTTCTCATCAAAAGCTATCTCCAAGCTTACGTGGATTATCAATGCATCATTTAAATTGAAATATGTTCCACAATTGTGGAAAGTAAAATAGCTGAGATCACCATGATAGCTAAACCAGGAAAACCACCTCAAGAAGCTTCATTGTATAGGCCAATATAGACAGTAATGTCCTAACCTTTTGAAAGACTGCTACTGCAAAGACTGCTACCTATTTTAGAAAGGAAACATATTATAACCAAGCACATTCGTTAACAAACATTGTACAAAAGGCGCTAGAGGAGAAAAAAGTCTGTTGTACAGTTTTTCTTGACGTAGCACAAGCATTTGACAAAGTTTGGTATCAGGGATTGATCTACAAACTGACAAAGTTTCTACCTAATGCACATTGTAAGATTCTACGATCTCACATACCGAACAGATACTTTCGCATAAAAGGGAATAACTCCTATTCGGAGCTTAAAAAATCAAAGCAGGTGTACCACAAGGAAGCGTTATTGGCCCAGTACTCTATCTCGTTTATGTCTACGATATCCGTGCACAAGGATATAACATGATCGCTGCATTTACTGATGACACGGTTTTAATCGCAGCTGCACTAAGTAATGAGGAATCAAGTCGTAATCTTCGTAATCTACCAGAGCCTATCCTGCACATTCAATATTGGATCAAGAAATGGCGAATCAGACTAAACTAATTAAAATCCGTAGACGTTGATTTTGCAAATAGAAAAGTAGAACACATACCAGAATTTACAGGGTGTCCCAGTTTAGGTTTTCATCCTGATAGCTGAAGATTCCTGAAGTTATGACGAAATTTTATTATTTTATGCACACTGAAATTTTCTTTCAAAAATATGCACCACGGTTTCTTAAGCTGAATCCGTTAGAAAGCTACGGCCTTTTAAGAAGTTTTACCTCGAGATCACAGGTTCTTCACTTTAACGGCCTGTGACAAGAACCCCCCCCTGCAGTTCAATTTTTTGTTTGCCATAACTTCATGAATTTTCAGCTATCAAGACGAAAACCTAAACTGGAAAACCATGTATAGTGTGACCAGATAGCAAGGATAGTTTTTCCAATTGTTATGTTTTAGCAGCTGTCAAAGTTACCAATGGCATCCAGCTGTCCCAATATTCAGTAAGGTTTGCCATTCCATCATGCATCGTTTTACGCTTGCCGAACGTTAGAAATACGCAACCTGAATTTCATCGTGAGGCCGGTCGTTATCATGGCTTCAGTGTGCAGGAAATTCATCGCACGGTGGAAAATTTTAAATGTGAGTACACTCTTTCGGATCTTAAGCCACCAACCAGACAGAGATTGGTACGAAATGAAGAAAACATTGCCGTCGTAGCGGCCAGTATCGAAGAAGACCCAGAAATGTCGATTCGGCGCCGATCAGCTGAATTGGGCATTGCCAGAGAGTCAACTCGGCTTATTTTGCGGTTGGATTTGAGCCTACCTGCCTATAAGATTGTGCTAACGCAAGAATCTAACCCGGACGACGATAGACAACGTTGTGTCTACTGGGTGTGGGAAATGTTGGCCGGAGATCCGGCCAAAAAATCATCTTTTCCGACCAGGCTCAGTTTTGGTTCAGCGGCTCTGTCAGCAAGCAAAATTGAAATCATTGGGGCGAAAACAATGCACAAGTGTTCAGCCAAGCATCAATGAATGCCCAGAGATTGACCGCTTGGTGCGGTTTATGGCATGGGGGCATCATCGGATCATTGTCGGCAAAGAAATACTTTCGAAATAAGGAATGAGACACCGTTACCGTTAATGGTATCAGCTATTGAGCGACTTTCTGTGGTCAAAGTTTGACAACATCAATATATCTGAGCTGTAGTTCCAACAAGACCGCGCTTCATGGCATGCAAGTGACGCAACGCTCGAAGTTGTGAAGGAGAAATTTGGCGACTGGGTCATTTCATGTCGAGGGTTCATCAATTTGCCGCTGCGATCATGCGATCGATTATTTTCTCTGGGACTCCGTCAAATCCTTAGTCTACGCTAACAAACCAACCACTTTGGACGAGCTTGAGGCCAATATTCGACTTTGCCAGAATAACGCCGCGCATTTTGGACCGAGTCATCAAAAATTGGATCGACCGCTTGAAGCACTGCCAGCGAAGCCGAGGCGGCAATTTTAATGATGTGCTATTCCACACATAATGGCATAAATGTAGCTTTAAAATAAAGACAGAATCACTTTTATATCTCACATCGTTATTGTTTTGTTTAAATTGTTCTTCCTATCACTCGTATCTGGTCACCCTTTATAAAAGTATAGGGGCGTTAGTCCTATTATGTTATTGCTTCTATCACAGGTGTGAGGCAGCTCCTAAAGGCTCCGGAAATGCCCAGACATGCAAGACGCTGTACTCTATTGAGCTCCAAAATGGCGGTTTTTGCGTGTCCTTAGTCCACCTTATTATAGAATAGAGCCTGACCATCATTGTATAGATCCAGTGAATGGTCTTTGAAAAGATCCCTCATGTGCTGCCATACATGCGACAGCAGGCCCACAAAGAGTTGGTTGCAATAGTTATTTTGTTGTTTAAGTGAGAGTTCCAGTTGAATCTTTTGTCTAGGATTACTCCAAGATATTTGACATTGTCGGAGTACTCAACGATTGTACATATAATTAAGTGAAACTATGTATACATAAGTTAACGTTTCTTCATTTAACGAAAGGAACTATGACAGCCCTATTTGGGGTTGAGTCTATGGGACGTATTCGCTTTTTCTCAGTCGGGTAGTTAGGTACGTAGAAGTGGTTGTCTGGTAAGGTCGTACTAAAAATACAAGTAGCGCGGATATGTTGTTCTGATACCACAACTGACGTGACCTGGATGTTGAAAGGTATTGCTAAGTATTGCGGAATTTTGTGCCAGAAAAGGGATTTGCCAACTGTGTGATGCCTCATTCTAGCAGCGGAGAGAAAGTGGAATGGGTTTCCATTTCGTGTAAGCTGTTACAGTCACGGCAGTGGGGATTAAAAGGAATGCCTAACATGGCAGCGTGTGAGCAAATTGACCAGTAACCGAGTTTTGTTGATTAAATTATTCGTTCTGTTTTTATTGTAGGCAGGCCATACTTATCTCGATATGATACAGGTTTCTACACTACTCCACCTAGAGTTGGCAGTAGAGTGAAAGAATTGGTGAATTCTTCCCTTGATTAGTCCTATCGGGAAGCAGACTGAATCCGCGAGGGTGATATTGAAAATAGAGCCATATCGGGCTAGCGCGTTGGCTATCTAATTCCCTTCTATGTTACTGTGGCCGTGAATCCAGAAGAGAATGATATTAAACCGATCCTAATAACTTCCTTCCACTGTTTTACTTTTAGTTTAGAGGCATCCACTCATTTTTATGTTAGGAGCGGTAATGGAGTTGAGGATAAGTATCTTGTAGTAAGTATCTTGTAGGCCTTTCTAATCCATAGTACCTCTGCCTGGGAGACTCGAGAGTCTGGAAGGCTGTATGATTTGGATAAGTGAAGATAAGTATTTGGTATTTCGATAGGAGTAGATTATTCTTCTATTCCGTTCTTTCTGGAAAGTGAACGATTATTAAAATCGAATTTAGGTATCGTGTAGATAGTTATGTTCGAAGCCAGACCCCTGAACAACAGATCAAGAGCTCTACTGGGTCCATATGGTTTCGGAGATCAACATCCAGATTCTCTGTATCTGGTAGCACTACACGAAACGATGTAGTTGATGTGTAAGTCCACGAGCAGTATATACAGTAGCACGTTAAGAGCTTCTCTCGGGCTCGATCGTAGCTTCCCAGTGGTCCCAACACAAGATGTTCGTTGGAATCTGCTAAGTGTTATGATGTTGTAGATTTTGTTGAAGGCGGGCCATCACACGAGCAATCCATAAATAAGAATGTGACGAATTACGGGAGTGTACGAGTACGTCCAGAGGATGATCTTAAGCTGAAGCCCCTACTTTTTCCCAAAGGTCTTGCTGCAGGCGTAGAAAGTAATGCTTTCTTTACCCTGTGCTCCATGGTTAGTTTCCATCCATCAAGGATAACGCCAATGTCAATGTACCTTGCACTGTAGGATAGAGTGAGTGTTTGGGTGTTAAGACGTGAATACTTGAAAGTCGGTATTTTGTATTTGGTGGTAAATAGCATTAGTTCAGTTTCACTCGGACTAATGCCAAGTCCACAACTTGTCGCCCTAGCGCTTAGTTTAGTTATAGCCCTCTCGGTGAGTTCACTAATCACTGAGTGGAACATCCCTAATACTAAAATAGCTACGTCGTCAGCGTACGCGACTGTCTTGATTCCAATGTTATGGAACTCCTTCAAGATATTATTGATGACTAGAAGCCATAGAGGTATAGAAGAGGAGAGATAAATCTCCTCCCTCTATGGATTTGGTTATAAGGCTGTTCCCCAATTGTGACAGAAGGATTCGGGTTTTAAACATGGATATGATTCAGTTGCTGATGAAATCTGCTGTGCCAAGCTTGGTAAGAGATTTTAGATTGGATTCAGTGTGTACATTATTGACGGCACTTTTTTATACCATACATTACATATATCTAGGAAGGTGGCTAAAGTAAACTGTTTATAGTGGATAGATTTCTCAATCGTCTGCACCACTTCTTGTAGGGCTGTCTCCATCGACTTATCTTTAACGTAAATATATTGTGACTTCTTTTGAGGGAGTCCCGGATAGGCATGTCCAGGATATGTAAACCTAATGATGTAAAGCTAAATGGCCTAAAATTCTTGACCAACTCATGGCCTTTCTTGCCGATTTTAGGCATGAAAACTACTCGAACTCGTCTCCAGGTCGGGGGGGTGTGGTTGAGTCGATTGGAGCCGTTAATCAGGGCATAACCTTCTCCAAGTTCTTTTGGAGGTTAATCCATAGAATCGTATCAAGACCTGGTGACTTATAGCGGGAGAAATTGGTGGCTCTGGAAACCCTTTCTTCGGTTATTAATGAGTTGATTTCATTCCAGTGTGCGGATTGCGTGACCTGCGCTGCCTACACACCAACGTCGCTATCTTTGCACCCTGGGAAATGGGTATTCATTACGAGTTCCAGGGACTATTCAATGGAATCTGTCCATGTTCCTTCGAGTAGTTTGATAAATATTGGATTATTGTAGATTGTTTTTGGACAGGATTTTGCTTAATTTAGCTGAATCTTCAAGAGTTTCAATGGTATGGCAGTACTTTTATCAAGTCTGTGGCTTAGTTTTGCTTATTACTTTTTTGTACATCTTAAAGTAGTCCTTGTAAGGCTTACAGAATTTGTGTTTGTAGTAGATGTTGAAGATGTCCCAGATAAGTTTTACAGGACATAAGGTCTTAAAGGCTATTTCCATAGCTTTTTCGAGGGTTTAAGATCTGACTGAATTTTTTCCAGTCAGTTCGCTTGGGGTTTCCATAAAGGGGTAGGGGTTTTTGCCGAAAGACTCACATTGAAGGATGTACATCTATGGTCTGCAAAGGATTTAACATTGGATACTTTATATTTGGAGTTATTGGTTGTTAGTGTAATGTCGATTACTTCCTGCCACTCGCAAAAAGTTGCCGAGCTTGGAGACACGAAGGTTAGGGTATTGCCCACATTACACATTAAGATAAGAGTTCATAAGGAAATCAAATAAACACTCACCTCGCTCGATGCTCCCCCATAATGAGTGTCTTTTGTTGGTATCACATTCCAAAAGCAGGAACTCCTCCTTGGAGTGAAGGTTCGACACCATGTGAGCATGTGGGCTATGTACGCAGAATCTATGTAGAGCTATTGTTTGCCCATACCCACCGCTTGAACGACTGTCAAGTCATTTAATTAATATACGGGTTCAAGCCGTACCGGTATCCTTTTTGCAGAAAAGGTTTTATTTGTTGTCGCGGAGTCCTAGAATGGTCGATCCACTGGCTCTGGACTCCTGAATGATGCCAGTGTCATAGACTTCCTCTGTAAGGAAGACTAGCAAATTCTCCGACACACACTTCGAGTGCTGGAGATTGATTTGTAATAGTATGACACTGAAAATATTATTGCTGTTGTTTTAACTGAATGCGATCTGAACTGGATCTTCTTCCAGACTGTCATCATCGACGATCGTATCAATATCGTCATCCTCAGGGCTCGTTGGTCTGTAGATCTTTAGCTTGGCGTACCGTACGCCGAGCCTGAGTCTGAGATTGGTTTTCTTCAGCTGCGTGAAGGAAAATAGCGTGACCTTACTATCATACAGAGCTTTTCCAGCGGTCTCAATTTAGTTTGACCAATGGATTATAGCGATTTATTTTTAGCAACTGAGGTTTTAACTACGCTGCAGGATATCAGAGAGAACTCATCTGACAGTGTATCTGATTCTGTATCACCCAGAGGAGACGGCCTTTAGAGTTACGTGAGTCTCCATCACAACCCCATTTGACGGGTCTATTTCTCACGAAAAATAGGGAAAAGAAAATCACTGAGGGGGAGGCAGGGATTGAAGTCAAATCATGCCTGTTATCCGAAGTTTGCATACTAGTGACTAAGCATCCTCTTAGCCATCCATTCCTCAGCGTATGGTGGTCCCCATTGGATTAGGGATTTTTTCTAATAGGTTCACTCCATGTTGCTCATTTTTGCCGGAAGTCCACGAAAATACTAACTCCGACGAGGGCCAATGGACTGCAAGACACCTGATGGTAACCTGTACCTTCTGTATCTACCTGTACTTGCGGAAGCAGTATGAATTCTTGTGCTAGTAACTCGTATAAATCTTTTTTCTACGATCCTATGCCTGGTGCACATCACATGCTTTAGTTGCTCTCTGTTAATTTGGCGACTCCATTTCGGTAGCCTGAGCCATCTATATTTTACACCTAAATCGACATGGGCACGTTTATTTTTTTTTTTGTGAATCCTGAAGGATGAACTCTTGTCCAATTTCAGAGAGTCGCCTTCTTGTCATCATTTAAGATTTTCTTTGCGGCATAATCTTGTATAATTGCGACACTTATTTACGTAGCTCGGAGCCTATCTATCGATATCAGACATTCACAGGCGATTTTCCAAAATTCAAGAATGATCAACAATCCTTAAGCACAGTGTTTCCTTGGCAATTGCAAAGCATTATACTAGAGTGTTATCCAGAGTTAGAGCGCGACCCGGCCACTTTTACATTTTTAGCTTAGAAATAAGTGTGCTCGGTTTTATGTTCAGTTTTCCAGCGATTGTTATAGAACTAAGTTGCCCTATGATGTTTAAACTTGCGATTTCTTATTGTCTTATGAGTTAGTGACTTGAAGTCCTTGGAAACTGGATTTTAAATAGACGCAAATGGCCACAAATGAGTAGCCCTCCGTTCACGTATCTGGCAGCTACGTCATCACTTAGCACCTGTCACATGTAACTCAAGTAGCACTTCCTTAAGCCACAAAATGAAAATAAACACAAGTGTTTCCAATTACATTACACTACGCTATAACATATTTCAATTTAATTAAATTTCATCGACTGACTCATAACAGACAATCAGAGCCGAGGCCTAATTGCAATTCAATTGAAATCGACTTCACGCCAAACCTCATCAAGTCATTACAAAACAATCATAAATCAAATCTGCTGAACAGAAACATGCTGTAGATACAAAGACAGCCCGCATGACAGACACTGTGTCGACAATAATTGACCGACTACCAGATTCCAAATCCGAGCACTCATACGAGTATGTATGGCATCAATACGCACTCAAGCCGCCTCTGCTCGCCGAGTAATTTGTGTTCCCCCTGTGATTTAATTAAATTAATCAGCGCACTTAAAACAATAACAATGGTGAGCGGTTTCCGAATGCCGAGATCGGCATCCGCTGGGATATTCTGGAACTCAATAGCCGGCAGATTGTTTGACTTCCGTTTTAATTTTTTTTTTTTTTTTTCAATTGATCTCATGTCGTTCCTATTGGCTGCAATAAGTTATAAGTCACTAGAAAATTAAATTAACTGAAACGAAGGGTCATAGACCATAAGTATCTTACTCAAATAGTGACACCACACTCTAGCCGGAGGGGGCTTAGAACGAACTCTCAGCGCTTTGTCTATCGGTTTTTGTAGTCACTTTTTTTGTCTCACAGAAGGTATCGCAACTCGTAACGGTGTCGATGCTGATGCCGGTAACCAACATCATACCGGCCGGTTGGCCATCGCCGCCGGAGGTAAGAAGCGTGACCAGGGCAATAGATTCAAGATTTTATTGCCTAACATTGACTCAGTGGCATGGCAATTATGTGCATAACCATGGGATGGGGCTTATTCTCAAGAGCGTTACTTATTGGGAAATGGAGAATGAAACATCTAAGGAAAAACAAAAAGACCTCAAATGAATGCATCCGGAGATTTATGCGTTTTTTTTTGTTTCCAAGATACAAGGAGGAATCATGATAATTTTCATCATCTGGCTTTTCTTGATGTTTCCGTTAACTCGGCAATCTGTATCTGTATCTGATCATGGTATTGGAGTTATTGTTTCTGGAATTGTATTGTGTTCCAAGTCCGTGGAATAAATTAGATTAGTTCTAAAGTGAGTTTTTGTGTTATGTAGATGGTTTATGAATGAAGTTAATTCGATGAAAACGAAGCCAAAGCCGGAGGCTAATTTCTCTTTCAGAATTGCAGACACACGAGGATTATTATTATTTTTGTTAACGACTACAATAGATTGAGAGTCTATGAAGGCTACTTAAAATGTAAATCTCTTGTTTTAAGAATTTTGCTGATGAAAGTAAGAAGCTATGTAGAAGACTTAATGCTCTGCACTTTTTAGGCACTGAAGTTAATGTTAGGTTAGGTCGAGTTGATTTGAGTGGCTTTCTCTAGTAAATGAGATGTAAATAGTATTTCTCATAAAAGAATGTGAAATTTTGATAATTTGAATAAGTAGTTGGGCTGGGTGGTACTTCCAAAGCGTTTGGTAGGCCCATACAGCTGTGTACACAAAGTAACATAAGAGTTCCTACCAATGGAGGCACTGTACCCAGTTTGAAAACACAGATGTCTGGTGTCAATGTGTAAGGCTGTTATCCACCCTAAATCGGAGTAGAAAGGCCACTTCTGTTCAGGTGTCTCCTTGCTGAAAGAAAACTTTGTGATAAATTGTACCTGTTTTTTGTGTCTGTTTCCTCTAACTTTTACTTACGTTGGCGCTATAGTTCCGAGTATATTGGGCCTCAAGCAATGCTTTTCTCAATTTAACGCAAGATAGCGTAAGTGTCCCGGTCACCCTACATGACCTAACACGAACTTGCCACTTTGCCCTCCTGCGAAGGATTCTTAGATACTCTGGGTCGGAACGGTGATACTCATTCGCTCAAAATGTTCCAGCCATCGGAGGTGATGAGTTCTATCCCTAATGAGCGGGGCAATGTACCCACTTATCCCACATAGTTCATATGATTAGTTATATCAATATTCATTTTGTTGAGGTGATATCCGCATGTCCTGTGAGGTAATCTACTAAATTTTTGATATCGTGCTGACTTAGATTTAGACATCTATTTTCATTTTTGTTGAAGGGCGGGATGGCTCGTTTGGCCTGTCTTAGACCTGAGCTATTCTCCCAATATGAGATGCATCTCGAATGCTCCCAGCTATTAATAGCTAAATTAGCTGCTGACCAAGAGAGCAGTAGGGGGTTTCTGAGCCCTTTCTGCTCAGTTCGTCGGCCGTTTCACTCCAAAATTTGCCAAAAGTGCGAAAATTATTAAAAAATATTATCGGCTCAGTTGTAAATACGCAACGTGAATTTCATCGTAAGGTCGGTCATCATCATGGTTTCAGTGTGCAGGTCGCACCGTTGAAAAGTTTGAGCGTGAGTGCACTCTTTTGGATCTTAAGCCATCAACCAGACAGAGATTGGTGCGAAATGAAGAAAACATAGTCGCCGTAGCAGCCAGTATCGAAGAAGGCCCAGAAATGTCGATTCGGAGCCGATTAGCTGAATTGGGCATCTCAAAGAGTCAAGCCGGCTTATTTTGCGGTTGAATTTGGGCATACATCCGTATAAGATTGTGCTGACATAAGAATTGAAGCCAGACGACCATAGACCATAGAATTCGCTAATTGGACGCTAGAAATGTTGGCCGGAGATCCGGATTTTGGCCAAAAAATTATCTTCTCGGACCAGGTCCATTTTTGGTTTAGTGAATATGTCAACAAGCAAAATTGCCATTACTGGAGTGAGCACAAGTCATATGTTAAGTGTTCGGCCAAGCATTAATGCATCCACAAAGATTGGTGCGGTTTATGGCATGACGGAATGGACTCAGAGCGATGTTGACCGACTTTCTGTCGTCAAAGTTCGACAACATCGCCATATCCGAGCTGCGGATGTCAGTGAGTTATCTTGGGAGAGATCCCACTTGTGCTGCCTTACATGCGACGGCAGGCCCAGAAAGCGTTGGTTGCTTTAGTTATTTTGTTGTTTAAGTGAGAGCTCTAGTTGAGTCTTTCCTCTAGGATTACTCCCAGATATTTGACCTCGTCGGAGTACTCAGCGATTGTATCGTTAAGTTTATGTTTCTTCTTTTAGTGAAATGAACTATGACAGCCTTACTTGGGTTTATGCAGATATTCTCTGGTTGGTGGAGTTACTGGTTTTAGCCATGGTGCCGTGATGTACTGTGGTTTCTCTAGCTGCGGGGCTGCTATTTCTCCGCTTTTTGGTGCTACAGCATTTGCGGTAGTGCTGACGCTATCCCTAGGTGGGATATCGCTTAAACTTCCGCTATCTCCCACTCACGTCGTGCTCGTCGTGTTTTGGGTCTTTGATTTACAGCCCTGGTTGGTTGTCTTGTCCGAGCTATTGAGGATGAACTTGGTCTGACTAAATCGGTACAAGACCAGGCTTATTGCAAAGGCCAGATGGACAACATCCCTGTCGTTTGATGTTTGCGGAGAATTCTGCTCTCTTGTGTTGATTCCTTTTTTTTGGCCATCAAGAATTGCCAGTGTTCTTTCGCTAACTGTGGGAAGAACCCTCTGATGACATGCGGTTTTGAAAGATTTTCCTCCTCGACAAGCATCACCTCTAACTCATATTTCTCATTTAGTTTGGCGCGAAGTTGATCTTCATCCGCTCTGAAGTGGAGGTATTCGCACAATCGATCAAACGCTAACCGGCTTTAAAGGTCACACCGCGAAATGCTGGCTTCTTTTCTTCATCACGTAGATCGATAGTGATATCCATCATCATCTCTTGTATGTGAACCATTTGTTCATTTGTGAGAGGTTTGCGATCGAGATCGACTGGTACGACTCCCAGTCTGACATAGCTCGTTACATTACTCTACGAGACTTTGTCGACGGTTGTGTTCCCAGTGCGAACTCATTTCCCTTTTCTGCCACTTTCTCTTTTGCATAAATCCGGGCTTGCTCGTAGTTGCACCCCTTCTTGTGAAATTGTGTATTGGGTACGTCTGTCTCATCGGGATGTAGTTCGTCCGATAGTGCACTGTTGCACAATGTACTGACTTCTGTGACGGAGTCGATAAAGTAGAGACAAGTTCTCTTCCAGGAACTCCATCTCTGAGATGATGCTTGATGACTCCGCCCGATTGGCGGATATCATATCGGCATCGACATGGCATTCTAAAATATCCCCACCTGATGATGCAATTGTAGAGGCATCATTCTGTTGTTTTTGGGCTGAAATTACCAATTTTAATTTCCACTAGTGAGCGGAATAATCTGTCGCCCGTGGTATACCCGTCTAACTACAGAAAGCCCATCTTTAATTTGGAGGTCCCCTGGTATCCGAAGTTCGCAAACTAGCGACTAAGAACTCTCTTAGCCATTCATCCATTGGGGCTCACTGTTCCAATTAGTGATTTTTTTTACCGAGATTTACTCCTCCTGTTGCCACTGGGATGCCCCTCCTCCTTTACACGGGCTTGGGATCGGCAGGACGCTTGAGTGCTACTAAAATAGAGGTATCCAGGCGGAGTTCTGCAGTCAATTAGAATCAGTCTTAAGCTGGCGTCATATAGGCAATATTTTCCAGCGAAAAATTATCTGCTTTTCTAACATTGGGCTAAGCCTACTGTCCAGGATATTGCTCATAGGTCCTGGTCGAAGAGCTCGTAGAATTAATCTATTGCAAAGGCATCTTCTTTATCTGTGTTTTCGGTATGGTTGGTACTCGAAAAATCCTAAACTTTTTCAGTCGTATCGGGATTAGTTTTCAGTCGCGCGATAATCTGGCATATGTTCCTCTAACTTCATGTTTCATGCGAATAGATTCCTGAATGCATTGTTCATCAGCGATAGTATTAAGTAGTCCATTTATGAGCTTACATTTTTCAGATAGGTCGTTCTATGGTCTTTCCTGCTAACATATTACAAGAACTCTGAATGTCGTCTTATAAGTCACAATCTACCATGAACATAATGCCGCTTTCAACTTTATTTTTTCATTCGATTTTCTATATTTAAAACTAGAGAGTCATTATTATGTAGTATCTAGATGTTTATTCATAACACAGGTAACAACCATTCACAATTTTATTGCTTTGTTGTCTACCAACGGGTTTTCTAGGAACCCATGCACCATGGCAAAATAACCCTATACCAACTAATTCATCACAGATAATTATTCTTAACAACAGCAAACAAATTAGTCACAAAGAAATCTCAAATTCAACAACATCAAAAACAACAGTACCTTCGTTACGAGTATCTACAAATTTACTTGGATTTCTTGGAAGACATAATCACAAGATAGGTTCCACCCCTAACTTGTCGTGATGTCATTGTGATTTATTGCATAGCATCCGTAACAGCCTATGCGATATACTGCATGTATCTTTGAGTTTCTGATGTATCAACAAAATCCGGCTACATGATAAAAAACAAGTAAACAACTCCCTATCGGTACAGTAATGGTGGGCTAATTAGTGATAGGTTTGTCTTGCTGTTACGGGTATATCTGAGATACTTTTTCTTTGTTTTGTTCATCCAGTTTTTACTCAATTTTAACACTTGACGAACTGTTGCACAAATCATGGGACAAAAAAGTGACAAAGTGTAAACTCTCTGAAAAGTTTATGTTGTCATAGGTCTACTGGGAGACCGACTTTTTTTTGCATCCAATTAAAAATCGATCTATCAAATGTCAACAGTAGAACTTCCGCGCAACTGTCTGGAATGACCACTAGGTATTGCGTGTGAAACTGTTTGCAAATAGTTTGTCACCATTTTCCAGACAGGGTTGAGGGATGAGAATTGGCTTTAGCTGATATTTTTTTGAATGCATTTTTGGGTTGTGAGATTCGAGCACACAAAAAGAACATTCGAATAGAAATTAATGTTCCGTAATCATCAATTCAGATGGTGGCGGATGAACCCTTAATGAGTCAATGGATAGCTCTTATATCGCCGAAGTATGTACCTGGCTCCGAAAGATCCGGAATCTGAAAGATTCAAGTGGTCAGGGTTCGGCCTTCCGATTGGGATCTGTTTGTAAAATTGACTACTATGCAAGGACTACACTGTTCCGAAAGGGTTTACTGTTTACAATCCATGCAAATGAAATAAACATAACGAACTTCAGATTTACATGTCGAATGTTAGGTCTCTTAAAAACCAGAATTCAGCCCAAAAATTATCACGGACTGCTGTAAACTGCTATCCAGAATTGCCATGGAGTAGGCAAAAGGGGTGAAAAAACGGCAAGATTTGTACAAGTCTGTTACGATGATTGCTTAAGTTTCTGGCACGTGAACGACCTCATAACAATTCGTATCAAGGCTACATTTTTCTGCACAAGACTTCTATTTATAAGCGCATCACCCCACAGGGGAAAACGACGACTGTAAAGTTAGACGCACTTGGCCACTCTGCTGATTTCGTATTTATATCTCAGCTAGTTTGTCACCCCCGATGTTGAGGCTTACCCAGGCGAGTGAGAGCAGTTGCGAATGTTTAACTGTTGGCATTTAACCAGGGTTGACACAAGCGCCTCGTTAGTTCGTTAAAATAAAGTTATGCAGCAGGTACCGTGCGGAGGTGATGGAGCAATTTGCCCAGGTGCACAGGTTTCTAATTATGAATTACTGACGAAGGAATGAATATTCTTTGCAGACGACGTAGGCAACCCCACGCAGTTCCAAATTTGCTATTTTAATGCCAAGCATCCATATTCAATTCTGAATGACTGTGACTATGACTACTTCAAAGGCATTACATTAACAGATCTCTTATTGATGTTCCCCTGGGACTAAGAATCTACGCAATTAAATCAAAAGCGAAAATTGCTTACGCAAGTATGTACGTTGGCGTATTGTAGGCCGTAACTATCATACACACGTCAGTAATAATCCCTATGCTGAATTCTCAAGGGCTTCTCCCAGATTTCCCAGAACAACTGCGAATCACTGTCTCTATCGTAAATCTCCCGGGTCTGGAAAACATCGATTCGAAACCTGTGTGCATGAAAAAGCTTTTTTCAATAAATAACACTCTTCCACCCTGCAACAGACAATCGAGCGTTTTTTCTGTTTTTTTTTATGGTGCGAAAATCAAAAACCAGCACAACCCTATTCCCGGGTTAATATGTCATTATGCATGACAAACAAATCGAATGGCTGGCATTTTCCCAGATAATTATAATCAGTGTCATGCGGATTTAACTGAAATATAGAAACAAATAATTTACGCGTGATTTGTGCTGGTTTAATGAATTCAATAACTGGCATCGAAAAAACCCAAGCAAAAAAGGGAGACAACTGTTTTAATGCGAATTGCCACATAGCACTAGGGGATGAGGATGCAACTTTGGACACAGGGTGCCCCCTAATTCGTTAAGGATAATTTGGGAAATGATTCTTGGGTATATTCTAAGAAAAAAATCGTTCTACAGTAAAGATCTACCTACTCCCTCCGCGGCACTGTATATTCTGTTTCACTTAACACCCCTCGATATCTTCAGCGCGCGAGCAGCTACGACCGCAACTATTTACCTTAAAGCAACTACACAGTGGACAAATAATTTACTTGGCCACCTAGAACATCGATTGCGCTGAATTATACAAACTTTGGTTTGACAAAGACTTTCATTCAGGGTGGACGTAGCAAATATACGCGGGCTAGAAAATAATCACTTTTCTGCATACGTCCACGTCTGTAAGTACAGACCAGCTGTTTTGGCACTTAGTGAAACACAGATCCCCGCCCACACCTCTCAGATCACCCTGATCTGAAGCTACCTGGCTACGAACTAGTGCCATTATTCTTTTCTCATCGCAGTCTCGTAATTTAAAAGAAAAGGCATGGTACCACTCGAGCTGTAAAGAGGTTGTCAGGGATAAAGAAATGTTTCTTCGGCCCTATAAGACCAGCCCGATCGCAACAGATTAATATCGGACAAAGTTCAAACCAGCCAAGAATGACTGTAACGCCTTCCTTAAGCGTGTGAAATTCCAATACGATCAAAAGTTGAGGCAAAAAATTTTGATATGTCCCAAGGGCAGTAAATATTTTTGGTCGTTCGTCAAAAGCGATAGATATTCTGCCTCATCCTCCATCCCAACGCTCATTTATGTATAATGACATTCCAGCTGTCAGCTCTTTGGACAAGGCCAATCTGCTTGCTGCACAATTTGCCGCGAGCTCTACACTTTCAGATTGTGCTTTGTCTCGCCTACACTTGAGTGCGTCGAATCTTCAATGAGACGAACCCACTTTTGCTTACATAAATCCTTTAGTGCAGATGGTATATCTCCCCTTCTTCTGAAGATGTGTTCTACTACGATGGCAAAACCACTGCGTTGGTTTCTTCGTCAATCGTACTCTATAGGACTCTTTCCGAGCAGATGGAAAACAGCATTCGTCCAGCCCGTCCCTAAAAAAGGCGAATCTTCTTCCCTCTCCTTCTGCAGATCCATTGCACTTACGTTTCTTCTTTCCAAGGTCATGGAAAAGCCGATAAACCGTCAAACCCTTCTTAATGACCGGCAGTACGGTTTTGGTAGCAACAGGTCCACTGGTGATTTGATGGCATATCTCACCGACAAGTGGAACCAAAGCGTACATCAATCTGGCGAAAGCAAGATAGTTGCACTTGACATTTCTAAGGCATTTGACAGAGTTTGCCGAAAATGCGTGCTTTTGGGATCGACGACTCTTTTCTTCAATGGATTAGAAGCTACCTTTCGGAACGTTCAATTCAAGTTGTCTTGGATGGTTTCAAGTCTGGTGTGTCCCAGCGTTCCATTCTGTCTCCGACACTCTTTAGAGTTTTTTTTTAATTATCACTTGTCATATTCATTCCCGGCTGTAGAACGGGAACGCCAGCGTATGCTAAGCTAATTAAATTCCGATATCAATAGCATAACCAATTGGGGAACTGTCAACAGAGTGGAATTTAATGCTTTCGAAACTTAATGCTGGTGCTGTCATTAAAGCGAAATCTAAATACGCAGCCATTATCCATGAATTATCCATCGTCGAAACCGAAAAACTTTCCATTCTCGGTATGTGTGTCAATGACAACTTACGTTGGAATGACCACATGTTCGACGTCGCCAAAAATGTTTGCGATATGTCTACGTTTCCTCTAGCGATGTAAGAAATATTTCACCCCCTCTAATCTGACCTCAATATATAAGTCATTCCTCCGCTCAAAATTGGAGTACAATGCCCACATTTAGTCAGGTGTTACTAAAATCTCTCGGCATCTGCTAGATAGGATTAAAAACCGTGCGATAAAGCTCATATGCGATACTAATATCAGTCAATCAATTGACACCCTCGAACACCGACGTAATGTTTCCTGTCTCACTCTGTTTTATCGCTATTTCCACCACCAATGCTCTATTGAAATCGGCAGTAGCATTTCGCCCATTCAAACTTTCAACCGTAACACCCGTCTCGCTATGAATGCTCATCAGCATACCCTCAAGCCCATTTTAGGGCGTACTCTAAAATATCGTTCCTAGGTCGTACAACTTGCTTATGGAATTCCCTGCCGATCTCGGTATTTCCTGGTCATTATAACTTGCAAACATTCAAAACCAACGTACATCGGTACCTCGCCTTTCTTCCTCCCTAAATTTCCTTCGCCCGTGCTGTGTATCAACATTTTAAGGGTACACAAATCCCTTGAGCGCGCACTCATTACAAAAAGAAAAAAAAACAAACCTTCATGTAAGCTTCCCCTCTAGATCCGTCCAGGAGGAAGATGCTTTCATGGATGACAAGTGAATCCACTTTTACACTGATGGATCTCAGACTGATAGTAGGGTTTTTGGTGGTGTTTTCTCAGATAATATAAATCTAAGCCTCACCTTCCGTCGCTGTAGCGTGTTTCAGGCGGAAATTTTGGCAATTAACGAAGCTCTGTCCTGGCTGAAGAAAAACGTGATATCTGCAAAGGATATCCGCATCTTTTCGGATAGTCAGGCCGCTGTCAAGTCCCTGGGTTCAGTCTCACTAAATTTTAGAACTGTCCTTGAATACAGTTGTCCTTGAATAAAGTTGATGTCTTCTTTAAGTCGTCAAATATCCAAATTTTCTCCAGAAAATGCGTAATAAACAGAACGCCTTACTATTTTTGTCTTATGAACGTAACAACAATAAAAAAAATAATCATCAAAAGTTTGCAGAAAAACCCGCAGATTTTATGATGCTTGGGAAAACCTGCGGCAGATAAAATTTAAAAAAGGGTTTTTCTGCTTTAAGCCCCAAAGGCTATGAATAAAAAATGATTTTGTGTGGTTTTTGAATAATTTTTATTTTATGTGTATCCTCCTTGGTTTTGTATGCATGCTAGAGCACGTTTTTCGATCCCACTGCTAATGTTAATTGATGTTAACTGCTGCCTCGTTTTTGATGACGCTTCGAGAGTACGCTCTTCCAATTTACTTAGAGATGCTATTTTAATAGAATAAACAAGTCCTTTCATTCTTTTTCATACTCAAAACTCCAATACGGTAAGGTCAAGTGTTCTCCCATACCTGTGAACTGCTCCATCCAACGATTATCGTACTCTTCATCTAGCCAATTCTTAACCGCGTGACCATAGTGGGCTAGAGCACCATCCTGTTGGACAGTTTTGGTAAATCATTTTACAAAAACTCCAGATAGTTTGTAGAATTCAGCCTAGGTGGTAGTTTGAAGGGGCTGATTAAGTTATTTGCAATTACACCTGCCCATATATTGACGCGGAACTTGTGTTGAAATGATTTTTGTATGCCTCCTTATACATGGACTGTCAACCCTTGTGTCAAGATTATGACAATTTGTGATCCCATCTCTTGTGAATTGAGATGCGTCCGCCCAAAGAATTCTGCTAATATACGAGTACTTGTTGTCGTCCATGCTCCGCTCCAGCAACCAGTTAGAAAACTCAAGTGTCTTTTCCAAATCATGGGGAAACAGTTCTTGCACAGGTGTGTGGTGATATGGGTAAAGATTTTCTCCATGCAGTACATTCGAAATTTTATGTCTGGAGACATTGAATTGCAAAGCTAAGCGTCTGATACTGGTTGATGGATCAGTTGTAACAGCTTTCAGTATTCTTTCATCAGGCAAGGATTTGGCTGATTGTGGAGCTACCGTAGCCTTCGACACGTATTTCTAAATACTCCTTTACTAGTAAGTCGTCAGTTAGGATAAAGTTCATGGTATTTTTGTCGCGCACTAGTTGAACTTCTATTGCACAGCTCATAAACGTAAATAATGTCTGCGTATTCTTGGCTTGTAAATGCAGACATTTCAAATAGCGTTTCTAAGCAACTGTAACCTTAGCGTAAAAAATTAAATCGATGAATTCTTTTTTTTTCTAATCTTTTATACCATTTTTGTTTGGTAAATTTTTCAATTCCTCAAACCTAACTCTTTCCAAGAACTGTTAAGGAACGTGGTAATGAAATGAGGGTTTTGACAGGTAGTCATATAAACGAGTATGCTTTAAAATTCATAAAATGCTCTTTTTATCTGCTGCTGGTTTACCCGAGTATCATAAAATCTATTGGGTTTTCTGCACACTTTTTGATGGTTTTTTTTTTCATTATTATTACGTTCATAAGACAAAAATAGTAAAACGTTATGTTTATCACATATTTTCTGGAGAGAAGTGACTTCAAAATCAAAAATTAGCATGGGCAAGAAAAATGGAACAGGCTTACAAATTGGATATTTGAAGAGTCAAATGAGGCATCAGCTTTATTTAAAAGCACTTACAAAGGTTACTACTTCTGCTAAAAGTTAAGTTCTAAGCGAAGTTTCGACCAGTAGTAGTAACAGATCAATTTTTGTTAATATCCTGACCCATATTAATGGAAATTGTATTAACCAAAGTAAGCCTTTTCTTCAACCCTCGATAAATGATGTCAACATTGGAGATTGACCCATAGGTTAGGTTATGAAAAGGTGGTTGTTGGAAAGACCAACCCACTGAGGCCTATTGGCCCACTGTGATGCTTCTACTTTTGGAACCAATTTGAGCTTATGATAAAGAGTAGGAGACTGTTAGCGTCTATATTCTTTAGATCGCTTAAGAGTTTGTGAGAGAGCTGGACATGTACAGAGTAGATGGAGGATTGTCTTTTCCTTCTCCTCGTCCATGCGAAATTGTCGGCCCTATAATTCCCTGGAATGTCTCAGTGGGCAGGCATCCAACATACGAGAAGGTTGAACTACTCTGGTATCTCCCTAAGAGACGATCGGCATTCAAGGGCGGTTCTAGAATTTAGTGAGACCGAGTCCAGGGACTGGATAGCGGCCTGACTATCCGAAAAGATGCAGATATCCTCCGCAAATATAACGTTTTTCTTTACCTAGGACAGAGCTTCTTTAATCGCCAAAATTTTTGCCTGGAACACGCTATAGTGATTTGGAAGACGGAATTCGAAGCTTAGATTTAGCTTATTTGAGAAAACATCACCACCAACTCCGCTATCAGTCTTTAATCTATCTGTGTAGAAGTGAATTGACTTGTCATCCACGAAAGCATCTTCCTCCCAGACTGGTGTAGAGGAGAAGCTTACATGAAAGTCTTTGTCAAACCAAAGTTCGGGTATAGTGTAATCGATGTTCTCTGTTCTCTGCGAGGACTCCTAGTATTTGTCCACTGTGTAGTTGCTTTAAGGCGAATAGGCAGCTACTTCCCTGCTGAGAATGGCTGGGTTGCATAGTGAAACAGAATATCCAGTGGCGAAGAAGGAGTAAATAGACCCTTACGATTTTTTGCTTTGAATAAGGACTGAAACGAATAAAATCTGTAAATTTTAATACGGGCTATACTTCCAATGCGTAAAAATTGCAATCCCATTTTGTACCCAAATTAGCCTGTATATTCTCTAGTTTCAGTTTGTTATAGATTTTAGTTCGATGCGGCTTAAAATATATATTATTACATTGATATTCTTAACGGTACCTTGTTTACAAGCTTTCTTCAAAATCAGGCCACTTGTAAACAAGGTACAGTTCCGCTTCAATTAATCAATTAATCAATTCATTCTCCAACTTCGTCTTCTGAAGAAGACAAAGCTGAGAGAGTGAACCGGTTGAAAAACATATTTTTTCTTCTACAAGTTCACGCACTTGTAGTTAGTCTTGAGCGCAAGAAACATCTTCCTGACATTTCGGTCTACTTTATTATGTAGTAATTGAAAATAAACTTTGATACTGATAAAATATTTTAAATGTGTTTGATATAATTATATAAAATATGAGTCAAGAAGAACGCCGTAAAAAGATCATCGAAAAATGGCTCGAAAATACTTCGCGTCCAAACCATTTCGTCGCAAAAAATTCAATCATAGCACCCAGTACAGTGGATTCTGTTATTAAACGATATTTGGAGACGTTGACAGTTAAGCGAAAATAGAAAAGTGGAGCTAAAAGTGGAGCACATGATACAAATTTGGACAGGAAAATAGTGGGTACCATCGTAAAAAACCGGACTATGTCATCCAGAGATGTTGCTCGGAACTGTAATACCAACCAAACAATGGTACAAAGATCTGAAAAACGTAACGGTGTAAAAACACGAAGAAAACAAAAAATACCGAAAGTTACTGAAAAACAAAAAAAAAGTCATAAAAACCGAAAGCTATACGAGTTGATCGGCAACAAGGAAGCATGCTTGGTTTTGGATGACGAAACTTATGTCAAAGCCGACTTTACTACTCTTCCAGGTGCGCAGTTTTACAACTCGTTTGAAGCTGAGATTCTCCGCAATCAGCAACATCGATTGGAATGGAAAAATTCGGGTCAAAATATCTCGTTTGGCAGGCCATTTGCCAATGTGGACATAGAAGCTCATCGTTTATTACAACGGGAACAATTAACGGAGAAGTGTACATTAACAAGTGCCTAAAAAAAGGGTTGATTCCTTTCTTAAACAAACATGAGGGTTCAACATTATTTTGGCCAGATTTAGCTTCAGCTCACTATGCTCATGCGACGTTGAGCTTTCTTATTCCTAAAAATGTCGACTTTGTCGCAAAAGACATGAATCCACCCAATGTTCCACAGTGCCGTCCCATTGAAAGGTATTGGGCTTTGGTCAAAACTAAATTGAGGAAAAGTGAGCAGTGTGCAAAGGAGGTAAAAGATTTTAGTGCCAAATGGAAAAGAGCGTCCAAAAAGATCACGGATGTAACTGTCATCAATCTTATGAAGGACATTCGAAGAATGTAAATGAATTTAATAAAAACAGAGTTTTAAAGCAAATAAAAAAAATGTACATGAATTATGAAACTATTTTTAGTTTTTACTTTGAAGTTTCCAAATTTTATTCGTTTCAGTCCTTATACTCAAATTATCCTTGCCGAATTAGGGGACACCCTGTATGGTAGAATATATTGTACATAGAACAATTTCCAAAGAGAACACATCATTTAAATGCCATTGTTCGGAGAATACTTTTAATTATCACTGCTGAGCATAAATTATTTTGAAAATAACCGGAAAACCTAAACCTGCAGTGAGAAAAAAAAGCCCATTCCGCATGGAGGTCTTTTGCATAAATGATTGATAGCGTTAAGTTGGAAAATATATTTCTATTTGATTTTATTTCTCCAATTTCCACGTGGCAATTTAAGGCGATACTTTAGCCGGGCTTTGACAGTAGAATGAGGAATGCGATTCTGGTCAGTGCATAGTGTCGATAATTGTCAAATGGGCTTAATAGGGCTGCGGCTACGAGTGGATGATGTTTGAAATTATTTAATGAGTACTAGGTACTTGTTAAAATGTCCAATGTGGGTAACACAGATTCTGTATATTTTGGAATCGTCCGCGTGTCAAATATGCGATTTTTTGGCTGTGATCAGGCAGTCATATTGGGAAATTTCATCAGTTTTGTCATGGCCGTGTCAATGGGGTATGGTAGATATAGAGTATGTAACGGTATAAGTAGAAGGTTTAATGAACAACAGTGTTAACATTTTTATGAGAACAAATTTACAAAGATCGCCATTCCTTTTTAAGTCATTATCTCCATCTTTCGCAGAAAGTGTGTACAGTACCTACACATCACCGCCAAGTACCAGAATTTCACAGAAAAAGGACTGAGTATACACAGCGTGTCCCAGTTTAGCAGTATAATCCTTTAAGCGCATATTTCCGAAGTTCCGCCGAACAAGAAATTGTATCTCACTTCATTTCAAGTTACAGTCCATCAAAGTGGGTGACCTCTAATTTGGAGGTGTAACCACTTTAAACGCTATAATTTCTAAACTAGTGCAAGTACAAAAATAGTTTTTGACATTTTGGAAAGACAATTTAGTAGTGCATGCAAGTCTTAAAGGCTTTGGGTACATATGTGCAGCAACAAAAAAGTTATGGCTCCTTAAACTCAAAATTATCGGAATTTGCTATTCCTGTTTTTTACTTAAAATGCATTTTTCTTAAAATTTTTACTTAATAAATTTTCTGAAATTTTATAAAATTTTTATCCTTGCAGAATTTCCTAAAAATTATGCTTAGAAACTTTTTTACGTACTATCAACAGATTTCGTCAAACAAAAATGGCCAAAAAGTTCGCAATGCCTACCTTCCATTTGAATACATTTTAGGGTGCGTTTAACCATTTCGGATGGCAGATTAACGATCATCAAAATTATTTTCATCTCTTCTGAAGCGACACTAATATTTTCTTGGAGCTCTACCAGACTCGACATTTCTCTAAAATAAACCTTTTCTTTCATAGCACCCTAGAAGAAACAAATCCATGGGTGTTAGGTCAGGAGATCTGGATGGCCAAGGGTTGGGGCGTAATCGACCAATCCATCGTTCGTTAAAAGTATGGTTGAGGAACGTAGTTACCCCGCTGATACTGTGGCAATATGCTCTATCTTGTTGAAAGAACATCGCCCTTCTCTGAATAAGAGGAACCTCTTCAAGGACCTCCAGCTATCGTTCTCTAAGAAATTCCAGGTAGTAATGGAAACTAACTGTTTGTGGAAGAACGTGCGGACTTACTAAAGTGTTTCTTATTAATTCAGCCCAAACATTTATGCTAAACCTCCTTAAAAATAAACAACGCATTTTGAAGAAGTTGCTTACAATAATTAAATTCTTACCTTTAAAAGGATGTTGTGCGTATTAAAACGGGATTGGAGTCTGACCAGTGGTGCAAATTATGGTGGTTTGTAACTCCATCTCTTGTGAACTGCGCTTCGTCAGTCCACAGAATGTTCTTGATGAATTGCCTGTCTTCTGCATATTTGCGCAGTAGCCATTGGCAAAATTCCACTCTTCTCTGCGCATAACCTGGTAGTAAATCCTGTATCGGGGTCATAGTCTCTGGGTTTCTAACGTAAACCACCTGTCATGTAGACTTATGTTTACGGGATGCCCATACATCCATGGGAGCAAAGATACGCCTTGTCATCGATCTCCGTCAATCCTTTGATACCAATTCGGAACTGTGTTGAAGGCACAAGTTCCACCCATGGTATGGGTCGAGGCCGATCTAAAACCTCTTACTGCTCTTAGGGCCACAGCCCCCAATACTTATTTGCAACTCTACAATGGGTCAAACCAACAGGAAGACCCTTCCCGCGATTTGGGTTTAAACCACAGCCACCATGACGCTCTCATAAGGGGGCCTACCTCAACAAGTCAGGCCGGACCGAAATCCGGGGGGCTCCTGACTCCCTTAGCCCCGTGATTTAAGTCCTGGTAGAGACTACCGGTGGACTTGCCGCCAACAAGACCTATGACCGGCAACTTGTAACTGGTCATTGATGGGCGAAGCCTTGGTAATTGGGCGGGAGCCCTGTATCAGTGTCAAATGAAAAGGGTGTAATCTATTTCTCTGTAGAGTCCTGTGAGTTCTGGTTCTGGGAAGTTCCAACTTCACAGCTAGTCTATGGACGCTGACTGAAGATTGAACTTCCACAGCACACAAAATCCCATCCTCAACTTCTGCCACTGCTGCGTCTGCGTCTCTTCTTTTTGGTGCAGTTGACCCGGTGTCAACGAGGCGTTGATACGTATCAGCGAATAGCCAGATGCACGGTGTTCTACGTTGGTACTCCAATCTTGCCAACGAAGCGTTTTCATTGCAAAACCCGTATGCAAACACAATTTCCGCGAATTCATGTTTTGAATATTTTGTGGAGATCAACTTATCAATCGGCTGTTCCCTTACAGAGCAAAATGTCGATTGTAGGTCAGTTGAAACAATGTCAAATTGATAAAAAAAAGATTAACAAAGAATTATTCTTTGGTACGATTTTTTTTTTCCTATTCGGCAAATAACTGTTAACTGCATTGCTCATAGGTACGTTGGTTTATTATTCTCAGTTAATTTTGTTTGACCATTTTTGTTTGACGAAAAATGGCTTTTACTACAAAATCTCTTGATCGTGCGTAAAAAAGTTTGTAAACATGATTTTTAGAAAATTTTACAAGGATAAAAATTTCATAAAATTCCAGAAAATTTATTAAGTAAAAATTTTAAGAAAAATGCATTTTAAGTAAAAAACAGGAACAGCAAATTTCGATAATTTTGAGTTTAAGGAGCCATAACTTTTTTGTTGCTGCACTAAAAGAGACTCAATTCTGAACCAAACGTCGTTAAAAAGGTGTACGCCGTCATTGTCTTCAAAGTCGGCATGCAGCGGGAAACGTTCTTTGGTCTAAATTTTCAAAACAAACAAACAAAAGTAAGAGCGCACAAAACTAAATTTTTTCTAAGGATTTTACAATTCTAGAACAAGGATTCACAAGAGGTTAATGCTTTTAGGTTTCCTGACAAGAGTGTAACTGAGTCTGTTGTAGTTTCAATGGTCCAAGGTCTTCTCTGAGTAATTGATCATGGTCGTTGAGACATTGGCTGTTTTTGACGTTTGTGACGTATTGGCGGGGACCTGAGGTCCTGGTGTACTTGGTTTTCGTAGCATTCCATAGCCCTGGTAGCTATCGTCGGCTACTCGGCACAGATGCGTATCTGGACTAGCGATTGGTTCGTATTCGTTAGACACTGGATATGTTATTGTTCGGTGACAAAAAGTCCAAACGGTAGTATGTGACGTCTATATCGTTGTCGTCACTATCGATGTTTTTTGTGCAGGTGTCTTTGGATACGTTGCGATTGAGTTTTTTGCCATCCGAAGTTGATAAGATCGTCTTTTGGGGTGTAGTTTCGTTCGGTATGTTTATCTTCACTGAGGTCAAGCGTTTTCCAGGCATCGATTATTGTTTCGATACTCTCGTAACCACGCTCAGCTAAATTGACAATTTGAGCGCTTTCATTGCGAACAGGTAGATCTGGTGGAGTGCACGATAAATTTGCAATGCTCTTAACTGAATCTGTAGATGATGGTATAAAAATCACAGTCGAACCACCAGCTGTATTCGGATCAACTGAGGTCGTTATAGACATACCGGTTCATAGTTTTGGAATACTTTGTATTTATCGCGGTTCTGGGCGACGTTGCTAGTCATAGGCTTCAGTTCATTTGATGGCAACGCTAATGAAGACAACGGAGTAGTTGGCGCGGATGATAGCTGTGATGTCAGCGGTTTGTCTGCGTTTAAAGTTAGAAGTTTTCTTGGCGGTTTATTTGGAATGCTTTTGATGGCTGGCGGAGAAATTGCAGCTTGTGTAGATGAATTGCTAGAGTTAAAGGAAATATTATTCAGTGAATCGGAAGATGGAAGGAAACTACGCATCGACATTACACTGTGAGTGGACAAACTCACTACCGTTTAGGTTTTGTGGTGATGATGGTAGTGGACTTCTGTAACCGGGTTCCATTGATAATCGATAAGGCTTTCACCTCTGATAAGTTTTTTCATAGATTTCATCTTTGTTGACATGCATCGAAAAACTTCTTGTGGACTTGTGTGGTCCAAAGTAAAAACTCCCTCTCCGGTGCTACATTTTCGACCGGCTTTAAAAGTGAATTTACCATCACAATAGCCGTATTTTCGAATAAATCGGTATGGCCATTTGGCTATAATATTGCTAAGGCCTTCGGCAGATTTTAGTTGTAGTTCCGTAGCAGTTAAATGTTAAATGAAGTGTCGGATGGTATAATCTTCACTATGAAGAGACCATCTCCATAGGAGCTGCAATAAAGATCATTGTCTTCTTCTATGGCAGTACTTTGGCTAAGCTTTCCGCCTTTGTCGCGAAAAGCCTCTGATTGTAGAGCATTCAACCATTCCTTAAGATCTTCGTCTGTGAGTGTGTTGAGTTTGATTAGCCGGAGGATGCTCTTGTGTTATTTTCACGCAGTTCTCGAGAGTAATAATTTTGGAATTGAGTTCTGTTCGGAGCTTTGACCGAGTGAGTTATAAACCGTTCGTTCGTAATTAGACTCACTAAAATTCCCAAACGCGACCGTTCACCAAATGTTGAAGACGACAAGTCTTCCACAAAGTCGAAAGACATAGATAAGAATTTAGAGTAGCTTAGAGTGCCTGTGTGGGGCCAGTAAGTTAGTATAAGTTTGTTAAGTAATTTTAAGCTAGCATTTAAGCATTTTCTGTTAGTATGTAAGAGTTAATGATTTAGAAAATAAAATGCAATTAAAACTAAACGACAAGTCTTCCAACATAAAATTACGCAAAATGAGTTCTAGAAACATGAACAAATTACTTTGCGCCCTTGCAATACCTTCCTGATTCAGATAACGAAGACATTGATTGTGATGAAGTCGTAATTCCTTCCAAGTCAGACAAAAAAACTAAAATTCCCTTGGTGTGTGTTTTGCAAAAAAATATCAGTGAAATCCATGCTCTCCTTCGGGAAAATAAAATAGTCAATTATTCAGTGACGAAAATGAGCATTGGAATCAAAATAAATTATGAAAGTGTTGACTCCCACCAAAAATTGTGCTCAATACTCAAATCGAGGAATTTGCAATTTTTCACAGATGACCTATCAACGTCAAGGACATTTAAAGTAATTTTGTATGGGCTTGAAGAATTAGCCACCGAAGAACTTAAAAATGAACTTGTAACACTAGGCTTAAAGTGTCAAAATATCAAAATAATTAAAAAACAATATGAACAGTTTGTTGATGTGTTCTATTTAGTTTTTCTTGAAATCGGATCAATACGACTAGGAGAGCTAAAAAAAACTTTAGATCTGTGTTCAAAATCCAAGTAAAATGGGATTTCGCAAGAAGACAGCAAAACCGAATTACGCAGTGTTATAACTGCCAAATGTATGGACATGGTGAGAAAAACTGTCACATCAAGACCTATTGTGGAATTTGCTCCGACTGTCACAAAACTAGTGAATGCACTTCCACAACTATTAAGTGTGCGAACTGCAACGGAACACATAAATCGATAGATCTTACGTGTATAAGCCGCCAAAGCTTTCTTGAGATGAGGAAAAAGGTTTCCTTCAAAAAACAAAACTGTACGTGTGAAACGAGCACACCCAATTTACGATACCAACATCATGGATTTTCCCTCACTCCCACACCATCGTAATGCCGCAGTTAATGCTGAAGCTACATACAGCCGCAACACCTCAAATGTATGGACCAAGCCTACCAACAATAATGGTGTTAACACCAACGAAGAGCTTTTTTCTTTGGAAGAGATAAACGCACTCACTGCAGAAATGATCACCTTGTAAAACAAAGGCGGAGCAATTTAATACCATCACTCAACTTGCAATTAAGTATTTATATACATCTAAGAAATGAACTTAGGTAGCTTAAATATAATATGTTGGAATGCTAGAAGCATTCGAGGTAAACAAATTGAATTTTATTCCTTCCTTATGACTTACTACATTGACTTAGCATTAGTATCAGAAACTTGGTTGAATTCAACCGACCGCTTATCTAATTCTGTATACAAATGCTATCGTTTGGACAGGGAATATACAGATAAAACGTTCGATACGACATAATTTACTACCTATCCCAAGTACGAAATTAGTTGAAACAATTGGTGTCGAAGTTCCCTTTGTTAACGGGCTTTCATTGAAAATTTTTAGTTCTTATTTTCCGGGCGGGTCAACATCTCCGCAAAAGCGTGGGGATCTTCACAATGATTTACTAAGGCTTATTAATACTAATGATTTATTTCTAATCGGTGGTGATTTTAACTGCAGACATAGGCGCTGGGGTTGTCTTAGGGCTAATGCGTGGGGTAACATCCTTGCAAATTTAAACTCAAGACATCCATTTGAAATACTCTACCCACCAAATCCTTCTTACATTCCATCGAGTAGGAACAGAAATCCCTCAACTTTGGATTTATATTTAACAAACATTCCTGATCTTTTTACCGAGCCTAAAACTCTTAATGAACTTAGTTCCGACCATCTACCCGTGCAATGTAGTGTAATTCTTTCTCCAGTTCCTTGTACAAGCCAGTTTTTTGATATCAAAAACGCTAACTGGAAATTATTCAGAAGGCTAATGCGCGCAAAACTGGAAAACACATCAGACCAAAATACGACGGGCGTTCAACATATTCTCGGTATCGGGGTGAAGCTGTGGTTGTATATATAAATTGACTTATTTATCAAGTAATACTATTATTTTAGTGCATTCGTGTAAAATTTCATATAAATGTGATTATTAATTCGCGTTTTATCTCTAGTTAAACAGAATCATAATGGCAACTGAGAAGATGATGATGAAAATTGAGCATCGCGCTGTAATTAAATTTCTCACTAAGCAAGGAAAAAGTCAAAAAACTATTCATGAAGAGATGGTGGCTGTTTACCAGGGTTCCGCACCTTCATTATCTGTGCAAAAGTGGTCAAGTGAGTTCAAGAGAGGCAGAGAGAGCATTGAAGACGACCCCCGCTCCGGCGCCCCGGCTACTGCTTGTACGGGAGAAAGCATCAAAGAAGTCGAAAAACTTGTTCTTGAGGATGCCCGAATAAAGGTGAAAATGATGGCAGAGATCACCATGCTTTCAATTAGCACCATTCACACCATTCTTCATGACCATCTTAACCTTTCAAAGGTCAGTGCAAGGTGGGTGCCACGAATGCTCACAGCGCCTCAGAAAAAAGTGAGAATCGCATGCTGTAGAGAGCTTTTGGAGATATGTAGTGAGAACGCGGACGGTGTTATGGATCGAATGGTTACTGGGGACGAAACATGGGTCCACCACTATGACCCTGAAAGCAAACAAGAGTCCATGCAGTGGCATAAAAAAGGAACAGACCCCCCGAAGAAGTTCAAAGTCACTCCGTCTGCCGGGAAGCTCATGGCAGACAGTTTTTTGGGACTCAAAGGGAATCTTGCTCATTGAGTACAAAAAAAAAGGTGAAACCATCAACGGCATATCCTACGCTTCCACTTTACATAATTTGCGGGAGGAAATTAAAAAGAAAAGACGGGGTAAACTCGCAGCGGGTGTGTTGCTTCTTCATGACAACGCTCCTGTTCACACGGCGCGAGTTTCCAAGGCTGCTGCTCGAGATTGTGGTTTCGAAGAAATCCAACACCCACCCTATAGTCCAGACCTTGCCCCTAGTGATTATTTCCTGTTTCCGGATTTGAAAAAATGTCTTAGTGGAAAAAGATTTTCGGATGATGAAGACCTCAAGTCGGCATTTTGCAGAGAAAGAGGAAATTTATTTTTTTGTGGGTTTAAAAAAGCTTATCTCAAGATTTAACAAATGCATTGATGTTAGGGGAGATTATATTGAAAAATAAAAACAATTTAAATTGAATTTGCATTTTCCTTCATATCGATACCGAGAATATATTGAACGCCCCTCGTACTAGTCAATCTTTAGTTGATCAAAATATAAACTCTTTTACGATTGCCATTATTGAAAGCATTGTTCAGTCAGTTCCAAAAAAAATGGTATCTAGACATAAATCAGTTATCCTTCCGCATTTCATTCTTCACATAATAAAGTTAAGAAATACTTGTAGATCCAGATGGAAACGTACGAGAAACGACTTATATCTCACCGAATATAAAAAAATGAATTCTTTACTAAAATATGCAATCGCAAATTTTAGAAACCAATCATGGAGCGATAGACTCCAAGGGTTAGAGAAAGGTAGCAAACCATTCTGGAACATTGTTAAAGTAATTAAAAAAAAAACACACATACATACCTCCACTTAAGGTTGGGAACTCTGTGTTACATTCTTGCTTGGAAAAAGCTAACGCCTTAGCAGATAATTTTGCAAACAATCATTCAAATTCTAGTCATGTTATCCCAGGCACGCACATAACTTCCTCCGTTGAGCAATCAGTCAACTTCATTAGGTCACACCCACTGATAAGAAATGCCAATCTAATATCCTTAAGTGAACTAACGGATACTATACAAAATTTAAAAACCAGAAAGTCATTCGGCTTCGATGCGATCAAAAACGTGTTTCTTAAAAATCTTCCAGATTCTTCTCTTAAATATTTGGTAAATACTTTCAATGGCTGCCTTAAGCTGGAATACTTCCCGAAAAACTGGAAAACTGCCAAGATAATTTCGATTTTGAAACCTGGCAAAAGTGCAAACTTGCCCTCTAGTTATAGGCCAATAAGTCTGCTGAGCTCCCTTAGTAAGTGCCAGGAGAAGATTATCAAAAAAAGAATTATATCCTTCGTTGACGATAACGAAATATTACTTAAAGAGCAATTTGGATTTAGAGCTTTGCATAGCACTACTCACCAAGTGGATCGTATAACAAAATATATCAAAAGTAATCTTGCTAGAGGCTTAAGTAGTGACACGATAATTTTGGACGTAGAAAAAGCGTTCGATACGGTTTGGCATGATGGTTTGGTACACAAGCTTCTGAGTTTCAATTTTCCGTTATACCTTATAAAAATTATTGAATCATTTCTATCTTGTCGAAGTTTTATCGTGTCCTTAAATCAAACCCTCGCAGACAATAAACTGATTAATGCAGGTGTCCCACAAGGATCAGTGCTTGGGCCAGTCTTATTTAATCTATATACCTCTGATTTCCCCACTTTGATTAACTGCAATATTGCTTTATTTGCTGATGATATTTTTATCTATTCGTCGGATGCAATTGGTTCCAATATTGAAACTAATCTTCAATCTGCTTTAAATACTGTTCTAACATATTACCATAATTGGAACATTAATATTAATGCTTCTAAGACCCAAGCTATCTTTTTTATACGAAAAAGAAAAGCTTGCTTACTTCCAAGCAACCGCCTTCAACTCAACGGTGTTCCAATTGAGTGGAAATCTAGTGGAAAGTATCTTGGAATTTACTTAGATAAACAATTAACTTTCAAGCTACACATACAAGAAGTTATAAAAAAGATTAATGTTACGATCAAGATTCTCTATCCATTCATCTGCAGGAATTCAAAGCTTGACAATGATGATAAGATATTGATTTTCAAGGCTATTTTCCAAGCGATCATGTTCTATGGATCTCCAGTCTGGGGTACATGCGCAAAAAGTCATCTTCGTACACTCCAGACAACACAAAATAAATTATTAAAAATGATCCTAAATTTGCCCTGATTTTTCTCGACAGAAGAATTACATAATATAGCTGGCATAGAAATGGTTTCAACTAGAATTCAGAAACTTCATAGTCAATACAACTTATCTTGTCTGGCTTCAGACAACGACTTGATTTCAATCCTAGTTACGTAATGTGCAATTCTAACTTTATTCTTATATATTTTTGCTTTCATTGTTATTTATTCATTAATTTACTTATTTATTTGTTTATCTATTTATTTATTACATGTCATTTATTTAGCACTTTGAAATTAAGTGTTAACACCACTTCTCTCTTCCCTCCAACGAAATAAGGCATCTTATTTGTCAAGAAGGTTTTTAGTGGCTTTCCTTCGAACTGGTAGTATTTCTGTGATATATTATTTAGAAATTATATAAATATTCTAGATGTAAGGTAATGCTAACCAAATCTCTGTAAAACGAAGATTGTATTTTGTTAATTGTAAATATTTCTGCCACAATAAATATCTATACTACTAAAATAATTTTGGGATTCTTATCGTCTTTCGATTCGCATATTTCAAGCCGCTCGCTACCATGGCGGCTTGACTTAAACAGGAGACAGTAACGCTGGCAACTTTTCTTTTTCAATATCCGGTTGAGTGAGAATCCCGATTAAAATGGAACATTTAGGAATCCAGCAAGAACAGATAGTTCAGTATCCATATTTTGTGTTTGAAAACAGATTTTCGCATTAGGTTTGTCCATCAGACTGCGATGTGGAAGATTAGCGATTAGCGCAACAAATTTACTTAAACTTGTGTTTTATTTGGCCACTGCTAACAGGCTTAGCCAGCTCGTACACGTGCTTAGAGGTGTAAATTAAAAATTGTTTTGGCACTACGAAAATAAGACGGAACGCCACACACTGGGCACGAACAAAGGAGTGTTGGTTTTCTTCTTCTCTGAACTGAAATTCCTCTCTTTTATCTGAATCCACTTCAAGTTGTCGTCACCACCGTCAGGAGGAGGTGTTATGATTTACACAAGGCACATTTAGGTGCTTTGCAAATATGCGGTGCTCTGTAAGATTGGCAGTAAGCTTACTTACTTACTAAGTTCGAGGTGAACCTGTGCCTCAACAAACAAGCCTCTACAGTTAGCCCGATTCTAAGCTAACTTTCTCCAGTTGCGTACAGCAAGTCGGTTGAGGTCTCCTTCTACTTGTGCGCCGTGTGACCTTCCGTATTATATTCGAAGATTCTGCAAGCCGGAGCATTGGTGAAGTTTATCTAATTCAACGATTTTGTGTTGGCAACATCTACATACTTGGTTTCGCGCTGATTTACTGAGTTCTGCCAATTATGTCAATATCATCGGCATACGACAGTAGTTGCGTAGATTTTTGCAACATCAAAGAACACGGTTAAGTCGTTACCGGCTTTGATGGAGCAGCGAGCGTTCAGCATGGTCATTCTCCACAGACTCTTTAGAGCTCATCTCTAAAGGTGCGACAAGATAACTTTCTTATTTGAAATGTGCGTCCCAAGCGGGTGTGCGTGGTCTCGTTCGAGAGAGGGGCTCCTAAAGTTTTGTTAACTTGTGCTTCAGTGGTCATCACGAGTTGGAGTAACGAGGAAACGGCCTTTCAGTGGTTCCAATCCTGCGCGTCTTCCGATATCGCTCTATTATTGCATCATTGGATCCTGTCCCGGACGGGAAATCAATTTTTTTGTCCGTCTCTACGTTCATATAAGAAGTCGGCCTCATGTGATACGCTTCAACGGCGTTTGAATTAGATGTGTGACTTAGGTCATATATTTGGGCATAACGTTGGGTGAGCGTATGAACTTCATGCCTCACCTGGTTCGAATGAGACAACGCATGCTGAGTGCTGTAGGTCAGGTAAGGCGCATATTGCCATCTGACGGGGGGCTTAGCAGGCATTCTGTCTGTATCATATACGATGGCCTTTTTGTTGCTTGTGCAAGGCCGTACTCGGATCTTGTCTTGCCAAAGAGTTGCCTTGCTTGGGTGTTTACCTGTGTGCCACACTGTCTCCACCGAGGCAATACAGGTGTTGTTGGGATTGCCACCTCTGGATCTTTAAGCGATACGTTGTGGTATTGCTTTCAAGATCAGAAAAGGTCCCCCTCTAAATGAGCGAGATTGGGTTTCCCCGGCAGAAGTGGATGGCCTATCCCTGAGGTAGCGTAAAACCTTGCTACACGCATGTGTTCTATCTAGATGGCAATCAAGATGGGATACTAGCGAAAAGGGCAGTGTTACTTACGGCTTCCTATGGGATGTGCTGACCCTGAGAGTATTTCCTGAACGGAACTTTACCCTCAGCCTGGGCTTTTTATTGACCGGGCATGACTCTCTTAATGCATTTTTGCATAAAACAGGGCTTAGCGGGGTTGGGAGCTGCTCATTTGGAGGCATCTATGAGGACTGGCCTCATGTCCTATGTGAGTGTCCCAATTACTCTGACATTAGGGACTTGCAGGCTACGGGTATCATCATTAATGGTGAGGCCTACGATGTCAGTTATCACTCATACCGTCAGTTATCACTCATACCGTACGGTTCGAAAGAACCCGTAGTTTTGCATAAGAAGTGTTTAATAGAAGACGCAGTAGGTAGATAGTGGGTGGAACTTAAAATGTTAAATTTTGTTTAAATGCCGCCAGTCCTAGGCTGTAAGGTGCCTTATTGTAAGTGACCGCAAGGTTGCGAAGCTCGACTGGAAGCTATAATCTGGTACCAGGAGCCCCCAGAACTATGGTTCCGGGGCCCCCTTGTGGCAGTATCGTGGTGGCTGTTTGTACCCAAAATCGCGGGGAGAATAGGCCGAATGGATCTTGCACATCTCATGGCTTAGCATATATTGTAGTGTACTACGACCTGTGGGATTGCTATGGAACCAACTGGTCTGCTCGATGTGGAGTTGCATTGCAACCGGGTGCCATGACCCATAGAATGGCGGATGTATTAGATAGGCCTCGACCCTTCGGGAAGTCTTCGTGCATTACACACGACTTCGAATCTGGAACTGGTGGTAGTACTTGTACTACCCGAAGGGCGTTTATCAACGCATTGTTTTGATATCTCGTGCGAAGACGCACCGTAGGCTTAAGCCTTCACAGCAGGTACCTACGAAAAACACAAACTGTAGACACACGTCCCAATCGCTTAAGATCATTACGAAAATCTCTTTTTCTACCCACCCTCACTACCAACTTTCCATGTCACTTTACCGGCTCTTAGTAATCACGAAATCCCAAATCTAACTACTCCCCTTGACTACTTTTCAATACTCGTACTTTATTAAAGCTGCTCGCATTGATTGAAATATAATTTGAATCAGATTCAACCTACCGCAGCCACTTGTTGTCACTACTACTGGCGGCCGAACTCAGTTAAAAAAAAAATCCAAAATAGACCGCATTTCAAAATTTGCAAAAAAACACTATTTTTTGTGTTTCCCTCGCAGTTTTACAATTTTGCCGATTTCAGTGTTTCGGAAATCGCGAAAATTGCCATCGAGGTTGTGGTTACTTTTTTTTCTGAATTTTTTATTTGATATTTTTTGGCCAAAAACCGATAGAATATATCGAGAATAAAATATTTTCACACGCATACCGGAAACGGAAATGAAAATATTCGTTTTCGAGTATATTTGCTTTTCGGATTATATTGCCCAGATAATTATATAATAATAGCGGAATGATATTGGCCCCCCTTTTCCATTTTATTTTCCTATAATAAGTTTTAAAAATTTTAATACGCATACTAAATAATGAACACTTTCATTCTCGTTGCAGGTATGTAGTGTGCGAGTAGAAGTGTTTAAAAGCGGATTTGGAAAATTTCATTAATGGTAAGAGCTGGAATCTGATATTGGGCTTCAGTGTTGTGAATTTTGGCTGGTATTTCCGCAAATACGGTGAGAATTTTTGCGGATTAGCTATAAAGCTGTTGACATTTGGTTTGATTTGAAAATCGATAGTGTATTAGCTTTTGGTTTTGAGATGCATTAGCGGTTTCGATGCCATTAGAGAAATTTTTTGATATTTATCTACTTCTTTTTGATTTAAATTAATTATCTATCGGATTAATGCGGACTAATGCAAGTGGATCACGGTTTAGCTGGATTTACTGCCAATAGAGTACTCAAAGTGTTACGTCTGTTGGAATTTAATTATGCAGTTCTAAAACCTCATCAATGACTCACTGAATATTGGCTTCGAAGAACTGAATAGCTTGAGGCAAATTAGCATAGAGGAAGGCGAATTCATTTGCCCATTCCATGATATAAAGCTGTGGCTGAATCGGAGGAAGACTGAAATCTTAACAGATTGAAGCAAAAAGATATAAGAAAATGATTTCACACATAGTGAAACCAGAGGTTTGTCGAATACCCCAAAAGAGCGAAATCAGCCAGACGAAAGTCACTCAAAAAATACGATGGCGCCTGCACAGTCGAAAGCAGAAACTCTCTGTCAACCAGCTCCTATCAATAGCTGAAAGTGAGCTGAGTGATACCACGCAGTGTAGCTGGTCGGTCGTAGTGACGAATTGGGTCATTAAGCACGTTGTTACTTCCTTTGATGGCTTCAATTCGCCTGGTATACCCAGTTGTGCTACAAAAAGTGCAGACCAGCCGCTTTCACTGCTACCCACTGGCATATATACCGAAACCCCGGCTAACAGTGAGAGTAGCCCTTAGACTGAAAATCGGAAAAGATGAATATACGCTTGCCAGAGCTTCGGAGCTATTAGCCTGACGTCCTTCTCATTGAAAAAAAGCGTGAAGTGAATGGTCGGGTTTTATGTACGCAAAAGTGCTTTGCGAAATCATCCACTGTCTAAGATGCACTATGCCTACATTGAAGCCGCAATCGGGACAAATAAATACGCCCTGGATATTCTCATCGACGTTGAGGGTGCTTTCAGCAACGAGTCTCTTGACGGCATGTGTATTTAGACCAGACAACACTGCGTAGGCGAATCACTTAGTTTTGTGGATAAAAATAATGCTGGACCCTGATATGCTCAGGCTTGTGGAGATGATGGTGCTTTACTCTTCGTTGGAGCATACCTATCGACCATCTGCTCTAAATCGCAGGCAACTCCAAATGTAATGTACGATTAGCGCACTAGAAATGGGCTTTTAGTCAATTCTCCCAGAGCTGGAGTTGTTTTTTTTTACGACAAGGAGACAGCTGTCTGGTCTGACTGATATTATGTTCTCCAATCACCATCCGTTACTCCGACAACGCTAAGTATTTGGCTGTCGCCCTGAAAAACGAACTTCTTTGGATTAAACTTCTAAGCCTCTGTCGGCCTTAAATGGAAATGTAAACGAACAGTCGGCAAGACATGGGGCTTGTCACTGAGAAGTGTCCTCTGAATCTTCATGGGTATGGTAAGGCCAATTATACTTTATGCTTCGGTTGTCTGGTGGATCAAGATCGGAGCTTTCCTGCTTTAAACGCATTAATAATCATATCAAGAATGAGACTATACGAGTAGCTCACCAATCTTCCGTTTGCGACTTCTTGTATTTTACAACACGCACCGATAACCTTGCGCACCGACTGTCTTTTGACTCTGATCTTATGGAACAACAACGTTAGATTTCACTCGCCGAAATGTACGTAATCATTATGGTAACGAGATAGAGTTTTTTTTGGCACGGCACAATATCCTTTGACTTTTGCTGTGAGTGATAAAGACTGGGAATGTTTCGCCCATATTAGAATCAGCCTGCAGATACTCGGCGCTGAAGTGGTGGGTAACGTGCGCACGCAGTTACTGTAGTTACTAGTTCTTTGGCTGAGTGCTCTGTTTGAAGAAATCTTTCTTGAAGAAATAACCCCTGATATTGTCCGGTGGCACCGGCCTCATTCTTGAGAAAATAGTGGCCTATGTAGCGATCAGCGTTAAACCCCAAACACTTAATTACTTACTTACTTAAGTGGACCTACAGTTCGGGGTGAACCTAGGCCTCAAATCAAGCCTCTTCAGTTAGCCTGATCTTTAGCTAGCTGCCTCCAATACTGCACTGAAACTCGGTTGAAGTCCTCTTCTGCTTATGCGCGCCATCTAAGCGGAGGCCTTTCTTTATTACGTTGTCCCTCCGGGTTAGATTCGAAGACTCTGCCGCCCGGAGCATTGGTGTCCTTTCGCTCTACGTGTCCTATCAATCTCTATCGAATTTTTCACAGTTTTCTAACTAGACCGATGTCATTGTACAGCTAGTATATTTCTTTAAATCTTCTCATCCCAAGCCCGTCGACGCAAATGGCACCGAATGCTTTTCGAAGAATTTTTCTCTCGGAATGACTGACGATGTCTTCTTCGATAGAGCACATGCATGTGCGCCATAAGGTACACGGTGGCGCAAAATTAATCATCCAATTTTGTTTTCAAATTACTTTTTTACTAAATAAAAAAAATCATTTTGAGTAATGAAAACCTTTACATGGACCTTTACAATTGTTTCTGTTAAGTGGAAAAGATGATATCCGCCAATTGGCTGCCGCCAGTATTGATACACAGATGTGCCCGTTTTATCGCATTTTCCATGAATTTCCGCAATATTTCCGGTGATAACTGTTCGCATTCTTGTCGAATATTCTCCTTAAGGGCTGCGATTGGCGCCCTCACACAACCCCGAAGAAAGAAGTCTGGGATGGTCAAATCGGGCGATTTTGCTGGTCATGCCAAATCGCCAAAACGGGAGATTACGTGACCAGGAAACGTTTCCTTCACAATATGTTCACCAAGCTCCGCTCATCCAACTCCGGCAGTAAGAAGTCGTTTATCATGGCCCTGTAGCGCTCGCCAGTAACAGTGGCCGTATTGCCGATGCCGTCCTTAAAAAAAATACGGCCCAATCACTGTTGCCGCGTAAACGCCGCACTACACACTGCCTTTGAGTGAGTGTAATGGCTCTTCATGTATCACACGCGGATTTTCAGTGCTCCAGGCAGGAATATTTTGCGCCTCGTCGCTCATGATAATTTTCGACACAAAATCGTCCTCTTCGTTGATGAGATTGAGGATGGCTTTACAGAAATTCACACGCGACTGAAGGTTAGGAGGCATTAACTGATGCACGTTTTGCACTTTGTACGGGAATATGTGTAAGTCTTTCACGAAAATTCGCTGTAGGGTCCGTCTGATGACGCCCAATTGCGTGGTCCATCGTCTGGTTGATGTTTCTTCGTTCTCAGCAACATCAGCAGCCACAGCCGCGATATTCTCGGCCCAACGACCAGTCTGGTGGCGGCCACACCCTGCATGGTCTCCTGTGGTCCAACTCTGTTCGATTCGAGTAGCTAAGCGCCGGAATGTTTGCCCAGTTGGCGCGACACTATTAGGAAATCGACGTCGAAATTCACTCTGCGATAACACCGCCGACCGATTATTGGTGAAAAACATCGATACAATTATTCCACGCTCTTACGGGGTATAGCGCTCCATTGCTTGTCTGTTTGTATACTGTAGCTGTCTAGTTTACAAATGTGAAATATGATTGACGTACGACGCCATTTGCAAAAATTATACCATCTTCCGATAGGGTGGTTAATTTTGCGCCAACTAGTAGGATTGGGATGATCTAGACATTATATAGGGTCCCCTTTGTTTTTCGGGATAGGGACTCACTACTTAATTGCCTTCTTACCCCAAGGAAACAGCTATTGGCAAGAGTGATTCTCCGTGTTATTTCTGCTGAGGTGTTGTTGGCAGAGTTCGTAGGAGAGCCAAGATGGATAAAGTCGTTTACTACCTTGCAATTATAGCTGTCGATTGTAACGTTCTTGTTGACAGCGCATTCTTGGTTTTTCCCTCATTTACCGCCAAATCCATTTTGGCAGCTTCGGTTTCAATACTAGCGAGCGCATCGGTGACAGCCCGCTGGGTTATCCCAATTACCATATATTGATATCATCAGGGTACGCTAGTAATTGCACAGACTTTTGAAAGATTCATGGTTCACTTGTGAGTTCCGCATAATTCTTTCAAGTACGATGTTAAAGAAGTCACATGACGGCACGCTACATTTTCTAAAATCTTTTCTGACGTCAAAGGTCCTGGTTAAGTCGTTACCGACCTTGACAGAGCAGCGAGCATTCTTAATCGTCATTCTGTACAAACGGACGAGTTTGGTAGGGATCATCTCTATAAATGCTGTCATATTCGGCCTTAACATCGATGTAAAGGTCCAGGAGCTGCTGGAGTGTGAAACTTTGGTCGATTGTGGACGTTCCTGGTCTAAAATCGCGCTACTCATAGAGGCCAATCTAATTCCTCTATAGTTAACGCAATTGAGAGGGTCTACTTTTGTGTGGATCGCGCAAATGATACATTAGGCGTACACTCTTCTGACCAGATCTGAGAAATGAGTTGGTCCATGCCCTTATTTCCAGCAGCTTTGAATACCTCGGCCGGCAAGCCGTCATGTCCAGCTGATTTGTTGGATTTTATCTATGATATCGCTATCCTTATTTGGTTTGGTTTGGTGGACGGAAGTTTTGGTTATCATCCCCTTCATCCCCGTTACACAGTCTGCAGGTTTTGCGTCATCTGGAATAAATATGGCACATGTATAAAGGATATGTATAAAGCAATCTAAACGTGCGTGGATGAAAATGCCCATGGCGTATTCCTTCTTGTCGAGTGCGCCTTCAATTCTGCCTACTGGATGTTGAGGCGCATGTTGATAGGCATGTTTCATCATAGATAGAGGATGCATTTCTAAGGCAGTTTTGCGCACATCGATCTCGACCATTCACTTGACGTTTTTTAACGTAAAGGAAATCAGACTGATAGCTCTGAAGCTCTTGGTGAGCGTGTAGTCCTCCTTTCCGATTTTCGGTAGTTCGCCAGGGTCCCGGTATGCATGCCAGTGTCAGGCTTACAGTGAGTATTCTCTTTAGAGTTACCGGCAACTGATCTATACCTTTTCGTATCATAACTGGGTATATGCTATCGGTGCAAATCGACTTGAAGCCATCCGTGAGCAATACCAGCTACGGCGTGTTGTGTTATTCAGCTCACCAGCAACTTCGTTAATTCGTTCCGATTAGGTTACCTGGGAAGTAAGCCTCAAGAATGAGAAAGTGTCTCTGCTTTTGACTCAGTATACGTATCATCAGATTTTCTGAGTGGTTTCAGCCTAGTTGATCTTCCTCTTTTGAGGATTTTGCTCAGCCTACTGGTTTCACCGGCAGTTTCGATCTTTTCGCAAGTATCTTAGTAAGAGGTACTCTCCGGAATTCGTAAAGATCCCAATCTTCTTCCAAATTAGTCTTAAGTGTCCAGTCTAGAAGTTTCCTGGTTTTTTTTACGAAGACGTTGTAGATCTGCATTCCACCAAGGAACTGGCAATCTGCTGCTTACTATCATAACATGCCATTTCGAAACACTTAGTAAGGGTGCCGTTTATATTCTGAACATCTTTCTCAAGCTTTTGTTTTGTCTTCAGCTTAGGGGGAGCACTATTAGGGGGGCTCGACTCCTTAAATCGTGTCCAGTTGATTCTGAAATCGCTGTATCTATGGTCTGACATGGAGGTCCCCGATAGAACTTTCCAACCAGTAATCTCCTGAGCATACCTGTTGGAAAAAGTTAAGTTAACATTGCTGACGGTCAGGTCAGACGATAGTATGAAATCCCAGAGATGATTGCCTCTCACGTTGCATTTGCTGCTGCCCCTGAAAGTGTTTTGAGCATTAGCATCGCAGTATGCGATAAGTCTCATCTTTCTGCAATCAACCGAAGTGAGTTCGGTTGCCGCCTTCGGTGGTGGTGGCAATAACGAATCATAGGGAAAATAAGTAGACGCAACGATGGATTTGTGCCATTCTCCGTTCGTTTCGTAGCTTATGTCTGCAGCAACTAGATCTTGGTTGCAAAGTTGCAGAGGTTTAGATGATAAGAGTGAGTTCGGCACACAAAGATAAGTTCTCGGTCTTTCCGATAGCTCGTCATAAAGTGGTGGGAAACTCCTGAAATATCGGAAACTACAAATGCGTTTATTCCACACTCATGTTTCCTGTATGGATATTATGTGCGGTTTTGTATTCAACATGAAAGCTTCCTACATAGGGATGCAGTTGGAATGTTGGAGAGTTTTGGGATGGGCGAGTGCAGATAAGCACTCACTTGGAGACAAGGTGTGAGTCATACCTAGACTTAATGGTCTAGACAGAAGCTTTGTCTAAGCCCACAAAAAGACAAGATCCGTCCTTGTTTTCCCGATTCTTTCCCTGTCAGAGTAGGTTTTCCACTTTTCAGTGTCGAGCTCGGGGTTTTGGGTATGAAGATGCATCTGAACATCCTCCGTTTCCACAGAGTTGCCCCAAAACCCAGAAGATGGCACCCGTCAGTTTGAGTTTTCTGAAAACCTCGAAAGTCTTACTTGCCAGGAGTGGGATTTGTTTAACCATTCAAAAATTTTCTGCGTGGATCACTTCACTCTAAAAGTTCCATTTTCTATATCGTAGCCATCTGCATGAAAGCAAACATACTCTGCTTTGGATAGCTCCTACAGTTGATCGACGCATTGCCTGCACTCAGACTGTCCAGACTGTTGTCATTGCTAGCCTTCTAAATTTGAAGGGTCAGAGAGGAGTTAGAGGCATCCTTATAGGTGCGCCGGTCTCATCCCCTTTGGAATGTCGAGGCTTTCTTGGATGTTGCGTTTCCAGCGACTGCCCCGTGGACGGCAGTCCTTTAGAGTTTACCTCTCCTGGGGCCGTTTCAAGTTTTCTTTTTCCCGAGACAAGTATTCAGAAACAGCACCCTAGCCAACCTTAGGATCTTTGATTCTTAAGCCTTCCTACCACGACAAGCCAGCCAAAGAAAGGAGGGAGGATTAGTGAGGTTTAATGTTATTGAAATTTTCCTCTTGCTCAACAGTCTTTCTTTTAAGTTTATGGAATAAGATTTGTACAGTACGGATGATAAAATAGGCTAATTTGACAAATACAGCACTGCGTAACTCAAAATTTATGCCAGCCAGAGCCTGCAATGCACACTTGCATCTGGAATAAGTTTTCGTTTGTGACGATTTTATTTGAGGGCCGAATATTCTTCCTGCTGTTGCAGATTTCAAGGCTATTGCTTTCGCTTGGTCATTACTTACTTGTTAGGCTGGCAACCCTTAGAGGGTCAAAACCCGAACAAGTGTAGCCTTCCATCTATTACGGTCCCGAACATGCTGCTTCCAGTTGGAAAGACCAAGCTGCCTTTAATCCGCTAACGTATGATCTTTAAACCGGAGGTTCGGTCTTCCTTTTTTTCTTCCCGAACCTGGTGTCTCGGATTCGAAGACCTTCTTAGCTGGAGCATTATCGTCCATCCGCTCGATGTGGCCAAGATAACGAATTCGACGGATTTTTGCCTTCCGCAGTATGTCCAAATATTTGCCGCAGGATTTTCCTTTCAAAAGAGCTTAAAACTTGTTCCACTGTCTTACTTATCGTCCAACTTTTGGCTCCATAAAGCAGCACTGGGAAGGTTAACGCTTTGTAGAGCATGATTTTGACTCTTTGCGTTAGGAGTTTTGACTCAAGTTGTTTCGACAGACCGAAGTAGTAGTGGTTGCCTGGGGTTACCCTTCGTCGAATCTCCACCATGATGTCGTTTGTGGTGTTAACATTTGCCGGTGGTAGGTGAGCTCCTTGACTACCTCAAAGTGACATTTTGTCCTAGGTGTTGTGCGACGGAACGGTTTTTAGTCGACAGCATATATTTTGGTTTCTTCATTCACTTTAAGACCAACTCGTTTAACCTCTTCTTCAATTGCCGCAAAGGATTCAATTACGGCAGCTGGGAACGTGCGATTACATCAATATCATCCGCGTATCCCAGAAGCTGGACAGTGTTGGAGAAAATAGTACATTCCGTGTTGACTTTTTCCCACCGTACTATCTGCTCACACGACAGCTCATCGCCTTGCCGAAATTCGGTGCAGGTTTGGAATAATTCCGCGGTTCTACTTCCACACTGTGTTGCGTGACATATCCGGATCATTTCTCCCGGGATCCCGAATTTGGCCATCGCATTATACATATAGCTCAGTGCGATGAAATGCTGGCATATGCGGCTTTGAAGTCGATGAAGAGGTAGTGTGTGTCGACTTGGAACTCGTTGGTCGTCTCCAGGATCTGTCTTAATGTGAATATTTGGTCTGATGTTGATTTGCTGGGCCGGAAGCCGTACTCGAATTGACCGATTTGTGCGGTTCAGTACGGTTTTAGACGTTCACACAGTGCACTGGAGAGGATCTTATAGGCGACGTTAAATGGGGATATGCCTCGATAGTTATTATAGGACATAGGATCGCCCTTCTTGAAAATGGGAGAGATAGAACTGATATTTCAGTCGTCGGGCATGCTGTCGTCCTCCCATGCTTTGCAAATGATCTGTCGCATGCTCCTCGTCAAAACATTGCCTCTGGCTTTGACGAACTCAGATAGCATGCGAACCCAATCAGCGGCTTTGTTGTTCTTTAGCTTTTGTATAGCTATGCCGGCTTCTTCTAAGCTGGACGGGGGAACTAGTCCTTCGACTGGAGATTTGTTCTCTTCTTGCCCAATTACTCCCTCTTGGTCAGTGACGGGATTACCTTCACAATTTCGAAGTGCTTGGACACTCGTTTTAAAGCCATTGGATAGGTTTTTGGCATTTTTAAAAAGCTTCTAGTGCCTTTCCTCCTCCAGCAATCTTCGATATCCGAGAGCTGGGAAGTATCTTTTCTTTTTCCGCAGTGGTATTTTCTCCTACCTTCTTCTGGACCTATACTCATCCCAAGCTACTCTGGTGACGCCGTGCAGCGTTTTAATATAAGCCACATCTGTTGCCTTCCTTTTTTGCATGTATTTATCATCATATCACTGATTTATTTTCTGGGGTGGTTAGTAGCCTAAGATGTTTGCGACCACCTCCTTGATGGAAGTGCAGCAACATGACCACATGTTGTTGACGTCTGTTGTTGGCAATGGCATATTGAAGAGTTTTTCTCTAGGCGCTCTCTGTAGTTGAACCTTCTTTTTGGATATTGTTGCAGGTTCTTTCATTTGACAGTAGGGTTGCTACCAGGTAATTGTCAGAGTCCACGTTTGGCCCTCTGAATGTTTTAATGTCGAGGATACTTGACGAGTAACGTCCGTCAATAAGCAAGTGGCTGATTTGGCCAGAGTTAGCTAGGTTGCTTTGTGGATTCTTCGGACTTCGGACAGGTTCCGTACGGGAGGTCAACAAATTCCTCCTTGATGGGTTCTTCAGGATTATTGGTAGGAGAGTGAGCACGTATGTAGCTGATGTTATAGAATCTTGCATTGACACGGATCACAGCCATGCGATCACTGATGGGCTTAAAATCGATGACCTTCAATATGAGCCGCTATCGCACGATTCGCATCCCGATATGTGTAACCTTTTGTAAATGTCGCAATCTGTTCTTTCTATTATTCCTGATCCTATCCAGTGTACTTCCTTCTTCGTGCCGCCGTGTTGTCTTTGACTAGGGGGTCCATGTGTATCCGAGGCTGGATTCTGTTCATTTGTTACAATTGTTTTTTTTACGTGAGTGGATCGTCAGCCCACAGAACAACTGCCATTCTCGTCGGAGAGAGGTCGCTGCATGCATTAGTTCACTACCCAGCGGATGCCGGAGTAGCTATCCAGGGGCGCCACGAAGAGGCTGTATGTCAACTAAGATTGGACAGTGACAAGGATCGCTCTGGCCTACGGTGCCAAGCTAGGTTAAGGTGGGAACACAAAGTCAATACTAAATGATTTAAGAATGTCAAGTTCTGTCGCTCCGTCATGAGGTTGTGAATTTTAGAAATGTTATTCCATCAAGGTTAGTTACTGAGATTTTCTAGAATTATTTGTTTTAGAGGAGAGTGTACCTTAAGTTGTTTGTTGAACTCTACATCTTGATACAGAATTCTCATTAAAGGTGTAGTTCTTCCGTTTGGTATGACTTGGCATCCAACACAAACAGCTATTGTCAAATATTCAAAAGAAGAAAAACACGTTATCCTTCCTGCAGTTCCAGTTAGTGTAAGTGAACAGTGTGCACACAAGCTCTTTTGTCAAAGTCACATAACACTGTTTGTCATTTCTAAATGTTGCTTTGTTGTTATTTTGAAGTTGTCATATTCGTAAAACTTCAACTGGGATTCTTTCCGGTTCAAGGTTCAACAAATATCCAAGAGTCTCCTGGCTTAAGGAGAACCGAAGAGTCTAAGAGCCTTTTCATTCCAAATTATATGTCAAAGTGCTAACATGCGCTTGCATAATTTATTTCCATGACCCTGTCGGTTTTTTTTCTTTTGTACGAATACCTCTCTTAGATTGAGGGTTAAGTCCCGCCACTCATAATAAAATTAAGGCTTAAACTAATTACCTTCACTAGTCACATCGGTCTTGAATTAATATTCCTCCAGGGATGACACATTTGTTAGTGACATGTCGTGGAAAACCCATCAATGTACTCGTACGTGTGTGGGGGGTTGGATTTTTTGACATTATTTCCTACCAACCCTAATATCTGGGAATATGGTGTACGTGGGGGTAGCAGAGATAGTTTCATTACGCATATTGGCACTTAATATGGTTATTGCTGGATGTAACAATACTGGTTGATTGTATCGGCTACAACGGCGATAATTATCCAATAATTACTGATATTTAGGGCTGTACTCGATTCCAATTTATTTAAGTGCTCATCGTTGTGCTAAATGAATTGTTACTTTTATTAATCCGCCACCGGAGGGGTGTGACAGCCCCATTAATGTTTCGAAAAGCTGATGGTTTTTGGGTTTAGTCATTGCAAGTTATTTGACCGAAAAAGTGCACCAAATTGAAAGAGGTGGATTTTTAGTAATTGTCCAAGAGACCTAGTGTTGGGAATGTCAAAGTGTACGATTTATAAAATAAGGGTGATATTTGCTTTTGGTTTTAGAAATTGTTTGATAGCTAATTATACTGACCTTAGGTTGAAAAAAGGTCAAACTAGATTGTTTGTTTAGAATGTGGTAGTAGTTTTTGTGAACTTTACCTGGCCTCCCAGTAGGCTTAAAAAAGGGGTAATGTAAGCTAGATCTGATGTCAAAAATTTTATCAGGAACTACCATACTCTATAGGATGGTAAATGGTCATGTGATGCATGTCACAGACACTTGGTGATAGATTTAAATTGATCTAAGATTTCGTATTCTATTTTTGAGGATCGTTGTGGAGATTTAGTTCTAAGTACAATTCACAATCACTTTCAGATTCAACACTTAGCTATTAGACATGTTGTTGAAACTTTAAATATACTCTTCATGCATTCTTTGGATATGACTAGAGCTGTTAGTATTCTCCTATGCTTAAGTCACTAAAGAAGTAAATAAATTGATGAGCCAAGGCCTAGTTTGCCCAATCTCTATGTTGTTTAGAATCGAGCGAGGTATTCACAATTTTTTGCAGTCTCCATGTAACAGGAAATAAGACTTTCCAGCCACCTACATCCCTATCCAGCTAGATCTAGTTAGGCCTGCCGAATTGGTTGAGGTAACCTTCTTCCGAAGGTCTTTCAGGTTGGAGTGCTGATGTCCGTGTGCTCTACATGACTTAAGTATTTTGCCCGATGTAGGCGCAGCTTTCTGACTAGTTGATGTTACTGTACAACAGGAGTAGTCCTTGTCCATACTCTGTTACAAGACCAAAGATCACACGGAAAATTTTTTGTTGAAAACACAAAGATAGTCTTCAATCAAGAAGTTGTAAAATTGTTCGAAATAATGTGCATCTAGTGTTGTCTTGTGAGTTGTGCACAATTGTTTCAACAAAGATGTTAAGGTAGTCAGTCGCATGTTTAAGACCTTTTTTGAAGAATCCTGCATTGAAATTCCGTGAAATTGAAGGATATTGGCATATATATTTCATCTTTAAAGACGTTGTCATGAGCTATCTAAAACTTTATATAGAGTTGTGGGTCCTGCTACAGAGTGAGAATTTGATCGACTGTAGACTTACCGGGTCTAAAATCGTACTACTAAGATCCGCGTCAGGTTGTTGGCGATCGGTTTTGTATGTTCAAATGATATCTCAGTACTATATGTTGTACCATATGTTTAGTTGTCTTATTCCCCTAGAGACATTTGCGAGACTGGACAAACTTACAGATGAGCTACTGCAGGCTCGTCTAAGTATCATGCTCCTGCTGATTAGTGAGATTGCTATTGCTGTCCTTACTCCGATTTGTTGGGGCGGACGATCGTACTGGCAGTGACTGAGTGTATGTAACAACTGATGGATAGCGGGTTGTGAGTGAAAATTTTGTTGGTACACTGCTTCATATTGTTGTAAGGGCATAACACCTACAGCAATTTGATTCGGTAAACCAACGTCAGAATTCTCACTTCGCAGCCTTGTTTAGTATCGTCAGTGTTTGTGTTTTTTGTGTTTGTTAGGTTGTAATGACTGGGGAATTCAGAGTAGACATTGCCAATATACGCGGGCTAAAAAGTAATCACTTTTCTGCGTACGTCCACGTCTGCAAATACAGACCAGCTATTTTGGCACTTAGTGAAATACAGGTAGATCCCCGTCCACATCTCTCAGATCACTCTGATCTGAAGCTACCTGGCTACGAACTAGTTCCATTATTCTTCTCTCACCGCGGTCTCGCCATTTACGTGCGTAGTGATGTAGCTTACCAAACTCCACCATAATGTAGTCCCTGTTCCAATCCCGAATTCAATTTCATGTGGATAAAATTCCATCTCCGTAAGCAAATTATGCACTACTGCTTTATTTACAGAAGCCCCAAACTGGACAGCAATTTGACGTTTCACGAGTTTGATGCGCTGTCTGACTCCATTCAAAGAATTGTATCCTTGTATCCTCCTACTGAAATCGTGATTACGGGCGATTTCAATATAGACAATTCTGGTTGGCTTCGACATTCTGGACAGACAACACCCGAAGGACGGTATGTTGAGATCTTTGCTGCGGAAAATAACTTAACCCAGCTTGTAAATGAGCCCACACGAATACCAGACGTTGATAGTCATACCGCCAATACCCTGGACTTGTTTTTAACTTCTCACCCTGACAAGTACTGCGTTGACCTGCTCTCCCCTCTAGGCTCGCCGGACCATTGTGTCATATCAGCTAAATTCTCGTACACCCACCACACAGTTAGAGAAAAGATTCCTAAAAGAACCGTATGGCAATACGAGAAAGCCAACTGGAGCGGCCTTAACAGCTTCTTTAGGAGTTTTAACTGGTCGTTATGTTTCCTCGATAACGACGTGGATGCCGCTGCTGACATGATCACAGAAACTATTCTCTTTGGAATGAGATGCTTTGTCCCTCATCGTATGAAGAGTATCAAACCAAAAGAAAAGGCTGGTACGACTCGAGCTGCAAAGAGGCTTTCAGGGTTAGAGAATTGTTTTCTCGGTCCTACAAGACCAACCCGACGGAGGAAAACCGAAAAAAGTTCAAACGAGCCAGAAATGACTGCAACGTCTTTCTCAAGCGTGTGAAATTTCTATACGACCAAGAAGTGAGGCACAAAATACTGCAATATCCCAAAGGCAATACAAATTTTTGGTCATTCGTCAAAAACATTAGAAATTCTGCCTCATCCTCCATCCCGACGCTCATTTGCAATGATATTCCAGCTGTCAGCTCTTTGGACAAGGCCAATCTGCTTGCTACACACTTTGCGGCTAGCTCAACACTCCCAGACTGTGCTTTGTCCCCGCCTACACTCGAGTGCGTCGAATCTACAATGGGACAAATCCACTTTCGCACTCGTGTAGTAGCAAGAGTACTCAAAGATCTCAACATGCATAAATCCGCTGGTCCAGATGGTATATCTCCCCTTCTTCTGAAGAGGTGTTCTTCTACGCTGGCAAAACCACTGCGTAAGCTTTTTCATCAGTCCTACTCTTTAGGACTCTTTCCGAGCAGATGGAAAACAGCATTTGTCCAGCCAGTCCCTAAAAAAAGGCGAATCTTCTTCTCTATCCTCCTACAGACCCATTGCACTTACGTCCCTTCTTTCCAAGGTCATGGAAACGCTGATAAACCGTCAGCTCATGAAATATTTCGAAACACGAAAACTTCTCAGTGACCGGCAATATGGTTTTCGTAGCAACAGGTCCAGTGGTGATCTGCTGACATGTCTCAACGAAAAGTGGAACCAAAGCGTATATCAATCCGACTTTGTTTTATCGCTATTTCCACCACCAGTGCACCATAGAAATCCCCAGTAGCATTCCGCTTCTTCAAACTTTTAACCGTAACACTCGTCTCGCTATGAATGCTCATCAGTATACCCTCAAGCCCACTTTCGGACGTACTCTAAAATATCGTGATTCGTTCCAAGGCCGTACAACTCGCTTATGGAATGCCCTACCGATCTCTGTATTTCCTGGTCGGTACCTGTCTTTTTTTTCACCCTAAATTTCCTTCACCCTTGAGTGCGTGCTCATTTAAAAAAAAAACACAAGAGAGTCCGGTTTCAAAACTCGGCAAACACCTTTAGCCGTGCATCAACTTATGAAACCTTTTGCTCTAAAGAGTCGTTTGTTTTTCTGCCAATCGGATTCGGCCTAAAATCATAAATCCTTTGTTATTGTACATAGAATGACAAGGCGAAAAACATGGTAGGTGGTAGTAACTAGCCCTTTATCAATCCCGCACTATGGCGGCAGGAATCTTTTTAATTATTAAGAAATGATTCTTTGTGATTTCGAGAAACAACTGAATAAGTATTTTCTTGGCTATCCGCGCAGGCCTCGGCTCGACTCGAATTGGCTATTGGGTCGGCCACCAAGAATATTTTTAAAATGGGCCGAAACGCGAGCATATGGCTTCAAACAGTATACGTAATGAATAATATTATTGAAGGGAACATTAATTTACATTTGGCTGGAGCTCAGAAAGTGCCACAGCCATACGTTATCAGTGGAATGAGCTGAATTTTGGCCAACCTTAGTTTCGTATGAACGTATGCGATTTCGAAGGCTGTCATGTATTTTCGCCACTATGGAGTGAGTATGGTCATCCCAGGTTAAAGTTGTTCTGAACCAGATACCAAGAATGATTTTAGAATTCAATGGCACAACACCAAGGTAAATTCGTGGAAGAGAGATTGGAGTTATACCATTTCTATTGACGGTCTAGCGGGTTAAACTTAAGGGACCTAAGATTGATCTCTGAAGTTCCAGTTTCAGTTCCAATTCCTCAATCGTAAATGTAATAATATTCATGTAAACTTTGCTTTCGATTTTACGTCGTCCCAAAGGCAAAAGTCTAGACGCATGATGTCACATGATCTAGGTGCCCGAACTACCGGTCCAAAGCTTGAAATTAGCTATACACCGAATCGTTCTCGCAATAAAGCCATTTTTTCACGGGCTATGTGGCCATAGGCCCCGTCTTGTTGGAAGCAAATTTCATCCAGACCATGGGCTTCAATTTCAGGCAGCAAATAGTCCGTTGTTATGACGCGATAATGGAGGCAATTCACAGGCCCCAGTTGACCAATGACTCCACCAGCCCATAAACCACACCAAGCCTTTATTTTGTCTGTATGCAATGGTAGATCTTGAACCGCTTCAGGTTGCTCGCCACACCGAGTACGGCTATTTTGCTTATTGACGTAGCCAGAAATGGCTTAATCCGCAGAGATATTGCATACGACAAGCCGAGTTGTTAAGAATGCCCCCGCATCGATTCATTACGGTCATAACGTACATTCTCCGCTACCGCCGCTATATTTTCTACACTACGTGGTCTATTCGGTTGCGTGCTATCCAACAATTAAAATTGGGTTCCAAATTTTCTATTGTATAGCTAATTGTGCGTTCAGTAGGCCGATTATGTGGACCATAAGTTGCTCTAAGGGTACATGGTGTGAGTACCACGTGCGCCATCTGGAGCACGATTTGGAAACTTCAATTTAGTACAATTTCAACCATTTGATTAAATTGAAAATAATCTGTCAGTTGTATTAATTCAGCGTGCATATCGTCCGGTCGTCCTGCTCATTCTGAGAACATAATCTGTCGCTTGGCCTAAAATTTTATTGAGCACGGGTCTGTAGAAAATCGTCAAGAAGCTATTGGAGCTGCCAGAGACGCTCTTGCCGAGGATCCAAATGTCTCGTACCGCGTCGATCTCAGATATTAAACATCAGTGGGACCACTTTAAGGAGGATTTTGAATCACGACCTTCACATGTTTCCATACAAAGTGCAGCTGACTGAAAGGTTTTTGGAAACAGTTAAGTCGCTTAACTTACGCGAATAGTGTCATTGGAATGAATGAAACTGAGCCCGATTTTTTGGAGCGAATTCTGTTGACCGGTGAGGCTTATTTCACCCTTTCTTCCGGAGTAAACAAACAAAATTGTCGCTTTTGGAGGACAGATAATCCTCACATAATTCATGAATCACTATTGTATTATGAGAAAGTAACTGTTTGGGCCGATATTTGCTCCAAAACTAACATTGGGCCATTTTTCTTTAAAGCCGAAGAGATAGTTGATGGCAATCAGTAGCCGCGGATGTTGGCGTAAATGCGCAAAAAAAGCCGAAAAGACAAGTCTGCATGTCAAACAGTGAATGTTTTGAAGAAAAACCTTGTCTCTTACGGACTTCTTCCTGTGGGGCTATTTAAAAAGCAATGTCGACTATAACATATTTCAACAAGCCGAAGACTGTATATGAACTTAAAAACAACATTCGAGCCGAAATATCCGTGATATCATCTGGAAAATTGGCCTCTATATCAGTAATTAAGGCGGCCACTTAATCGATGTTGTGTTCAAAAATTACCTCACATAAATTTTGAAGGACCGAACTAAATGTAAACTCGTGACGTTACGAAATCTCTTGTGTTTTTCTTACCTGCAGCTAATCGGTTTTTTTTTTAGAACGAACGAAAAACAAAAATAAGAATTGATTTTGAGTCGAAAGTCTTTATTCATTTTGAAGAATTTATCCTGACTTTGTATTCTGATTACAACATCAGCGAAGAACCACATCCTGTCCGTTCAATTTTGGGTCACTCATTCGAGCATTGATAGGTTCTAAGGTCTGGGTTGTGGGCTCTTACATAGCCCCAATAAACAGGTCCATTTCGCGATACAAGGTTGTTGTTAAATCGAGTCCTCAGTTAGGAAGGTTGCACCATCCAATTTGATCCACATTCCATCCATTTTTGAAGTAAGGTGCAGTGTTAAGGCCGCACCATGCATTTTTGTAGTTGAAATTAAGTCTCATGAGTCTCTTCTAGATCTGGGTCGCTCTAGACATAGAAATTTTGCTTTTTCAACAAGCCATCGAGAGAAAATTAAGCCTGCAAGCTCATCGACAGCCCAATCGCCGAACTCCCATGAAAAGCTTAGGTCTAGTACGTTTTATTCCTTTGTGAGCTGGATCTTATACAAGTGCAGGCCGAGATGTTTTTGCAAAGTTTTCCATAGAGTGCGCGGGAAAATGCCAAACTGTTGCACAATACAATGCAAATCAAATCGAAATACAAAATCGTTCCTCTGGTGCAAGTCTGCTTATGATAAAACCGAACTTAAACGTATCATTAGAAAAGTTACTCTTTTGGAAGATCTATCACTCAAAAAAAATCCGATAGTACATCACCTGGTTTGTTATCTCAATCTTGGGTTCTCAAGGAATTGACGTAGACACCTGTCGTATAGACCTTATATCAGGATTAACACAAGGCGGTAATCAGCGCCCTTTGGAAGGTATTAACACCACCTGCAATACCTACTAGAAGTTGTATATAAGGCACGATCTTCTCCCTTGGTAAAGGGTTAAGGCCTATCTGAAAATTCTGCGATTCTATGGGTCATGGCACCTGGTTACAGTGTATCGAGCAGAGCGACTGATACCATTGTCAGTCCACGGTTCAGTATAAATCATAATAAATTACAATTTATAGTGACCATGAGATGGTAAGCTCACTCGACCTGGCTCTTCCCGCGATTTTGAGTATAAATCTGCAGCTACCATGATACTCCCATATCGTGCCAAAGCCTAGGTCAGACCGGAACCGAAGTCCTCGAGCCTTCTGACTTCCCGTGGTGCCAGAATATAGTCACCATCGCAGCCTTGCGGTTACTTCCAGTGGGGCAGCTTATCGCCCAGGATTGTCAGTGTTTAAACCCTGCTCTCTAAGCATCAGGACATAGCTGGGTAAATCGACGCCTAGCAGAAAGTATGCTCGCATAGTTTTGAATCCTTGCCATTTGCTTGTTGTCAGCTGTAATGCCGCCAATGTGACAAGCACCGTCTTTAAAACTTACGTCCGTAGCTTGAAGATCCCCAACATACGCGTACTTATAAGACGAGCTACGAGTTCAAGTTGAAAATTAGGTTCGATGCACGCTCATCGTTCGCTCACTAATATACATAGAACTACCCAGTAGGCACCGCGGAGTGTTGATGATGTGATGTTTCCCACCGGATACGCATCCGGTTTGTTTGTTTGTCCAACAATAAATTGCTGATCAACCTGATACCTAGGAGCTTTCACAGTACTTCTCATCGTCCATTACTGCTCCAATAAGACAATCTACATCAGTAAGTCTGGCAAGGCGAAAAATGGGGATTGCAAAGCGAATGACATAATCCATGGCCAGAATTGCCCATATCTTGACAGAAACTTGAAAAGACCTACGCGTGTCTAACCCTTGTTACACAAGTGTGGCCTTGATGAATTCTCCAGCGAATTTTCAGTGATTGGTGTTGGAGCCAAATCCAGCACACAGGGAAGGCATATTTCCTATTTCTGGAGCAGCCGGGGTTTCATACGTAGCCTGAGTTTCCTTGGATATTTTATTCAAACCGTCAAAACGTCAAAACCTATTATTCTTCTCACGCGGAAATATTAATGCTAAACCTTTAGTGACGCTTGAAAGAAATATTCTGTATGCGTCTACTTTTGGTTGACTGACATAGTATAGGGTGACCAGATAAGAACGAACGAAATTGATTCTGGCTTTATTCTGAATCTACGTTCATGCCATTATGTGTGGAACAACACATCATTCAAATGACCGACTCGTCTTCGCTGCCAATGCTTCAAGTGGTCGGTCCAATTTTTGATGACTCGGTCCAATATTTGCGGCGTTATTCCGCCAATAGCGTGTCGAATGCTGGCCTCGAGCTCGTTCAAAGTGGTTGGCTTGTTAGCGTAGACTTGGGACTTGAAGTAGCCCCAGAAAAAATAATCCAGTGGTGTCGAATCGCATGATCGGCCAATTAACGAACGCTCGCAGTGAGATGACCCAGACGCCAAATTTCTTCTTCACAACTTCGAGAATTGCGTCGCTTGTGTACCATATGGCGCGATCCTGTTGGAACCACAGCTCGGATATATCGATGTTGTCGAGCTCTGACCATAGAAAGTCGGATGACATCGCTCCATACCTGAAACTATTGATGGTAACGATGTCTACTTCCCCATTTCGAAAGAAATAAGGTCCAAGCCATAAATCGCACCAAGCAGCCAATCTATGTGGGCGCATTTATGCTTAGCAGAACACTTGTGGATTGTGTTCGCTCCACTAATGGCAATTTTGCGTGTTGACATAACCGCTGAGCTGAAAATGGGCCTCGTCCGTTGAGATGATTTTTTGGCCACAATCCGGATCTGCGGCCAACTAGCGAACTAGCCCAATTAGCAAGCTCACGGCGTTGTCTATGGTCAATTCTTGCGTCAGCACAATGTGGACGCAGACTCAAATCCAACTATAAAATAAGTCGGGTTGATTCTCTGGCCATTCCCAATTCAGCTGATCGGTGCCGAATCCATATTTCTGGGTCTTCTTCGATACTGGCAGCTTCATTTCGCACCAATCTCTGTCTGACTGGTGGCATAAGACCCAAAAGAATATACTCACCCTCAAACTTTACCACGGTGCGACAAATTGCTTTCACACTGAAGCCATAACTGAACTGAAATTGCGATCCGGCAAGCGCAGAGCGATGCATTATGAAGTGGCGAACCTTGCTGAATATTTTGACAGCTGGGTATCATTGACAGCTGCTGAAACATAATAATGGGAAACTGTCATTGCCATCTGGGCACCCATTATAAGAGTCAAACATTCTTACTAAGTCAAGAAAAATCATCAATTTTAGCAGCAGATATTCGAATCTGGTTCATCGTTTGACCATTTCGATCGGACAAATTGATTGATTGTCGATTATCTCAATCAGGAAATAACGACTTTGCTATCGTAGTTTTAAGTCCTAACCTGAAGCCAAATCTATTAGTTGGTATCATGATGAGAAAAGGGCTCACAGAAATATTGACGGGCCTTTATATTTTTTTTTCGTTACAGCGTTATTGCATATGCATCCGGTGATTGATGGTTATGGGAGAACTAAATCCAAATAGACCTTGCCTCTGTTCTCAGAATTTTTAATCAATTTTTTAATGATGTTGGCAGCCTTTAAGCTGCCTAATAGATGCCAATCAAATTCATTTACCCTCCTCTCATAGTGTACGAGTATATTCCACAAGGCCAGACAATTTTTATGATAATTTCTACAAAAAGTTTTTTATTTTTTGTGATTAACAAAACCAATTTTGAGTGCATAATCATCATTGCTCGATATCAACCCGGGATATCGCATGACAAACACAGCATCAGTTTCACCCTTCCTAGATGGTCAAACTCAGAACCATTTCAATTAGATTGCATGAATAAATTCTCCAAATTTAGCTAGAAATTCGCCAACACAAATGCAAACATTTGTCCTAATTTTCCCTAATGCCACTCATAGGAGACAACCCCCACCAGCTCTTTCAAAAATAAAAAAGGTTGCCAACGGTCACAAACAAGGCATAATAAAAAACACACACAAAACAACAATAAAAAAAAAATAATCCTAAAACAAAGGATATCACAATGCCAGTCGCATGTTCCATGAATTTTTGACCCAATTCCAAGCACTGAGAGGAAAATTTGCGAGACTCCTAAGCCAGAGAATCCCTTTTCGCCACATGGGTATGGGTGCCTCCTTTCAATTTCTGGGCACAACTCTTGAAAATTTTCTATTGGGATTTGTACGATCCGCTACCAAGTTGCCAAGTCCTCATTAAATTCGCACGAAGAAAACAGGACATTGATTGGAAAATATTTGGCAACAAGCAAAACTTTTCTAGACCTCAACTCGGTAGTGTTCTTTTAGTCTCAGTTTGCAAGTTCAATCTGTATTCGTACTACGTATATATCCTGCGAAACAAAACCGAAAATATGTATTCTGCAATACAAGGACGACGTGAAAAATTTTATTTTTTTTTTGTTGAATTTTTTCACTCGAAAGATTGGTTGAAAGGGGTGGCAAAGTGAAATCCTCGTAAATTGTTGGCTTTAGTCGGCTATATTCGAGGTTGGGGGAGAGAGAGTGAGTTCGCCATCAACTCGTGATATGTGGATTTCCGGTGCATGGCGGATTTTTGCAGCGCCATTTTATTGGTTTTGTGTGTTTGGAAAACGATACACGATATACGAATTAAGTGGTCGTACTCGTACTCGTACTCGCACTGGTACTGTGATGCCAAGCATTTACGGATGCGGCCTTGCCTTGTCTTGATGTTCTAATGGGCCATTGTGTGCAAGTTTGCTTTTGGGAAATTGTTGTTTCGCCAGTTTAGTGGAGATGAATACATTTGTGTGTTTATTTAGTGATTCTGAAAAAGATAGCATCCGTTAGATACTCGTAGAAGTATATCGTTTGTTGGAGATTTATGCAGTTAGCGAGCTGTTGTTTATGGGATATGATCAACTGTGATGAGATATTCAGGTGGAATGGTAATACTCATACCTCCACCACCAACGTACTAGAAGTTAGTCATTCCAGCAAATCGGTTAAGAGGTTATTTATATTTACTTGTGCTTCGCTGAGTGTAAAGGAAAGTTTTTCCATTACCTTGATCCCGGAAATCATGAAGTTTACGGAAGGGGAAAATCAGAGAGCTGATTTCAGTGCAAGTTTTTTTCTCGTGAATCCGTTTGGCTATGGAATGTGTATGACTAACGACAATGTCTCTTATCGGAACTTTTAAGATTCACTGAAATCACTAATTGTATCTAAATCTGATAAAACCAGTCAGCTTTTGGTTCAAATCTTTAAGAAATTAGAACATTGGACGACTTACTAAGTTGCTCAGTGATCGAACAATTTAGACATTTGTACACGGATGTTCCTGAAATAGACTCGGTCTTGCATATCTACTTAACAATAGGTTAGCCCATCATGCTGGCGGAGATTCATAATGTTTAGGAGCCACCAGGATTTCTAAGCAGCTTTATCTAACCATGAAGCAAGGAAGGCAATTATTTAGAAAAATATCTTAGGTACTACAATATTTTCATTTAACAAAAGTCTTAGAAAACCAAAGATTCAAAAAACCCTACTCCTAATTTTGTACATTTATTGGTATGCCAAAAATGTTATTAGCTATGTACACTCTTAGACTACACATTCCACTTACGATTTTCTTTACACAAGGGGGCGAAAAAGTCATCACCCTATCGGAAGATGCTATAGTTTTTGTAAATGGCGGCAAATGTAAATTCCACTTTAACATTTGTGAAGTAAACAGCTATGAAATATATGTCAACAAGACATAAATCGCAATATTCCTAAAGAACGCGGAATAATTCGTCGGTGGTGTTGCCGCAGCGTGAATTTCGGAGCAGATTTCCCGGTCGTCCTACACCAATTGGGCAATCAATACGAGATGCTGCCAGGTCTGGCCGGCTCTGGAGCAGCCGTTTTGCTGAAAATATCGCAGCTGTGGTTGAAGATGAAAATGTCGCGGGCCAAACGATTACTGTGGACGGCGACCACTACAAAGCCATGCTCAAGGACTTTCTTCTTCCTCAATTCGATGAATTGGGGCTGGAGAACATGTGGTTTCAACAGGATGGAGTAATGGTGCATATTGCACGAGCCACAACCGAAATTCTGTGGGCTACATTTCCGGGTCGCCTAATCTCTCGTTTTGACGATTTGCACTGGACGGCAACATTGCATGATTTAACCGTTTCAGACTTCTTTTTGTAGGGTTTTTTGAAGTCGCGAGCCTATGTCAACAAGCCTCAGACTCTTGAAGCCCTCAAAGAGAATGACGGATGTCAAGAATGCGATGACCTTTCGCCAGAAGTTCTGGCAAGAGTGATGAAAAATACCGCAAATCGGGACCGAATGGTCATGAATTCTGGTGGTGGCCACTTAGCCGATATCATTTTTTCAACATAACGGAACAAAATTCAAGACATCAGGTGAACATAACCTAAAAGCAGAAATAAAGTTGTTCACTCATGAAAAAAATTACAGCAAAACAATGTCGGGTGTAAACTTTTGCGCCACCCTATATTATGGTCAAACTTTGTTGCACTTCTGATCGTTTTAAGTAAAGCATATCCCTTTGCACCCGGTTCCTTTCGAGAAAATATTGATATATTTAGAAGAATTCATATGATGAATGCCCTCCTCTACTTTGCTGGCACATTTACGGTCTTTTGATGAAATCTTTAATCACAGTTTGGCATGAACGTGGTTGGGTTGTTGTATTTTAGTCACAGAACTTTATTTTCTCCTTTAAAGCGTCTATTATAGTGGTTTGGCTGCTATAAGCCTTGGACTTCAAAAACTTCCGCAAAAATAATCAAAAATTACACAATTTAGACCGCTAATTCCGGTTGCCCAGAGGGAAGATTACACGGCGAGAAAATCGTTCAATAGCCAAACTTTTCCGTCCTGTTGGAACTACATATGTTCGAGATCGATACCGGCCATTTGTGGAACAAACTAGTGGCTCAGCATTCCCCGATACCGTTCGCCATTAACTGTTTGGGCAGGACGAAATCCATACACTAATCGATTTTCGTAACTCCAAGTGAGGCAATGCAATGGAGAACGCATTCTGCTCCGTAAAATTTGGAAATCTCTCCGAGACCTTTGATGCCATGTGACCCTATTTGGCAGCATACTTCTAAAAATTGTATCGAAACAGAATCAAATGATTTCCACGACATCTCGGTTGCACATCTTTTTGAAAAAATTTTTTCTCCACATTCTCCTACATTTGCGGCTCTATTTCGATAACGCTACGGATGTCGGTTTCAAATGGCAAGCCTACGGTTTCCCCCGTGTTTGAAACGTAACACCATCTTATTGGAAAAACAGCCATCTCCCACATCCATGGCTTCAAATTCTGGCCAAGCTCTACAGGTAAAAGGATGCCTCGTGCCCGAAAACTGTATCAAACTATAACTCGCTTCTTGAAAATCGTTTTCAGACTTGCCAAGCCTCATAGTAGAACTGATTACGAGTACTTCAAGCCTTCCGGTTGACTCACTACTCAACATAATTTTGCTGTTAAATTCTTGAAGGATCCTAATACCCAATAGACAAAGTTATAATGCTGCTGATGGTCTCCAGTCTTAAGTTCCTATATCAATCGAACCTAATCCCAAGTCCTTATACACAATTCGGTTTAGTATTGTTTCTGATATGCCAAATACCTGAGACAGAAGTGGAATAAACAAAGTTGTTCTTTCATGGCGGGAACGACTTCTTGGGTAAGACATATAGAGTCAAGGAGTTTAACGTGGTGACTTAATTTTACGGATGCTCATACTTCCACGGGAGCAAGGATATGCCTTGCCATCGCCTGCCGCCTTCCTGAGGCCAATTCGAAACTGTGTTGGAGGCACAAGTTCCACACTTGGTATGAGTCGAGGGTCACAGTACCCAGTACTTATTGCAACTCTACATTGGTCCAAACCAACAGGAAGACCCTTCCCTCGATTTGAGTTTTGAGAGCCACTATGACGAACACGTCAGTCCCGGACCGAGATCCGGGGGCCTCCTGACTCCCATGGTACCGTGATTTAAGTCCTGGTAGGGACTAAAGATGGTCCTGTCATCAACAGGACAAGGACCTATGGATGGCCGCTTGTAACTTATCAAATCGTAGCAACCTTCGGTGGCGTCATCTGAAAACAATTGCGATAAGACCAGTACTTTGCTCTGCCCCCGATTTTTATTAGACAACGTCATTGATGGGCGAAGTCTTGATAATTAGGCGTGGGCCCGGGTAAGACATACAATACTATATAGAGCGAATACTACGGTATGAAAAGCTTTCGATTCTTACTCGGAAGAACACTGCAGAAGAGGAATATGTTTACTAAGAAGGCGCTCACAGATGGTTTGGATAGCCAATGACGGCGCTATATTTTTTAGTTGGACACATGTCTACCCCAGAATTTATGTGGGTAAGTAAATCTATTTTAAAATGCGCCTCATCATGGTTTTGTTGGACGACTCATCGTCCAGCTGTTGGAATCAATTGACGAACTCTTTTGTGTGCGGTCGATCTTATGCTTCCGCTACATAATGTTTCTTCAAATATTCAATTCTTGGCCACGATTCTCACTACGATCTGACAGTGTCATCTTGTAAAGTGAGGATTAGGTAGACCTGAGTTGAGATTCCATTGGATGGATGGCTTTCGTCCGACTGTTTTTTATTTAGAAGCGAGTGTATGTCCTCGACTTCTTGACAACTTAAGCAGCTCTGCCCGCTGACTATCCCTCTCCACGGCTTTGTTGTTATTCAGACAGCAATAACTGTCATCACTTTTTTGTATTTTTGTATTTTGATGGTTGGATCATTTTTTCCAAAGGCTGCATTGTTTCTCTGACCACCGTTCAGCAGTCTCGAGAAGTTCCCTTTCTATAATGCAAGTATACTCTTGGCTTACTCTTGACATCGTTTTTGTATCTACATTCAAGAACAGACCACAGTTCTATGAATATTATATGCTCCGTCTTCCGCCTTTGAAAGCAATCACCTTTTCGTCAGTGCACATAGGGCGAAAATATTTGTCCACTGCGCACATATACTCTTTTTGTCGAGTTTAAGAAAGCTTTGTGCAAGCTGTCGTGATAATCGAACAGCAAAGGTTTAGGATACCAATTTTGTTGAAATTTCGGTTTCCATCCTGTGCGGACTTTAGTTGCCAGCTGGCGATCTGAATTGATTTTACCATCTCGATGTGATTGGTTTGAGCTTATCTAGATTTTGAAACCTTTTTCGACGTCGATCATCATCATTCTTTTGACAGAGGATTAATCGTGGAAGCTAAAATTATTGATCATTGGGCAAAAGATGCTCCTATTGCATATGACTAAAATATCATGGGGTCGATCTCACTCGTATCTTTAAGAGAAAATAGCGTAAGAACATCCTTGGTCAGTTAGTCCTTTTTCATCCGTTGGGCATAATTAAAGCATATGTTTAAATGATTCGTGGTACGAATGGTGGCAAGCCGTTCATTCACAGGTATTAACCGGTAGACAAGACGGCGCAGTCACATGCCGATTGCAAACCTAGTTCTAAGTTCATGTAAGTCCACTCACAGTAGCCAAAAATTTCACAGGACTTCCAGTTAAAGCATCCCTGTCCCATAAATTTTATCTCCTTTATTGGAGTCAATCTTTATTTTAATAGGGCGTCATTAATTAGAACTCTAAACTGCCCCACCATCCTTTAACCGGAAGAAATTTAGATTTTGTGTGTCATCCTTAATAACAAACTTCTTTGGACTAAGCATCTCGCATCAACAACTTCCCAGATACCATCAACTTTCTGCAAGTGTAAGTCAGCTTTTCAAAAAAACATGTGGCTAGTCGCTGAGGAGGTTTCTCTCGATCCACCTGACTACGATAGAACTAGTTCTAAAGTGCTGGTGTTTGATGGTTTCACCAGTTTCTTCATTTTAGGGGATTCTTTCAGCATTCTTTTGTCTTTTTTGGACGCACTTCTTTGCAAAACCATACTAACAGCCTTCATTCTGGGCTTCTACTGACAGTTGAATGGGATTGGATTTTGTGAATACAGCTTAGGTAACATGGCTCTCCAAAATGCAGATAATGCAAACGAATGCTTCCCGACGTATTTAGAAGATAGGAACATTAAACTAGAAGAAATTTCGTATTAACGAAATATTAAGCATTTGCTGAGTACCTAAGCGTCTTAAGCATAAGTGAGCACTTTCTCTGTGAATGTCGGGCTTACATTGCTTGCTGCAGTAAGGACTAAAACTTGCGAACCATTAAATAGGTATGCTCCCCGTAGTCATTTGCCATATCCCTAGGAATGACGGCTGATGGTTTTTAAAGGGGGCTTCTATGAGATACATGTAGGTTGCTACTACGTCTACAAGGATATGTCAAAGATCTTCGTTCATAGGTATGCTATAAAGAAAGGTTCTAGATGCGAGAAGTGTGAACGCCTGATAGCAAAACGATTCTATTTCTGCCTGTGTCCACAGTTGGACTAATGCGGGTTTAAGTCAAAAATTTCTGATCACATTTTTCGATGATTCTTTGATAGTTGAAAGTTTATGTCTCCCAATATCAAAGATTATTTCTTCATAGTTATAGTAGAGAAGGGACATCTAGGTCCTTGCGATGGTAGCCTATTCTAACCTTATGTAATTCTTTTATCGCACAGCGTTCGACTTATACATTTTAAAAGTCTATACAATTTTCTCTGGTCCCACTTCCTCCATAACAATTTAAAAGTTCCATTTACAGTTTACAGGTACCAGTTCTAATCAAACGACGTTAGCGCTTCGATATTAATTACTCGTACATGTAAGCTATTTGTATTGAAAGAGCCTTGTGTAGTCAATTTGTCAGATTTGCAATTGCCTGGGACACAGTAATAATTTGGTTCCTTTCACTATGGACATACATATGTATATAACTAACTTTTACATAGGCTTCCTAGAATCTTATGGGGTGTAGGTCATCAATAATGTCTGAGCGCGGGGTTCCCCAACGCGTTTCAGTGCTCTACTGATCATCACATATTGGGTATATAACTTAATTCGTGCGGTTTGCTAAGAGATGACGTAACTTGTATTATTCTATTGTTATTATTCCATTGGAACATGCGTTGGAAAGCTACTGTCATTGTACGTCATTTCAGTATATGTCATTCATTTGAAGCGTAAACAACAATAATTTTTTTTCACTCAAATATGTCGAAAAAGTGTTTTTGCGGGAAGTTCTTCTTCACGAAGAAAACCGCTGCCGAAAGTCATCGTATTTTGGTGGAAGTTTATGGTGAACATGCGCTAGCTGAGCGAACGTGCCAAAAGTGGTTTGCACGATTTAAAAGTGGTGATTTTGGCTTGGAAGACGATGAACGTCCTGGGCAGCCAAAAAAGTTTGAAGATGAAGAACTGGAAGCATTACTCTTGGGGTCACTCAAGCTTGGGTGTCACTCAAGCAGCCATTTCAAAACGTTTGAAAGCAGCTGGATATATTCAAAAGCAAGGAAATTTGGTTCCACATGAACTCAAGCCGAGAGACGTCGAAAGGCGGTTTTGCATGTCCGAAATGCTGCTAGAACGCCACAAAAGTAAGTCATTTTTGCATCGGATTGTTACTGGTGATGAAAAATGGATCCACTACGACAACCCCAAGCACAAAAAATCATATGTGAAACCCGGCCAACCAGCCAAATCAACGGCAAAGCCGAATATCCATGGCGCGAAGGTAATGCTCTGTATTTGGTGCTAAAACTGTGTGAAACCATCAATGGACAACGCTACCGAACATAATTAATCCATTTGAAGAGAGCAGTGGCCTAAAAACGCCCGGAATATGCGACCAGACACGAGGCAATAATTTTCCATCATGACAACGTTCGGCCCCACGTTGCTATTCCGGTTAAGAACTATTTGGAAAACAGTGGATGTGAAGTCTTACCCCACCCGCCTTATAGCCCAGACCTTGTCCCTTCTGACAAGGGTCATGCAGAACGCCCTCACTGAAATACGGTTCACATCAGAGAAGAATATCCAAAATTGGCTTGATTCATTCTTGGCTGCCAAGCCGGCGCAGTTCTTTTGGGATGGGATCCACAAATTGCCAGAAAGATGGGAAAAAGTCATAGCTTCAGATAGGCAATACCTTGAATAATACTATTGTAAATGTTTTTCTTAAATAAACGTTCAAATTTTGAAAAAAACCGCACGAATTAATTTATATACCCAATAGATCTAGATTGGACTGCTCTTCTCTTTCTTTGAGTGGACAGCGGATTGTCTGATTGTTTTTTTGTTTTTATTATTTTACGGACACCCTAGTGACGTGCGGTAGTATGCGACTAGTGCAATGGTTGGGTACGAACCAACGTGATACTCACTAAAACCGCCTCTTGCCGTGTGGCTTTAATCCACCCTTGAAATACGTTACCATCACTTCAGAGTAGAGCCACCGCTCGCGTGTCCGTGACAGTAACGAGAAAGCTCGTGCCTCAACGAAAGTACCCCGGATTGTACCATTGCCTCTTATCGGTGGGCTTCTATTCAGACCTCCCATAGTGAGTGTTCATTCTGATGATTCACTCTGCTGGCAACCCGGAGGAGTCAGGGATATGCACACCCAGCGCAGCTTGGCTCTCCGCATCAACATGTATTTTTTGTTTTTTTTTTACAATTTGCGAGCGCTCAAGTGATTTAAGTACCCTTAAAATGTTTGCACGAAGGGCGGGCGAAGGAAAATCAGGTAGGATGGAAAGAGAGGTACCGGTAAACGTTGGTTTTCAATGTTTGAAGGTTATAATGACTAGGAAATAAGAGAGTTGGACGGCTTAGGAACGAATCACGAGACGGGCGTTACGGTTAAAAGTTTGAAGCGGCGGAATGCTACTGGCGATTTCTATGGAGCACTGGTGGTGGAAATAGCGATAAAACAGAGTGAGACACGAGACATTACCTCGGTGTTCGAGGGTGTCCATTGCCTGGGTGATATTAGTATCACCTATGAGTTTTATCGCACGGTTTTGAATCCTATCTAGCAGGTGCAGAAATGTTTTAGGAGCATCTGACCAGATGTGGGCATTGTACTCCAATTTTGGTCGGATGAATGCCTTATATAATGAGGCCAGATCAGAGGGGGTAAAATATATCTTACATCGTTTGAAAAAACCTAGACATGTGGTCATTCCAACGTAAGTTGACACACATACCGAGAATGGAAAGTTTATCGGTTTCGACGATGCAAGCGCCATTTATGGAAAATGGTTGGGTGTTTGGATTTCGCTTTAACGACAGTAAACAGCATTATGGTTACTAAGCATTAAATTCTACTCTGTTAGTGGTTCCCCAATTATTTATGCTATTAATATCAGAATTTAATGACCTTAACATACTCTGGCGTTCCTGTTCTACAGCCGAAGAGCAGGGTCGTGAGTCCGGGAACGAAAACGGAGAGTACTGTCGTCAGCAAAGGAATATATTGGATTAGAAGTAGCAGACAAGAGATCGTTGATAAAAATTAAAAAGAGTGTCGGAGACAGAATGGAGCCCTGGGGCACACTAGCATTTATTTTGTGAATATCAGACTTGAAACCGTCCAAGACAATTTGAATTGAACGTTCCGAAAAGTAGCTTCTAATCCATTGAAGAAGAGAGTCGTCGATACCAAAATCACGCATTTTCGACAAAAGAGCCTGATGCCAAACTCTGTCATATGCCTCAGAAATATGAAGTGCAACTATCTTGCGTTCGCCATATTGATATATGCTTTGGTTCCACATTTCAGTGAGATCACCAGTGGAACTGTTGCTACGAAAACCATTCTGCCGGTCATTGAGAACTTTCGTGTTTCGAGATATTTCATTAGCTGACGGTTTATCAGCGTTTCCATCACCTTGGGAAGAAGGGACGTAAGTGCAATGGGTCTGTAGGAGGATAGAGAAGAAGATTCGCATTTTTTAGGGACGGGCTGGACAAATGCTGTTTTGGCCAGCAAGTAAATGAGCGTTGAGATGGAGGATGAGGCAGAATTACTAATATTTTTGACGAACTACCAAAAATGTTTACTACCTTTGTGACATTGTAGTATTTGTTACCTCAGTTTTTGGTCGTATTGGAATTTCACACGTTTAAGAAAAAAAGTCATTCCTGGCTAGTTTAAGCTTTTTTCGGTTTTCCTCTGTTGGGATGGTCTTGATGGACCGTAAAAAAATTTCTCTAACCCTAATAGCATCTTTACAGCTCGAGTCGTACCATGCCTTTTCTTTTGGTTTGATACTGTTCATCCGATGAGGGATAAAGTTTCTCATTCCAAAGAGAATGGTGTCTTTGCTCATATCAGTCGTGGCAACCACGTCGTTATCGAGGAAACGTATCGACCAGTTAAAATTCCTAAGCATGGAGAGACGCAGGTCCGTCCATGGTATGCTCCTAAAGTTCCTTTTCCGTTATTACCGATTGGGCGCATGCGCTTACTGTCAACAACAGACAACACTCAACAGTGCCGCAGCGATATTTTCCGGAGTGATTATCAGGCCCAGCCGGTCAACTAACAACTATTTTTGCTGCCGAGACCTTCTTTCCTTACATGATATAGATATCCGTTGAACTGCCAGTATCCAGAAAGAAACTGGGTAAAATAGTAATTCACCACATCATGGCTCCGCTCCAGCCACAGGTTTAGCACCGTTTCTCTTGTCACTAACTTGTTGGGATTGCGGCAGCGCATCCACCATACCTCGGCGCCGTACAGTAATATAAAATTGGCTACCGACGCTAATAACTTTCTTTTGGCCTCTCTTGGACCAATCCGTGAATAGGATGGATACCGTTCGTTTTCTCCCTGAATGGCGGTTTCATCGGGCTGACCGGGCCGGAACTTAGGGAGGTGCAATCGATGTTCCTGGTTCTAATTATCCTTATCTATTTCGGCATTAGCCTCGTGCTGACAGCGTCTTTTTCACCTCCTGATCGCCTTTACTAGATTTTTTTTCGCTACTTTATACGAGGCACTTATGTGCCTCTGGGAGACTCAGCGAAGGCGTTCTGCGCTGCATTTTGATTTCCTGGGTTCACCAGTAGTTCGGCTGAAACTAGGTGGCCTACAGGGCATACACGTGTTGTACCATTCCATTCCACTATTGATACGGGGCACGGTGCGGTCCACCAATTGCTCGGCCCCCAACGCAAGGAGCGTGGAGCCAGAGCTCCACGAAGTATTGCACTTCTCGGTTGAATCGCAATACTTCCCTTGGTCACACACTGCGCTCGTTCCCTACTACGAAGCTTAAAAATTGCCGGTCACTCGCCGTGTAATCCTTCAGTACTCTGCAGGCGGACACTTGCTCCGCTACGTGTGGCGTTGCGAACGTCACGTCGATCACCGGGCTCTTGATGCAAATCCGTCTGAACGTCGTTTTACTGCCCGGTCTCCGGGATCTGTTTTCGTTTCTCCCTATGTGGTGGTCTTGGAGCTGAGATCGCCGGCTAGGATGACGTTACCTCTTTCCGCCTGCGGACTATCTGGTGCAGGTTCAATATCCTGAGTAGGCAGGCAAATGTGCTCATCATAGTCAAGATGTTTAAAGTAATTATATTATAATATCATCAGGCACATGTTTTCTCCAGACATAGATGACTGGATCGCATCTCTGGTGGCTATAGTGGTGAAGGAATGCAACTTTGTCGTACTTCGCGGCAAGCTTCAAATTCCTTTGACACCTTACAGTTGTCTAAGACATGACATTCACTACAATGATATGATTCGTAGCCACGTCCACGCCAACTGCCTTGTTTTTCTTTTGCGCCCTTATGTCAGGTGTTACTTCAGCGTCACTGGGTAAATGAGGTTAAGGGAACATTTGTTCATTTGAACATTGTTACTCCAGAGGTAGCACATGAGATTGGCTTTAAATAGCTGTTTCGAAGGTGCTTAAGCGCTGCTGCAGAATATTCACGCTTTTTTTTATTCGCAGTAGGTGTAGTTTTGAACTTTTACTATCAGCGAGCTCCTTTATAGCTAATACTTCCGCCATTGTAAAATAATTTCTTACGTCTCCGAAGCCCTGTGGTCGTATCATCACGATCACGATATCTCCCTTAGGCGTAAAATTAGTGGCTGCACCTGGTATGCTATAAAAATCATCCTTGCCATCCTTATCCACCTAGTGTGGCGAACCCTTCCCGAGACAATATCCTGCCATCATGAGTTGGATAAGGCATGAGGATGTCTCCACTTTAGGGGCAAGTAAGAGTAGTACCCCATATTCGCGAGTGGTGTTCATTAAGAAACCACCAACAAGTTTCAGCCGGGTTCGGTGGTTTGAATACCGGCTTGTGTGTTCGTCTGCAGAAGCATCATCTCATCCTTTGAGGGAACCAGAATTCATTGGCTAATTCTGCTTCTACGAGTCACATTACTAGTCGTTTACCATTCCAATTTTGTGATAGAGTACTTACCGCTAAGTAGTCGAAGGCTTATCGAATAGCGATAATTTTTGCTTGAGGGGTTCGGAGACTGAGTGAAAGGTATCTGTTCAGGTCTTCCAAGAAAAACAACAGCACTTACTCCTTTCTAAATCTACGTCCTAAGTATTAACAGCGGTATGTTGCAGGGGGCCAATCTCAGGTATAACCTTGATTGTAGAGCCACCTAAGTATGTTGCAGAGGACATTGTGATGAGTGTACTCTGATCTGACATTGATTTTCTAAAGTCTTAGTTGAAATCGGTTTCTGTAGTCTGTCGGTTTTGGATGATTCCACCGCCATTTTGGTATAGGAACATGAAAAGTTTATTGCTTTGTCAATTATTGCACACCTTCAGCTGAGTTGATAACCAGTCAACTGGGGAAGGCTAAGGATGTTCCGTATCTCCGATATGAAGAAAGTTGCAGAATCCTGTCAATGTATCTCTAAGAATAACACAATTTTATTCCAATAAACCAAATAATAGTTGCACAGCTGTAATCAGCTTGAAATTGTAAAGTTTCTTAACACATCCCAGAACTATAATGTGAGACGAAATAAGAGATCCAAATCCTTATCGATAAGGATAACTAAATTACATTAACACTTGCAGCTATCCGGTAACGTAAGGATTTTATCAAAAATATTTCCTGGTGTCTGGTAATCTCTCAACGAAGGTTAAGTGGTTTTAGATTGATGGAGATTCCAAATATTAATCATTCGAGTTATCCTATCCACAATATTGTTGGTCTTCCTTCTGCACCTCGTCGTACTTCCATGTAATCAATTATTTTGCAGAGGTAAAATCTTGCATTGAAGAGAGAGATTTCCACACCGGATATCATTGATTCTTACTGCATCCCCTTACATGGTATTGATGTATACGGGTGTACTCATACATTTATGCAGATACAACCGGTATCCGTTTTCACAAATTAAATTAATTGAAATCCCAATGCTGCAGTTTGTAAGTCCTTCGAGTGGAATTTGTTCTTATGAATCTGTTGGCACTATTCAAGTGGATGGATACACCATTCAATTTATTTATCTATCTGTAAATAAACTACAAACAAACAAACAGACAGACCAAACAATAAAAACAAATTGCATTTAGGAGAATTTTATTTGCATATTGTACACCACATTTCGAAGGATGCAGATATTTGATCTAAGATACCCATAAATACTGTTCTTATTAGTACTAGTCATAGGATGCAGAGGAGTAGATAAGTGGATAGCAATCGATATCGTTATTTCTAAATAAGTTATTATCTAAATAACTACAAAAGCAACTGGAGCAGGCATTTCGGAAGGAAAAGGAAACTCTAATAGTAATAATAACATTAAATATTTACACTTTTGAAAATTTCACCAATATTCGCTGTAAAGGACCTACTACATAGGTTGCCAACTAAACCAGGTTTAACTTGCTAATTTTTCATCTCACAGGACAATATTTTTCATTACTTAGAGATTCACTTGGAAGTGCATTGTTATTATGCCGCTGGCGCAGTTGTGATTTCCAACATTTATGGAACTAATGGTAGGTAGGTAGGTAAGAGTGGCTGTTGGAAACACCGTCCCACTTAGGCCTGTTGGTCCACTGTGATGCCACGTGGATCTATGATCCTCTTACTAATGGAACCAGTTTGAGCTTACGATGAAGCGTAGGAGACTGTTTACGTCTAAATTATTTCGATCATTTAGGCCATTGTAGAAGAAAGCTCCTAAGTGAAGTTTTCTTCTCTGGGAGAGAGCTGGACATTTACAGAGTAGGTGAAGAATTGTCTCCTCTTCCTCCTCATCTATGCAGCCTCTACAGAAATCGTTTGTAAAAGCGCCAAGTCTTCTTCCGTGCTTGCCTATGAGGCAGTGTCCAGTGACGACACCTATGATTGCGCTGAGATGTTTCCTATTGACAAGGATCAGATTCTTAGAGCGATTCGGATCTAGCTTGGCCTGATCTGTTTAGCCGCTAGGCATGTTGGTCGAACAGTCCATTCAAGGTCTATGGTGTTATTGGCATCCATTTGCACGTAGCGATTGGCATGCCAATGTTACCCTTTTCCAGTGGAATCGGTAGAGTGGTTCCAATCTTGGCGAGCTCATCGGCCCTACAGTTTCCTGGAATGTCTCTGTGTCCCGGCACCTAGGAAAGGTGAAGGTTGTACTGCTCTGTCATCTTCATAAGAGATGGTCGGCATGCAAGGGCGGTTCTACAATTTAATGAGATTGAATCCAGGGATATCTTTTACAGATATCACGTTTTCTTTTAACAAGGACATAGCTTCTATAATCGCCAAAAATTTCCGCCTGGAACACGCTACAGTGTTTTGGAAGACTCAAAGAGAGGCTTACACTTAGCTTATCCGGGAAAACGCCGCCACCAACCCCGCCATCGGTTTTAGTCCTATCTGTGTAGAAATGGATTCACTTGTCCTACATTAAAGCATCTTCCTTCCAGAAGGATCTAGAGGAGACGCTTACATGGAAGTCTTTGTCAAACAAAAGTTCAGATATGGTGTAATCGATGTTCTCTGTAAGGATTCCTAGTGTTTTAAGAATGTTAGCGTGGCCAAATCAATTATTTGTCCACCGTGTAGTCACTGTAAGGCGAATAGCTGCAGTCGCAGGGTTGTTAAGTAAACTGAGTGTCTTATGCCGCGGAGTAGAACGTAGGGCTCCGCTTATGCATAGACATGCTGTTCTTTGGACTCTGTTTAGTTTGCTGCAGTTGACTGCATTACCTAAGCCCGTCCTCCAGACAACAACCGCATAGGTGAGTGGGTTATGCGAGGTTGAAGGTCCCATATGTTCCCAATGTTGCAAGCCACTGTAGCTTTCTTGACTCTTCCCTGAATGTTAGGTTTCCTGTCAAAAATAAGACCAACATATCCTGCTGTATCGGAAAGGACTAAACTGGTACCGTTTATTGAGGGAGGGTCAATAGTTGCAATTCTGTATTTCCTGGAAAAGAGTATAAGATCAGTGTTTTTACCCTCAATCCTCAGCGATCTGCCCAACGGGTTAATTTGTTGAGTTTTAGTTGATGGATTTCTTTAACGGTGTTAAGATCCTTACATGAGATGGCTATCGCAACGTCATCCGCATAGGCAAGCACCCTGTTACCACCCGCTTCCAGGTATATGAGCAGTTCATTGACCAATAAGTTCCAGAGAAGGGGAGAGGGGACACCACCTAGTTTGTAACTGATTATCCTGCTATTTAGCATAAGACTGATCAACTCCCAAAGTGAGTTGTCTACCTACCTGCAGAGCTGTTGAAGATGTTAAAGGCACCCTCTGTGTCCAGGAAAGCGATCATTGTGTACTCTCTATACTATAGGAATCGTTTGATGTGGCTAGTCATTGAATGCAGAACAGCTTTCACCGACTTTCCTTTACAGTACGCATGTTGAGCCATTAGCAAAAGTCTTGGATCAATTTTTGCGCGTATATGGATATCACTCAGGCATGCTAGAGTTTTCAGAAGGAAAGGTGATAGACTTATAGGTCTGTGGTCCTTTAGGACATCATGAGAACATTTTCCGCCTTTGGGAATTAAGACTACCTTGACTTCTCTCCATGACAGTGGAATGTGGATCAGTTCTACACAGCTCCTCATGATATTCTCTAGCGTAGGCAGGATAATATCTGAGCACCTCTGTAGCTCGGCAGGTATTATACCGTCTGGACCAGCAGACTTGAATGGTGTGAAGCTATGCAGCGCCCAGTGCAGTTTGTCTCTTGTGATAAGACCATGAATTTTGGTCCCGGTTGCAATAGGCCAGTTTGGGTTGCTACTGGCCGCGAGTTGGGAGCTACTTGGAAAGTAGGTGTCCAGTAGCAGGTTGAGTGATTTATCACTTGAGGTTGTCCAAGAGCCATCGATTTTTTTTAAACAGCCCGGCAGCATAGGATTTGTTGAGAGGATTTTTCTAAGCCGCGATGCCTCAGAGGTTTCCGTGATTTTACCACAGGATTATCGCTTTGCCTTCCTCAGTTCTTTTTTGTATAACTTGAGGGATTTTTTGTATGAGTCCCAGTCAGTCACTTTTCTTGCGCTTTTTGCTGTGTTGAAAAGTTTTCTACAAGTGTTTCTGAGCAGTCCCAGTGCTGATGTCCACCAATGTGGATTTTTCTTGCCTCTGGGTTGAATAAGAGGACAAGAAGCGTCCATAGCCTGATTTAGAGCCAAGGTGAATTCCTTGACTCTCATATCAAGCCCATTGGTGTCACGCGGGAGACTTAATAGTTCAGAGGATAGCGTTTCTGACAGTATTCCTCTGTATTTTGGCATATCAGTTTTCCGGTATTTCCGAAATGCTGGTTGGCTGGGGGGAGCATCACTCAAGCTGAATTTTATGTATCTGTGGTCTGAAAACAAGTGTTCAGACGATACCATCCAGTTCGTTAGCATTTGAGTGATGCTGTCCGAGGCAAGAGTGATATCTAGCAAATCCTGTCGGATTCTTGTTATAAAAGTGTGCACATTGCTAATGTTGCAGACAATGAGGTTAGTACTTACAACATAATCAAAAAGTACCTCATCTCTATCGTTGATTTCGGTACTGCCCCATACCGTGTGGTGTGCGTTTGCATCGCATCCGTTAACCATCCTTTCTAGGGTATCGCCAGGAAGAGGGCCCATATGATCGTGGCCAAGATATACCGATGTCAGCCAGTAGGAGCCTTTGGCAGTCTCTAGTTTGGCAACGGTTAAGTCGGAGACGCTGAGATTGAGTAAAAATGCATTAAGGCTACGTTTCACTAATATACAAGTTCCAGTCTTACCTTTGTTTCTTGTATAGAGCGGAGCGTATTTAGGTGTCCCAAGTCGACGAATCACGCTTTCTACGATCCATGGTTCCTGGATTAGGTTAATGTCTTCTGCGTTTTTGGAGAGACTCAGAACGAGTGCGGCCGAAGCCTTTTTTGAGTGATAGAGATTAATCTGGAAAAACCGTATCACTGCTACAGTTTGCCAGAGTAGCCTACACCATGGTGCAGTTGCTCAAGGGCTCAAGAGCTCATCTTCTTCCTCTGATCGTATAGGACCTCTTTGTGGAACTTAAGTCGCACTAATTTTTTTGATGACATCTCAAGATAGATTGGCTGGCATTCTTCCCAAGGTGAGGGCGCAGCGATTATACATTTGGTGATAAATTCACTCAGTCATTTCCGTGTCTGCAATACTCAAATACTCAAGCGTTTCGTAAGGATGCTTGTGCTTTAGTGCGCTGCGCTTTAGGGTGATGCGCTCATTCCTCATCCTTCTAGATACCTTTTCTGACCGAGCTTAATCGAGCTATGATGGAGAAAAGATGGAGATGGAAAAAATGATGCAGCACCGACGCCATTCTAGCCTGCTCACCAGTTGAAATAAACATGTGCCCGAGTATTTAACATAGCGTCACGTAATGACACTCAATATTTCATTCGGGATACTCACGCAAGTTTCCGGATTCCTTAATCTGATAATCGCGTAGCCCGAAGCTTTAGATTGACTGTCCGAACAGACAGCAGTCGATCTCCATGGCATGCCATATCATTCTCAATAATACGAGTTGCATTCTTGCATCCTGGACAGTTGTAGTTACTTGGAAATCACTATATCCATTACTTATCATAAACGGAGGGTTAGCCTCTTAGCCTTTTAGGGTTTGGGAGAAGATTTTAGAACCCTTAGTTATGTCCATCGATGTAGAAAGGCAGTTCCTCAATGCAGAAAAAAAAAAATCAGTTATCATTGACATCAAGTGATCAGTTTTTAACACATTTGGCGTACGTTGAAGGTGACTATAGGGGTGAGCTAATAATCGGGACTAGCAGTGCTCCTTCCAAAGTCTTGACAGGTTGGTGTCCCCAGTTTTGGGATGGCGTATTTGGTGGTCAGGGCAATCTTGAGAGTAAGCTTCTATTCTGCTAACCATGCTACCAATAAGGCGGTGGCCAATTAGTACACCTCTAGCGATACGGATGTCTTTTTTGTTGAGGACCGTTCTCGTTTCATGGTATATTTACGTCATTGTGTGTGTTACTCCTGTGCAGAGAGGCACACTCCCTAGCTAGCTCATACACTTTCTCGTTTCCTTGCACTTTTCTGTGTCCAAGCACTCAGCAGATATAAATTCGCAGACTTTATTTAGAGTTTAACGTCATTTTTGTACATCTACTGATTTGGTGGTTTCCCTTGCCAAAGCTTTTATGGCTGCTTGACTGTCCACAAAGATAGAGATCTCTGAGGGATCCAGCTCCAGCTTTTCGAATATTTCTGCCTGAAAAATACTGCATTCGTCCTGGATCTGTAGCATCTCATAATAGACTCCAGCTCCAGTACCGTTCGCTATTTTAGAGGCGTCCGTGTAGAGGTTGAATTTTCCATTGCCATTGGCAGTGTTAGTTAACCAGTCATGTCTGCTAGGAAATGATGTGTAGAAATTCCTATCAATGTCAGCGCTTGGCACGATGTAGTCATTACACTTCGTCAGTTTGGATGGTTCGTACTTATGAACGCATGTCCTAAATTGCAGTGCGTTCATAGGCCTGATTTTTTTAGTCTGATCGAGTTTTTGGAAGTTCTGCATTTAAGGACTTCCTCTAGAAGAAGGATGTTGAGGATTATATCCAGTGCAGCTTGAGGAGTAGACCCTTGCGCTTCTGTTACTGCGACACCCGCTAGTCTTTAGATTTGTGCACCATAGGTAAGAATGTGTCTAACCATGGCCATGCACCCCCAGTCTATTACACATGGCCTTAATCCTCGACGTTTATCAAAAGTCCTTTGGCAGGTATAGAATGCTACTAATGCCATTTTGGTCCTTTCTGCGATGTTACGCTTCCGACGGAGCTTACTGTCTAGTACGAGTATGATTCCTCGATTGTTAGCTTCGGATGAAAGTTGTATCCTAACACCGTTGGTTGTGGCAATATTAAACTCTTCTACCTTTCTTTTTCATGTGAAAAACGGAACTAGTGGGCTTTGATGGATTTATCCCTAAATCCTTTTGCGCTGTCCATTTTGCGAACTCCAAGCCGACTCTTTTAGTTCGCCATAATGACTATGTCATCGGTGTAGATTACATACATACTCTTCTATTCGAAACTTATAAGGATGTCGCTTACAACAAGAAGCCACTGAAGATCAGGGATCAGTCCTCCGTTTTTCTGACTGTGTTTCTCCCAAAATTTGAATTGATAATTCTATTGCTTAGCATGTTCCCAACCCACTGTGCTATCGCTGTTTCTACTTGAGGCTTATCAAAGGCCGTCCTTATAGATCCGGTGTTGGCAATATCAAATGCTCCTTCAATATCTAGGAAGGCGGTCATTGTGTGGTCCTTTCAATGGTAGCTACAACTTCATGTACGAGTAGAGGCGTCTCTACTGATTTTCTTTAAGATAAGCGTGTTGAGACCCGCGTGGGTTGTGTTTATTGAGTTTTTGTCTTGTATGTTGTTTTAGAATTCATTGCAGTGTTTTTAACAAAAATAAGGAGAGACTTATGGATCTGTAGTACTTAGCAGAGGAGTGGTTAGGCCTTCCTGTTTTGGGAATTAACCAAATTTACTTCTTTCCAGTTGTTTGGGACGTAGCCCGACTTCTGACAGCCGATAAAGATATTTCAGACCAAGGTATGATGTATGTATGAGGCAAGAGATTATAGGTTCGTTGAGAATTGATGTTGTTGTGCCAGTTAATACCTATTTATCAGCATCCTTACAGTCCCGGAAGTGAGGTGCCAAAAGAAGCAATAGTGATTCCCGGCTATTCTCTACCCAGACTCCATTGGAGCCTTTCAGATATTCCGAGGCTATTTGACCTTTCGATAAGACTTTCTTTAACTTAGTTGGCTCGTTGGGATTTTCTATTCGTTTGGAGAAAAGAGCCCAAGAATTTTTCTTGGCCATTCTTACGTTTCTTGCGTAGGAGTTGAATTCAGGGCTGCATATATTTGGTTCACTCCTCATCGCTTATAGTGTGTTTGACTTCTCTATGAAGTTTTCTCAGTGGGGCTTGCTATGAGAGGGCATGCTATGACTGGCGGTGGGACAGTTCTTAATGAAGGCTTTCCTTAGGTTTGAAGTTACATGGCTTACGGCAGAGTTTGTGGAAAAACGGTCAGGAAGATACACCCTTGCGGGTGGTTCTATGTATCCACTTATTCAATTGGAGTACGCCATCCAGTTAGTCTTCATAGGATTTCGGAATTTGTTTTGTATGTTCGGGTCACAGTCTATAGTGAAGAGAATTCTAAAGTCGTCCGAGAAGGATTGTTTAGTAGATACTCTCCAGTTATTGACATAGATGTTGGTGATTTCACCTGTTACACACGACAAGTTTGGAATAATAAATTAAAAAATTAACTTACCCTGGGGCGTTGATGCCTGTGCTCCCCAATTGACTGTGGCATATGTTGACATCGCAGCCGATTACAAGACCAGCCTTTCTTGATTCGGCGTATTTCACCAGCTCACGAACGGCTGTTTGTGGAGGGTTGTTGTCTGCGTGAGGCATGTAAGCTGAGATTATGAAGATATTCCTAACCTTGCTCTCTAAGCTTGCTGCCAATGCATCGTGATTTTTTTTTGAATAAAATTTTGCTTTTGTTATAAATTTATTTATTTTTGTTGTTTTAAAATAACTATTTTATTATTCCTTTTTTAATTTGTATATTGTTATTTATTTTGTAAATGAGTCCTTATGGCGTGAACACTTATTGTATTCCTCGCGTTATGCTTAACATTTTCATCAAATTTGCAAATGGGTTAAAAATATGTAACTTTAATACGCAAAGTATACCCGCACTCATTGACGAGTTACGCGATTGTTTCTCGGAGGGATCAATTGATTTTATTTGCATTACCGAAAGTTGGTTAAATGAGAATATCAGTAATTATGCTATTGATATACCAGGGTATTATATCTTACGCAACGACAGAAACTCGAAACGTGGTGGTGGGGTTGCCATATACTGTAGATCGGAATTTAAATGTGAAGTAATTGAGTCGTCAGAAGATTCCGAGGTTGAGTTTATGTTTATTGAAATAATGAATAGTGTTACAAGTGTTCTAATTGGTTGCGTGTATAATCCAAACAAAAGTTTAAGCGTTAGTCAGTTTTTTGAAAGTCTCAGTATGCACTGTCCTAAATACTCATCCTTAGTTGTGTGTGGTGACCTTAATATTGATCTCTTACTAGACAACAATCTATCACAAAACTTAAAAAATGAATGCTCTATGATTAATCTAGATATTGTCAATGTTTCCAGAGCTACTCATTTTCGTCCCCATTGCAAAGAAAGTCTTCTTGATATAGTGTTAACGTCAAACTTAGAGTTAGTCACAGAATACGAACAAGTAAGTTTTCCAGGTATTCCATCATACCATGACCTAATCTTTGTTAACTTAGATATACAGATTAGTGTAGTGCCATGTCCCGTCCAATTTACCTTCCGTGATTTTAGTAAAATTAACGAACTCGATTTGACTCTAATTGTCCTTGGCATGTTTGTTGGAAAACTTTTTCAGTCGATGATAAAGTAAATACTTTTCAATCACTTATCCAGTCACGTTTGGAGAACATGTACCAATTAAAATTAAGAAAGTCATCAACAACGGCGTCCCCGGGTTCTCTGAAAACATTAAAAAAATTATTTTAAATAGGGATAGATCGTATCCTAGTTGGCGGCAAAATCGTAGTAGAAATAGTTGGAATATCTTCAAATTTCATAGAAATAGAGCTACGGCCGAGGTAAGAAAAGCCAAAGCAGCATTTTACTCCTCAAAGCTTAATACTACTCAGCCTAGCTCTACTCTCTGGAAGAACCTCCGATCCTTAAGAATTGTTGAAAAGACGTCAGTGGGATGCGATCTAGATCCGAACCAGTTAAACAGATTTTTTCTTAAAACATTCAGTTACAGTTAATAACAGCAACACTGACCTTACTGTAACCAATCATGATAATTTTAATTATCTTGAGTTTCACTGTGTGTTAGAGAGTGATGTGGCTACAGGCTTATCCAACATCAAATCAAACGCGGTAGGAGTAGTTTATAAAACTAATTATGCTCTGGATATATTATCCTCTTACGCACATTATTAATTCATGTATCATGAAATCTGAGTTTCCTTCAACTTGGAAATATGCCAATATGAAAAACCAAATCAATGAGCACATAAGTTCAAATAAAATGCTATCTCCGTTTCAATCAGGCTTTAGTGAAAATCACAGTTGTACCACGGCTGTATTAAAAATCCTAGATGATTTAAAAAGAGCGTATGATAAGAATAATGTATCCATTCTGTGGTTATTGGACTTTTCAAAAGCCTTTGACTGTGTAAACCACCACCGCTTGATTGAGAAGCTGAAAAGTCAATTCAGTTTTGGTAATAACGCTGCATCTCTTATATCTAATTATTTAAATGGCAGATTTCAACAAGTTCATACTAGCCAGGGAAGTTCAAATTTTCTAGCGGTGCATTTAGGTGTCTTTTGTAAATAGTAATCGTAACAACCACATTTTTGATCAATAGTAATTTTTGTCGACTCATATTAACTTAAAAATACATTTTCTATTTTTTTTTTTTGTATTGAAACTATGTAACCTAGATACCTTAATGTTAAATTTATATGAATAAGTACAAATAATGAGAATGTAATTCTTAATGTACAGTCCAGAAATAAATGAAATAAATAAAAATAAATAAGAATACTGTTTTCGATTTTACCTGCACGTTTTGATCATATTTTTGGACCTTAACTCTTGTACCTGGTTTCGAAGGCATAGCCGCGTCAATGTACACGTTGGACATGAAGAGCATCAGATCCAAAGTTGCTGCTTTAATTTGATGAAAGTTAATGTTCACCACTTGCAAGTTCTTTGATGCTTTTTCCATCATCGGGTAGTTTTTTCTTTAGACAAGCAATCCCGTATTTTGTTTTGCCAGACTTTACCTTTAGGATCTGCACAGTCTGCCTGTCTACGGTAAACAGCAGTTCTTTTCCTTCATTGATGTGACCCTTTCTAGAATTCAGTCATACCCCACTCTTAGCATGCATAAGATAACAATGTTTAGGCTTTTAACAGACGGTATTGGGTCACACCTTTAGGCACCGTCCTTTCGGTAAATTTACTATAAATTTCAGGTTTAAGCTACCTTCAAAAGGTACGAGTATCTTTAGAAAATAAATCCTGCGTCCCGCTGCAGTATCCACAAAGCCAAATGCACTTGTCGAAATCATGTAAACCAAGCAGCCCACCTTCAAAGTACAAACAATAGGCTTGGGCCTTTTGATTCAGCTCTATGAATAAATTTTACCTTAAGTCCCGCTTTTTTGTTTTTTTATTAAATAAAAACCCAGGCCATCTGCATAAAAAATAATAAAAACTAAAAAAAAAACCAAAGAAACAAAATCCCATAAATTATGTTTTGCTGCATTTGCATCTATCTGCAACTCTAAGGGTGCGAGAGACAGATGAGACGAAGGCGCATCTGGGAGGGAACGCATACATTTTATTCCTTGTGGTAATTGTATTCTGCATTGTAATGTAAAATTTCCCTGAAACTTTTTTACCAAATCCTTTTTTCTGTTAAACTAGATTCTTTGTCGGTGCGGAGCGGTGCAGTGTTTGGCGCCCTCTCTTTGTATTTCAGTGAAGATTTTTAATTGTGTTATACTCCAAGGACGCAAAGTTTCATTGGGGGAGCGGCGGCGGTGTGGAAAAAAGTTTCCTTTTTACAGAAAAACGCTGTTAGAGCGAATCCGTGGAATCATGTTCGCCTTCCTTGGGAACATTTTTTCACTCTTTTGGTTTTTTGTTTTTTTTTTTTATTTTACTAACTAATTTTATTTGCTCCAATTTATGGGATGCAAAAACAGTTGGACAAAGTACACATACATACATAGCCCTGCATGCACATGCTTTGAGGTGCATGGGCTGGTGCTCGATCCAGGGATAAAGTTGTAAGAACGTTAATAAATTAGAATTTCAAAAATGCTTTCGCAATTAAAAGATTCCAAAGAGAAAGAAGTAAATTCGCCTGAAAACGTTACAATTGCTTGGAAAAGTTTTCGCGTTTGTTACAACTGAGATGCGAAATGTAATTTTCGAAATTAGTAAGAAGTTCATTTTACGAGTATGTTCGAGGATGCATGTAGTTGCCGAGGGAAGACTCCACAAATATGTGGAGGATTTTTCCAAAAATTTACCGCAGACGCAGAAAGGTAGAAGCGGGGATATCTTTTTGGTTAAGTTGATCACAAATTCGAATTTTGTTTGTTTTGAAATATAAAAACTATTTTGTGACAGATGTGAATAAATGTTGTAGTAACATTTGCAGACTTTAATTGGGCAAACAAGATTGGGAGTTTTCTTTTTTATGGATTTCCGCAAATGTGATTGATACGATTTCAATGTTCTTACTTCGACTATTTATAACTGAGTCAAGATTTCACAAAAACTTCATATATTATATATAAAAACCTTCGCGCGCGAAAATAGAAGATTTGACGGAACATTTCTGGGTATTTCAGCCTCTGGAGTTGAGGAGCGAGCTTCTAAAGTTGAATCCAAATCCACGATTTGAGGAATTGATTGTGGGTACGAGAAACACCTCAGAATCATCAAGTTGCTCTTGCTGATTGCTTAGCAGTGAGTCTCTGGAAATTTGAAAACGATTAGAATTGCAATATTGACTACTTACCTGTTGTAAATCCATGGTGTCATCCGCAAGAACAGCGATCTTTCCATCATACATTGCTTTTCTAGACCGGATGTGGTCTAAACCCAATACATTCGGCTTCCGACCATCTTCTTAATCACCCCAGAAATATGTTACACTTCTTGTCACGTACTATATGTAGGTATTGTCGCACGAACACCGGTTGTTCACCTTTGCTTCGAGATTCCGGAGAACTAGCGGAGAGTAAGGTTCGATGTTGAGTTTCATGCAATCTTTCCGCCACTATCATCCGGCAGGTCGACAAGAACGTTGCTAACGCATCATCTCCTTGCTTGTTGTCCTCCATGACTTTGAGGAAGCTCGTTTTGAATGTCCGAACCATCCTCTCTGCTACGCCGCTGGACTCCGGTTTTTTTTTTTATATGTTTGACAGGTACCGATGTATAGTACACTGTTTTTAAATGTTTGTAAGTTATAATGACCAGGAAACACAGAGATTGACAGAGCATTCCATAAGCGAGTTGCACGGCTTAGGAAAGAAACACCATATTTCAGAGTACGTCCGAAAATGGGCTTGAGGGTATACTGGTGAGCATTCATAGCGAGACGGGGGTTCCGGTTGAAAGTTTGAATGGGCGGAATGCTACTGTCGATTTCAATGGATCACTGATGGTGGAAATAGCGATTAAACAAAGTGAGACAGGTGACATTACGTCGGTGTTCGAGGGTGTGCATTGATTGATTGATATTAGTATCACATATCAGTTTTATCGCACGGTTTTGAATCCTATCTAGCAGGGGCAGAGGTGCAATGCGACCAGATGTGGGCATTGTATGCCAATTTCGGGCGGATAAACGCTTTATTTATTGAGACCTGGTCAGAGGGGTGAAGTATTTCTTTCATCGCTTCAGGAAACGTAGACATTTCGAAACATTTTTGAAGACAACGAATATGTGGTCATTCCAACGTAAGTTGTCGTTGACACGGATACCGAGAATGGAAAGTTTATCGGTTTCGACGATGCATTCATGGATAATGGCTGTGTATTTGAATTTCGCTTTAATGACAGCAAACAGCATTGAGTTTTGGAAGCATTAAATTCCACTCGGTTGATAGTTCGCCAATTGGTTATGCTGTTAATATTGAAATTTAATGGGCTTAACACATGCTGCCGTTCCCGTTCTACAGCCGAAGAGCAGGGGCCTGAGTCCAGGAACGAATATGAAAAGCAGAGAGTGCTGTCACCAGCAAAGGAATATATTGGATTAGAAGTAGCAGACAAGAGATCATTAATGAAAATTAAAACGAGTGTCGGAGACAGAACGGAGCCCTGGGGCACACCAGCATTTATTTTGTGAATATCAAACTTGAAACCATCCAAGACAACTTGAATTGAACGTTCCGAAAGGTAATTTCTAATCCATTGAAGAAGAGAGTCGTCGATCCCAAAAGCACGCATTTTCGGCAAAAAAGCCTGATGCCAGACTTTGTCAAATGCATTAGAAATACCAAGAGCAACTATCTTGCTTTTGCCAGCTTGATGTACGCTTTGGTTCCACTTTTCCGTGAGACATGCCATCAAATCACCAGTGGACCTGTTGCTACGACCACATTGCCGGTCATTGAAAAGTTTTCGTGTTTCCAGATATTTCATGAGCTGACGGTTTATCAGCGTTTCCAGGACCTTGGAGAGAAGGGATGTGAGTGCAATGGGTCTGTAGGAGGAGAGAGAAGAAGATTCGCCTTTTTTAGGGACGGGCTGGAGAAATGCTGTTTTCCATCTGCTCGGAAAGAGTTCTAAAGAGTAGGATTGATGAAAAGGCTTACGCAGTGGTTTTGCCAGCGTGGAAAAACACCTCTTCAGAAGAAGGGGAGATATGCCATCTGGACCAGCGGATTTATGCATATTGAGATCTTTAAGTACTCTTGCTACTACACGAGTGCGTAAGTGGATTCGTCCCATTGTAGATTCGACGCACTCAAGTGTAGGCGGGGACAAAGCACAATCTGGGAGTGTTGAGCTGGCCGCAAAGTGTACAACTCGCTGATTGGCCTTGTCCAAAGAGCTAACAGCTGGAATGTCATTGTAAATGAGCGTTGGGATGGAGGATGAGGCAGAATTTTTTAATGTTTTTGACGAATGACCAAAAATTTTTACTGCTTTTGGGGCATTGCACTATTTTTTGCCTCAGTTTTTGTTCGTATTGGAATTTCACATGCTTGAGAAAGACGTTGCAGTCATTTCTGGCTCGTTTGAACTTTTTTCGGTTTTCTGTCGAGTTGGTCTTGTAGGACCGAAAAAACAATTCTCTAACCCTGACGGCCTCTTTACAGTTCGAGTGTGATGCTGTTCATCCGATGAGGGATAAAGCATCTCATTCCAAAGAGAATAGTTTCTGGTATTCGTGTGGGCTCATTTTCAAGCTGGGTTAAATTATTTTCCACAGCGAAGATCTCCACACCGTCCCTCGGGTGTTGTCTGTCCAGAATGTCGAAGCCAACCAGTATTGTGTCAATAAGTCCGTGACTTTTTGATTTTCTGACTGTTTCTTTACTGAAACAGCAACACTGCTCCTGTCAACAGGCATCTGTCAGTTGACTCCTGTCAAAATTTAAACTTGCTGCGTCAGTTAGTTTGTGTTTGACAGCTATTTTTATCAGACTACTCACTAATTTGAGGAGAAAATGGAAAAAAGTGAATTTCGTGTGCTTATTAAGCATTATTTCTTGCGAAAAAAAACCATTACCGAGACCAAGGCTAAGCTTGATAAATACTATGGGGACTCTGCACCATCGATTTCAATGGTAAAAAAGTGGTTTACTGAATTTCGTTGTGGCCGTACAAGCACTGAAGATGCCGAACGTCCTGGACGCCCAGTTGAGGTCTCTACACCCGAAACAATCGAAAAAATTCACGATATGGTGTTGGCCGACCGAAGATTGAAAGTGCGAGAGATTGTGGAAGCCGTAGGGATCTCGCATGGCTCAGTGGTTTCAATTTTGAATGATCACTTGGGCATGAGAAAGCTTTCCGCAAGATGGATGCCGCGTTTGCTCACAGTCGACCACAAACGCAATCGTGTAACAACTTCACAGGAAGGTTTGGCGTTGTTTAATCGCAATATGGAGGAGTTTTTGCGCCGTTTTGTAACCGTGGACGAAACATGGATCCATCACAACACACCAGAGAACAAACAACAGTCAAAACAGTGGGTTTCTAAGGGTGAATCGGCGCCAAAGAAGGCCAAGGTGGGTTTGTCAGCCAATAAAGTTATGGCGACTGTTTTTTGGGATGCACGCGGGATAATCCACATTGACTACCTTCAAAAGGGAAGAACAATCAATGGGGAATATTATGCCAACTTATTGGACCGATTCAATGACGATTTGAAAAAAAAACGATCTCATTTGGCCAAGAAAAAAGTTCTTTTCCACCAAGACAATGCAAGGGTGCACACATGTGCAGTTGCCATGGCAAAAATCCATGAATTGGGCTATGAATTGCTCCCTCATCCACCCTATTCTCCAGATTTGGCTCCGAGCGACTACTTCTTGTTCCCAAACCTGAAGAAATGGCTTGGTGGAAAAAGATTTGACTCCAATGATGAAGTCATCTCGCAAACAAAGGCCTATTTTGAGGACCTCGACAAATCATTTTTTTTGGAAGGGATAAAAAAATTGGAGAAGCGTTGGACAAAGTGTACAGAGCTCAAGGGAGACTACGTTGAAAAATAAAATTATTTTTTTATCAAAAAATCTGTGTTTTAATCCAAAAGTCAGGATTTCAGTATGAGGATACAGGGTTGCAATTCTTTGTATGGAATCAGACAGCGCATCAAACTCGTGAACGGTCGAGTTGCTGTCCAGTTTGGGGCTTCTGTAAATAAAGCAGTAGTGGATAATTTGATTAAGAGGATGGAATTTTAACCACGTGAAATTGAATTCCGGATAGGTATAGGAACTACAATGTGGTGGAATTTACCACTACGCACGTAAATGACGATGAGGAAAGAATAGTGGCACTAGTTCGTAGCCAGGTATCATCAGATCAGAGTGATCTAAGAGGTGTGGGCGGGGATCTACCTGTGCTTCATTAAGTGCCAAAACAGCTTGTCTGTATTTACAGACTCAGACGTACGCAGAAAAGTGATTACTATTTAGCCCGCGTATGTTGGCTACGTCCACCCTGAATTCCCTAGTGAACACAAACACCGACAATAAGGGCTGAAAGGTGCTGAAGTTATATGCCGAATTGAGTGATTTCGGCAAATCTGCTGGAACTCACCCGAAGTCTAATGGACAATATCGTTGTCCCTCAAGTGCGAAAATTGAGCGTAATGCTTGGACCGTAGCCTGGGATGTCGTAGAAGACATTCGAATCACGAATAGGAACTTTGATTTCGAGTCTACTACAATTAAATACATAGATTTTTGAAAAGGCCCAAAATCGATGTTTATGTGCTCCCAAACTTCTTCCGATGTGGGTTAGCTAGTGTACTCTCTGGGTGAACGACTAGTGTTTAGTTTGCACGCAGCTCACTGTGCCACCATTTGCGAGCTAACTTCATCAATATTGGGACACCAACAATATCTTCGGGCAAGTTGCTTCATGCGGGTGACTCCCCAATGGCCTTGATGTAGAAGCGCTAGTACCTTTTGTTGCATCGATTCGGGTATAACCACTCTCATGTGTTGGCTCTTTGGTTTCAACGTAAGACGAGCTACAAAGTGTTTACTGCAACCCAATCATGGCCACATATACCGGCCGTTCTCTGGATTCTGACATAATTTTCAGTACAGCTTCTTCCCCCGCAAAATGTATCTGTAAACCAAACGGTTGAAACCAATCCAAACCCATTATGTTTGCTCCTCGATAGACGTCGGAAGTAACTAGTGGTAGGATGCATGTTTTTGTTTTCCACTGCACACTTACATTTATTTTTCCTTTTATAGGTATGCACATTTCCCCATAGGTTTTAATGGTACGTGTGGTCGGCTTACAGTTTGGACTTCCTAGTATCAGGTGGCACGTGTGTCTAATTGAAATTTTAAAGGGCGCTGATTAAAGTGAAGCAACTCAAACATCTTTTTGGTATTTTGATCAGTCCCTAACTCTGCCGAAGAAACTCTTCCAAAATGGGGTTCACTGTCGGCTACCATGTTGATTGAGTGAGCAGATTCTGTCTGCCTAAAGCGCGAACTAAAATTCGATTGACTGCCCTGTCTGCGATTCATCGCTGACCTTCTTGCTCGACTTTTGGATCGATGGCGAGACTGCGCTGAGGAAGGACTATCGGCACGCTTTGCCGTAAATAAACGCTACTAATATGGCCACGACGTTGACAGATATCACACACTGAGTCCATGTGTTTGAACTGAAATTTGCTTGGCTGAACTGATTTATATCGGCGAACGCCGATAGGATGGAAGTACTGTTCCTCTTAAGTATGGTCGATGCCAGTTGTGTCGACTCTTAGACCATCGCTAGTTCCTCGATTTCCTCCAGTGTCGGGTGCTTTTTTTGTGTTGCGGTATTTCTCACAGAATCATGAGGTGTATAAAAAGCGGTCATGTCCCTGATCATAATATCAGCATTGGATGTGTTGCAATCTTGCTTCGGGCAAACGAAAACACAATTTCTAGCCAGACCTTTGAGGTCTGCGATCTATTCAGCGCATGATTGACCTGGGAGCATTTTTTGCTTCAGAACTTACACCTCGATGCAAGTACATGCAGTTTAGATTGGAAATGTGTGGTCAATTTCGCAGATAGAACCTTTAAAGTGTGTGTAGTCACATCTTCTGTCCCTAAGAGCTTCCGGAGTAGATCGTTGAGGTGATTTCCATACGTCGATAAAAAATGAGAGTTCCGCAAATTGTCGTCTTCTAAACAAATCGCCGGGAAATGCGGCAGCAACTGGAACAGGTAGCTGTCCCAAGATTCCTTTTCTGGATCAAATGGATGAAATTGGGGAATGGTGGTGGGTGCTGATGAGCATCCTTTCGAAATGTGCTCCATACATTTTGTGTTGGACTTGATCATTTTCTCCATCCATCCCTTTTGTTGGTCTAGGATTATGGTTTCATATCTAACTTCCTCGTCGCCACTTGATATGATTTCAATGTTCTTACTTCGACCATTTATTAACGAGCCAAGATTTCACAAAAACTTCATATACTATATATAATTAGAAAACGGACATCTGACAGGTGCAACTGAGAATGTAATTGCATTTGACGCAATTTTACAGGGTGCATTAGAGATTTGTTGCATTTATTGGGCCAACATTTCTTTTTTTTATACAAGCATTTTATTGGCTAACAGATCTAAATAAATAACAAAAAAATATATTATAATTAATTAAAAATGAATGCAGAGTAGAGGTCTAAGTAATCTAAACATAAATAGGTACCAATGCCAATAGGTCTTGATTCCAATAATTCAATACCTAATAGCAAACATCTGGCTTTATAGTCAGTACAAAACGGCCAGTGCATTTTGAAAAAAATGCATATGCTGAATCACCTTTGAATTCTTTCAAGTAGGTCGAAATGAACCTTACAAACAGGGCTCCAAATCATATCAGCGTATTCTAATATAATCCTAACGAGAGACGTAAAAAGCAATATAAGAGTAAAACGATCACTAAAATCCTAGGTGTTGCGCTTAATAAAACCCCCCATTGAGCTAGCTTTAGGGACAATATAGTCAATATGACATTTAAAAGAAAAAATTGATTCAAGTATATAATGCCTAGATGAGAAAAAATTTTGGACTCAATCGAGTCTGTCTGTCTGCTGTATGATTACAGTAGGCTTACTGATTTTTGCGAGAAAGATATAGTGTGACATTTATTAATATTTGGTTTTAAGCAATTGGCAATACACCAATTAGAAAGCGTGTTAAAGTCATTTTGAATAGAATGACAATCACCTATACTTTTAATTTAAAGGAATAACTTAAGTTCATTTGCATATAAAAGACATTTGCAGTACTTAATTTTAGGAATACTATCATCAATAAAGATTGTAAAAAGTAGAGAGCCTAAATACCTACCTTGGGGAACACCTGATGGCTTAGATGACGTGTTATAAATTCTTATGGATTTTTGCCAGTAAGGCACGACGACAACTAGCTTAAAATATTCGAATGAAATCCAAGAAGATTCAATTTTTTCAACAGAATTTTATGGTTTACAGAGTCAAAAGCTTTACTAAAGTCCGTGTAAACGGCATCGACTTGCATACGGTTTTCTAGTGCGTTTATGATATACGAAGAGAAAATAGCAAAATTAGTAATCTAATCGTTGACCTTCCAGATCTAAAGCCATATTGAGCATCTGACAAGAATTCACTAGTTAAAAATTCAAGCCGATTTTTGACTAAATTTTCTAGAAGCTGGGGCGATGGCAGGAATAGGAATACCGTCGACTCCAGGCTTGAGTGAACAGAGAGCAAATATTGTTGATAAATTCTACATCACAAATATATTTATGATAAATATTAAACTTACAATTTGGAGGAACATAATTAGAAATTAAAAATAATTTAGCTTTTGATTTAGCAAAATTAACTGGAACTCCAATTTTTAAGTTGACAAAGTTGGACTTCTTATTAACTTCTTTGAGTTTAACTAATTTGTGGCACAATATTAGCGACGTATTAATTCAGGCGTAGTTGGCGATGTGAAACCATTTAATTTGCCGAAGATTAGATCCACGATCGGTATTTAGGCTTTCCCAGTGTTAAACTGCGCCTTTGCGCTGTATCACCTTGTGGGTATTCAGGCTTCCTGCAAACCTACTCGGAATCGTGTATGGTTTCAGCGAATATGTCTCAGTTCTTCCAAGCTAAGTGCTTTTTGACAGCTATACTCCACCATGTGTATCTCGGCCAAGATGCTTTTCTTCCTTCCATTGCGTATAAAATAAAATGGATACGTATACTAGTTCACCACCATACAGGCCACCTCTTCAACGCAGCAGAGATCCCGGGACAAATAGAAATATTCCTGCCAGGTATTGACGGTTTCCGTTAGCATGTTAGCATTCGAATCTAAAAACATATTACGGCGATGTATAATAATCAATATAATATGCCTTCAAGAAATAAAGTGGCGAAACGTAAGTAAATTATCCACTACTGCTTTATTTAAAGAAGCCTCAAATTGAATAGCAATTCGAACTTTAACGAGTTTGATGCGTTTTCTGACTCCATACAGAGAATTGTATATCTGTATCCTCATACTGAAATCGTGATTACGGGCGATTTCAATACATACAATTCTGGGTGGCTTCGACATTCTGGACAGACAACACCCGAAGGACGGTGTGTTGAAATCCTCGCTGCGGAAAATAACTTAACTCAACTTGTAAACGAGCCCACACGAATACCAGACGTTGACAGCCATACCGCCAACACCCTGGACTTGTTTCTAACCTGGACCATTGCGTCATATCAGCTAATTTCTCCTACACCGACCACACAGTTAGAGAAAAGATTTCTAAAAGAACCGTATGGCAATACGAGAAAGCCAACTGGAGCGGTCTTAACAGCTTCTTTAGGAATTTTAACTGGTCGTTATGTTTCCTCGATAACGACGTGGATGCCGCTGCTAATATGATCACAGACACCATTCTCTTTGGAATGAGAAACTATATCCCTCATCGGATGAAGAGCATCAAAGCAAAATCAAATCAAATCAAATCAAAGGCATGATACGACTCGAGCTGTAAAGAGGTTGTCAGGGTTAGTGAAATGTTTTTTCGGTTCTTCAAAACCAGCCCAACTGGTAGTAGCAAGAGTTCTTAAAGATCTTAATATACATAAATCCGCTGGTCCATATGGTATATCCCCCCTCCTTCTGAAGAGGTGTTCTTCTTCGCTGGTAAAACCACTGCGTAAGCTTTTTCATCAATCCTACTCTTTAGGACTCTTTCCGAGCAGATGGAAAACAGCATTTGTCCAGCCCGTCCCTAAGAAAGGCGAATCTTCCTCTCTCTCCCTTCCTACTGATCCATTGCACTTACGTCCCTTCTTTCCAAGGTCATGAAAACGCTAATAAACCGTCAGCTAATGAAATATCTGGAAACACGAAAACTTCTTAATGACCGGCGGAACAGTTTTCGTAGCAACAGGTTCACTGCTGATCTGATGGCATGTCTCACCGAAAAGCGGAACCAAAGCGTACATCATTTTGGCGAAAGCAAGATAGTTGCACTTGATATTTCTAAGGCATTTGACGAAGTGTGGCATCAGGCTCTTTTGTCGAAAATGCGTGCTTTTGGGATCGACGACTGTCTTTTTCAATGGATTATAAATTACCTTTCGGAACCTTCAGTTCAAATTGTTTTAGATGGTTTCAAGTCTGATATTCACAAAATAAATGCTGGTGTGCCCCAGGGCTCCGTTCTGTCTCCGACACTTTTTTTTAATTTTCATTAATGATCTCTTGTCTGCTACTTCTAATCCAATATATTCCTTTGCTGATGAGAGTGCTCTCTGCTTTTCATATTCGTTCCCGGACATACGCCCCTGCTCTTCGGCTGTAAAACGAGAACGGCAGCATGTGTTGAGATCATTAAATTCCGATATTAGCAGGGAACCACTTGCAGAGTGGAATTTAATGCTTCTAAAACTTAATGCTGTCTGCTGTCACTAAAGCAATGTTCACATCTAGTCGGGTGCGCCCAAGATAAAACACCAGGTATAGGCTAGATAGGATTCAAAACTGTCACTCAGACAATGGACACCCTCAAACACCGACGTAATATCTTGTGTCTCACCCTGTTTTATCGCTTTTTCCACCACCAGTGCTCCATTGAAATCGCCAGTAGCATTCCGCCCATTCAAACTTACAACCGTAACACCCGTCTCACTGTGAATGCTCATCATTCAACCCTGCCGAGCTGTCTATTTCCTGGTTGTTACAACTTGCAAACATTTAAAAACAATGTACATTGGTACCTCTCTTTTCTTTCTCCTTAAATTTCCTTCCCCCGCACTGTGTACAAACATTTTAGGGGTACTAAAAAAAAAATCTCGAAAGTAGGGCTTGCTGCTTCCCAAACCAAACGTTCAGGATAGAAGAAACTATGAATGGTAGTGCCAGGCACTTCGCACGGCAGGTGGCAGTAAGCAATCAAAATTCTGGGTCACCTTTATTGAGCTTTTAAATTTTATGTCAAGAAATGTTCGTTATCTGGGTGGATTTGAGCGGACACATTTTCGAATCACAATGCGAATACCAAGACTGCGATGGATGAATCGGTTTCGGAATGAGACACCCAGCTGAAGACGATATACTGAAAGTGGTCAAACTATCATATGCTCAATACCTTAAGAGGGTCACTTGATTGCATACTGCAATATCGCGAAATGGTGTAGGAAAGATTCTAAAATGATTTTGGGAGAACCACTAGCAAGTCAGCACAAACTTTCGCTGATAGAATTTTGAGTGAAGTAACCAGAGATAAACCAGAAGTAAAACCGGCATCAGTCGAGAAAATAAACAGGTCCAACTTAAATAAGCAAAGATTGGTGCATAGAGTGGTAAATTTGTGAGAGTGGCTCCAAAATCCCACAAACCAAGAAGAAGAACTAGCCTCACAGGATTGTATTGTATTGTATTGTAATTAAGTGGACTAAAGAGGAATATTTTTCCGCACAATTTTCCTTAATTGATCCTTGTGGTGATGTCATTACCTATGCTTCATCGAGACATTTGAACGCCGACTCTGAAAAGATCTCTCGGTCATGGCTATAAGTAACAAATAGCATATCTGGCAGCATACAAATGGCATCACTATGTCAACTTAAAAGCCGTGTGCTTATTGTTGCAGATTGTGACCAAATAACAAACTACCCAAATATGTCAATGGCAAGCAACACATCTAATGGGCACCCAATTACTTGCATTAAGTCATTATCCAGCCGTAGCAACAGTAGACCTTGCTTCGCTATATTCTGTGCATGACGGATACACTTGCTCAAATTTACTACAATTATCAATTATTATAATGTGCCGCAATTCCAATCAGGGTGTGTCGCCATAAGTTTCTGATAGTAACAAAATTACAGAGATTAAGATGTTTTGGGGGTAATTTGACCATATTATTGAAAATCACAGAGCGATAATAACGTTGATACCCTAACCTTACAGTCCATTAAGTGGAATTAAGATATATTTTTCCTTTATTATCTTTGTTAAAAAGAAATTGACTTGGAGTACAAATTTATTTGCTCAATAAATTGCTATATTGCTTCAGAGAGGGTTGTATTTAGAGGGTGGCACTTTGGTAAGTCGAGAAATTTGATCTTGCCTAGCGTACACCTAGGTATAAAAGCTTTGACATGGTCTACGGATATTATGACATTCTCATGTTGAGTCGTTGTTTTTGGCTTCAGAACTTTTGGGTGCAGAACAGGTTACTCATTCGCCAATACACTGTCATTTCAAAGGAACGGCTGTTTACTGTCTGGAATCGTGCATTCCTTAGTGCATACAACTGCATACCTTTCTGGCGAAATATTGACTATGATATACTATATACCTGGAGTTAAACCAACAAGTCCATCCATCGAGTTCGATCGTAAGCTAGCTGTTTGAACTCATCTGGGAACGTCGATGTAGTTGCACGTCAGTCTACAAATATATCCTCCTTTAAGCATCGGCCTATACAGAGGGGACTGAAGATCATTCGAAGAATTATTGTCTCAAAACAACAAAGGCCTGACTCATTCATTCTTGAAAAAAATCCAATCTTGTCCAATCTAGCTGTTCAAGATACGGATATGCTTGTCAATTGTCTTATTTACCTCAAAGATGGCAGGGGTTATTCTTTGGAAAGTCCATGATTACCTCAAAGTTCTGTGTGTCACTCTGATGTGTCGTTCTGTATAAGACCTTTGTCGGCATTTGCGAGTGACTGAAGGTTCTACATCTGGCTATTCTCAGTGAGTTTTTGAAACTTTTTTAGGAACGATGATTAAAAAATCTCACGACAAATTGTTATTGTGTGATATTTAAGGACTTGGTCAGGTCTTGACCAACCTCTGGTTTCAAGGTTAGGTAGGAACATATACCACAACTTGAAGTTGTACTCCGTAGTTCGTCTTTCACTTACTTACTTGCTTAGAGTGGCAAAGCAGGCTAGACCCAATAAAAAAAATTGGAACAAAACGGAGCACCATCTTATCTAAAGTTAATTATAAGTCGCCCGGATTAATCCCATATCCACATCCCAAACCTGACCCCAACTGGAGCCCTGAAACCAAAATATTTCTCAACTTTTCCCGTCCCTCTACCCTCTACCCCTCCACGTAACAAACTACCTCTTACATTTTACTATCAAAACATAAGAGTCTTGCGCTCTAGAACTCGTGCTGTTTTGTTTAAATCTCATGGCCTCTCTTTCGAGGTCTATGCTGTTACAGAAATCAACCTGATCCCAGATGTAAAGAACCAGGAGCTATTCCCATCTTCTTATAATGTTTTCCGAGATGACGATCACTCTCTCCCTATGGTTAATGATCCTGCCCTCCCTAAAGTTGATTCTCCATGCAGAGGTATTCTACTTGCTATTTACAATAACCTTAACGCTTCTCTCATCGCTATCTCTTCTTCTGTTAAACTTGATTTTGTTTCAATAAAAATAACACTTCCCAATAGGTCCCTGTACGTTATGTGTTGCTACATTCACCCAGTTCAACCTATGGAATCCTACATCCTTGCTATTAAAGCAATTGACTAACTAATTGATCTAAGTGATTCCATCGACGATATCCTTATATTTCGTGACTTTAATCTGCCCCCGCTGAAGTGGATTCCATCGGAAGATCACTTATTTTTTCCTGCGTCAAACGCTAGTTCATCCAAGAAAAGTCTATTCATTGATCGTATAGCAGATTCAGGCCTATGCCAAGTAAGTGGAGTCCCTAATTCCGGCGGCAACTAGACCTTATTTTCACTAGCGATCCCATTAACTCCACAGTAACTTTTTGTCCCTTTACCCTATCAACTATCGATAACTTTCACCCCCTCTTCTTCTCTCATTTTTCCATAACTCTCCACCAGAGTCTACTTCTTCCCCTATTATCTCTTCTTACAACTTCCATTAAGCTAATTTTCGCAGAATCAGTATCTATCTTAGCAAATCTTCTTTTGATTTTACCAACCTATCCTTATCTGATGCTGTCTGGTATCCCACAAGGCAGCCATCTAGGTCCTCTCTTTTTCATTTTAACTGTAAACGATCTTGACAGTATTATTATCCATTTACGCCGGCCCTGCATGGCGATTGATCAGGAAACTACGGACTGTTCAAAACATGGATTGGACCAGTAGCGCAACAATCAAGTTCGTAATGTAGTGCTTGCTTTACCTCCTCGAGGTGCTCCCCGGGCAACTACGTGTATAAACCGTTATATAGGTAGGCCAAAATTGCAAGTGCGAGATTGTCTAGGGTCTTCTGCCTAGACTAGGTAACCTGGGCCAGCAATCCGCGTTACCGAAACCAGCCTGCTACGGAAACCGACTTAATGCCTCGGATAAGGACTGATAACTCGTTGAAGACCTTTGACTATTGTACCTGGACTAATATTGGTATCTGGAATGTGAAGACGCTCCTTGACTCTCGGAGTGAAGGACCTCAGAACGCCAGATTCCTTCAATTAGAGCATGAGTTTATGCGATATAAGCTGGACATATTGGGAGTAAGCGACATAACATGGTTAGATACGGGTGAATACCAATCCCCAGCGCGTAACACTATATTACTCCGGAAGACTAATCGGAAGCCCACGTGGATATGGAGTTGTACTGCTATTAACACCAACAGCACGCAGAGGCCTAATCTCCTGGCAGCCGCACAGTAATATAATTTTAACGGCCAGATTTCGGACGAGAGTACGTCGCGTCACCATTATATAGTGTTACGACCCCATGGATGGTTCATCTGAGGAAGAAAAGGAGACCTTCTACAACCAGTTGGGAGCTGTTTATAGTGCAACACCCAGCGGTGACATTGTCATTGTGATGGGGGACCTTAATGCCAAGGTAGGCAGCGACAACGAAGGGCTCAAACATGTTATGGGACAGCACGGATTAGGCAACCGCAGTGACAACGGCGAAAGATTTGTTGACTTTTGCAACGCAAATTGTCTTGTCATAGGTGGCACCATATTTGAGCACAAGGCCTGCTATAAAATCAGTTGGATGTCAACTGACAGCAATCAACCTCCAACCAAATCGACCATTTTGCCATCAGTCGCCGTTTTAGCAGTAGCCTTCTAGACATCCGAAACAGACGAGGAGCGGACATGGGGTTACTACGAGATCACCATCTTATGATAGCTACTGCCCAATTACGCACTGCTGCCGTTCGAAGATCTAACGACATAAGAATGCCTAGGTTGACCAACTGAGAGTTCCCACAGTGCGCCAAGAACTAAGGGACCATCTCTCACGGGGAGTGGAAACAATCAGCAGCTCACAGCCCGCCACCATCTAAGACAATTGGTATGCTGTGAAAATTAAAAGACATAGGACGTGTCTTTTTGAGTATACTCGTACCTGGAAAAGGACGAACGAACGAAAAGAGCTAAGTGCTCGAATTGCAGCACCTCCAACAGCAGGGAGGATCGAGCTAGAGTCCCTATATCGCATGAAGATGAGAGAAGTGCAGCGTAGCGTGAGACGTGACAAGCGCAATTATATCAATGCGCTGGCCACACAAGCAGAAGAAGCAGCAGCGAGGTGCGACAGCAGAACCGTTTACAGAATCACCAAAGAGCTTATAGGTGGCCGAAGCTCTACTCAACACCCAGTGAAAGGCTTAGACGGTTCGTTGCTAATATCGGATGAGAATCAACTGAAGGAGCATTTTGCGTCGGTTCTAAACCGAGTATTCGCCAGCAATATGCACCCAAGTCAGACTGAAGTGTCTGTAGAAAGAAATTCCCGAATTCGCACCACAACCCCCAGTAAGGAAGAGATTATTGCCGCGATCAAAGCACTGAAAACCAATAAGGCGGCGGCATCAGCTGAGCTACTGTTCCCACTTGTCGGGAGAACATGGGAAGCCGAGAGTTTCCCGGACGAGTGGAAGAAGGGAACGATCGTCAAGCTCCTTAAAAAAGGCAATCTAATGCAGTGCGAAAACTGGAGAGATATCTGGGTGCTGCCAAGATATCATCCTGGAGCGAATCAAAAAACACCTCGAAGACACACTCGACGCCAAACAAGCAGGTTTCCGCTCTGGATCCTCCTGTGTCGACCACATCAACATCTTGCGGATCATCGTTGAGCAGTGTGTTGAGCACCGATCACCACTTCACCTGCTGTTCATCGATTTTGGAAAGGCGTTTGATAGTGTCAATCGGGAATTTATCTGGCGAGCCTTGCGCAGGAGATGCATTCCTGATAAATGAATAGCAATTACCAAGGCTACATATGATGGGCCCACATGTCACGTCTTATACAGAGGAAGACTGTCTGAGGAATTCGAAGTGCAAAGCGGGGTTAGGCAAGGCTGCATACTTTCACCAATACTATCCAGCGATGTGCCGAATGCGGCCTTATTAACAGGAAATTTAGGAATTCGATGGACTCTTACATCTGAACTCAAACAATGCCTTCTGTCTCACATAATAATGGACTTTCACCAAATGACAACAAATGTGGAGAGAGAAGCAGACATCGTTGGGCTGAAAATTAACTCGGCAAAAACAAAAAATGATCAGCCTAAGACCAAACTCATCAACTCATATATGTATTGCTGGACAGACGGTTGGGAGAGTACAGAGTTTCCAATACCTTGAGAGTATTGTCTCAACCAATGGCGGAACCGAACTGGATATAGCCAACAGCATACGCAAAGGAAAATTTCCGTTTGAGATGCTATCCATAGTTTGGCGAAGTAATGCAATTGGCTTAAACACCAAGCTACGACAGTTCTGTTCCAACGTTAAATCCGTGCTACTATATGGATAAAGTACCTAGAGCGTGCCCACAGCTATCACGAGGAAGCTGCAAACGTTTGTCAATAGGTGCCTACGCTACATCTTACGGATATTCTGGCCAAGCCGTATCTTTAACGAACAGTTTTATCAGAGAACGGATCATGCGCCTATAGGCACAACCATACGACGACGAAAGTGGAGGTGGATTGGTCACACTCTCCGAAAGGGTGACAGGTCTATAGCTAACCAGGCGATGCAATGGAACCCGCTAACTCAGGACGGCAGGATGCGCGGCGGTTCTAGGAGTACGTGAAGAGGAACGGTTGAGAAGGAAGCACGCAACTGGGAAAAAGTTGGGGAGATCTGAGGCACTTTTCCAGAAATCGCACTCGATGGCGCGTAGGCAAAGTAGAGGTCCTAGAACCCACAAGGGGATACAGGAACGAATGATGATCTATTTACGTCGACGACACTAAGTTCTCCAAGACTATTTCTTCAGCCCAAGACTCTATTCTCCTTCAAGAAGACATCGATAGGTTTTCCACTTGGTGTATAAAAAATTGCTTTGAGCTTAATGTCTCCAAATGTCAATCTATGACTTTGTCTCGTAAGTCCAATTAATCTTCCCCTCGACTTTATTTTCTGCATGACTAACCTATAATCCAGGCTCAATCCCCTCGTGACCTTGGAATATTATACGATAGAGAGTTAAACTTCCGTTCGCATATAGACGAGATAATCCTTAAAGCAAACTCATCACTCGGTTTTATCAAACGATGGTCTAAGGAATTTTCCAACTCTTATGTGACATTACCCTTGTCCGGCCCCTTCTCAAATATGCCAGCCAAGTTTGGTCCCTCTTCCATCGAGTTCATATATCCCGAATCGAGAATATTCAGCGTCGTTTTCTTCGATTTGCCCTTCTTGGACTACCCTGGGATGATCCCTTTATCTTATTTTCCTATCGTAACCGCCTCAAGCTCCTTAACCTGAATACCCTCGAAAAAAGCAGAGACGTAGCTGACATTCTCTTCATTCATCGACTGCTCTCTGGTTCTGTGGATTGCCGTGCCCTTTACAATTCCATTTCTTTCAACACCAACCCTCGTCTCTTCAATATTCGAACCCACCACACCTCTTATGGTTCTAACGAACCAATCTCCATGAGGTCAACTCAAACCTCCCTCTTTTTGATTTTTGATTGAGCACTTCTCGTCTTAAACTTGATCTCCTCCACAATTCCATTACTTCCTAAGCTTTAACTGTTATTAGTTTTTAGGTCCTAGTTTTTGAGTCCTTTTTTTAAGTTACTCTAAGCTTGTATCAAGGGAAATAAATTGGGGGCGTTAGCCTCCATCAAATAATAAAGTTGGGAGTGGAACATGGGCTCAGCTAGCATGCCATTCTAGGTTAGGTTAAGTTAGGTTACTGTGGATGTGAATCTGGGATCCTCCTACCGCCGAACACGGATCGTTCTCCACCACAATAATGCGATCTCTCACAAGTTGGCTCAAAGAAGTGACTTTCTGAGCACTCAAAATATCGAATTGACGGGTCATCCACCATACAGCCCTGATATGTCACCCAATGACTTCTTTTAATTCCCGAACATGGAAAATAAGATGCGAGGTAAACGCTTTTCGACGCCTGAAGAAGCGGTTGATGGGCTTAATAATCATGTTTTGGGGTCACTGAAAAAGTGCTTCAAAAATTAGTTCAAACACATGCAAAAGTGTATTGATCATCATGGAGAGTATTTTGAAACACATTTAAGCCGTTTTCGATGACAAATATTTATTTTTACTTGTTTTTCTCAAAACCTAACTATTCTTGACGTATTATCCTAGAACCGGACATCGCCAGGTCGACTCCGATCAATGCCTACCCTAATCGTACAACAGCCAACCACCGCAATAGCCTATTAGATGCTCAAATAGATGAAGCTTTCTGATAGCCACATGTTCTTTAAATCTTTCGATAGTTAGTGAGGATTCTCCCAATTACGAGTAGATGACCTAGACACGCTCTACGTTACTCATACTCTGAACTTTTACCATCTCAGCACCTCCATACCCATTTACTGATATCAAAGATACACTAGAGAAAAAAATCGTTTAAAAATTGCTTTCCCAATTTACCACTTGTCACAATGCACTTCAACTTAAATTAACTTTGCTGTTGTTAAGCGGTTTTTTCACGGTTCCATTACTAGTCACGTCATAGTGCTGTAAACAAAAAGTACTTGACGCAACTAACCTCATTTATGTATAGGTACTCGTAGTTGTGTCTGGCAGGCATTTACCGGTAATATGCTAATCCATCCATAATGTCAAACTCACTTATTACCATAACATCCGAGAGATACGGATACAGTATTACCCACCGCAACTGTATTAGGTTAGGCGTTCCATAGAAACGCTCTTTACTGCCATCACTTGTTGTTGACGTACTTACGAATAGCTGCGTGTGATTCATTGAGAGATAAATCTTTTCCACCAAAAGATACGGTTCTTCTACTTTTTCGTCTTTTACTTTATGAACATAATAAGCCGGTAGAGATTAGAAGGTACTCCAAAAAAAAAAAAAAAGAACGAGGAATACAATTTTTCAGAGATGAAGTAGGCAAAACATTTCCATGGTGGTACTAACACTTTTTGGGCAATTAAAAAAGCCAACGTTCTGCGTTGTGGGGTAATCTTTCGTCGGTTCTAACGACCGGCAACAGTGTCATTTTCTATTGCCGTCAACTGGTAGAACATCTTCTAGACCATGGTTTATGATCGCTCTGTTCCACTTTTATGAGTTAAATTTCTTTTTGGTTTTTTTTTTTTTTTATGTTTACGGGTTGTTGGCCAGAGGTTGGCGCAGAAAATTACGTCAAATTGAGGAATGTTGGTACGCAGGTTTGATAAAATTTGAGTAAGTACTCACCAGGTGCTGGCTACAAGCAGGTAGTATGTATGTGGATATACTTAGATACTGCGATTTCGTTTTAAGTAGTAAGGCCTACCGCATGAAACCATGAGAAAGCGAAAGATAGTTGAGAAACATGATTAATGACATGCAACAGAATTGTATGCCAACCGTCATTAAAGTGTTCTGAATGTTTTTATGAGTAGGAGAATGCACAGCGCACGTGGGAAAATCTGAAAGTAGTTGAAGAATATTGGTAGATAAATCATCAAGAGCTAAGAAGGCATGGATATTGACATGTACACCAGCGTACGCATCTTTTCTCGTTTGAATAAACTGGTCATAATGACCATAAATCAATTCAAGAGCAATCGCACCAAAGCTTTGTACAAATGTCTTTTTTATATGATAATTAGGGCTTATAAACACCGTTACAATGATTGCAACCATCGCGGGTAAAGGTTAATTAGGGGAAAGTGAGATGGGCGTATGTTGGTTTTGAATGTTTGAAGATTATAATGACTAGGAAATAAAGAGGTCGGTAGGTTATTCCATAAGCGAGTTGAACGATATTTTAGATTACTTTCGAAAGTGGGCTAGTGGGTAAACTGATGATCATTCGATCATTCATTATTTTCTGGTAATTCCGATGGAGCACTGTTGGTGAAAATAGGGTTAGAATAAGGCAAGGCAGAGGGATAAAGTTGATGTTCAAGGAATGTGACAAGTGTTTTACGTAGGTACCTGCCGTGTAGCCGCAGTCTTCGGGTATGTCTTCGTACGAAATATCGAAACAATGCGCTGATCTGCGTCTTGCTAGTGGTACCAGTACGAGATCGAGGTCGTGTGTAAGGTACGAACTTCCCCTTTGATGAAGAGTGGAGGCCTATCTAATACCACCGTCATTTTATGTGTCATGGCACCCGGTTGGAATGCAACTCCACATCGAGCAGACCGATCAGTTTCATAGCCATCAAATGGTTGAACACAAGCTTCTTAAGACATATGCTGAACCTTGAGATACCCAACCTCGAGTCAGTCTGATATCCCCGTGAATTTGGGTATAACCTTCAGCCATTACGATACTTCCACAAAGAGGCCAACTGCTAAGTCAGGCTGGAACAGAAATTTCAGGGGCCACTGATCTCCCGTGGTACCAGGATATAGCTTTCTGTCACTTCAAGTTCGGCACTTTACAGCCCAGCTAACTAACATACCTATGCCATCTACAATGGAAAATCTCACTTGCAAAGCTACGAATTTTTTCGAATTTCGCTCTGTCAATAAGAGCACCGCTGACATCGCAGGCCACACCATATGTGATACCAATAGCTTGCAAATCTCTAACATCTAAGTAGGCTGGGGACACGCACAGAACACGTATTCAGTCCTCAAGGAGAGATCGGCATGAGAAATTTGCTACCTCGCTAAGGCCTCACCTATGCAGAAACGCATTTAAAGAGCCATGCCCGGTTAGCAGAAAGCCCAGGCAGAGGTTGAAACTCCGCTCAGGTAGCCCGCTCATGGTTGACACTTCCTAATTGAAGTTACAAGTAACCTTGCCTTTATCGCTCATGTCAAATCTAGATTGCCATTCGGAAAGCAGGACTCTACCCTCCCTACGAGACATATCTTCCACCTCCGTCGAGGAGACCCAATCAACATTTGTCAGCGGGAGTCCATTGCTAATCTTGTAAGCGATATCTCGACGTATCACCTCCAAGTAAAAGCGAGACATCACTAAGACTACCTGTAGTGTATCCGTAGATACGATCCTACAAACCGGCCAACCAAGGCCACTCTCTGTTATTACCTTCTCGTACAAAACCGATGACCCAAATTTTGCACAGGTAACTAAAAGGCCATAGTACAGAGTACGAACGGCACGTCTGGTGAGTCCCCAGTTAGTCCGTAGAATGCCTGGATGAGGAGAGATAGGAAATTAATTCGCTCATCTATCATTATGCCAAGATACTTGATCTTAGTTACATATCTAAGGTTCGGGTAATGAGAGAGCTCGACGGACTGTATTTAATTTGTCGTGAAGCAACGTTGTCACAGTCTTCTCCTGAGATACTGACAACAATGTTTTCGACTCATCCGAGAACAATTGGCAGCACTCTTCTTCCTATTCCTTCTAATTCAGCACGAGACTGACCTTCTAGAAGCAGATAATCCCCGTAAGCGCAACAACTGTCTCGCTTTACCTCTAGACCAACCCTACTAGAGAAGTAGCTTTACCATGAGCGAATTTTCTCGCAGCCCCGTTCGCGCAACCTGGTTAGAATACTCTGCCAATTTAAATTGTCAAACGCTCCTTTAAAGTCAATAAAGACGCCTAAGATAAGATCGGCACTGCTATTATGGACGCAGTCTGTAGCAGAAGACCATGCGTCCTCCACACTTTTGCCCTATTTGAAGACAAATTGGAAAGGGGGCATTGGTTCAGTCATGCTCTCCGATAGCCTTTCCACCATAACCCTTTCCAGTACTTTTCCAAGAACATTAAGTTGGCTGATACACCGACAAGGTACATGATCAGACTCCCGGCAACACACTTGTATGTCCTAACCAGGTACTCGAGAATGGCATTTCAGATAGCTTTCACCGTCAATCTGGTTATTCCATCTGCTCCAGGAAATCTCCGGAATAAAGAAGTGAGACACCGTGCTCAACTTCAGCAACCCTCAGCTCGGTAAAAATCGTAGGTTTTTCAAAAGAGGAGCTGAATAACACAACACACCGTAGCTGGTATATCTCATCGGTTGCGGTAACGCATGAGGCCGTTAACTTGCTATTGCTTCCTTTGGTGGCTTCAAGTCCCCTGCACAAAAAGATATAGATCAGCTGCCGGTATGTTCCCTGCTAGCCTTGCACTGGCGTACTGGCGTAAAGGAGAACTACACGCTTGCCAACAGCTTCAGACCTATAAGTTTGACTTCCTTCATGTTGAAGGGCATCGAGATCGAGATCCATGTGCGCAAATCTGCCTTGCGAATGCATCCTCTGTCTGCTATGCAAAACGCCTACTGCGAGGGTGCGCTTCAGAATCTGGTAGGCAGAATTAAAGGCCCACTGGACAAGAAGGAATACGTCATGGTACTTTTCAATGATATTGGGTGTGCTTTCGACAGCGCAACTTTTGACGGCATGTGTTATACGGCCAGGCAACACGGCGTAAACGAATCACTAGTTTTGTAGATAAAAGGAATGCTGATAAATATGACATTGATTGCGGATGGTGATTGTGGCCTAAATGTGATGACGGGCGTAATCAGGGGTTGCTCGCAAAGCGGGGGTCTGTTTTCACTGCCATGGTGCAAGTTGGTCGACTCACAACTCAACGCGCCCAATAGTTCTGACGTCTATGCTCAAGCATATGCGGGTTCTGTAGCTGTACTGTCTTTTGGATCGTATATAGCGGCTGCCTGATCTAAAGCGCAGGCATCCTCGTGATCGACCTGAAAACTGAGGTTGTTCTCTTTACGAGAAGGTGGAAGTTCTCTGGTCTGACTCATCATCCAATTCTCCAAAGAAGCTAATTATTTGGGTGTCATCCTGGATAACAAACTTCTATGGACTAAATATGTTACGTCGAAGCTTCTAAAGCACAAGTCCTTCTGGCAGCGCAAAGGGTGACACAGGGCCTCTGACCGAGAGGGGTCCTCTGCATCTACACTGCTATGGTAAGGTCAATTACATCCTATGCGTCGTTTGTCTGCTGAAACAAGCTCTCACAAATGTACGTGATTGCTGATTTTACCGGACTCCAAAGAACGGTTTGTCTCGGCTGCATAGGGGTTTTCACTAGCCCACCCGGATCTGCTATAGACGCATTGGTGAATCTTGCTCTCCTTGATATTCTTATCATGGGCTGCACTCTTAAAGTCATCTTCCATTTGAAAAGAGGTGGTCTTTGGTACAAGACGCATTGGATCTTGGATAATCTTGCGCGCCGGCTGTCTTTTGACTCTTGTCTTATGGACAAGGCATCTGACGCGATGACGCTAGAACTCCTGCTACAGAAAAAATACGGTTAGAATCTGAGCCAAGAAAGGAATGTAGTCGGGTCTTCACAAATGTGTCCAAAACTGATATAGGACGCGAGCAAAAGGGTATTTCATTTAGCGCTTCCTATCTTTAAATTTAAAAAAAAAAAACAAAGTGTGTGTGTAATGTCATCGAAATTATTTATTTTTGTGAAAGGCCTATCGATGCCATTGTGTATGGAATATAACATTCAAATGTCTGCCGCAGTTTCTCCGGGTAGCGCGCATCCGAAATATCCATGACTTCCATGTCGCATAAATCAGGCTGAATTTGATCGATGGCATGGGTTTTGTTGGCCTTGAGGGCCGCTGTGGATTGTGGCTTATTTGCATCGTGCAGAATTTTCAATGTGGCGTGAGCTGTATGGCACATAGCACCGCCCTGTTGAAACAACAAGTCGTTGATGTCTATATCATCCAATTCAGGCCAAAAGAAGTTGGTAATCATCGACCTATAATGCTCGCCGTTGACAGTTATGGCCTGGCCAAAGTCGTTCTCAAACAAATATGGACCGATGACGACGCCAGCCCAAAATAGACACCAAACAGTGACTTCTTCGGGATGCATTGGACGCTCTTGGATCTCAAGTGGATTGTTATCGATAATTCGACAATTTTGTCTGTTGACGCACCCTTTCATCCAGATCGCTGAAGCGCCGATTCATTGTCTATGGTCGTTTACCTTCAGCTGATTCAGTTCAGCACCCGTACAAAGTGCAGGTCCAAGTCATGACGTAAAATTCGCCAGGTTGTGGCCTGCGAAAGGCCAAGTTCTTGTGAGCGACGCGAAATCGACTGCCTTGGATTCCCCTGCACACTCTAACGGACAGCGGCGATGTCTTCGGCAGATCTTGCATTTCGTCGACCTACGGCTGTAGGTTTATCATTTACTAAACCAGTGGACCCAAATTTATTTACCACACTGCAAATAGTCTTCTCGCTAGGACGATTATGGCGTCCGTGCTGATTTGGTAAAGCAGACTGAATAAATGACAGCCAATTTGACAGATGTTGCTTCAATAATATGGCCGCTATCAACTGTCAAAGTTGGGAAGTCCCTATTGGAAGACATTGTATTCTGTGAAGCACCGGTGGAGGGAGCGAAGCATTGTAGTGACAACCAAGCTGCGCTTAGAACCTTACTCTGACGACTTTCAAGCTAGTTTTAGAATGCAAGACTAAATGCTATCAGAGTCACAGGTGACAGTAGAATCACGGGAAATGAAATCGCCGATGAACTTGCCATGCTCTGAACTTCGGGAAAGACTGCAGGTTACTTACCAGCGTCGTGACGGGGCACTACACTTTTGCTAAACACTTAGATACGGTGGGCATAAGCGATACAACGTCCTATGATGCTTGCGGTGTAAGTAATGGCGAAGTGACTATTAACTATCTCTAAACCAGATTATCCATTAGTGTAACCGATTGCTTGTAGCATCGACTGAAAAGTCTCTTGATCATGCGCTGAATATTCCAGAATTTGAATAGTAATATCAAGTGAATTTCAAATTTCCTCCATGGTGATTCTAATGATTTCTCGAGCTTAAGCAATGTGTGTCTCTGTGTCGTTCACCCTCATCTATGAATCAAGTAGGGAGAACAGAAGAGAGATCAGTTGTATCTTCTGAATGAGAGCCAGCAATTCCTACCATCGCGTATTTTAAGCGTACTAACAGATTCTGCTGCATTTCATAAAGAAAAAGGTATTTTGTAGCAATCGGGGGCATCCTATGTGATCCACAAAGGATCTCCATCTGACATGAGCTCGATACTCTGCTTTTAAAAACACTACATTGCAGCGAAAATGCTTCTAGAGCTATTCGTAGCAATGAATTGGTTAAGAGACAAAACGAGTGCATAGCACGAAGCTCACTAAAAATTTGCTCATCAGGGCAAAAGTCAAACTAGATAATAACGTTGTCTATATTTGCCTTTGCGTGGTATCCTATTGCAACATAAATGAAGCACGACATTGCCTCTCTTTTTAGAGTCAAAAATCTAACAACTGTTTAACACAATTTGAAAGTATTCGTGTATGAACACCCTCAACTATGAAAACCTTCACTTAGTGGAGTAGATTGCAAATGCCTTTAATCGTTTGGTTAGTACCATCATTTCAGGTGGACTATTCGAAACATTATGTTTCCCTGTATGCAGATGCAAAGTACCGACATCGTATGATTTATAGAATCTCAAAGGTAACACGTGCACTGAAGCGCAATCTCCACCATTCACCATAATCCCAGCACGTAAGAGATTCACTTTAAACGAGAAGACATACTCGTATCTCTGTCTTGAAATCTTCAGTCAGCATGCCGTCACGAAAAAATAGTTTTCGCTTATGAAATTTTCCAATTAAATATCGTGCAAGATAGTTACGTACAAACATTTGCAACAACCTTAGGGCTGCAGTGTGGATAAATAGATAATCGTGAGTCTTAACGATTTCGTAGGCGCATCCCTTTTACTCAACCCAGTTACATAAAAGATACACGTTCCTCTTATGATGACAATTTCAAATTCATTGAATGTAAACTTGATCTACTATCCGTAAATCGCTACTCAAACACCAGCTGCCCTAATTCAAATATTAGCCATTGTATCTGAATACAAATACGAATACGGATTCTCCATTCAATATCGATTACGACATGACCTAGTATCACATTGCTTCATGGCTATCCATTCATTCGCAGGATGGCAAGCAAATTCCGAAAGCAATAAAACGTTTTTCACTTATTCATCTAAACGAAGTAATGCCGATCTAATAGTGTTTCAAACGTACTCACAGATGTCCTTCTTTCTTCCAACGACTTTCAAAGGTTGTTCGAGAAGCTTTTAGGGTAAATATCCTTCGTACAATATACACAAGACCATTGTATACCCTTAGTCCATTTGTCAGCATATTTTCATAAGTTGATTTGCCATTTTGTCCACACATCCGTTTATCCTTAATTTTCAAAATAACATACTCTTCCATTCGGCAGTCCATATGTTTGACTCCACACTGGCGTATCCTTAAATCAGCCTTTTTTTTTATATTCAAATGTATTGTACGACGAGTAGATCTGGCTATGGCCGGCCTTATGGTTAGGAATCTAAAATGTACGAGTATCTTCGGATAGATGTAGTACGAAAGGAACTGGAAATCTTGAATGGAAATTCAAAGTGTTGAAGAGGACGAGTTTATGGGTTATGTATGTATGTATGTCTTCTCTGTAACTTGGTCTTTGGACCATGAAAGGGTCTTCGACGTATAGGCTAGTCATAGTCATCATCACATTGATGTTGCCGCCGATTAAATAGGTCCTTCTCCGAACGACGTAGGTCAGCTTGGAAATTGAAAATTTCTTTTCTTTTTCCAGATCCTTTGTAGCTTTGGGTAGATTTCAGGGTTTGAGGGTTTGAGGGTTTGAGGGGATGTCTGCGTGTGGACAACTGGGGGTATTACACGTAGAATGGGTAATTTAGGGAACGGTAAAGGTCAGCTTATTGTTATTCATTATTTTGATAAGGACTTGGCAAATAATTTATAACTCAATAGGATTTTCATTTTTTCCGCTCTTCGAAATTTTTCGGTTTTGGGGAGTTGTCCTGCTTGTCCATTATACTCGTACATATAGAGGATGAATTCTTTTTGTTTCCTAAGTTGGGGACTTTATACAAATATGATTTCGGAAAGGACAGTTTTAAGGAAGCGGAAGTCTTCCATGAAATTCTGTTTCTTTTTTTTTCTTCTCTTCTTTTTTTGAGTTTTTAAGAGCTAAATATATTTAAAGGCTTAGTTTTTGGGGGGAGAGTTCAAAAGGCGCTCAATTTTAATAACAGTTTGGGTAAATGTTCAACGGATGTAATGGTTCTTTAAGTTTGTGATCTGTGCAACTGAATACAGAAGGCTTATTCAATTCCGTAAAGCCAACGAGTGAATTATATTTGACCGTAGAGTCCTTCAACGGATGATGTTTTCGGTAAAAAAAACCTTTTCGGTAATCGAATAGTATTAAGAAATAATTTCCTATATAGTTATGGTTGAATCTGCGAAAAAAGGACCTTAAAAGTAAAAAAGAACAGGGGAACCTTATTTTTTTCAAACGAGCGGGCTTAAAACACTAAAGCACACACACGCTACAGCTCGTCATTGTATCTCCTCCTTCAATTAACGTCTTTTTCGATGGGCCGTATGATCACTTGATGAATTCTGGTCTCGAAACAAGCTACCTTATTCAACCTCCTCATAAAGTTCAAGTTCTTGCGCCGTGGAGAAGAACTAGGACAGGCCTTCCATAGACGTACTTTAGTTAATTGAAAGGCTGTTGTCGCTCAATTGCCTTGAAACAATGAAGGACAAAAGCTACTTTCACTCGGTTTGTATGTATTGTATTATTGTATGTATCCCTCAGAACTGAGTTTGGTTCGAGGCGTCTATTTCCTTTCATTTTAACAGCATACAACTCGCCTTGACCTCGATGACCTGAACTATTCTCAATGATTCCGCGGCGATACACGAAATTACTATGCACACTATTGAAACGACTTTCGAAATATCTCTGGAGTGTGAGTTTTAAAGAATTTTTTCAACGACAATGTAAAATCTAAGATCTCGAATCGAGGGTCTCGATGTGTTGTTAAGGACCTTGCTCCAGCAGCGTGTATTTCCAACGTCAATATATAAAATTTGCAGGTTTCGAGCTACCAACAAAATTAGACAGCGATCTGTACAGCTTTCTTGGATTGAACCAAATAGGTCTGGAAAAATATTTGTGTGCTTCTTACCAGATTCATACTAGCTGTCTCAAGCAGCTGGGCAGGTATGTCATCAGCTCCAGTAAATCTTTTGGACTTAGGCTTAAATATGGTTCTCTTAACTTCGTCTAGCTCTGTTGGATAGAATTGCTTGTTACAAAAGTCCATTGCTGTTATCAATTCAATGGTTCATTCTGTAAGACAGCTGAATTATGATCATCTTCGCTTTTATATAGTCTTCGAAATGGTCTTTCCATATCCATAGCACAAAATTCTTGCTCGTTTTTCCAGCTCCGGCTCAGGATTTGTAGCCCGGACAAGAGTCTTTTTGGTGCAAAACCGACACTCCATATACATACTAACTTAAGGGGTGAACCTCGGCCTCAACTAACAAGCCCGGTCTTTAGCTAACTACCTTCAGTTGAGCACTGCAAGTCGGTTAAAGTCCCCTTCTACTTGTGCTCGCCACCTAAGGTGAAGTCTTAATCTACTGCGTTCTTACTCAGGGTTGGATTCGAAGACTTTGTCGGCCCTACATGTCCTAGCCATCTCAAACGATTGGTCCTCAGTTTTCTGTCTAGGTCGATGTTGCTGTACTGCTCGTAATGTTCGTCGTTGAATCCTCCTCCGTGTATATTCTACACAAAGTCACTTCGACCAGCTTTGAATACCTCGGCCAGTAATCCTTACTTCGTTTTGGTCAGCTGGACGGATGATTTGGACACCATAATCTAACTTAAATGGTCTATTATGCCTGATGTCGGGATGTTGGGTTTCTTCGCCGTTATACGGTCTGCAAAAAAAAGGTTGCTCATATTCGCAGCAAAATATACAAGGTTTTCATCCGCCCAACATTGGAGTACAATGCCCACATCTGGTCAGGTAGGAGCATCTGTTAGACAGGATTCAAAACCGTGCGATAAAACTCATAGATGATGCTAATATCGGTCAGTCAATTGACACTCTCGAACACTGACGTAATGTCTCCTGTCTCACTCTGTTTTATCGCTATTTCCACCACCAGTGCTCCATAGATATAGCCAGTAGCATTCCGACCCTTCAAACTTTTAACCGTAACACCCATTTTCGAGCGTACTCTAAAATATCGTGATTCGTTCCTTAGCCGTACAACTCGCTTATGGAATGCCCTGCCGAGCTCTTTATTTCCTGGTCATTATAACTTGCAAACATTCAAAACCAACGTGCATCGGTACCTTTCTGTTCTTCCTTCCCAAATTTTCTTCGCCCACGCTGTGTACAAACATTTTAAGGGTACACACATCCCTTGACCGCGCGCTCATTATACAAAAAAAAAGAAGAAAAAAAACTGACTGTGGCTCAACTACAAAGTTTTCTTTTTCATCTCTACAACTTTCTGTACTGGCCTTCTTGGCTTAACACATTCTGTTTACAAATTGGCAAAGCTTCCATACGTTATTCCTTTCAATATCTTCCACCGCGCGCTTCTCGTGCTCTTTTTTCTTTTATGAAGAAGCCGATGTTTTTCGGGTCTCTTCTGCTCGTAGAGTTCACGAGCGGCTCTGGTTCTTCTTTGCAGATACCTTTTATTGGCTTCTTGTTTTGCATGTGTAATACGAGTATGTGCCCCCCACATTCTTCATTAAACCAGGGATTTCTTAGCAGTGGTCAGGTGGAACCAAGCGCATTAATTGCAGCGTTTCTTATGGCAGTATTGCCACTGGACTTCGGTACTTGATGCTGGCGACATAGGACTTCTTGAAAGATTTCGGGATACGTGTTCAGCGAAAATTCTTGTGATCTCCTGCGATTGCAGTTTTTCTACTTTAAACCTTCTCAGAGTAGTTCTTCTTTGTTGTGGCGGTAGGGAAATCGGCTAAAACATGGTGGTCATCAGCTGCCAGGAACGTTACGACGTCCAGAATACTGGAGTCTGCCTTACGTCGCAATGTGATCCATTTAATATTGCGTTTCATTATCCGGAGCCTGTCCTGTGTATATTGAGATTCGGAAACTTTGTGATTTCGGCCCGCCGTAAAGTCAATAAGCCTAAGTCCGTTGCTAGACGTGGTTACCAACTGTGCTACCAAAGATGTCCTCCTTTCTTATCGTATTAGGAAATTTTGACGTGACGCGTCGGAAATTTCTCATATTTCTTGTAGGGGAGCTCCTAGAAATATTCTTTGGTGGCGTCGTCCTTGTCTTCGGTAGAGGTATCAGCGAACATTAAGCTCATTTCTCCGAATTTAGCCTTGATGCAGATTGTTGAAAGTTCAAGATTTTTTGCATAAGTCTGCCGCATGTTGCAAATCCGCATCCGAATAAGTGCTGTTTCGTTTCCCTATAGCAACCATCATAGTATACGAGTATATTACAGTTTTCATCCTCCTTAGGTCTGGCCCGTGCCATCGCACTTCCTGAATGGCGGTGATATCTGGGTGATTTCAGTCAATGGCCTTTGCTAATTGCGGCTGCACGTGGCCTGTTAAGGGTCCGAACATTGCACGTGGGGAACCGAAGGTCGTTGTCCCTTAGACGTTTCAAGGGTCGGTAACAGTGACTAAATTTTTCTCCCAGGCCATTCGTTGGTTCGTCACATCTTTTTATGGCGTGTCCCCAGTATCATGCTGCTGGTCGAGCATGCCCTGCCATTTTAGCCTGTAAGAGTAAGGCTTTACTCATTCAATTACCGGGAACCACTACTGGGAGGTAAGACAAGCAATACGCTACGATCTTGGTTGTTCCACTCCTGGCCCAATCCAAGTTATAGAAAAATGAGCAGTTTCCCGATCTCTATATTCTCTTGTTTTTTTTGCCCTTCTGTGAGGTCGGTGTTTATACTGTCTCTTCTACTTGTTAAACTCGTAAGGGCTCTGGTCCTTCTGGTGCTTGTTTCTCAGCAGGAATCCCCTCCACGAGACAAATCTAGCACATGAGAGGCCTCGTATCTGGCGAGCTTATGACATCATTACAACTTGTCTTCAGTACTTGATGTCGGCTGAATAGAGCCTTTTGATACATTCATGAACGCCATAGGCCTGATGGATTTTGGAAGCGTAGCTTCTAAATCTTCCGACGTCAAACTTTCTCACAGTGTTTTCTTGTCCTAAGGGTGCCCAGAATGTCCGCAAGAATGCCCTGACCATAGAAATGTGGGTACTGGGTGTTCCAAAATACGTGGGAACTAAACTGTTCTGTGCGTCAGCTTAGTACCAGTTGTGATTTTGGGATTATAAATGCGGCTGTAGTATACGTATGCTAGTAGATAGGCATTGGTATATATATAAGACTTGCCTGTTATTGGTCTTATCATCATCACCAGGCTTTCTGCGGTCTTCAGGATAACTAGGCCTTTTGCCTGAGAATTGCTTCTGGAATCGCGGAGACTAAAAGATATTTTGGAATTAGGTTCAGTTTCATACATGCCGAACCTGATTCCCTTTGCGGTAGATATTCATGATTTTATCCTGCGACACTTTCTAATTAAGCCATTCCTCCATCTTTTGGTAGGAATTCAAAGAAATGTCGCCTATTTGGTCTTGAACTTTTGTGAATTAAGCTGTAGTATAAGTGGTGGGTACGGCATCCGTGATGACAATGCTGGACGTTCTTTGAACTGACGTGAATTTCAAAGTGTTGGTGTCTTGGTTGAGGCACCTTATAAGTAAGCCAATACATTATGGCTGGCCAAAGTTCATATTTAATCAAAATTTCTCCAATACTCGTATACTGTTCATAATCCGCCAACGGTATTTCGTGATCTACGTAAGTAGTTTGAAACTGGGGAGTTCTGGCAGGTTTTGCATTAAGCAGAATGGAGGTTGAAAACCACTTGATAACAGCTGTTAAGTTATCGTAAACCGCATCGAGGAATGTTCTCTGAGTGATAATAACAAAGTCATCTGCAGAAGTAATGACACTTATGCCTGTCCTATTCAGTGGTTTAAAGATACTGTTCATTACCAACGCGCAGAAAAGTGGAAAGTGTCTCTGGTTACGGATTTCCTCATGCTATATGGTGCTACGAGAAATGCGAAATTGATGATCGTTGTATTGAGCATTTGAGCACAGATCAAATAAGTAATGCCCTGCTCTATACTAGTAACTTTAAACCTTTTTTAATGTCACTAAAGGTCCCCTTCACGTGGTGGAACTATGCTAGGGAGATTTCGACGTTCTGTTGTTCTGAGGATTTCCTTTTAAAGCAGGCATCCACAAGTCTCTCAAAGGTCTTCATTAATAATGAAATGAGACTGATGGGCCTTAAATCCTTTGCCATAGTGTGTCCTTATTTATCTGTCTTCATGAGATCTGAACAAATCCAAGTGTGAGACACGGTCTTCGATCTAATAGAGTTAGTTGTCCTATTAAGTTCCCAACTATAATGCTGAGGAGATTTAGAAATCTTAAAACCTATTAGCCTTGAAATGTGTAACTTGGTTGTCCAAATCTAACTACCAGTGGCTCTACAAGTTCGGGGTGTATCTGTGTCTTAACCAAAATGCCTTTCCAGTCAGCCCTGGTTTTTGCTAACTACTTCGACTTTTGAAAGGCAGCTGAAATTCCTCTCCACTTGTATTTGCCACCTGAGGTGGGGTCTTCTTTTAGTGGTTTTTCCTGTGCGGTGGATTCGAAACCTTTCCTAGTTAGAACGTTAGCGTCTCACCATTTGACATGTTTTCGCCATCTAAGCCGGTGAATTCTGAATCTTTTAGTTAAGTTCATGACGTTGTACAACCTGCCGAATCAGATAGGGACGCAGATCACCATAGAGGAGAACTAAAACGATCAATGCACAATGCACATGTCATTCGTGTTGGCAAAAAGTTGTAGAGTCTTTTGAAAGGCTGTGCCTCTGGTGTTGGTCTGCGAGATTCTCATAGTACCCTCGCGATATTAAATAAAAAAACGTGACAGTGATATAGTTATGATTCTCGTTAAAACCATTACCGAGCTTTACGGAGCAGGGATCTTCTTCAATAGTCATCCTGCAAAGCTGGAAAAATTTAGCAGCAATGGCAGAATTGCACATGCCTCTGTTTAAATTGTCCCGATATACGATGTCATAGGTGGCCTTTAAATCGACAAGTAAGTGGTAGGTGTCGATTTGCGACTCGAGATTTGACGAGATGTAATAATCTTTCCAGGCCTGAATAATTTAGGGGCTTACATAGTACAGCAGATGTTAAGGTTTTAGATTAAAGGGTTTCCTTTCTTCATTTTTTGTGAGGTGATTTCACATAATCATCTCCTGCCTCCCTGAACAGCTTGGCAGCTAGGACGTCAGTGCCTAACAAGTTTGAATATGGCCATTACCAAATCATTGTCCAGGTTGATAGTTTGTTTTGCCCAATAGGGGAATTTTGATCGTCATCATCATAGCTTGCAGAAGTTGTTCCTCCATATCATCGGTATGATTGCACATCTACGCCAAGGTCTCTTGTTCATCTTTACAGGTTGCCGTTCGTTCCTGGTTTACTTGGCCTTACCCTCTAATAAAATTTCCGAAAATCCTTCCTGTTTTTACGTCTCTCAATTTCCTCGATCTTTCGTTTCTCTTGTTTTTTTTTCTTTTTTCTGAGAAAGTGGTGCTTGTGCTTCTTTTTTCCCTCATAAAGTCGGTCTATATGCCGTCTGTTTCTCTGCATGCGCCAGCCGGCAGTAATTGTCACCCATGGGTTTCGCTGTGCTAGTCGGACGATGCCTAGTACTCGTACATCAGAAGCAGCATCTATGATGGCTTATTTGCAACTTTATTACTGAGTTTCGAGACAATATGCTAGCGGCGCAGGACGTCGAAGGAGGTTAAGAAGCACATGGTCGGCAATGGTTCTGGCAGTTTCCTGCAATTGCAGCATCCCGACGGCAAACATCCTCATTCCTCATTATATTGTATTTTTTCTGCTAAGCTGCTAAAGACATCCGCATTCTCACCTAGGATCCAACAAAGTAGTGGTCCGAGTCAATGTTGTCTCTCGTCCACTTGGAACGATCAGACTTCCAGAATAGTGGAGATGCACCTTGCAATGTAATCAATTTGGTTGATGGTAGATTTATTAGGAGACCTCAAGCTTATGAATGTCGAGATGCGGGAAACATATGCTTGCTACGATGACATTTTGCTTTAAAGCGAAATCGACATTTCTGAATCTGTTCTCAGAAGTGGTGTCGTGAAATGTATTCACCAACATCGACTAGGAGGATTTTAATATTATGCTTTGGACATTCCTTCGTGCCACCGTCTTTCTTCTTAGTTATTGAGTGTGTGCATATTGAGTTGATGTTGGCGAATTTTACCTCGATGCGGATCGTCAAGGCGCTCGAATTTGAAATGTAAAACTTATTGCCTAAGTCTGCCTCCACTTACTATAACTGCTTTATAGCACTGTAGGATCCCAATGAGCACTGCGAGGTGCCCAGGATTTCGGTCATGTCAATTCAATACATATATTTTTTTCAATGCATTAGAGTTGGCCCAATAAGTATCCCCCAAACATGGAGGGTCAGGCATCTTTTGAATACAAGGAGCCTACTTCGCCAGACCCAAGTTGTACGATGTTATGAGTGTTGCCGCTGATCCATTCCGACACGGTTTCTACTTCAGTAGCCCTGGTAGCTAGTTCTAAGCCCCCTTTCAGACCTAGGTTTTGGACATGTCTTTGATATATAATCATCAGAACGTGGAAGAGACCAAACGCTTTGATCGGTATCTTAAGACGAACTTTGTTGACATCGATAGCTTGCATATACATATATTACATATTATATATATAACAGGGTTATGCATCCAGAGTCCACTACAAGTTTTTTCTTATCCACAAACATGAAATGCGTCCAATTTAAAGCTTTTTCGACATCGAAAAGAAGTCCAAGTCAGGTAAAAGTAATACGTCCGTTTAGTACCATTAACATAGCCCTATGACACAGTCCTGGCCTTGTGCAGCTTGCTAATATGATATTTGCAAAAAACCTAGATATAGGTAGAGGGTGATTACCTTTGTTTTTGGCAGAGTAAATTGCTACCCATTTAGCCACAAAGATCATTACCAATTTGTCGTCCTACAATCTTCCTTTCCATGCGTAGAATTACCAGCTAAAATGTCATCATTGACTTTGGTGACCAGTGACCACCAACAAGGATACTGCCAAAAGGTCACGCATTACGGAAAGCTTTTGAAGTAATTTTTTTAAAAAAAAGGAGAACAAAATGTTCCTAATCGTGTCCGCTCATAATTTAATTTTTTTTGTTTCGTTTAGGTCAAACTGGTTTTATGCACATTTTAGGAGACGAAGCGTTCAATAGCGAAACCAAACTGCCAATATCTCGTTTTAATGACAACATTAACTGCTATGACAACAGCTGTGACTGATAACCGTGCGGTCGTATACAGAAAATTTGGAAAAAAAAAAAGAAGAAAACCAACTCAAACCATCAGCAGCAGAAAGGACACCAGCAGATACCAGGATAACAAAACCTCATACAAAAAGATACGCCCAAAAGTATTTCAGTATTTTTGTGTTACAGTGTTTCAGTTGCCGGCAATGGCCATCATCTACTTGCCATCCTGGCCCATACATACTATATAAACGATTCAACTTGAAAAAGAAATAAATTTAACGAAAGCACCAGGACCATCAGCCTTTCGGTGTGACAGGGGATTGGGAAAGAAGGGTTTGGGGAACGCGTTGGCACATCGGATCCAGGACTCTTATTATCCTTTTGCTTGTGTCTATCTGCGGTATAATTATTATTTATCATTATATTCTCCGTTTTATCTCATTGAACATGGGATGGCAATGATGATGGTACAATAGCATTGGCGCCACCAAAATCCAGATACTCTGCGGACATAAGCCGTCCGTCTGTTCTGTTCGCGTCGACTACGAGTCCGTTCATTCGTTTAGTCTGAAATTTCAGCACATCAACATCAAGTGAACCATTCAACCGTTAAGTACTTAGGGTGACGGTAGCGGTGCCAGTGGTCTATGGTGAGTGATGGTGGTTGTGAATAATTGTACATCAACATCATTGGACTCTCTGTTAGTGTGTTGTGTTTTTCATGTTTCGAACGCGTCAAAAACGTATAATGATGTCGGTCCAAGGTCCAACAGGATTAAGGATGTTGAGTTATCATTACCCGTCATTTCCTGTGGCACCCCCTTGTGGACCTGTCATCGCAGCGCCAGATATGAGGTAGATAGAGATACAACAAGATAAAGGGAGTTGGAGGAGTGTCATCCCTTTATGGTATTTAGTAAGATACCCTATCTTGGTTTAATCCGGTTTTGGCTAGTGTCATGGCCAGGGCCAGGGCCTGGATATTTGTCTCTGGTTTTAATGATTGAACAGCATGTTCCGCCCGGTTGCAGCCATCCAAAACGATTCGCATTTGTTAGATTTTTCAAGCGTAAAACGTAGCCCCGTACCATTTGAGGTCCTGTCGTCGTCGGTCGATGCTATCCCAACTCATTTATTTATTCAGTCGTCCCAATACTGAAGTAGTGGTTAAAGCTACAGGCTCTACGGGACTATGATGCAGGTTTTAATCGGGCACGTTACGTACATATGAATATGTGTGTACTGTGTGTGTATGTGAGTGCTTGTAGGTATTTGACATTATCCGGTAGAGACTGTGTGCTTATTTATTTACCGTTAATTAAAGTAGAATAAAACCATTGGCAATAGAAATGGAAAGCAAATAATAACAAAATAACAAACCGTTAGCACTGTTTATATCCGTAGACGGATCCGCAGAGGTTCACAGCCTTTATCCTGGACGCAATTGACAACTATTTTCAGTTAAGGGTTGTCATAACGCTCAGTGAGCACCTCATGAAGGATAAATAATGTCGACGTTGGCTTTCCGACGCGGTCATCAATCGTTGGACTTTCATTATTTGAATATCAAAGGAAATCCGCTTAAGGTTTTGTTCTGTTTTTCTATTCTTTTCCAGTGAGCTCTGCCTTACAAAGGACTTTGGAAAAATAACGAGGAAAAGCAGTTAGATGAGAGTGAAATTATTTTAAGTGGGAATGTTAAATATTTGAAGAACAATAAGGACTAGAGCCCGTGTCATTTGATTGAGATAACATAGAGTTAGGGTGAGGATATCGCTGCGTGCAGAAATTACACTTCTCATCCGTAAATGGTAATTGATTTACAACCTTCCTGCAAAATGCTCCAGGAGGTCGCTATTTAATTTGTTGATTGTGAATAGGTATACCTACGTATGTTACTTAATGTTGCCTTGAGCAATAAATAAGTTGCAAACTGTGTGGTAATGATACGAAGTGCATTCTTGTAAGGAGTGACGTTCAGCATAGTTTCAATGAGGCAGTTGTTGCCAGTTTTGAATAAAGTCTTCATATCTTCGCTAAATTACGTTCTTACATCTCAAGAAGGTGCAGACTTACTGTCAAGTATCGAATGCAAAAAAAAGCGTAGAGCGACTGGACCAGGTCCGTGTGCGCTTGGATGATTTAGTGACCCTATTACCCCATATTCTAGATGCAGCATGCGAAAAAGTAGAACTTTCTAGAATACCACCTTGATCAAAAAGTTCCTGCACCACACCACCGTGTAGCGCTCCCATTATTCCGATTTGAATTCTGCTTTTTTTTTATTAAGTTGGTAAATCTGTTGTTGATATTCCCTCTAAATCTTAGCGTCATAGCTTGACATTTGCAAAAGTTACGTTACCCAGAGTACATCTATCTCTGTGTGTGTTGGCGATTTTTTACAATTTTAGAAATGGATTTAAATTTGCAACAACGAACTTGTATTGTTGGAAATGTTGGAAAAGTGTTTCGGCAACGATTCTCTAAAATAAACCAGTGGCACGAGGGCGAGCGGTTCAAAAGTGGTCGTGAGTCAATCGAAGATGATGAATGCAGTGGCAGACCATCGACATCGAAAACCGACGAAAACATTGATGACGTAAAAGAAATGTTGGTCAATAACCGCAAATTAACCATCAGAGAGATAGCGGAGGACTTGAACATTGCCTATGGATCCGTCCAAGACATTTTGGTCAATTATTTGGGTTTGGATGATTCCGGCTAAATCCGATCCCACGTTCATCAAAAGGATTATTACTCGAGACGAGACGTGGGTTTATGAGTACGACACGCAATCCAGACATCAGGCAAGTGAATGGCGTTCACCAAATGGGCCGAGACCAAAAAAACCCCGCCGTTTTCAGTCAAAACGGAAGGCAATGCTCACGGTTTTCATGGATTACAACGGTGTAGTGCATCATGAATTTTTGCCAGAAGCCCAGACAGTAAACAAAGTGTATTATTTGGGCGTTATGAGACGTTTGCGTGAAGCAATTCGCCGAAAGAGACCAGAAGTGTGCCTAGAAAACTCGTGGATTTTGCACCATGACAACGCACCGTCGCACAGTGCCATAATTATCCGTAATTTTTTGACGAAAAATGCAACAAATACCATCCAACAGCCACCGAATTCACCTGATTTGGCTCCCTGTGACTTCTTTCTGTTCAATCGAGCTAAAAAACCCCACTACGGTGAACACGTTTCAGCAGACGAGAGGAAGTAATGGAAAAATCGCAGGAAGCACTGATGGACATACCGAAAACCGAATATAAAAAATGTTTCGAGAATTGGATCAAGCGCTGGCATAAGTGTGTTGCAGTCGATGGGGATTACTTTGAAGGGGACAATATAGATTTAGAAGAATAAACTTGTATTGAATAAATTCCAGGAACTTTTTGATCAAGGCGGTATACACAAATATACCCAAAGAGATTTGGGAGACAACAATCTAAAAAAGGGCAGAATCTTGGATAAGGATTCAGGACATTTCAATTATGTCCATATCTTCGCACCATACAGTTAGTCTGGGACTATAGGAGTGCTCTCTTACTCCAAAAAACAGAAAAAAAGCGATTGTCAAAAAATGACTCTCCACTCGACCAGGTTTATTATGCTTAACAGCGGAATGTTGATTGCCCTAGCCTTTAAACAATCTGCAGATTGCTTTTTCAATTTTCAAGCCCGACAGTGGCATATGCATGTAAAGGGTGCTTTTTAGAGGTTTGATTTTTCAAGTGGCTACACTGTTTTTACAGATTGTTAATTTGACAGTTGATTTGTGGTGCACGTTTTACCATTTCACAATGAATAGATTAACGCCAGAACAACGCTTGCAACTTGAGCAAACTTATTTTGAAAACCATGGTTCGGTTCGCCAAACTTATTGTGCGCTACGTCTATTTTACGGTCGACGTAATCGTCCATCTTAGCAAGTTATTAGGAACACGATGAATCGTTTTCGTGCCACGTACACTCTAGTGGATAATACGCATCCCAAAGATGACAAACAGTGCGAACAGAAGAAGTTATTGCCGTTGTGGTGCGCAGTGTTAAGGAAAATCCGAATGAGTCGATTCGCCATCGTGCACAGCAATTGGAGCTATGCCCATCCATTTTGTGGAAGATTTTACGGAAAGACCTTGGCTTCAAGCTTATAAGGTTCAGCTTGTGCAAGAGTTGAAACCGCATGACCATAATACGCATTGTAGGTTCGCTGAATGGGCCGAAAACGTGATCCAGCTTGATCTTCATTTCAATGCAAAATTTTGTTCTCCGATGAGGCCCATTTTTGGTTAAAAGGATATGTAAACACGAAAAACTGCCGAATTTGGAGTGGAGAAAACCCTAAAGCCTTTGTCGAGACGCCCTCATAACCATTAAAACTCACTGTTTGGTATGCTTTATGGGCTGGTGGAATCATCGGCCCATATTTCTTTAAGGACGATGCCGGCCAGAATGTTATGTGAAGTCACTAGTCCGTGCCGATAAATCAGATACGTTGAATGATTTGGAAGTCAATATTTGCCGTGTTATTGCGGATATACGGCCCTAGTTGCTCGATAAAGTTGTCGAAAATTAAACTTCAGGATTGCGTTTCATTCGAGCTAGTTGTGGCGCGTATATGCCCAATGTTATATTTATTTACTAATGGCATTAAATTATCTATTAAACAGATCTAACATCATAGACATAAACGTTAGCTTCAAGTGCTTTATTTCACATGGAATTTGTATAACTCTGAAAAAACACCCTTTTTAACATTCTTATCCTTGTCTTTGCATGTTGCTTTTCGGTACTTGTATCTTGGCAATTTCTTTTCGCTTTTCGGTAGAGCTTCGCAGCTATCTGCAGACCACTTCTCTATGGCCTCTGCTTAATTTTTTTTCTTTATGAGAAACCGATATTTCCGCCGTTTCCGTTTCATACAGAGTTCCCGAGCAGCTTTCCTTCTTTGTAAGGCAGCCTTGTACACATGCGCCTGCTGGCACTTTTAGTCAACCCAGGGGTTTCGTAGGGTGAAACTTACGGGTGTGGCATCTATTAAAGCTAGCTAAGAATGCCGCCGTTGTGTTTTGCGCTTGATTCTGATAGCACAGAACTGGCTTTTTGTGATTGTAGCTGTCAAGGGTGAGTCACCAGCTAGTGTGTAAGTTTTCATTAAATTAAACACACATTAATTGTGAAATCAATATAGAATTCTATTGGTTAATAAAGGTCGGTCTATGCCAATTATGAGTGGAATACAACATCGTTCATGCCACCACCACGGCTTCTGTTGCAAGCGACCACCATCCGAAGGTCAAAATTATCAAAGACTTTTTGAAGATTAAGTGCGCTAATGGCTGCAGTTTCAGTTTGGGCGTTATGTTTTAGGCCCTGAATTGCCACATTGGCATAGACTTTACTCTTCAAATAACCCCAAATGAAGAAGCCTAAAGGTATCCAATCGCATGACCTTAGAAGCCAAACTCATATCGGAACCAGTGAAAAGGCTCACCATCAAGACATTTCAGGATCTTTTAGAACAGGCCTGGGATGTAGAAGCCTCTAACAGAGAGAAGAAACCAGCGGAAAGTGTGTTCGAAATAAACGAGAAGAAGCGGTGTACTTTTTGTAGAAAAAAAGGACACTTGGCTGATGTATGTATGTTTCAACAGGTCGAAAAGCAATGAGTTAGGCAAGGCAGCCAGGAGTGTAGAAAACAAGAAATCTGCATTTAATTGCTATGATTGCGGAGCAGCAGGTTTCTTCTGCTCGAACTGTCCTACTTGTAGCAACAAAAATTTAAATAACCCAAATATGCTGGACCGTAACCTCATAGATACACCCAGAGTTGGAAGGAAGGAAAGTGCCTACTATAGGCATCAACATCAGTGGTCTTAAGAAAGAAGCACTCCTTGCTACTGCAGCTAGAACAAGCATCACAGGGAGCGATGTTTAACCGAGTCAATGCAGAGATCACGTATGCTGATGGTGTTCCTGGGAAAGAAATTATTTATGCCACAGTAGCAAACATCATAATATTAAAGAGATCGGAATATCCAGTTTATCGCTTTACGAAAAGCAAGAAACAATCGAACGCTTCTTGGGATAGATTTCCTAGAACAATGTGGTGTTGTACTAAACGTACCACAACGATGTTTCAATTTTATTGATGATCCCGACAAAGCATTCGATTTTAAAATGGCAAATAGTGTGGTTTTGAAGCCAAGCAATGATAAGACCCCACATTATCAACAATCATGTAAAGATACGGTTTTCGAAAATGTGTCGGCATACCTCACTTGGCTAGATACAACTTATTAGTCCAATTGCAGACACCCCAAAACGGAGAAAACCGAACAACTATTCACCACATGGAATCCAATACATTTTTCCGAATGCAGTGCCAGACTCCAGAGAGCGCAAGTAGACTCTTTATCGAACCACGGAGAATAATATCATCAGAAGCTCGTGATTGGTTTCAGGTCAATCCGGTAGATGTTAGAACTGACACCCATTAGTGGGGCTACTGGGAATTTACTGGGAAAGTCGATGCCTAGAAAAAGTGAACGCATAGCGTCACAATGGAGGAAAAACAGCAAACCATCGAAGGGTATAACATGCAGTCATGCTGAGTCAGCGTAAGCAAACAATTAACTTGGAGCTAAGCTGGTAGTAAGTGGACAAATTGTACAACCATTGGTTGGTCGTTTGGCCCTCACCTTTGTCTAAGTTCTGAGTTCTTTTTTGAATAGCAAAAACTTTAATTTACGCCTTACATTTTTAATTAAATTATTTTTAAGAATTTCTCATTAACGGCATTCAAGATGGATGCGCGTAGGCAGATTTCTACGGCCTCTAGGAGAGGTTTCATACGCCTAGCCATATTTAACATGAATTCGTTGTCATTATTTAGCGCAGGAGGTGCTTCTATAAGGTGGGCATTAACACTTGTGGTAAGGTCTCCCAGAAAGTTGCAAAAGTCTGCTTCTGATCTTCTCTTCGCTTTATTGCTTTTCAGGGTGCTGTCAAATTCTTCGTCGTGTACTTCAAAAGTGAAGATGCTTCTTGGAGGCTGCTTGTTCCATCAAAATTCCCAGTTTATCGGAGAATGGATTACCGGGTCTTTTCAGTTCCTTACTTATTTCATCCCAGTTTAAATTCTCCTTGAGATCTTTAAGCATTCAGTTAGCCCTTCCTGCAAGGCAGCTACATGGGAAAGTTACATACAATATGTAGTTAGTTGTGATATAGGGCGATTGAAATCCACATTGCAACTCGGCAAACCCAGAATCGCTTACACTTTAGGCCTGACGTTGTGTGAAACATGCTGTTTAGAACGAAGCATTTCCTGTCCCCAACTAATTTTCCAGAGAAAGGATCCAGTATCGAATCGATACACTTCGCAGAGCCTTGTTACATAAAATGTTGCTGATGTGGCGTTATATTTACAAGACTCACGGATTCAAGATATGATATTGGATGTTTAAATTTTAGTTTGCAAAGACTATTTCAAATGGCTGCCGAAGGTATCTTAAAGTCAAAGCGAACATACTCTCTGCAGCCAATTCTTTATCCGTCCTAGAAACTAAGTAGGCAAGACAAACGCATCTACGGAATTAATTTAAAAAAATCCAGAAAATATTTCAAAATAATTTCACCGCCGCAAAGGGATCTACTAATTAGCTTCTTTTTTTTACCCCGAATAGTCAATTTAATCTGTCTACCATTGGTCGGTGCATGCCGTCCTCACCACTTGCTTTCAAGTGCACTTGCAATAATGATAACTGACAAAAATAGAAAAATCAAAAATGGAATAAAACACTCGAAATAATATCCGTTATTGTCTCATTTTCTCATTATAGATACAATTGCAACCAATTAGAGCTCCCTTGTGGTGAAGAAGTTCCTTCAAGTGAGTTCATGTCATCGCCAGCACTGTTAGAGTTCCAGCCGTTGTCGTCGCCATCATCACAGTCATTTTGGAGCGTTTTTATTTCCCAGACGTGTGGGGGTAAGTTATCTCTTTCTCTGATTTTATTTTCTTTTTGTATCTTTTCTTTCTTTTGCCCTCAACATTTATGCGAAGTACTTAATTAGCCAAAGCCAAAGCCAAGTAGGGGTCAATCCCTCGGTATCTCTGTGTGTCCAGCTATGTTGACATTTTTCATTATTATTTGTACTCAGGCCTTTCTACTATACGAATATGATGGTGAGGCCGTGCACTTAATGCCCCTTAGACTCTGTAAGGTTGTGAGTTTCTGACGGTCAGATATTACCTCTGGCATATGAAAAGAAACAGCATGACGGCGGCGATTCAATCTGCAGACGTCTCTTTGATTTGATATCTTTTAGAGCGGAACGTAATTCGGTTCAACATAGTCTTGGAGCAGCCAAGATGGGACAAAGTATTCGGCGGCTCTACGTCCAGTCGCTGCAGCTCAGAATTGTAATTCGAGAGTGACATTGGATTCTAAGGAGAAGTCGTCGTCTCGAATCTCCGTACTCTTCAAAATAATTGCAAACCAAGAAATCAGATACATTTACGAGTAGTGCGGTCTAATACTCGTATGTCAGATACACATTGTGGGAGTCTGTATAGAGTTGCACGGTAAAGGACCACCGCATACACAATGATGGAGAGGATAAGAGGAAAGGGAAATGATATCATCTCGCCATATGTCATTTTGTGGTATTAGAAGAGGGTGGTGGTGGGCTTTTAGCCCATAAGACAGTGTGGTTACCACCGACAGCTGGCATTGCATGACAGTTGCGGCTAAGCGAAGAAAAATGGAGGTGAAATTGAATTGGTGATCTGTGGCACCTTTCTCTTGATGGTACTCATAGCTATGAAAGAGCCATATTTCTCTACTTGTACGGAGGTTTGTGCGGGTGCTAATTCAATTTGTAATATAAAACCGTTCCCCCTGTTTCCACTGTTTTCTTTGGCTCACATATTCCATGGATACTCATCCTTTTACAGAGAAAAGCAATAAAATAGGAGGATATGATTGGGTTACACACAGTGTGCAAACTTTGTTGCTTTTCATTGTGCAACGTTGTCATCTGTGCGTCGATGTTCATGTCTCTGGAGTTGAATTACATTCATCCGATAAGACTTTCACATTTGACTTTTAGATTTGAAATAACAAAGAGAAAATAAATATAATTCACCGGGTGTACTTAATGTCTGTTCAGATAAGTGAATTACTTGAACCGAAAATAAGTTAATGCTCATTACGTTATGTCATGACATTTGAAAGTATTGGAACTGAGAATGCTATAAGGTCATCTCACTCACAACTCCTTTCTTATAGATAAGCAGTGCCAAATTCTGAGTCCTATCTGAGTCCTATTCTGAGTCATATCCAAACATGAACAATGTGCGTGGAGTGCAGTTGGCTCTCAGCCAACATTTGTTACGAAAGTGATGCAGCCAGTAATCCGCTTAATGCAGGTTCGCTAAGGAGACTACTGACTGGCAAATTCTACCGGAGGTTTCCGTGCCAGACCATAGGTTTTCGGAGGGGGAATTCGCGGAAAACCAGCTGGACACACTTTAAGATAGGCAAGGCCCTAAACTCAGAACAAAATGAAAGCTAGAAGGAGCTGTTCAAAAGCTGAATGATACCCTCACCAAGTGTTTTTAACTGACATGTCCAGTCAGTAAGCAATCCTACAGATCACCCGTTCCTTGGTGGAACGCAAACCTGCTGGGTCTTCGAAAAGAAACCAGAAAACTTTTAAACAAGTTACTTAAGACCAATTTGGAGGAAGACTCTTCGCAGATCCAACAGAAAGAATAAAACAATACTTCGGACTTCGAAGACGTACTTCTTGGAAAGACTTTTGCTAAAAGTTCGAAACTGTCGCTGGAACCAGCAGGCTTGTCAAAAATGGAGATCAAGTAGGCTGAAATCACTCAGAAAATCTGATAAGTCGTAAGTAGGGACTCTCTGTCTCATGCTTGAGACTCACTTCCCAGGTAACCTAATCAGAACCAGTTCAAAACCAGCTCCTACTTATGAAGCTGCAAGTGAGCTGAGTAGCACAAACCGCCGTAGCAGATACCTCTCATCGGTTGTGTTGACATATGAGACAAATGCAATGTTGGTGTCTTGGATGTCTACAAGTATAGACCGGATGTTGGTAATTTTGAAGAGAGCCTTCGCTGCTAGCCTGGCACTGGGATACATTCCTTGGCGAACAGTGAGAGCAGTCCCTAGACCGACTGGGAAAATATGACCTATGAACGAGCTCGCCTGGAGCTTTAGATATACGTACATATGGAGTCTGAGCATGGTGAGAATGATCGACTTCCACGTGTGCAACAACCACTTTGCTGATGCATCCTCTGTCTAAGATGCAACACGTAAGATGCGACATGCCTAGCTCCACGCTGAAGATCCTACGAAATTATTCTTTTAAATTTGGTGTGCAGAATTGAAGGCGACATGAAGAACTATGCACTATCTTCAACATTGCGGATGCGCAACGCAACTTTTGGTGATTTGTGAAACTCGGCCAGACAATACGACTTAGATGAATCACTAATTTTGCGGATAGTAACAACGCTGGCTAATAGGACACTGATCGCAGATGCTGCCTGCTGCCAACATGTAATGGCGGAGGTAAACTGGGTCATCCTGTCTCAACTACTATGATGCATGTTTATTCTCATGCATATGCATAACTGTACTTTCTGATGGATTAGTGTAGCGACTGTCTTTTCTTTAACACAGGCAGTCATAGACGTGATCAACGATTGGTTGTCAGTCAATCCTCTCAAAACTGAGGCTATTCTCTTCACGAGAAGGAGATCTGCTCTGACTTATGTAGTGATTAATCTCAGCCAGATGGGATGTACGCAATCCCGATAATAACGAAATAAATTGCAAAGAATCGATAGAGATTGCACAGCACTTGCATTGGCAGCGATGTACCGTGGACTAAGGCCGTACGAACTAACGCCATAATGGCGTTAATTCACTTTCAAATGCGAATTAACGCCATAATCCACTTATGGCTTTATTTCGTTTTCAAATGAGAACTAAAATCATATGGTGTTAGTTCGTTTTGCATAAACAGTAGAATATGTACGGAGGGCATGCTGCCCCCCTGCTTGGAGTCACTGTAGAATTTGGAGTGGGTGCGAGGTTTTTTGTATGTAAAGTTCGGAACTGCACCCTTTAAAAACATTTTATGTGGTTAGTTCACATTTAAGGGATGGCCTGTCAAATACCATTGAGAAATTAGCACAAAAACACATGCACCAGTACCTCAATAGCAGGGATCTTTTATGCAAGTATCAATTTGGTTTGCGACTAATATGAGCTCCTATACTATTGGTAGTAAAAGAAATCTAACTCTCTCTGATTTTTCAAAAGCCATCGAAACAATAAATCATGCTATTCACTGCAGTAAACTCAAAGGGTATTTCACCTTTTCCACTAAATTTGTAGAATTGAATATGTCCTACCTAAAGGTAAGAATTTCTTCAACTTTATGTATAAAGTGGCGTACCACAAGGATCCATCTTTGGACCTACTCTTTTCTCTCTATACGTTGTAAAATACTGCAAAGTATATGTGTACGCAGATGATGTACAGCTTGTAATGAGTTGTCGTCGTAATGAGAAGAACCATGCAATTAACTTTTTAATGAAGATCTCGCTCGTATTTAGGGCTGGCCAATAAAGCACGACCTTTGACCTAACGCTGGGTAGTCTAAGGTGCTTGTGATTCATCGAAGAGTTATTGAACTCAAACTGTTCATATAAGTCAATAATACATCGTGTGGGCTGCCTGCGCTATAAACTTTGGTGCGACTTTTGATTTTACATGGGGACCCCTCCAATTATCAAGGCTTTGCCCATCAATTAGACATCATCAAAGCGGGGGCAGAGCAAAATACTGGTCTTATCGTAACGGTTTTCACCGAAGGTTGCTACGATTTGACCAGTTACAAGTTGCCGGTCATAAGTCTTGTTGGCAGCAGGAACACCGTGATGGCTGTGGTTTAAGCCCAAATCGCGGGAAGGATCTCGATCCAATTTAGAGTTGCAATAAGTACTGGGTGCTGTGACTCTAAGAACAGTAAGAGGTTTTAGGTCGGCCTCGACTCATACCAAGGGTGGAACTGTGCTTCCAACAAGGTTCCGAATTGGTACTCAGAAAGGCAGCAGGCGATGGCATGGATGTATGTGCAGCCAGTTGACTTAAGTCTGGTTAAAAACGTTAAAAACCATGACTCAATGTATGGGTCACACAACGAAAACCACACTTTACTTTGGCAAAAATATAATCTTGCCAATTTTACTACAAGGATGTGAGATTTTCTATATATCCGCCTGCAATATATTCAATAAACTTAAAGTCGCCATCAACAATATAGCTATTGTAGATAAGATTTTAGCATAAAACATCGAGACTAGATCTTCTACTTCTCTCAGCAATTAACCGGCTACTCCTTTGCTAACATTTTGAAATTCAGATCTCTTTGCCTTCTAGGAAATGTAACTCGAACTAGTAAGCCAGACTACATACTCAATAAACTCCAGTTCAGATCTCTACGTCTTGTCCATGAGAATGGATTTCGTTCGAGCGTAAATTTTTTGTCCAAACTGCCCGACTATGAAACTGTTTTCCTTCGATCCGAGGGGAGCGGTAAGTACGAATGAAATTTAAATTTTCTTTACTTGGATTTCTATATAGGGTGACCAGATAAGAAAAATAGTAAAAAAATTTAAATAAAAACCAAACTTCTCCTTCACAACTTCGAGTGTTGCGTCGCTTGTATGACATGTAGCGCCATCTTGTTGACACCACAGCTCGGATATATCGATGTTGTCGAGCTCTAATCACAGAAAATTGGGTAAAATCGCTCTATACCTTAGACAATTGACGGTAACGGTATTCCCTTCCTCATTTCGAAAGAAATAAGGTCCAATGATGCCGCCATGCCATAAACCGGACCAAACAGTCAATCTTTGTGGATGCAGTGATGCTTGGCCGAACACTTGTAGATTGTGTTCGCTCCAACAAAGACAATTTTGCTTGTTGACATCACCGCTGAGCCGAAAATGGGCCTTGTCCGAGAAGATGATTTTTTGGCCAAAATCCAGATCTCAGGCCAACATTTCCAGCGCCCAATTAGCGAACTCACAACGTTTTCTATGGTCGTCCGGCTTCTTATACGGATGTAGGCTCAAATCCAAGCACAAAATAAGCCGGGCTATGCCTAATTCAACTGATCTGTGCCGAATCGACACTTCTGGGTCATCTTTGATACTGACCGCTATGGCGGCAATGTTTTCTTCATTTCGCACCAATCTCTATCTGGTTGGTGGCTAAAGATCTAAAATAATGCACCCACGCTCAAACTGTTCCATGGTGTGACGAATTGCCAGCACACTGAAGCCATGATGACGACCAACATCGCGACGAAATTCACGTTGCGTATTTAAAACTGAGCTGGAATTTCGATAATTTTTTTTAATAATCTCAGCACGTTCGGCAAGCGTAAAACGATGAAACATGAAATTTCTAATGTGACAGATGGATGTTATTCATAACTTTGACAGCTGCCAAAACACAACAATTGGAAAAACTGTCATTGCTATCTAGTCACCCTGTACAACACCTTTCTTTAGCTTTCTATCCTACTACCATTATTCCTTGTTTCTTATTTTTCTTCTTTTTTTTTATATACAAGTTGGCACAAAAGTCATTACCCTATCGGAAGATGCTATTATTTTTGCAAATAACGGCAAATGCCAATTCTACTTTGACATTTGCGAAGTAGATGGATACAAAATACACGTCAACAAGACATGAATCGCTACGTTCCTATAGAACGCGGAATCCAGAATCTCGACCACGAAAATCGTCATGAGAGGCGAGACCCATTTCCATCTCTGTGCATATGTGAATAAGCAAAATTACCGCTGCTAGGTCACCGGAAATCCGCGTATAACCCGCGAGGAGCCATTACACCTGCTCAAAGTTACTGCATGGATTGTTGTTTACGCTGGAGGCGTCATCGGGCACTATTTCTTCGAAAACGCTGCGGGTCAAATGACTACTGTGGACCTCGGCCGCTACAGAGCCATGCTCAACGACTTTCTCCTTCCTCAATTGTATGAATTGGGACTGGAGAACATGTGGTTCCAATAGGAACGGCGGGTATTGTACGAGCCACAACAGAAATTCTGAGGGCTGCATTTTCAGGTCGCATAATCTCTCGTTTTGACGATTTGCACTGGCCGGCAAGATCGCCTAATTTAACAGCTCCCGACTTCTTTTTATTGGGTTTGTGGATGTCACGAGCCCATGTCAACAAGTCTTAGACTGTTGAAGCCATCAAAGAGAATATCCGTCAAGAATGCGAAGGCTTATCGCCGGAAGTTCTGCCAAGAGTGATGGAAAATGCCACAAATCGGGCCCGAGTGGTCATGAATTAGTTTGCCACTTGTAGCAAATCCGCACCCAAACTGCTTATGTTCTCTGTAGCAGACATTGAAGTATTTCTGGCAGCCACATCTGCCTTTTAAAGTTTTTTCTTAATGACCGTGCTATCATTTTAGACAGTTGGTTGAACTCATGTTGATCATTGCTTGGTAAGTCATTATAAATCCACTTGGATAAATCACAGCACATCTACGAGTACTCTATATGACATCAAGCCTGCAATGCGTCAATGTAATGTGTTTAAAGAAGATACTGTCGCCTCTGAAAGTGATGGTATCCCGAAACGATTTGGCTCGTCCACTACGTGGATAGTTTTGGGAAAAGATTTTGGTCTACATCCAGCTGCCGCAGGAAAAAGAACTACGAGAACATGGGTTTACAGATTGAACAAGTGAAATCGACCCGCATTTTTAACTAAAAATAGAGTTTAAATTTGTAGCTCACTTTTGGTTCAAAGTATCGTATTAAGAGTGGGGCAAGTCAAAAATGGACTCATGAGACTCAGTTATATCCACAAAAGCGCACTATGTGTTATTGTCTTAACGCTGGTGTCGTCGTTGTTAACACAAGGCCGGAAATTGCGTTGCAGCGATTCTTTCTTCGAAAATATGAACAACTTTGATCCAGACTGCGTTCTTTGGAAGCCAATATTCAATACGTTTTTGGTGATATAGGCTCTCAAATAATCCATGGGGTGATCCAAAATAGTTTTTAAGGAAAAACCCTGCAACACGGCTGCATATAGTTCATTTGAGAATCGCAAGCATGTTGCTCTATTTTGGTTTTGCAGGGTCATCAACAGTAAATTTGTACCACCCCGAGGCTGTTGATGCATGCGCATCATTAGGGTTTAAACGTGGCCGATAAGTTAACCTTCTCCACAATCTCTTTTTTTGCTCAACAATCACGCTTATTAGCTTGACATGCCAAATCCGGCTTAAGGAGACCAGTACCAGGCTAAAACGAGAAGGTAACATAAGGAGAATTGGTGTGTAATCATAATTACAGCACAAAGTATTGCCGTATTGCCGCCGCTCAGTTCTTACCCTAAGCGCCAACACCCAGAGATTTAAGGTTACGTTATGGTGAATATTTCTAGACGTATAATCCTTGATATACTCGTATGTATCATTTACGAGGGGCGTTCAATATATTCTCGGTATCGGTATGAAGGAAAATGCGAATTCAATTTAAATTGTTTTTATTTTTCAATATGATCTCCCCTAACATCAATGCATTTGTTACATCTTGAGATAAGCTTTTTTAAACCCTCAAAAAAATAAATTGCCTCTTTCTCTGCAAAATACCGATTTGAGTTCTTCATCATCCGAAAATCTTTTTCCACGAAGACATTTTTTCAAATCCGGAAACAGGAAATAATCACTAGGGGCAAGGTCTGGACTATAGGGTGGGTGTTGGATTTCTTCGAAACCACAATCTCGCGCAGCAGCCTTGGAAACTCGCGCCGCGTGAACAGGAGCGTTGTCATGAAGAAGCAACACAGCCGCTGCGAGTTTACCCCGTCTTTTCTTTTTAATTTCCTCCCGCAAATTATGCAAAGTGGAAGCGTAAGATGTGCCGTTGATGGTTTCACCTTTTTTTTGTACTCAATGAGCAAGATTCCCTTTGAGTCCCAAAAAACGGTGGCCATGAGCTTCCCGGCAGACGGAGTGACTTTGAACTTCTTTGGGGGGTCTGTTCCTTTTTTATGCCACTGCATGGACTCTTGTTTGCTTTCAGGGTCATAGTGGTGGACCCATGTTTTGTCCCCAGTAACAATTCGATCCATAACACCGTCCGCGTTCTCACTACACATCTCCAAAAGCTTTCTACAGCATGCGATTCTCACTTTTTTCTGAGGCGCTGTGAGCATTCGTGGCACCCACCTTGCACTGTCCTTTGAAAGGTTAAGATGGTCATGAAGAATGGTGTGAATGGTACCAATTGAAAGCTTGGTGATCTCTGCCATCATTTTCACCTTTATTCGGGCATCCTCAAGAACAAGTTTTTCGACTTCTTTGATGCTTTCTCCCGTACAAGCAGTAGCCGGGGCGCCGGAGCGGGGGTCGTCTTCAATGCTCTCTCTGCCTCTCTTGAACTCACTTGACCACTTTTGCAGAGTTGATAATGAAGGTGCGGAACCCTGGTAAACAGCCACCATCTCTTCATGAATAGTTTTTTGACTTTTTCCTTGCTTAATGAGAAATTTAATTACAGCGCGATGTTCAATTTTCACCATCATCGCCTCAGTTGCCATTATGATTCTGTTTAACTAGAGATAAAACGCGAATTAATAATCACACTTATATGAAATTTTACATAAATGCACTAAAATAATAGTATTACTTGATAAATAAGTCAATTTATATATGCAACCACAGCTTCCCCCGATACCGAGAATATCTTGAACGCCCCTCGTATATGAGTCGAATCGTATTGACTTAAGGTTATGATGATTAGACTCATTTAGCAGCTCGTCTTCTTTGAGGGAACTCATGCTCATCCATATGTGAGAAGATCCCTTTGACAAAAGGGTTGCTTTCGTAGGATCTCGTTTTTGATTAGTTCTAAAACATAATTTTTCATCCCAATACTGGGAAGAAGTTTCAATTCGAAGAGGTAATAGATGAAAGTCATTTACAATTTTTAAAACAATTTCATCAACAATAGCTCATTATCCTTTTCCGTGTTTCACTTGGTAGTCTCTTTAAGCAGCTTACTTGTACCCTCCCCGGGTCTCATCGAAACAAGATTCACTTTTAAAATGCATCTCTCTACAGACTTCTCTCGAAGACATGAAAATCTACATCAACCATTATACAATGACCCAGGTACTCGTATCCCCATCTACTAGAGATACTTTTCGAGAAAATAAAAACTGCGTTCCAATTTCATTAAAAATGTATTCGTATCTCAGCAGTCACATGTTGGATTTCACTTTATACTCGTACACTACACACGGTGCAGTAGTTACGATTTAACCCTGCAGCTCCTGTGCATTTCACCATTGTGAACTCTCTATCTCTCATTCTAACCCTACCTCCTTCCTAAATTTGAATCTGTATCAAAAAGGGGGAAATGATTTCCTCCTAGTCACGAAAACTTCCAAATTACCAGGTTAACAATCGAACATTACCTTCCTGAGTTGGAGTTGCCAGAGCCAGTTCATCTCGGTCAGATGTATAGAATCTTTGCCTGTATACGCGAAATTGAAAACGATTTTCCTCTGATTTTCGTCTGACTTTCCTGTGATTTCCCTACGCCATGTACCCGGTGATCATCTGCTTCTTGTTTCGGAAAATGGTTAAGTCTTTAATTACGAGAGTACAAGCTAACTCTGCACATTTGAAAGTTTTTCCACATGGTTTTGCCATTTTCTGTTGTTTTTTTTTTTGTTTTCCTGACTTTCTGTCAACTTTTCCGATTTTCTTTTTTTTTTTCAACCAACATTGTCGGATAAAGGAGGTCGGGCAGACGGATTCAGATGAGTGTCTTCTTCCCAGTGAAATTCCCTTTCATTATACGTTTTTTTTTTTTTTTTTTTTTCGTGTGGTGGTGGTAGTGGTAATGTTGTTGTGGGTTGTGAAAAATGGAAAACGAAAAAGAAAAATAACATGTTGTACGAGTGTCTTCAGGTGATGTTGACGTGACTCTGAGAGAAATGTCTGATTTGGAAATAATGTCTGCGAGAGTGACGGTGAAATATGTGGGAATCTGGAAAGTAACCATTCTTCGTAGTGGCTTATCTGATTTTTCTTTTAGATATGGTGTATCTCATGCATTCCCTTTCATTTAGAATTCCAAGCTAAACCCTAAATGTGGTAGTACCCGCAATGTGAAATTCTTTTAGTATCCGCGGTTTATGAATATTCTAGTCCGGCGTTGTGTGGCAAAAGATCATGCTCGAGTCGTTTAGTGAGACTACAAGAGACTGCAATCTTTGCAAATTACGAGAATTTGTTACGTAAGAAGCTAAACGAAGTATAACTAAATTGGTTAAAACTGAAATGTCACAAGCTTCGCAATTTCGTTAAATACTCGTGCTGATTACACCAGACCAATTCCGGTGAACACACAGTGGAACGAAGATTAAGATTTAAATGTCTAGGACCTGGCGGCATTTGATCTAAAACTGCCGACGTAGGGAGCCACCATATCCAGAAGCCGTCTATAGCTGATTAGCTATTTGATTTGTATTTCTAAATTTCTAATATATAGACGAAGCCGACTTTAAGTAGGTGGGAGATCAGAGGTTTAACCGAACGACTTAAGAACTGGCAATTTAAGCAGTTCCAATAACGCAAAGTGCGAACTCTATGAACTCATAGCCTTAACTAGGAAATGTAAGTATGTAATCGGTGGCAGCGATTAAGAAACCGAAATTTTCAAGGTGAAACACTGTCAGCAGAGGACCGTGGAGTGGCTAAGCAAATGCGTGACAAAAATACTCCGACAAGAACCACATCTTCCAATGTTATCAGGCCACTAAAGTTATTGCGCGCTATTTCTTAGATCCCGGGACCATTGTAGAGACGACGGATATGCTGATCCAGAATCCTGATAAATCCGAATCTAAAAAACAAGTCGCAGCTTAACTCTCATTGTGCACATATAGCTTCTGCCGAACATACGTCTTTTTATCACTGAAGTCTTGCCCCAAACGATGTCTTCACTTTTTCTAGATCAGCTCTTTTCACATTTCTTTGATTACTCTAGGCACTTGTACAAAGACATTTTCGAGGTCGTCACAATATCCTTCTACCTTGACGGACTTGCTAAATATATCGCCCTTCCTGTTAGCCTGCAACAAGAAATACTCATATATATTCCAAAAGATGCCGTCTGATGTGGTCTTCAATGATAATACCATGTGTATTGACTTCCCATTTATTAGACCTATTCTCGAATTAAAAGCCGAACTTTGCTTAAGGCTAAGTATAATATATTCAAAGAATAATCTTATGTATATTCAGTTTATATTGTAGTGAAAGTATTTCGATGAATAAAAATGCGAGTTTTAATATTATTTGGAATTTATTTCCTGACATCTATTCTCGCATGGCCGACATCGACCCGAAGCTCGTTGCTGTTTTTATTTTTCTCTTTCTACACCTACCCATGTTTACAATTCATCAGCTTCAGGGCGAGATCACCGAACACGTTACAAATGTTACGATCAGTTTTTTTTTAAGCATTTAATTTACTACGTTTCGGCCAATCTGGCAATTTGATCGACCTCGATCAACTTTTGTAATACAATGTAAAACTTGTCATGATTTGATTTAATTTAATTGAAATTAGTCTTAATTGATTCGGCCTTACTTGGCTTAACTTATCATGATTTAGCTTGACTTAGCCTAACTTAACTTAGTCTAACCTGACTACATGTTGGACGACTAGACTTGCTTTCTGGCTTAACATAAAATGACAGTTGACTTTCTAGGAGAAATCCTCTTTCCACAACCGAATATTCATAGCATTTATCACGCCATCATACGGCAACTGCGTTCGATCGTACAATTCTCTGAATCACGGACGTGCGGCTGGACTCAGTAAATGACATACGGCCCTCTGAATTTTGGGAATAAGTTTCTTATTAGTACCGATTGTTGTGTCTACATTTTTTATCATTACAAAATCGCCTATTGCGTAAATGCGCGCTGGATGATTATGTTCCTCAAAGTTCTGACGATCATACTCCTGAACTTTCCACATCTCTCCTGAGGCGATTTCTCTAATGGCCACCAGATTTCTTTCAGTTGGATTCAAACACTTTTCCGCTTGAAACTCTGAGAACTTCTCTATTATGGTTCCCCATCGATCAACCTCGAACCTTATGTTAAGCGCGTATTATATTTGAGACAGCGACTGAACCCAATCCGCATGCTGTAAGGGCTAAGTTTTTTCTTTACAATTTGCGCGCACTCAAGGGAGTTAAGTAATCTTAAAATGCTTGCACAAAGCGCGGGCGAAAGAAAATCAGGGAGGATAGAAAGAGAGGCACCGGTGAACGTTGGTTTTAAATGTTTGCAGATTATAATGACCAGGAAATAAAGAGCTAGGCAGGGCATTCCGTTAGCGAGTTGCACAGATTATGAAAGAATCACGATATTTTAGAGTACGTCCGAAAATGGACTTGAGGGTATACTGATGAGCATTCATAGCGAGACGAATGTTACGGTTGAAAGTCTGAATGGGCGGAATGCCACCGGTGGTGGAAATAGCGTTAAAACAAAGTGAGACAGGAGACATTACGTCGGTGTTCGAGGGTTATTAGTATCACCAATGAGTTTTATCGCATGATTTTGAATCCTATCTACCGGGTACAGAGATGTTTTGATAGCACCTCCCCAGATGTGGGCATTGTACTCCAATTTCGGGCGGATGAATGCCTTATGCATTGAGGCCAGATCAGAAGCGGTAAAATGGAACGCTGTGTCATATCAGCTATTTTCTCGTACACCGACCACGCAGTTAGAGAAAAGATTCCAAAAAGAACCGTATGACAATACTCGTACGAGAAAGCCAACTGCAGCAGCAATAAAAGCTTCTTTAGGAATTTTAACGTCCTGGATGCTGATACGATTACAGACACCATCCTCCATGGAATGAGAAACTTTATCTCTCATCGTATGAAGAGTTTCAAACCAAAAGGAAAGGCATGATACGACTCGAATTGCAAAGAGGCTGTCAGGGTTAGAGAAATATTTTTTCGGTCCTTTAAGACCAACCCAACATAGGAAAACCGAAAAAAGTTTAAGCGAGCCAAGAATGACTGCAACGGCTTTCTCAAGCGTGTGAAATTCCAATACGACCAAACACTGAGGCAAAAAATACTGCAATGTCCCAAAGGCAGTAACAATTTTTAGACGTTCGTCAAAAATATTAGAAATTCTGCCTCATCCTCCATCCCAACGCTCATTTATAATGACATTCCAGCTGTCAGCTCTTTGGACAAGGCCAATCAGCGAGTTGTACACTCTGCGGCCAGCTCAACACTCCCAGATTGTGCTTTGCCTGCGCCTACACTTGAGTGCGTGTAGTAACAATAGGTCTTAAAGATCTTAACATTCACAAATACGCAGGTCCAGATGGCATATCTTCCCTCCTTCTGAAAAGGAGTTCTTCTTTGCTGACAAAACCACTGCGTAAGCTTTTTCATCAATCCACTTACGTCCCTTCTTTTCATGGTTATGGAAACGCTGATAAACCGTCAGCTCACGAAATATCTCGAAACATGAAAACTTCTTAATGACAGACAGAACGGTTTTCGTAGCAACAAGTATACTAGTGACCTTATGGCATGTCTCACCGAAAAGCGTACATCAATCTGGCGAAAGCAAGATAGTTGCACTTGATGTTTCAAAAGCATTTGACGAAGTTTGGCATCAGGATCTTTTGTAGAAAATGCGTGCTTTTGAGATCGATGACTTTCTCCTTCAGTGGATTACGAATTACGACCTCAAGTTGTCTTGGACTGTTTCAAGTCTGATATTCACAAAATAAATGCTGATGTGCCCCAGGGCTCCGTTCTGTCTCCGACACCCTTTTAATTTTCATCAACGATCTCAGTACTCTCTGCTTTTCATATTCGTTCCCGGATTCACGCCCCTGTTCTTCGGCTGTAGAACGGGAACGGCAACGTATGTTGAGGTCATTATATTCCAATATTAGCAGCATAACTACATAATTGGGGAACTATCAACAGAGTGGAATCTAGTGCTTCCAAAACATAATGCGGTCTGCTGTCGTTAAAGCGAAATTTAAACACAGCCATTATCCATGGTTGGCAATTGCATTGTCGAAACTTTCCCTTCTCGGTATGTGTGTCAATGAAAACTTACGTTGGAATGACCACATATTCGGTGTCGCCAAAAATTCTGCGAAATGTCTAGGTTTTTTCAAACGATGTAAGATATATTTTACCCCCTCTGATCTGGCCTCAATATATAAGGCATTCATCCGACCAAAATTGGAGTACAATGCCCACATCTGGTCAGGTGCTCCTAAAACATTTCTGCACCTGCTAGATAGGATTCAAAACCGTGCAATAAAACTCATAATTGATACTAATATCACCCAGGCAATGGACATCCTCGAACACCGACGAAATGTCTCCTGTCTCACCTTGTTTTATCGCTATTTCCACCACCAGTGCACCATAGAAATCCCCAGTAGCATTCCGCTTCTTCAAACTTTTAACCGTAACACTCGTCTCGCTATGAATGCTCATCAGTATACCCTCAAGCCCACCTTCGGATGTATTCTAAAATATCGTGATTCGTTCCTAAGCCGTACAACTCGCTTATGGGATGCCCTGCCTAGCTCTTTATTTCCTGGTCATTATAATCTTCAAGCATTTAAAACCAACGTTCACCGGTACCTCTCTTTCCATCCTCCCTGATTCTTCTTCGCCCGCGCTCTGTGCAAACATTTTAAGGGTACTTAAATCCCTTGAGTGCGAGCAAATTATGTGATAAAAAATATTGCCTAGTAACATCTCATATCTCATTAATATTCCTTAAGCAAACTTCAATGCATAGTCCTCCATACAAATGAACTGATTAAATCTTTGCTGGACTCAAATAAATGCGAGGGTTTGGACGACAGTTACTATCTTTCATCATTTAATCTCCTTAATGAAAGATCCCTCCATCATATCGAACAAGATGTTGGTAGAACGTCACGGTCAAATTCGAGAGGATAACATACATATGTAGTTGTCCTTAAAAACATTAAAATATGCTCGCATACTCACACTATTCATATACGTACGAGTACGTACATATACTCTATATTGTGTAAGGCTTTAATTTCAAATTAATAATTAGCATTTGATTATATAACCATTTATATATATTCATTAAGCAGATTAATTTGAAATTTATACCAGAGCGTAGAGAGATACATGTTTTTGTATCTTAAAAAATATTTAAATTGATTGCATTTGGCACTAGTTTGTTTTGTTTTGTTTCGTTTTCTTATTTGTTTGATCCACCGATTAGCGAGAAGGTGCTTAGGGACCTACATGTATTATAGAGAAGGGATTATGGAGAATAAGGGAGATAGGTTAACAAAGATACATGTACTCGTGCATATGAATTGGGCAATAAAATAATTTTTTTATGGTCCTTCTTCATATACTATCCTTTTGTATATCGTATGACCAATAAAATGATTTGGAGGTAAAAAGTTGCAATAACTATTTCCGGTTGTTTACTAACCATGTGCAGTATTGCCGGCAGCGTTAGTTCATCAGCTGATGATTATTTTAAGAAAATTATTTATTCTTCTCCTTTTTTGCATTTCGTCTAAAAAAAGGATGAGCTTACGGGGCTTGGATTTTCCGGTACTTGTTTTGGGTGCCATGCGGGCGTTTTCAGGCTGTCCATTAATTTTTCGGGCGACTATTGTTTTTACCCGGGTAATTACTCGTGTTTGGCTTTGGTTAGTTAGTCTGAGACTATCGTTTTGTAAGAAAGCATCGCTACTGTGAAGTTTTTGTGATACAAAAGCTAAAAGTGTTACTATGGAATTTTGTTCTTGAAAAGTTATTGGTAACTGTACAGATGTCTCTTGTGTTTTACGTAGGTACCTGCCATGAGGGCTTAAGCCTACGGTGCGTCTTCGCACAAGATATCAAAACAATGCGTTGATAAGCGCCCTTCGGGCAGTACAAGTACCACCACCAGTACCAGATTCGAAGTCGTGTGTATAGCACGATCTTTCCCTTTGGTGAAGGGTCGAGGTCTATCTAATACCTCAGCCCATGGCACCCGGTTGCAATGCAACTCCACAATGCAATGCAACTCCGCAATCCACCAATTGGTTCCATAGCAATCCCATGGTTTAGCACAGGTCGTAGTAGATTTTGGGTACAAACCCACAGCCACCACGATACTCCCACAAGGGGGCCAACTCCTAGGTCAGGCCGGATCTAAGTTCCGGGGGCTCCTGACCTTCCGTGATACCAGAATATATCTTCCGGTCGAACTTCGCAACCTTGAGGTTACTTCTAGTTGGGCACCTCACTGCCCAGGACTGGCGGCGTTTCAACAATTTGGACAATGAATTTATGATCTACCCGCTAGCTGCCTACTGCGTCTTCTATAAAATACCTCTTTTGCAAAACTACGGGTTCTTTCGAACCGTACGGTATCAGTGATAATTCCACTGACATCGTAGGTCTCACCATTAAAGGTGATGCCCATAGCCTGCAAGTTCCTTATGTCAGCGTAATTGGGACACTCATATAGGACATAAAGCCAGTCCTCATAAGTGGCTCGCAACCCCGCTAAGCCCCCTCTTATGCAAGAATGCATTAAGAGAGCCATTCTCGGTCAACAAGAAGCCCAGGCTGAGGTTAAAATTCCGTTCAGGAAAAATTCTCATGGTTAGCACATCCCTTAGGAAGCCGTAAGTAACCCTGCCATTTTCGCTAGCATCCCATCTAGATTGCCATCTAGATAGAACACATGCGTGTAGCAAGGTTTTACGCTTCTTTCGGGGAAACCCAATCGCTCCCATTTAGAGGCAGACCTTTTCTGATCTTGAAAGCAATAAAACGACGTATCACTTCCAGGTCCAGAGGTGGCACTCCAAGTAACACCTGCATTGCCTCTGTGGAGACAGTGTGGCAAACCGGTAAACATCCAAGCAAGGCGACTCTTTGGCAAGGTAACTGTACAAACCGCACTTCTGCAATTGGTAATTTTACTTTTGTGGCAGATACAGGTTGGAATGCAGCAGATTTGGTGATAAATAACCGTACATGCTACCAACTAATGACCGAGGAGGAAAGGCGTGCAGTAGATGAAAGATATGCTGCATTTATAAATGAAAAGAGTGATAATGAAGTTGATCTTTTGGAATGTGATGATGACACTGACCTGACAAATTATCCAGAAGGTACTATTGATGTGTCCGATGTCGAAAGCCAAGTAAATTTAGAAATAGATGATGATGAATTCGATGAAGACGACGATGATGAGATGGAAAAGCTGAGACTGATGCTGCCCATTTTATTTCCAAAAATGGCACAAAATGGTTCAAAGATCCACAAACGAGTAGTCGCATTCATCCTCATAATATTGTCAATTACACTAGATGCAACCCAGGGCCATTGAAAAACTTGGTTCATGATCAATTCACCATCTTTCGATCATCATTCGAGAAACGAATCGGAAAGCCAAACAGGTAATTGCTACATGGAATGAAGCAGATCCAACTAAACAGAAACAATACAAACAGTTGACTCTAAAAGAGTTTGATGCTTTTTTGGCTATCATTTTGTATGGTGGGATATGCAAATTAAACGGCGCGCCTGCTAAGGAACTATGGGGCCCAACACATGCTCCAACATATAAAGCCGCCTTATCATATAACCGTTTCATATACATATATAATCACATTTATTCGCTATTATAATTGCTGCTATTGGTGATTTATGGCTTATGCTGCAAGCTAATTTGGCAACAGCTAACAATCCGCAGGATTCGATGAATGTGGACGAACAACTTTTTTCTTATAGAGGGCGGACACGTTTTACACAACACATTCCGTCTAAGCCAGCCAAGTACGGAATAAAAGTGTGGTGGTTGTGTGATTCGAAGTCCTACAAAACCCTCAAGGGTATGATTTATGGTGGAAAGATGCCGGATCAGGAGCGCGAGATCAACCAAGGCCAAAATATCGTATGCTGATTAGCTGAAAAATACCTTGATACCAGCCGGACAATATATGCCGACAATTTCTTCTCGACATTGGCTTTGGCGGAAATATTGATAAGACGAAAAACTGCCTATGATGGAACAGTACGCTCAAATAAATCGTTCGTTCCACCAGAGTTTTTTTTAAGAAAACCTCCGCGTCCTATTAACAGTTCATTGCTTGGATTCTTCGAAGGCAAAGTTTCATTGTGCTCATATGTGCCTAAGAAAAACAAGTCGGTGCTGCTGTTACCTACTATGCATTACAGTTGTGATGTAGATAATGCAAACCATAAGCGAAAACCAATTGTTATTGCAATGCCCATAAATCGGGGGTGGATACCATGGATCAACTGATTGGAATTTATACATGCAAACGTTCGGCAAATCGCTGGCCGCTTGCAAGGTTCTACAATATGATCGATATTGCTGCATTGGCCTCATTCATAATATATGATCATTTTCAAATTGAAAAAGGTGCCACTAATCCATGAATAACGTGCTATCCCAAAATTCGAAATGCTTCCATAGCATTTGATATTGTGGAAAGTTGAACTGAAAGCCACGTTAAAAAATATTTTCTGTCTTTTCAGGTAGTAGCAATACCATTACCAGAACCTGCTCTTTCATTTGCACCGCGTACAAATCGGCCATCGTGCCACTTATGATGTGCAGAGTACAAACGCCAGCGGAAAACCCGAGCGTATTGTTGTAACTGCAATAAAGCGGTTTGTGCTGAACACTCAGCACTGCCAAACCTGCACTGCTGCACTAGCTGCACAACCAATTGTAATTGTAAATAGAAAAAGCTGAACGGTGCCGTCACCAAATATTTTGAAACTGATGTCTCCAGCCAGGAAATACTCAGAAGTTCTGATGGTACTTACACAAAGTCTCACTGTTTCTTCTTCAAGACTCAAATTCCAAGTAACCTGATCAGAACCGGCTCACAACTAGCTCCAATCACAAAAGCGGTAAGTTACTGAGTAGCAAATCCCGTCGTAGCAGGTATCTGTCAACAGTTATGGTGGCATATGAGGCTATGAAATACGCTGTTTAAAGCTTCAAGCCACTTGGCACCGGTGGCATCTGTTTTGCTATCAGAAGGTATAGACCATTTCTTGGGTGGTATCTTGCATCAGATGCTCTGGCGTTCTTTGATTGCTTCAGGTCGTCAACCAACTATGGCATATATACTCGTACATACATATATGATTCAAACTGATATTGACCATTGAGAATTTTGTCACAAACAGAGTCCCTGGCGAACTATAAGTCAGTTTTTATACCGAAAATCAGAAAAAATAACTACACGCTCGCCAAGAGCTTTAGACCTATCCGTTTGACTTCTCTCACATTCAGGAGCATAGAGAAATGTTTGAATTTCATTATACTGCTTGGTAAAAAATGAACCCTCTATCTATGATGGAACATGCCTACCAGCGCGGTATATCCTGCCACACTCGAGAAAAAGGTGTACTTACACGGCATTTTCGCCGATATAGGAGATATTTTCGACACAGCAGATCCTGACGGCATATGTACGAATGATTATATTTGTGAATAAGAACAATCCTGGTGAATAAACCCCTAAATGTGGGTGCTGTCTGGAAGCGATATGCGACGGCGGTGGTAAACGTCGGTTGTCTATAACTCGGTATCGCACCGCCTCTGTTATGTTGCTCACAATTAGTTCTACGCTTAGGCACATAAAGATAATGTATCTGCACAGTCTGTTTGATCATGGCTAGTGACTTTCTGATTTTGAGTGTAGGCAGCCCTAGGCCTGATCGGCGTGATTGATGCACTTGGAAAATGCTTTTAATCAATCCTCTCCAAGTTTGTACGAGAAAGACGAAGCCGACTGATTCTAAAGGATGTTTTTTTAGAGGTATACAAATCCAATATGAAATAAAACACCTGAACCTAACGTTAATGTCAATTGTATTAGCTTTATTTAATACATAATTTTATGCCATTATTGCTTAAATTTAAATTAAATGATATCGGGCATATGCGCCCGGCTAGCTCGGATGTAGCGTAATCGTGAAGTTTAATTTTCGACAACTTTATTGTGCAACTGAGGCCGTATATCAGCAATAACACGGCGAATGTTGACTTCAAAATCGTCCACCGTCTCTGATTTATCTGCATAGACTTCACATACCCCCAAAGAAAGTAATGTAAAGGTGTAAGATCACAGGATCGTGGAGGCCAGTTTACAGGTCCATTACGCGAAATTATGCGCTCGGCATATATTTTCCGCAATAAATTGATGGTGTCGTGCGCCGTGTGGCATGCTGCGGCATCTTGTTGAAACCAAAGCTCTGTCATGTCAATGCCATTCAACTGAGGAACGAAGAAGTCAGAAATCATGTTTCTATAGCGCTCTCCATTGACGGTAACATTCTGGCCGGCATCGTGCTTAAAGAAATATAGGCCGATGATTCCACCAGCCCATAAAGCGCACCAAACAGTGAGTTTTAATTTTTGTAGGGCGTCTCGACAAAGGCTTCTGGGTTTTCTCCACTCAAAATTCGGCAATTTTACTTGTTTACATATCCTTTTAACCAAAAATGGGCCTCATCGGAGAACAAAATTTTGCATTGAAAATGAGGATCAAGCTGAATCATGTTTTCGGCCCACTCACCGAACCTACGACGCGTATAATGGTTTCAACTCTTGCGCAAGCTGGATCTTATAAGGTTTTAAGCCGATCTTTCCGTAAAATCTTCGACAAACTGGATGGGCATAGCTCCAATTGCTGTGCACGGTGGCGAATCGACTCATTCGGATTCTCCCCAAAACACTGCGCTCCACAACGGCAATAACTTCTTCTGTTCGCACTGTTTGTCATCGTTGGGGATGCGTACTATCCACTAGAGTGTACATGGTGCAAAAATGATTCATCGCGTTCCGAAAAAATTGCTCAGATGGACGATTATATCCACCGTAAAATGGACGTATTGCACGATAAGTTTGGCGAACCGAACCATGGTTTTCAAAATAAGTTTGCACAATTTGCACGATTTGTTTTGGCATCGATCTATTCATCGTAAAATGGCAAAATATACTTGCCATTAATCGACTTTCAACTGCCAAATTTGCACTCTTTGGAAACAGTGTTGCAGGTTTAAAAAGGAAACCTCGAAAACAAACACCCTTTACATCCTTAATTTTGTATGCTGGATGCTGGGACCAATATGTGATGGCTTTCGTAAACACGGATTGGCCGCAAGGCCTGTGTGGTTCTAACGTCTATATTTAAGCTCATGTAGGTAATGTAGCTGCACTGTCTGTTTGTTCATGGCTCTCTGGTCTAAAGTGTAGGCAGCCCCAAACTTGGTCAACGTAAAAACTTGATTGATGAACTTGAAATAGGTTTTTAATTAATTCTCTCAAACTGACATTGTTCTATTGACGAGAAGGGTGAAGCTGACTGCTGCTGGTTGTTTGTTTTTGGAACCAACACCTCAAAGGCGCTATCGGCGTTCTGGTAGTGTAGGGGAGCTTTCGTCCAGACATGTGCCTCGTAACCGATGAGCGTCTTTTGCATCTACACGGCTATGATAAGGCCAATTGTTTCCAATGCGTCGTTTGTCTGGTGGACGACGCTTACAGGAAAATTCGTCGTTGTTTCTTTCACCAGACTTACAGAACAGTCTGAATCAACTGCATGGGGGCTTCCTTAGCACACCTGGCTCTGCTCTAGGCACACCAATGGATATGCCTTCACTCGACTCTGAAGTCATCTTCTGTTTAAAGGTAAGTGGTCTTGCGTGCCGACTGTCTTCTGACTTTGGTCGTATGGTCACGCTGCCAGATGCAATGACACTAGACTCCTGTTACTTGAGAGTTGCAAGATCGACTTCCCCTCTGTCCAAGAAAGATTTCGGTCAGAATTTTAGCCAGGAAAGGAATAATGGGGTATAATGGGGTCCTCACGAATGAACGTTTTGGAGGGCGACAATATTAGATTTCACTTCTCGTACTGTAAGCTGGATTGTAAAAAGTCGATGAAGGCGGAGAAGTATCTGCATATATAGCGATAGTGAATCTGTGCCCAAGACGCAGCGACGTTGGTAAAGCAATTTCATATAATTTCAAGAAATATACACTAAGGTTACGAAAATGCTATTATTCTGTAGACTTAAACACCTAAGTGCTAACCTTGTCGCATCTGGCCTTGAACTCGTTATGAGCGTAATATGGGCACCATTACCCAAAGAGCGCGAACATCGATAACCTTGCTCGCTTTATTGTCTACTGAAATCACTTCGCCCCATGCTATCGCAAAAGCAAAGCGCAGTTAAATTTAAATCCATCATCTATAAAAATAAAATAAAAACCCCGGCAATTAAAATAACAACCAATTAAAAGGAACTCAATCTAGTTCATTGCGATATTAACACCCGCATAAAAGTAATCGTTACTGCCAAGCACCCTACAAAGTCATCGGCGGGAACACCGTCATCGACACAATTGTGGTTACGTTAATTCGTAGAATTGGATAAAAAATTTAAAAAAAAAAGATAATACACCAAATGATATAAAAATAAAATCCAAAAATAACAATAAAATCCAGAAGCGTCCAACTGCAACTCACCATTTCCAGCGTTCTTTTGAAGTGAAAAAAAAAAATACAATATCACCCATGCCGGCTCGTGAAAATTCAAAATTGGGCAATTTTCCAGTGAACGGTCTGACAATTGGAAAAAATTAAAAACACAGACAGATACTCGTATACTCGTACACATCTGAAAATAAATTTTAATTGACATAAATCTGATTGCGCGATGGCTACAGTATGCCAGACTCTCATTACGACGATAATCTCACCTGCGGGAATCGTTAATGCCTTTCTGCTGGTCCCTTTGACTGAAGTCGTGGCAACTTTCTCCCCTTTTATTGCTACCCACTTCGAGCATGCTCGGTTTTTTTTCATTTACTTCACATTAAAATCGTCAAATATATGAATAATAAAATAAAAAAAAAAATCTACATTAATTGAACTGAAAGATGAGATCCTTGCCTTGGTCAAAGTTGGCCATAAAATGTTCCTTCTACCATCGTCGTTGGTCCATTGGAGTAAGTACGAGTACTCGTACTCGTACTCGTACTCGTAAGCGCGCAATGCTAGAGTTCGATTCTATCCATGCAGACCTCAGAAAGACATGAAAATTACAAACCCCCGGCCCCGCCCCCACCTCCGTGGCACCCGATGATCCGATCAAATGACACTTTTATGAACGCTTTAAATTTCTTATCAGTTAATTGCCTTTGAGAGCAGGGTGATGCCATTCCAGCTATTCCTGATACTCTTCGAGTTTGTGATGAAATTTTTGCTATTTTCCACCCTCTTAGAGTTCTATTTATGGATGGAGGGGGTTGATTTCGGTGTTTTTTAATTCCCGCTCCACCCGCCATCATTTAGACGGTGAAAAACAATCTCGAAGTATAGAATTTGCAGTTTTATCACAAAATTACAATCTGACAATTATATTGGCGTGCATAAAGGTCGAACGGCCAAACGGAAGATGGAAATTCCGGCATAGTTACTGGGGTTTCGGTTAGATGGTTCACAAGAAATACTTCAGTGTGTTCCGGTGAGGGTGTAAACTTTGAAAAGTCTTAAATATTCTGTTTAAAGCCTGAAAGTTACCAGTAATAGATTGCCTTGAAGTGGGGGATTTTGCAGAACTGGAAAACTTCAACGACAGTATAGGTAAGGGTAAATCATTTAGTACTCTCAGGACTATGCATTTTGAAACAAGGAAGCTCTGAGAAATTTTTACCCCCAACCATTGCATGTTGTTGTTTGTTTCGGGTCAGGTTGTTCAAAGACTTTTCAAATTTGTGTCAAATTTAAAATGACAAAGTCTCTTCCTCAGGCGCTATTTCTTCTGTAGAAGCTGATCCTGAGGTCGTTTTGACGACAGGCATCTTCCAAATTAGTGAATTTTTAAGCTTTGTTTCGCTTTAGGCGGGATTGATCTGGGTCTCGGAGAACAGCTTTTCTCGTTTAGAGATTTTATGCGCCAAGTTGGTTGAGACACCCTTCTAGTTGAGCGCGTTGTCTAAGGCGATGTCTTTTTTTAATGTGTCGTTCTTCCGAAGTGGATTGGGAGATTTTCGGTGCTGGAGCGCTGGAGGTTATTTTCTTTATTTTCCCTAGTCTAGTAGCCGTTGTACATAGATCATTTTGACTATGTCAGTGTTGCGCTATACAATTTGTCGATGTACCTTACTATTTATTCACAGCATATACAGACGGGACAGGAGACAACTCTTAGGAAACCTCATATAATCCTGACAATGTTTGCCGTAGGACTAAGATGATTATGATCCACTTTAGTTTTTCGTGCGAGCGCCCTTAATAACAAGTTGGTGACAACCGATTTGAACTTCTTAAGATTTCTACAGTACATATCTACCAGTGGAAATTTAGTCTGTGCTAGACTTTTCTGATCTCAAGCCGCGTTGATTCGAACCAATTGTGTTATTTACATACGGGTGTAAGCAGTGTTATAGCCTGCAGGATACCACAGGACTATGGCTAATTGTCTTTGCTATCCACACAGAGACATGGCTCACAACTAGACCCGAACAGAGGCCTGTAGAGATGAACAAGAAAGTTTAATAACAGAGTCACTGTCGGTACCCGGGATATAGAAAAACATTTTCTGCAGGCTACTAAACGGCGAGGATAACATAAACTCTGCTGTTGGACAGGATGATTCACTCAACCTGGACGGTGAATGTCAAGAGTTCGATCACATGACCAAAATGAATTTAGGATGCCAATATCTGCTGCTGGACAGATCCATTTGCCGAGCTATTGAGGCAGAGGGAGACGACTTGGCAAAGTGCACGCACTAGATCATTTCCAAGATTGGTCGGTAGAAGAGTGAATCCTATGTACCCTTGCACGATCCCCTGGAAAGGAGACCCACTAAACTGCCAATTATAGAGGCAACAACGCATATAAGATTTTATCTGGCGTCTTGTGTAAAGCTGTTTTACAATGTTCACTATTACGGCATCTCTAGGCCTGTGAACGCCATAATCGATCAAATACTCACACTACAACAGATGCTAGAAAAAAAACCAAGAAGTTAAAATCAATTAGCACCACCTCGAGCTTTATATAGCCGTAGCTAGCCTTGGTATCCCTGCAAAACTTCTCCGATTGTGCTGAATAACATCGGAGGAAGCTTGCTGCTCAGTAAAGTTGTGATACGATCTCTCCGAGACTTTTGATGTTAAGAAAAAAAATGGATGCTCTGTCATGTAAATATTTCAACCTCATACCTGAGAGAAAGTGCAAAATTCGCAAGTCAACACCAGAGGCCCATTTTTCCAAAAGTCTGTACAGCTACCCAGAAACGCTGATGACATTGACATCATTGGCAGGACGAGCTGTTACTGCTGCGTTCGCAAGTATTGAAACAGAAAAACGCTAAATTCTTCGAGCGAATTTTTGAATTTCAGTTGACGGGGTTTGGAGCAGAAGACTTAGGGCAAACTGTACAAGATGTACGGTGACATCGACGTGTTCGAAGAAGTGCATATTATTCGCCTAAGATGGGTAGGACAGGCAGAGGGAATGAACACCAATGCTCCAGCCCGAAGAGTCTTCGATTCCAACCCAGATGAATAACGCTGTAGAAGAAGACTTTGCCTTAGGTGGCGCGAAAAGGGACATCAAAGGTGGAAGGGGACATCAACTAGCTTGGTGTATCCAACTGGAGGAAGCTAGCCACTAAACAGAAAACCCTATTGCTAGAGGCTTAGATCTAGCTCGTACTGTAGCTCCATCAGAGTAAGCTTTCTTAATCAGATTTCGCTATATCATAAATGAGTATTTGCAGACTCCATCGCCAGGTCATCCCCCGCTTTCTCAAAAAGCTTGTCATATAGGCTATCAGCTTTAGGAACTTTTTGGGCCTAAAGTTTAGATTATCCAGGGCGGGCGGATAGAATTTTTATTGAATGTGTAATTTTTTCTGACAGGGAAATGCGGAAATGCTCCTTCCATATACCAACCGCCGACGCGATTCTAAAGTTTAGTTTCTTATTTTCGTTTTTTCAGGATAGTGTCGGGCTTTGTGGCTTTGATGTAGTCTTGCAACACTTTGAAAACGTTTCCGAAACTCATTCCTGAATTAAAATTTCTCTATTTTCTTGTGCTCTCATTCTCTTTTTTTCCTTTTGCAAAGCCAGGATTCATATAGTCTCTACTGCTTGTAGACTACGCAAGCAGCTCTTGTGCTTTTATACAGCACTGCTAAGAATGATATTTCGGCTTACTTTGTCTACGTCCAATCGACGGTTTCATTGTGATCTCCAAGGAAACCCTGCACATTGTAGGCGTCATGGCTTTAGTAACACTTCCACTGGTCTTGAGTACTAGATGCTGCCCACATATGACTGTGGAATGACTTGTGTCTAGCTCCATGTGATCAATCTGTTTGGCGATTTAATGATCAGAATCGTTTGAACCAGAACGCACGACAACATTTCGTCCCACCGCAAAGGCCATTACACTTAGTTGGATGTGGTGTCTGATAGACAATCCTCCAGGACAATTTTAACGTCATACTTAAAGTACTGCTCATACATTTTGGCCAGGGTCTCGAAAATTCTGTATTTCTTTTCGTCGCCTTTCTCCTCTGTAGAGGCCTATGGACGACAACAGAAAACTTAGTCTTGATACGAATTATCATGAGGCGCTCGTTCACATATCGAAACCTCAAGACTTCTTAACTAAAACTGATTGTAAAGGCAAATCATCATCTCCGTTAGCGTTTCTTTTTTTGTCTTGTTATCCCTGTTGCTAGGGCCTCTTCTAAGAGTTGAAATGCACATGGGACGTAACATTTCATGACCTTTTTCCGATTACTTGGACAAAGGTGGTCTGATATTGCGGAGTCAGAACCCCCTTTGGGATTTGAAACCCAGAGTTATACCATTAAGGATTCACCCGCCTCCTTCTCTATGCCAGCACCAGAGTTACATACTCAAGGAGCTACAGTCCCGGATGGACCTGGATCTCAACCAATAATCGTCTCCAGCCAGTCCGATCTTTAGCCAGCTCTCCTCTGGCTACTTTCGAACGCACTCTAAAATATCATGATTCGTTCCTAAGTCGTACAGCTCGCTTATGGAATGCCCTGCCGAGCTCTTTATTTCCTAGTCATTGTAACATTCAGACATTTAAATCGAGTGTACATTGATACCTCTCTTTTTTTCGTTTCTAATTCCCCCCCCTATGTGCAAACATTTTAAGGGTACTAATAAGTACACCTTGAACACGCGCTTGATGTTCACCTATTCTACAAGTCTTTTTGACAGCATATACTAGGTCTAGCCATCATTGACCGTTAAACTCATCTTCGCTGCTTCTGCATTCAACATCGTCATCCTGCATAAACGGACGAGTTTGGCAGGTACCATATACCAAAGCTAGACGTTGCTCTGTATATTTCGTCTCGACAGATGCTGTCATATGCGGCCTTAAAATCGTTAAGTAGGTGGTGTGTGTCGATTTGGAGTTCATGGATTTTTTCCAAGATCTGCCGGAGTGAGGTCGATCGTGGACTTTCCAGGCCTGAAGCCACACTGGTATAAAGTGATCAGGTTGTTGACGAACGGCTTCTAGCGTTCCCATAATAGGGCAGATAGGATGTTGTAGGCGATGTTAAGAAGACTGATGCTTTTGTAGTTGACGCAATTCAGAGGGTCTCCTTTCTTGAGGATCAGACAAACAATGTCGAGATTTCATTCATCGGGCATACTTTCGTCCGACCATATTTTGTAGATGAGCTGGTGTAAGTCACTTACGAAATCATAGACTGTGGCTTTAAAGAACTCAGGGGTCAGGCTGTCCGCTTTAGCAGCTTTGTTTGAATTAAGCTTAGACTCGCTTCATCCAGGTTGCGTTGATGGAACAATAATTCCATCAATTCCATCAATACTTCGTCCATGTTGAAAGTTTCATTCTGCCTGACAGCGCTACTTGGTTCATCATCACCATTATACAGCCTACAAAATAATGCCCTTTCCAAATTCTCAGCATCGACTACGACGCTACTAGGGTGTTCCCTTGTTCGTCTCAACAAGCTTCGGTGCATGGGTTGTGCCCGTGGCATATTTTTTTTTTTTATAGAACTTCTGGATATCATTCCTGGAGTAGCAATTTCCTTGACCACGCGTTTCTCATGCTCTTTCGTATTCCTCCTGAGAAGCCGGTGTGCGTCTCTCCTCTTCTGCTCGTAGAGTTCGTGAGCAGCTCTAGTCCTTCTATGCAACGCCGCTTTGTATGCCTCTTGTAAAGCTGTATATCTTGCCGGCACTCGTCATCAAACCAGGTGGTGGATGAGCGAAACCCAGCAGCACCCGACTAATCTTGAAAGACCTTTGTTGTCTTCAGTTTTAAATACGTAAAAGTCTCAGCCATTATGAATGTAGATGCCATGGTGGATTCAATTACATGAATATATGCCCTGTACTTTCTGCGGCTCAGCCATTTCCGACAGTTTGTTGTACCTAATGTTGCTCACGCTTATAAGTCTTCCAGGATAAATCCAGTTTAAGGAGATCAATCTCTGGTGGCAACGATGAAGATAATACGAATAGCAATTGAGGTCGATTAGCGCCTACGTATTGGCACAATAACCATCTGCCAGACATCTAGCCCTGAAAATTGTTTAGAGTTGTTGAGGCCTTATGCTCCTATTTATTATTGCTCTGTACTCCAGTACAAAATGACTCATCTACTTATCGCTCCGTGTAGGGCTTCCTAAGGCTCTGATTGACAAATCGATATGTTCCTTATATTTCGACTTTTCAAATGCGAGCTTAATTCTTTCCGAAGGATTCAAAGGGCTATTGCACAGCGTTTTTGCGTTGGTAAGCACATCGGATAGGAAATAGAGGATTAGCAAAACAGCTTTGAACATACGCAGCTGTATAATTTCGGACTAGTAGGTAAGCAAGTGACCCACTTCTACCAACTTCCGAAAGACTACCAGGGTAAAAGATTAAAATAGTAAGGAGCTTAAGCCTAGGACTAAAACATAAAAATATCCGCCAGCTGATGATAAAGCATATAACTCTCACCGATTTGGTGTGCGTGTTCAGTGTCACCATACCCAAATGATCGGTAGTTTAAGATTTAAAACTACACCATTGGAAAACCGAAATGTTCTCCAATAAATCTCGCAGATCAATCACATGCTTGAATACAGACACCATTGAATAATTTTGTCGAAGGTTAAGACCACTTTCATGTTATTAAATGTCACTTTTGAAACGTTGTCGTTCTTGGTATTTCCTTTAATCGGTTTTCTCTAATTGGTATTTCATCTGCGAACACAACCTGCTTACAGAATCAAACAATAAGCCCTTTATTTGCCTGTTTCACCTCAATAGATACTCTGCAACCCATAAAATTTACATATAATCCTCGGTATTTTATTTATTTAATATACCATTCCGTGTTGAGGAGATACCAATAATTTAGGCTCGTAATGAAAACCACCCCGAGACAGACTCCACTCTACCCTACGACAATGCCCTGTTGGAGTCGAGTAGCTATATGATAACAGGCAGCGTAGCAAATAAATTAGCATCCCGTCACCACTTGATTCAGCTAGAGCAATCAATTCTAATGGTAAGCACATTTACCTGCATAGAATTAACCCATCAAGCTGTTTCGCATAAATTCCACCACTGTAATTTCCATTGACAACCCTAATACCATATAAAACCATTCAGATACAAGCTGTAAAGGCTTATATGTTCCCCATAAAGTAATTCCAAGCCGTAGCGTTGTAGTGTCTGGGTTCTGTTGTATTCTGACTTCCAATTGATGTCAATATGCACATCCACATGTGGTTTACCCTATTAAACGCAACCCCATACATAATGGAACGTTTTAGTACAAACAGATTCGTAGAGGCACATTCACATTCAGAGGTACGTACATATATGGTATATCTATAGAACGACTGCCAAATTAGAAATATATCCTACCACAACAAATACCAAAATGGAACCTCTGACAAACAAACCGAAATCCTGCGTTATTAAAACACCTGGTCGTCAACAAGCCATCCCCTGATCCGAAAACCGACTGAGTCTGGTCTACATCAGCCCGACCAGCCCGACCAGCCCGAACAGCCCGACAAGCCCGACCAGGACAAACATGGCACGGTCGATCGGCTTTTAATAATAAAACACGCGACTTTTGTTTACCCCATAAAGGCAGAACGCGCCTCCTCATACCGCGAATTATTATTATTGTGGTATCCATTGAACCGAAGAAGAATTCAACGTACCACTCTGACTGGGATGTCCTTTCAGGGTTTCCTTTTTAAATTAAATAAATTCGCGCGTACAGATATGTCAGGGCGTATTAAAAACGTTATTTTGCAAAAGTGCAGCTGCCAGTTTCACATGATTTTGCTGTCTGTGTTGGGACACGGATAGCAATCTTCTACCCTCCACATCTGTTGTGGATCTCACAAGTTTCATCTTTTCTGTGGGGACATATGTGGATATCCTTAGCTTGTAGTCTTTGAATGAGCTGAGATGCTTGGCTTCCCAATGGGAGGAAGATGTTTTCATATTTTTATTTGCAATATACGTGAACACATGTACTCGTATGTCCTGTTTAAAATTGCGTACAGGAAGAATGTTAACGAGGAGCACACAGAGAATCCGTGTGGAAATAACTTCAAAGGTAAAGCATACGTATGTACATACAAAGGTCATAGCCTACAAGGAATGTAATTGTAAATATGTACATATTCACAAAGGAATCGAACCAGAACCAATCCCAACAACGGAAATTACAATACCACTTGCAAGATTGCGCGAACAGGGGGTCTTACTTTACTAAAGGACTTAGGAGGTGCTTACGTATCCGGATCGTAGAGTGAATTTTTATGGGTACGAGAGTATTTAGATTTGAGATTTCAATTAACCTCTAAAGCTTGCGAGGAATTCTGCCTTATTACGCACATCCAAATTTAAAATTTCACACCTTTCCTAGTTTACTTTTAGAAATCTTGAACCTCTTCTTTCCTTTTGCACTTTATATGTGGAGGAAATTCCATTCTTTAGCTGGATTTAGCCGCTTACTTGGTATTTTTCAGTAGAATTGGGATTTTGAAGTAAGATAAGACTGATCTACCATTGTTTCCTGCTCAGCACAATGATGTCTATAGGCTCCTGAAGCGTTTTCAGCTAGAAAAGTTCTCAATATTGCACATACTGTGATAATATTACTCACCTTCCATATATGTACGTAGTAGCCCAACTACACATATGTTGTATTAAAGCGGAACTGGTCTATGTGATTCTGACTTTAACTTTTCTAACTCGACCGTTTTGGTTTAATTTGGGGCTTACGGCAGCTGAGAACAAAATTTACAACCGAAGATTGGTCTTGAACACTCTCAGATGCCAGTTATAAATCTCACCAAATTGGCCCCCAACGTAGAGTAGACGCCTTATTCTTTTTGAAGTTCTGCCTTCCCGACCAGCTATTGAGGTCGGGAGATTTCGGTGAGCGCGAAATGTTTGAACATAATTCATGGACGAAAGCTTAGATGGAAACCGAGTGTCTATGCAAAAGTCAAGGCAGATAAGAACGATAGAAAAAAAAATTTAAATAGCGCAACAACAGTGTGAGATATAAAATTGATTCTGGCTTTATTTTAAAGCTACGTTCATGCCATTATACGTGGAATAGAACATCATTCAAATGCCCTCCTCGGCTTCGCTGGCAGTGCTTCAAGCGATCGGTCCAATATTTGATGACTCGGTTCAATATCTGCGTCGTTATTCCGTCAATAGTGTCTCGAATGTTGGCTTCGAGCTCGTCAGAAGTGGTTGCCTTGTTAGCGTAGAATAAGGACTTGACGTACCCCCAGCGAAAATAATCGAGTGGTGTCATATCGCATGATCGCGACCGCCAATTGATGACCGCTCGCCGTTAGACGAGCCAAATTTCTCCTTCCCAACTTCAAGTGTTGCGTCGCTTTTATGTTATATTGCCCCGTCTTGTTGCAACCACCGCTCGGATATATCGATGCTGTCAAGCTCTGATCATAGAAAGTCTGTTAATATCGCTCTATACCTGAGACCATTGACGGTAACAGTGTCTCCTTCCTCATTTCGAAAGAAATAAGATCCGATGATACGATTGAGCCAAAAATGAGCCTCGTCCGAGAAGATGATTTTTTGGCCAAGATCAGGATCTCCGGCCAACATTTCCAGCGCCCAATTAGCGAACTTACGGCGTTGTGTATGGTCGTCCGGCTTCAATTCTTGCCTCAATACAATCTGATGTAAGCCCAAATCCAACAGCAAAATAAGCCGGGTTGTCTCTCTGGCGATGCCCAATTCAGCTGATCCGTTCCGAATCGATACTTCTGGGTATTCTTTAATACTGCCCGCTACGTCGGCTATGTTTTCTTCATTTCGCACAAATCTCTGTCTAGTTGGTGGCTTAAGATCCGAACGAGTGTACTCACGTTCAAACTGTACCACGGTGCGTAGAATTGCCTGCACACTGAAGCCATTATGACGACCACGGCCGCCCTCACGATGAAATTCAGGTTGCGTATTTACAACTGAGCCGGAATTTCGATAATAATTTCCGCACGTTCAGAAAGCGTAAAACGGTGCATGAAGAAATGGCAAACCTATACAAGTGGCAAAGCTTACTTAATATTTTGACAGCTGGATGCCATTGTTAACTTTGACAACAGCTGAAGCATAAGAATTGGAAAAACTGTCATTGCTATCTGGTCACCCATTAGTTAGTTGAATCTTCAGCAGAAAGTGAAGGCCAAAGTTCAAAGCCAAAATAATTCTGTGAAGTTGGACGTAATTTTAAGGTACTCTGAAACTTGTCCTTCTTAAGTATTTGCAAACATTTGACGAGTGCTGCATTTTGTAGAGTATTTTAAATCATCATCTGAAGAACTCCGGCCAGAATCATCAGCAAATTTTCGATCCCGCCGCTTCTGCAGTCTTCTTTGATTTATTCCGTACAACCAGCCGCTGCACTTACCACCGTGTGGCACTCCTATTGTTCCGATTTGAGATCTGTTTTTTTTGTTAAGTTGGTAAATCCGTTATTGACATTCCCTCTGAATCTTAGCGCCACAGCTTGACATTTGCAAAAGTTACGTAGCTAAGAGTACATCTATCTCTGTGTGTATGAGAGAGATAGCGGAGGACTTGAACATTGCCTATGGATCCGTCCAAAACATTTTGGTTAATGATTTGGGTTTCCGTCGTGTAGCAGCAAAGTTGGTGCCAAAAGACCTCAATTTCATGCAAAAAAAAGTTGATGTCGCCAAAGAGATGATTTGCGATGCTGAATCCGATCCCACATTCATCAAAAGGATTATTACTCGAGACGAGACGTGGGTTTATGGGTACGACACGCAACCCAGACATCAGGCAAGTGAATGGCGTTCACCAAATGAGCCGAGACCAAAAAAACCACGTCGTTTTCAGTCAAAAAAGAAGGCAATGCTCACGGTTTTCATGGATTACAACGGTGTACTCGTAGTGCATTATGAATTTTTGCCAGAAGGCCAGACAGTAAACAAAGAGTATTATTTGGGCGTTATGAGACGTTTGAATGAAGTAATTCGCCATTCGCCGAAATAGACCAGAATTGTGGGCAGAAAACTAGTGGATTTTGCACCATGATAACGCACCATCGCACAGTGCCATCATTATTCGTAATTAGAAGGAAAATGCAACAAATACCATCCAACAGCCACCGAATCCACCTGATTTGGCTCCCTGTGACTTCTTTCTGTTCAATCGAGTTAAAAAAGCACTACGGGTAACGCGTTTCAGCGGCCGAGAGGAAGTAATGGAAAAATCGCAGGAAGCACTGATGGACATACCGAAAACCGAATATAAAAAAAATGTTTCGAGAATTGGATCAAGCGCTGGCATAAGTGTGTTGCAGTGGATGGGGATTACTTTGAAGGCATTTCTAATTTTCTGAATAAATTTCGAATACCAAGGTTGTGTATAGCTTTTATTTTTCTGAACGTCGCGAATGGCCACTTATAATAGGCCTAGCTGACTTCTTTTTATAGTAACGAGGCATTATACAAGATCTGAAAAAAAATTAGCTAGGCTGCCAGAGAATCTACTGCATGGGGTTGTTTTACCATTGCAAAAACTGTCCCATGGGGTTCCTTTGCCATGGTAAACCTGGCCCAGTTAGCTACTGACAAATAAATCATACGGGACACTAATTGCGCTTGCCTATAAGGCAGTGTACAGTGATGACACCTATGATGGCAGTGAGATGTTTCGTATTTAGTTGGAGTTCGAGTTTGAACTCAAAGAGCGATTCAGATCCAGTTTTGGCTGGTCGCTAGACATCTTAATCCAATAGTCCACCTAAAGTCTGCTCTTAGCATCTAGCTTTAACATTAATTTGGCTGTAGCGATTGGTATACCGCTGCTACACTTTTCCGGTTTTTTCCGGTTGAATAGGTATGGTGGTTCCAATTTTGGCCAGTTTGCCAGCCATACAATTCCCTGGAATATCTCTGTGGCCATGCTGTTCTTTGAACTGTGCTTTGTTTGCTGCAGTTGACTGCATTCGTGAATATCGGTCATATAACCGAGATGTATAGTCACTGGATTATGCGAGGTTGAGGGCCCGATTTGTTCCCAATGGCTTTTTTGTAAGAGAATATGTAAAGCTACTGTAGCTTTCTTGACCTTTTTTTGAATGTTAGTTTTCCAGTTTAGTTTCCTGTCAAAAATGAGACCCAAATATTTTCCTGTATCGGAAAAGACTAAACTGAATCTGGTTAAGGGAGAGTCTATGATTGGAGTTTTATATTTTCTGGAAAAGAGGACACTATCAGTTTTATGGGGGCTGACTCCCAATCCACAGAGATCTGTCCAACAGGTTAATCTACTTTTAAGTATATCAGCAGTTCACTAACCACCAAGTTCCAGAGAAGGGAAGGAAGGACATCGCCTTGCAGCGTACCTCTGCTGACATATCTTTTATCAGAGGCCCCACCCAGTTTGGAGATGGTTATCCTGCATTAGACTGATTAACTCCCCCAGTGAATCGCCTATCTGCGGATGTGTTGGCGTTGTTAAGTCCACCCTCTATGTCCAAGAAAGCGACCATTGCGTACGCTCTATGTATATGGTAAGGATCGTTCGATGTGGCTGGTTAGTGAATGTAGAGCCGTTTCCACCGACTTTCCTTTGCAGTAGGCTTGTTGACCCGTTGACAAAAGTCGTGGATCAATTCTAGATCGTATATGGATATCAACCAGTCGTTCTAGAGTTTTCAGAAGGAAAGAGAGCATTCACCGGCTTAGGGAATGAAAACTACATTGATTTCTCTCCATGACAGTGGAATGCGGACCAGTTCTACAGAGCTCCTCATGATATTCTCTAGTGTAGGCAGGATAATATCTGAGGGCTTTTGTGGCTCGGCAGGTATTATACCGTCCGAACCAGGAAACTTGTATGGTTTGAAGCTATGCAGCGTCCAAAGCAGTTTGTATCTTGTGACCATGAATTTTGCTCACGGTTGCAGTAGTCCTGTTTGGATTGCTACTGACCGCAAATAGGGAGTAACCTCCAAAGTGGAGATCCAGTAGCAAGTTGAGTATTTCATGACTTGAGGTTGTCCAAGGATTTGTAAAGGGGGTTTTTCTTAGCCGCGATGCCTCAGACGTTTCTGTAATTTTGTCACAAAGTGATCTCCAGGATTGTCGCTTTGCCTTCCTCAGTCCCTTTTTATTTATTTTGAGGGATTCTTTGTATAAGTCCCAGCCAATCACTTTTCCTTTGCTTTTTGCTAGGTTGTTTACTGATGTCCACCAATGCGGCCTTTTATTGTCTCCAGGTTGAATAAGAGAGCAAAAAGCCGGCGTATATTCACAAAAATAAAAACACCCGAAAAAAACTAAATATTTACATATTTTACTTAAAAAAAAAAACATCTAGACGCGACTTTTGGAAGATCCTCTATTTGTCCTCTATTTGTTCATTTTTATATCATGGATTAAAGAATTCGAAAACTTTCCAAACAAAATGTCATCTTTATCTCTAATACGGGACGCAACAAAGATCGTATTTTGTTTGTTCATTGCCATAAATTTTTTGCCATGTCGCTCTACAAACTTATGATGAAACACTTGAAGACAACAAGTCATTTAAAAATCTGGTGCAGCGGAAATTTTCAACACTTTGATCAAAACAATTTTGTTTTGCATTCTAATCACAAATTTGAGGATTATACGAATACTCATGTATTCGTACTTTTTGAAACGAAAAACTAGATTTCGAACTTTCAAGTTTTGTGAAATGGGCCATTGGGCGTACCCGTGTTCCAATAGCATACAAAACGGCATACAAAAACTTTACTGTTTGGTGTGATTTTGATGCTCATGTTCTTAGGACGTACTTCCTCCGAGATGATGCTAGTGAATCGGTTATAATCAAATGGATAAATTGAAACTGGAAGGCTTGGAGAATATGTGGTTTTATCAGGACGAAATTCGGTGGTTGCTTTATCCCCAGAAATGGCACTATCAAATGATCGCCCCATTCCTACGATTTAACACTTTTAGACTCTCTTCTTTCGGGCTGAATTTCATCAACTCGCCAACAAAGCTGGCAATTTAAACGATTTGGAGTTGCTGAACTAAGCTAAAAAGTCGCAGAGAATTTGGTCCACCGACATCATTGAGAGGGCATCCAAAATAAAAATTGTGTTAATACCTTAAGCACATGTCTTTTAATCAAACACAAATTGGGGAAAAATCTAATGAAAACCCTGTATGTACTTTTTAAGCGCCTTTTCTCATATTATAATCAACTCCGCTAGAAACCAGTTGCCCCTGTGACTTAAATGTCCTTACGTTCGCAGTGGCTCTCCAAATTCGTCTTTTTCACCAGCAGATCATCTCCGGTGTTTTCAGTGACTGATGTTGCCCGCATCACTTTTTTAAACGTAAAATAATACTGCCAGCACTGTTAGACAGTCTCGAAAAGTGCCCTCTTAGTATGACCAGTACCTAAATCTTTCCTGAGGCTTTCGTTTTCAGTCCTGGTGGTAGAGGTCCCGCTTTTAAAATCATTAGTGGAGCGAGAGTGAGTTAAATTACAATAGTTGTGCATTCTACTTTCAACTTTTGAGTTTTTCTTGTACTCGGTTGCCTGCGATTTTTGCAACACGCAGCTCCGTATCGAGTTAGCTGCGACAAATTAGTGGTTCGATATAGTTTTGATAAATTGCTGTAGTCACTTCCCTGTGCCTGTATTCCGCAAAGTAGCTGTTGCGATTGTCAAAGATTACTCCTTCTGGTGTTTTCAATTAATTGTTTAAAGTATGTCGCAGAGCCTCCCTGAGGAGCCGTTTCACCAAAATCATGCAACATTCTATCACTCTTAGCTTCTTGGTGGCTTTCGAGATTTTGAAATTCGAGTCAGTGCTGTGACTTATCAAGTTTGCAAATGTCGCAAAATATTTCCTCCATCTGGGTTGCCGATTCTCATCAGAGACCAAAGGTTATCATATGCAGGATATTTTCTGGAGCTGTGTATCGGTATTGACGATGTAAGTGACATCCATGGATAATGGCTGGGTATTTAAATTTCGCTATGACGACAGCAGACAGCATTGAGATTTGGAAGCATTAAATTCCACTCGGTTGATAATTCCCCAATTGCTGTTAATATCTGAATTTAAGGAGTTTAACGTACGCTGACGTTCCCGTCCTACAGCCGAAGAGCAGGGACGGGAACGAATATGAAAAGCAGAGAGTACTGTCGTTAGCAAAGGAATATGTTGGATTAGATGTGGCAGACAAGAGATCATTGATAAAAATTGAAAAGAGTGCCGGAGACAGAACGGAGCCCTGTGGCACACCAGCATTTATTTTGTGAATATCAGACTTCAAACTATCCAAGACAACTTGAATTGAACGTTCCGAAAAGTAATTTCTAAACCATTGAAGAAGAGAGTCGTCGATCCCAAAAGCACGCATTTTCGACAAAAGAGCCTGATGCCAAACTTTGTCAGATGCCTTGGAAATATCAAGTGCAACTATCTTGCTTTCGCCAGATTGATGTACGCTTTGGTGGGCCTATTGCTACCTACGAAAACCGTACGTAAGAAGTTTTCGCGTTTCGAGATATTTCATTAGCTGGCGGTTTATAAGCGTTTCCATGATCTTAGAAAGAAGGGACGTAAGTGCAATGGGTCTGTAGGAGGAGAGGGAAGAAAATTCGCCTTTTTTAGGGACCGGCTGGACAAATGATGAAAAAGCTTACGCAGTGGTTTTACCAGCGAGAAGAACACCTCTTCAGAAGAAGGGGAGATATGCCATCTGGACGTGCGGATTTGTGGATGTTAAGATCTGTGAGTACTCTTGCTACTACGCGAGTGCGAAAATGGATTCGTCCTATTGAAGGTGCGACGCACTCAAGTTCAGGCGGAGACAGAGTACAATCTGGGAGTGTTGATCTGGCCGCAAAGTGTACAACTCGCAGATTAGCTTTTCCCAAAGAGCTGACAGCTTGAATGTCATTGTAAATGAGCGTTGGGATGGAGGATCAGGCAGAATTACTAATGTTTTTGACGAATGACCAAACATTTTAACTGCCTTTGGGACATTGCAGTATTTTTTGCCTCAGGTTTTGGTCGTATTGGAATTTCAAACGCTTGAGAAAGACGTTGCAGTCATTCTTGGCTCGTTTGAATTTTTTTCGGTTTTCCTCTGTTGGATTGGTCTTGAAGCGCCGACAAAATATTTCTCTAACCCTGACAGCCTCTGTACATCTCGAGTCATACCATGGCTTTTCTTTTTATTTGATACCCTTCATCAGAAGAGGGATAATGTTTCTCATTCCAAAGAGAATGGTATCTGTGATCATATAAGGAGCGGCATCCATGTCGTTATCAAGGAAACATAACAACCAGTTGAAATTCGTGAAGAAGCTGTTAATACCGCTACATTTGGCTTTCTCGCATTGCCCTACCGTTCTTTTGGGAATCTTTTCTCTAACTGTGTGGTCAGGATACGAGAAATTATCTGATATGTACTTGTAAGGGTGAGAAGTTAAAAACAAGTCCAGCTATTGGCCGCGTGGGCTCATTTACAAGCTGCGTTAAGTTGTTCTCCACAGCGAAGATTTCAACACACCTTCCTCGGGTGTTGTCTGTCCAGAATGTCGAAGCCAACCAGAATTGTGTATATTGAAATCGCCCGTAATCACGATTTCAGGGATTCAATTCTTTGACGGGGTCAAACAGAGCATCAAATTCGTTGAAAGTCGAATTGCTGTCCAGTTTGGGACTTCTGTAAATAAAGCAATAGTGGATAATTTGCTGCACGCGCTGTATGAGAATTGAATTGAATTGCACATTAATGCGGCCCAAAATTTATGATATATGTTTTGCTATCGTAAGAAAATGGGAGTGGGTGCAACAAATGGGGGGATCTTTTAAAACGGTGGTACTATTTTGTCTTGATTTGCAAATGTCAGGGAAACATAAGCTATTGCCATTTGGATTACCAAAGCTGTCAAATGTTTACATGTAGTCCTATGCTCGTAGATTGTTTACCTGACTCACTTTGAAACTGGCCATTAACCTCGGAGTTATGAGCTCTTTCGGCTCGAAGAAGTTTTTGAATGATGCCAGGTGTAGACAGCTGCAACCTGATTGTTTGTAGAAGTTGCCCCACTAAAGAAGGCATTCATTGGCAGATGCAAGTTCTATAAAGTCGGGATAATTTGTAGAGGCCTATCAATTAAAATTGGATGGATGTGGAGTACACTAGTCTTCAGTGTATGCCGAGATCTTAGCTTGGCCATATTGCAAGTTTCAAACGGACTATGCCTGTCTGATATCTCTAGTGGTGACCACTTCAATTATGACTCCACAGTGTATCTTTTACTTGTTTAAAGGTCAGCTTAATGTCTTCTAAATAGGAGTACATCACTTTGAATATTTAAAATCATTGCGGAGGTATATTGTGCTTCACATCTATATATAGGTACACATGTATATTCTGCTCAATCAACATTCCAGTCTATGTACTCTCTTTTTTATAAATATTTTTATGTAAGAGAATAGTTTCTTTGACTCGTTGCATTCTGCGAAATTCATTATCAGTCAAACTCATTATCATTCCTGTAACCCCGAAGGGTTGTTGACTCACCTTTATGGCATTCTGAGAAACACGTGTTGTTGTCGATACCATTTACGATTTCAAATTCGTAATTAGTCTTATCAGGTAGTGTAAGTTCAACTGAAATTAAACTTGAATTAATTTCATTAGGTTTCTGTGGTCATTTGCCTTTTGTTAGATAATGAAACGTTTCCCATAAGCCAAGGTCATTGCTCTATTAATTTATCAGAAGTGCCAACATCACATATGTGTGTTGTATTTCAGCCAACACAGAAAGACACAAAAGGTCAGGAAGATTGTAGGTCACCCAACTTTGAAATGACATCATACTTATGGAAATTTCACAGAGTGCTACCCAGCACCGGGTCAAATTTTCGGCTTTTCCCTTACCCTCTATATTACTATGGCAAGGATCCCGGATGGGAGTGGTATTGATACAGCGCTGGCACAAATGGGTTCTTCTTAGCAATGTCATGCTGGTTGTGACAAAGTGGTTAATGAGTAGAGAGATTTTATAGGATCCTGACTCTCAACAAAGATTGCTATATTGGGCTTAATTGTAGGGCAAGACTTATAAGCTTATATTATCCCATAGCTAGTTTTACTTCCAAAATTGCTATGACGTGATAAGGAGAGTGGTGAGGTTCGGAAATGTTTAGTTCAGCTGAAATTTCAGATAGTTGATACTCCGTATTTGAAGGATTTGGATATCAGCGTTGAAATTTAGCCTGGCTTTGACGCATTCTGTGTGGTACTAGATCTATGGCTTTGTTTCTAACTGCACTATATACAGTTCTATATTCTATATACAAATCAATAGGTAGGGGATAAATGAGTATATTGCATGCTTTTGATGGCTTTGACCTCAATGCACCCAGACCATTTGCCCGAAATGAACGCACAGATACGCACGCTAAGCGAAGATTCAGTCTAAAAAGGACTCTAACATGAAATTTTGACTGCGTTTTTCATCATATGGGTTGAAAACCACTCTTACTTTTCTCCCGGAGTTCAATAACAGACTGATAGAAAATATTGCGGCAACCCAGCGTATAATTCTATCAAGTACAGCTAATTCGTATGACTCGAAACTATTACTAGTACTGGAAACCTCTCCCCTCCTTGAAGATAACTCAGATAGTTCATCGCAAAATGCAAGTCGCCGATCACGTGCATAACATACGCATTCTTCTCCGTAGCAAATTCTGTCCAAGACTACTCCTGTCGTTTGCGATGTGAAGTGACAGGGCGTTCTTCAAACAGAATCCCTCTGCTAGTTTCCATAACTGATATAGATACTGGCAGAGATATCTGAGTGTTGCCGCAGTCGGTAAATTAATGCAACTGTGACCCGGTAAAGGTGTTAACAGACTTACTAAGTACAGTGTCTTAGATAGTAAAGAAGTAAAGTATTCCAGCTTTGTCCTTCAATATCCAATAATATGTGGAAAGGTGAATTGTACCGTGACTGGACCGATATGACCCCCTTGTATTAAGAAAGACACAATTGACCTCATCAGTAGAACTCACACGGAGAATGCAAAACCTAGAGTCAAAAACATGGAAAAATTTCTCATTGGCATTCATGCCGCTGAACTTGGTGTATTATTTAAGATAGGCTTCTCTGCGAATGCCCGGCTTCAACGAAAATCACTGCACACGGCAACCAATTTTTCAAAAACGCAGAAAACATTTCACAGATCTCCTCAACTCCTCCCAATTACTTGAGATGTGGCATTCAAACGACGCAATAGCGCTATTTTTGTTTAAATAGGCTCATATCCAACAGTTACAACTGCTTATCTATCATTGGGCGAGGTCGGTGCTCAGATTCTGAATAGCTTCCTCTACCTTCAGCTTAGTTGTGAGGTTATGCGGATCATTGACGTATTAGCTAAGCTTTCATTGATGGTTTTTTTGGATTCTTCCCTTCAAAAAGTTCGAGACTTCGCATCCGATTTTGTTCAAATTCCCAGTGGGGGTGAATTTTCGGCTCAAAATTGCTTAGTGCATGGACACCTTCACAATAAGAGTTCCGTTTTTCAGAAATCCAACCCCATGGTGCGTAAAACTGATACAGTCTTCCAGGACTATACTATGGTCGGACAAGTCACCGCTAGGTTCACTTCGTTCGTTTCGTTCGTTTGCAGGACCACTTTCATCCGGACATTGCGCGTGGAAAGAGCCATCGACTGAAGAAGAGCCAGAGACGTACTTCTTCTTGGTCATGTGCAAGAAAGTAGAAATGGATGCAGTTACAGTTTTAGTGAGCTTGATCAGTTTAAGTAAGTGCTACTTCCGCTAATTTGTTTCTCTTTTCTATCGGTGTTGGAGCACTGAAGCTTTTAGCACGTGCCGTGTCTTTGATCCGTGTATTTAACTCACCTATTCTTCTACTCTTCAACTGCCTAGAAGAGATTCCGTCGAAGCTTTTCGATTTCCTAGGACAAGCCGTCAAAAACAACACTTTGACAGGCTGAATCTTCCCGGTACTCCCTCCAAAAAGGGCTGCAGTAGCCATCAGACTGAAAAATCTAAAAAACTCGTGGGTCTCAGCGTCCGGGTGGAATTTTTTATTGTTGTATTTTGACTGGGGCTGGATTTTTTCTATTACATGTAGTACCTGGAGTAAGTAAGTCCATTGGGACTATCTGGACGTCTTTGGTGCTTACTAATATTTGACACTGGACAACCAAGGAATGGAAGGCCGTTTAATTTTCCCGCGGTTTTGGAGGAGTGCTGCTTTCGGCAGTTGAGCATTTGACTACATCTGCAGTCTCTTATAGTTTTCATTTATTTCTTAGTCGGACGTCCTACAGAGCCTCATGGGGAGACTGGTTGGTGCCCAAGTGCTCGCAGCGTATACCTCAATACATCTTCAGGATATGGAAACCTGAGAATTGATCAGCAGATCGATTAGATCAACAAATGTATATGTCGTGTCAACGATGATCCCTTTGAGAGGAGTCATAAGGTTAATCTTAAAAGTGTGAAGTGGTGGACACGCAGTTTGACTGTTAAGCGGTGGGAAGTTAGAAAACTAAGGAAGAAATTCTACAAAATCTGTAGAGCAAACAAGAAATTGCTCAAGGTTAACGTCATACGTGTGGGTAATACCATTCACAGGGAATAGAAGTACTGCATGTGTGCCTTACACAATGCATTCTTCACTAAGAAAGATCGAGATGAGGCCCCTCTTGCTGCAGAGTCAGCAGCACCCTCAGAGCTACCAAATGCGAAAATTAAACACCGTGTTTCACTTCCCAGAAGATCTCCTAGTAAACATTTTTCTGCATACGTCCACGTCTGTAAACCAGCTGTTTTGGCACTTAGTGAAACGCAGGTAGTTTCCCGCCCGCACCTTTCAGATCACTCTGATCTGAAGCTACCTAGCTACGAACTAGTGCCATTATTCTTTCCTCATCGCGGTCTCGCCATTTACGTGCGTAGTGATGTAGCTTACCAAACTCCACCATAATGTAGTCCCTGTTCCAATCCGGAATTCAATTTCATGTGGATAAAATTCCATCTCCGTAAGCAAATTATCCACTACTGCTTTATTTACAGAAGTCCCAAACTGGACAGCAATTCGACTTTCAACGAGTTTGATGCTCTGTTTGACTTCATACAAAGAATTGTATCCCTGTATCCTCATACTGAAATCGTGATTACGGGCGATTTCAATATACACAATTTTGTGTGGCTTCGACATTCTGGACCCGAAGGACGGTGTGTTGAGAGCTTCGCTGTGGAGAACAACTTAACGCAGCTTGTTGATAGTCATACCGCCAACACCCTGGACTTGTGTTATATCAGCCAATTTTTCGAACACCGACCACACAGTTAGAGAAAAGATTCCCAAAAGAACCGTAGGGTAATACGAGAAAGCCAAATGGAGCGGTCTTAACAGCTTCTTCACGAATTTCAACTGGTTGTTATGTTTCCTTGATAACGACATGGATGCCGCTCCTGATATGAACACAGATACCATTCTCTTTGGAATGAGAAACCTTATCCCTCATCTGATGAAGAGTATCAAACCAAAAGAAAAGGCATGGTACGACTCGAGCTGCAAAGAGGCTGTCAGAGTTAGAGAAATGGTTTTTCGGTCCTTCAAGACCAACCCGACAGAGGAAAACCGAAAAAAGTTCAAACGAGTCAGGAATGACTGCAACGTCTTTCTCAAGCACGTTAAATTTCTATACGACTAAAAACTGAGGCAAATAAATACTACAATGTCCCAAAGGTAGTAAAAGCTTTTGGTAGTTCATCAAAAATATTAGAAATTCAGCCTCATCCTTCATCCCAACGCTTATTTATAATGACATTCCAGCTGCTTGCTGCTCACTTTGCGGCCAGTTCAGCACTTCCAGATTGTGATTTATCTCCGCCTGCAGTTGAGTGTGTCGAATCTGCAAAGGGATGAATCCACTTTCCCACTCGTGTAGTAGCAAGAGTTCTTAAAGATCTTAACATCCAAAAATCCGCTGGTCCAGATGGCATATCTCCCCTTCTTCTGAAGAGGTGTTTTTTCACGCTGGCAAAACCACTGCGTAAGATTTTCCATCAATCCTACGCTTTAGGACTCTTTCCGAGCAGATGGAAAACAGCATCTGTCCAGCCCGTCCCCAAAAAAGGCGAATTTTGTTCTCTCTCCTTCTACAGACCCATTGCACTTACGTCCCTTCTCTCCTAGGTCATGGAAACGCTGATAAACCGTCAGATAATGAAATATCTTGAAACACGAAAACTTCTCAATGACCGGCAGTATGCTTTTCGTAGAAACAGGTCCACTGTGTTTTGATGGCATGTCTTACCGAAAAGTGGAACCAAAGCGTACATCATTCTGGCGAAAGTAAGATAGTTGCACTTGATATTTCTAAGGCATTTGACAGAGTTTGTCATCAGGCGCTTTTGTCGAAAATGCGTGCTTTTGGGATCGATGACTCTCTTCTTCAATGTTGTCTTGGATTGCTTCAAGTCTGATATTCACAAAATAAATGCTGGTGTGCCCCAGGGCTCCGTTCTGTCTTCGAGACTCTTCTTAATTTTTATCAATGATCTCTTGTCTGCCACTTCTCATCTAACATATTCCTTTGCTGACGACAGTACTCTCTGCTTTTCGTATTCGTTTCCGGACTCACGTCCCTGCTCGTCGGATGTAGAACAGGAACGGCGGCGCATATTAAGCTCATTCAATTCCGATATCAACAGCATAACCAATTGGGGAATTATCAATAGAGTGGAATTTAATACTTCCAAAATACAATGCTGTCGTCAAAGCGAAATTTAAATGTCCAGCCATTATCCACGAATGGCACTTGCATCGTTGAAACCGAAAAACTTTCCATTCTCGGTATGTGTGTCAATGAAAACTTGATCATTCCAATCACATATTCGGTGTCGTCAAAAATACTGCGAAATGTCTAGGTCTCCTCAAGTGACATAAGAAATAGTTCACCCCCTCTGATCTGGCTTCAAAATATGAGACGTTTATCCGCCCAAAACCGGAGTACAACCCCCACATCTGGTCAGGTGCTCCTAAAACCTCATTGCACTTGCTAGATAGGATACAAAGCCGTGAGGTAAAACTTATAGGTTATGAAAATATCACACAGCCATTCAGCACCCTCGAACACAGACGTAGTGTCTCCTGTCTCACCTTGTTGTATCGCTATTTTCACCACCGTGCTCCTCCGAAATTGCCAGTGGCCTTCCAAGCCTTCTAACTTTTAACTGTAACACCCGCCTCGCTATGAATGCTCATCAGTATACCATCAAGCCCACCTTCGGACGTACTCTGAAATATAGTGATACGTTCCTAAGCCGTACAACTCTCTTATGGCGCTGCCTAGCTCTTTATTCCCTCTTTTCCCTCCCTAACTTCCCCTCGCCCGTGCTATGTGCAAACATCTTAAGGGTACACAAAATCCCTTGTGCGTGCGCCAATTATAAAAAACAAACCGGGGTGTATGCCTCCTCGTGGGAGTATAGTAGTGTCTGTAGTTTATACCCGAATCGCGGGAAGCGTCAAGCCGTCTATCGCACAACGAACAATCGTGGAATCGTTGCTGCAGATTTTCGGGCTCCTCAATGTGAAGTTACACTGCAATCGGGTGCATTGACCCACAGAATGGCTGTAGTTTTCTACAGGCCTCAACACTTCGCCAAAAAAGAAGATCGTACCGTACAAGTGTACACAATTTCTAGAAGCTACTGGTGGTGGTGTGTGTACCACCCTAAGGGCGTAAATTGACGCATAGTATTAATTCCGATATGAGCGTTGGTGGGATAAGGTTAACACGTCAGGTGTCCACGTTATTCCACTGAGACTTTCTGTCCTTCAGAGCGTGCTTCCTTCCCCTGGAAGTCTTCCCAAGCGACACTCTGATTCTGTATTTTATGTATTCAGCTTGTTCGGTATTCAAACCGTCATTCCAGCTTAATCTGCGGGACGTATCGTAGAAAGAACCGCAAAAGTTATAAGAATCGAGAGGTCTAGCAACTTCTGCGTCAGTGCGGTCACGTTCCCAAAGACCTTGGGTGAATTGTCGTTATTTTGAATACCATAAGGCATTCATTGAGGACGTTTAGATACTATTAATAGTTTAATGTCAAGACGTCTTTGGTGCTTAATACGACTCAGTGGAGTTATTTTGAGAACCTCTAGACGCTTGACTCTTAAGTCAAAAGCCGCTACGACAATGCAGTCTAAGATAGGAAAGACCGCGACAGGCTTAGTTCAAAGAAGTACGCTGTCCGGGATGACGTTCAGACTAAGCTTAGTTTTTTCCCATCAGTCAACCAACTTGGAACAACCCAAGTTTTCATTGGAAACCCATTGCTAGTTAAACCAATTACGTCTATGGCTGCCTGCGCTTTAGCGTTCTTATGGAGAGCAGTTTTCTTCGAAATTAGTCTCTAAGGACCTGTTTAGAAAATTTCTAGTTTCCTAACGAAGTAGCTGTAATCTGCTGTCGAACAGACAACATGCAGTTGTTTTTCCAGGAAGGACATGTCAAATCAAAATATTTAGTGAGGATAGCATTCGGCTTCTGAATAGGCTCTGCTAATTACTGTCTCCAGCTGAGTCTAGAATCATGCAAGTGTTAATTTCGTTAGTTCCTTCTCTTCAGTAAAGGATTCTGATTTCGATTCAATATCCAAAGCTCCATAAAGATAAATGAATGCTTATAGTGAGGAAGTGACTGATTTAGGTAACTCTAAGTGTAAGTGGGTTAATCTTGCGAATCTGTAATTTGTAAGCACGGACCAACATCATTGAAGCGCGGACAGAAGAGATCGGTCACGGATTCGAGGCTACTACCGAAGTTTATATGTGTAATGAAGCAATCTAGCCCCACGAATATCCATGACATCAAGAAGGATTGCCAGCATATCTGTAATAAGAAAATTAAACTGGAGTCAAATAATGCTCAAGAACTGTGAAACAGCATTTCCGTAATTGATCTGAGGTCCAAGGACTTGTACAACGATTAGTATTTCAATTTTATGAAGAATATCCGTTCTTACGGACCAATCCAATCTGATTGAAATACTTTTTTTTGCAATCTAAGCAATTACTCAGTAAATTGCAAGCAATTTTCAATTTTCTCAAGTCAAGTCGTAAAAAGAAATTAAACGAGAGTGGTCAAAGTTTACTCGACGACGGTTCGAGTACCTGAGCTGTCAATAAGTCTGCACAAGTTATAGTTTGGAGTAGATTGAAGTGCAGTAAAAAATAATGAGATCAACTTACCTACTTAGCGCCAAAGGGGGTTGACGAATTGAGTGCAAATTGTACTCTTTATTTTTTAGATATTTCTGTTTCAGATATTTCTTTTTTATGTGGTTCGTCATTTTCCGGCGTTGGCAGGAAATTTCCGCCAATTTCGTTCAAATGTCTTAAATGAGAATACTTTCCTTGCGATTACCGTACCTGTATTGCTTTGCTGTGTCTGCGGGAAAATTGGGAAAAAATGTCACCCCCAGGGTATGCGGGGTGAGACGTTTTCTTCTTTTTTTATTATTATTTTCCTAAAGACACTTTTTCGCTCGCGTTTGAGTTTTTTTTATGGCTTTGGCGCTTGCGATACTTTTATTCCTTTATTTTCTTTTGATGATTTTGCTCAATTATGCTTATTGCTTAATTGTTTCCTTTCGTTGGTGGCTTGCTTTTTTTTTTTCAGAAATTTGATTTGTCTCAAGTGTAGAGTATGAAAGTGAAGGCAGGCGAAGAATGGCGGGGTAGTCAGAGTGTAGAAGAGCAGATACCTCGTTAAGGGATCGATGAATAAAGGAAAAATTGTAGCTTTGAGACGAAGAAATTAATACAGTATATGCAACAGTGCACATTTCGTTTGTATGGAGGAGGAAACAATTAGTTTCGATTTCAGTAAAACAGTAGATAGATTGATTTTTGAACCTTCCAGTCTTGTCTTGGGTAAGCATTCTTGAAAGCCTGCCCTTTGTTTAGATCTGCAATAAAATAAAGCAAAGCTTGGCAGATTATATTTCCAAGATTTTCTGCGATTCTTTCAGTCTGCGGATAAATGAATGACACCAACAGAATACGCAAATATGATGAGTTCGCTTCTGTGGGAAACCTAGAAACATTGGTCACTGACTACAGTCCAGTAGGCGATGAATGGAGTGCAAACGTAACTGATCCAGAAGTGAATAATCTAATCAGTCCAAGGTTGTAGTGACGTTTGTCTATAACATTGCAGATGATGGTAATAGGAAGAATCTACTCCCTGTCTGGTATGGAACAATTCCGAAGCCACCTAGCTTAGAATGCAATTAAATGAACGACTGCTAATTCACCACGATGCGGACCTTATCCGAATTGAACAAGTCATTAGAGAACAAGTCTCCGTTTATGAGGAGTGTGAGATGGCGAAACAGTTATACCCCCTGGCTTAAGGTACTCGTATAAAACCAACTGGGGAATTCAACGCTCATACAAGGTGACGCAAAAGTCATCACCCTTTCGGAAAATGCTATAATTTTTGCAAATGGCGGCAAATGTCAATTCTACTTTGACATTTGTGAAGTAAATAGATCCAAAATTCACGTCAATAAGATATGGATATCTATACTCCTAAACAACGTGGAATATGTGTAACGATTTTTTTGCGGAATAATTCGTCGTTGGTGGTTTGCGCAGTGTAGTCATCCGACACCAGCTGGGCAAACACTACGACGTCTAGCCGCTCGCCTAGAAGAGAATGGGACAACACGAGATGCTGCCATATCTGGACGGCCCCAAGCAGCAGTTCTGTTGAGAATATCGCAGTTGTGATTGAATATGTCGCAGGGGACCCCAGAGTATCGACCAGACGTCGTGCCATGCAATCTAGCATCAATCGGCGGTCTTTAAAGAAAATTTTGGTGAAAGACTATAAGATGTTCCCTTACAAAGTGCAGACAGTGCTTCACCTGTTAGCTGTTGGCCGCCCAGTTTTTTTTTTTTGTATAATTGGCGTGCTCACAAGGGATTTATGTACCCTTAGGATGTTTATACATAACGCGGGCGAAAGGAAGTAAGGGAGGGAAAAAAGAGAGATACCGATGTGCGCTGGTTTTAAATGTTTGTAAGTTATAAGGACCAGGAAATGCAGAGATCGCCAGGGCATTCCATAAGCGAGTTGTACGGCTTAGGAAAGAATCACGATATTTCAGAGTACGTCCGAAGATGTGCATGAGGGTGAACTGATGAGCATTCACAGCGAGACGGGTGTTACGGTTAAAAATTTGAAGATGCGGAATGCGGAGCACTTGTGATGAAAATAGCGATACAACAAGGTGAGACAGGAGACATAACGCCATCCTGAATCTCGCGAGAGACAACTTTTCATCTAAATCGTCATGAACGACGAGGCTCATTTTCATCTCTGTGAATATGTGAATAAGCAAAATTATCACTTCTGGGGCTCCAAAAATCCGCGCATAACCCAAGAAAAGTCATTACACCCGCTCAAAGTTCCTTCATGGCGTGCTGTTTACGCTGGAAGCGTATTAGGCCTTTTTTTTTTTTCGAAAACGTCACGGGCCAAACGACTACTGTGGACTAGATGAATTGGACTGGAGAACATTTGGTTCCAACAGAGTGGAGCAACGAGTCACAACCGGAATTTTGAGGGCTGCATTTCCAGATCGCCTAATCTCTCGTTTTGGCGATTTGCACTGGCTGGCAAGATCGCATGATTTAACCGCTCCAGACTTCTTTTTGTGGGTTTTTTTTTTCAAATCACGAGTAAATGTCAGTAGGTCGCAAACTCTTGAAGCCCTCCAAGAGAATATCCGTCAAGAATGCAAGGACCTCTCGCCGGAAGTTCTAGCAAGAGTGATGGAAAATGGCACAAATTGGGCCCGAAGGATCATCAATTTTGACGGCGGCCATTTAGCCGATATCATTTTCGTGACTCAATGGAAAAAATTTAAGACATCAAATAAACGTAGTCCAAAAGCAGTTTTTCATTCATAGAAAAATCACAAAAAATGACAACTTTTGCACCACCTTGTACAAGACGCAGACGAAAAATGTTTTTGAAGTAAAGGCTCGAATGCCAGTGCGATATAAGAATTATTCAGAGTTTTGGAAGCTGGCAAGAACACTCAATGGTAGAGGATATGTAATGAGCAATAAGTTAAGCCCGGATCTCTTTCTAGCCTACTTCAAAACGTTATCCAACCCATCTGCGTGCAACTTAGTCACTAGTTTCGTGGATCAAATTAATTGTGGAGAATTGAGTTGCCCGCAAGGCGGTGTTCTGTCTACACTGCATTGGTTTAAGTTGGTCGATTCTCTGCTCAACTATTGAGCAATTCTGACGTCGATGCACAAGCATGCTCGCTGATGTACACAGCTGTATTGTTTGCTGAATAGCGTCTAACGATCTAGCGCATGCAGTCCCAGACGTGATCGACATTGGTGCCTTCAGTCGATCCTCACAGAACTGAGGTTGTTCTCTATAAGAGAAGCTGACTGGTCTGACTCATCTAGTACTTAAATTCTCAAAAGAAGTTGAGTTTTGTATTTGGGTGCCATTCTGGATAACAAGCTTCTATGGACTAAACCTGTTACGTCGGAAGCCTGTAAGGTGCTGTCGGCCTTCTGGCAGTGCAAATGAGCTGTCGGCTACACATAGAGCTTATCGCCGGAAGGATTCTTTGCATCTACACGGCTATGATAAGCCCAATTATATCCAACACGTCGGTTGTCTTTCGGAATAAGGTCTCGCGAAAATACGTCATTGCTGCTTTGACCAGACTCCGAAGAACGGTCTGTCTTAGCTGCGTGGGCGCTTTCCCCAGCACGCTTGGCTCCATTCTAGACCCGTTGATGAGTCTTCGACGCATTGATGCTGCACTCTTAAAAGCATCTTCCGTTTAAAAAGAAGTGGTCCTTGGTACAACACGCACTGGAGCTTTGATTACCTTGCGCTCTTGCTGCGGAAAAAAATACGAAATCGATTTTTCCTGTGCCCAACACTGGTTTCGAACAGACTCTAAAGCAGGAAAGTAGTCGTAGTAGTAGCTCCAAAACCAATATAGGATCCGACACTGATGTCTTTCCGTATGATGATAACGTTAGCTTTCACTCCTCGTTAGGAAAACTTGTGTCTATCGTCAAGGCGGAGATACTCGTACATATACGTAATCCTGATGGAAACGACCTATATTGTGAACGCAGTCGGAGGGCTACATTCACAGAGTCTTGTCAGGGTAACAGGTCACACTGGGATCACGGAAAATGAGATCGCCGATGAACTAGGCAAAGCTCAGAGGAGAGTTTTTCAGAACGTTAGGTCTGCTTGCGTCCTCAGTTAGGGATAGTTGGGTTTCATATGAGCACAGCTACAGATGGCATAGCTCTCTAGATTGCCAGCAGACTAAAGGCATGCTACCCGACTTCTCTAAGAGGTCAGCAGCCTTCCTTTTGACCCTCAGAAGGAAGGACTGCAGGTTGCTTACTGGCGTCGTGACATGGCACTACACTTTTGTTAAGCGCTTAATTGTGCCGGGCATAAGTGATCCAACAACGCTTGCTGTGAAAGTGATGACAACATCGTGGAACAATACCTTTGTGTATGTCCGAGTTACGCTCGCATCAGATTGCAGGTACTCGGCGTTGACGTGGTGGGTACTACTACTGTCGGCACTTTATGACTGAAGTGCTTATTCATCTTTCTTGAAAAGACTGAAAGAAAGAAACTAAAAGGAACTTACAAGGCGTACAATGGACTAGTTTTTTGTCTGACTGCTTTATTTGGAGAGCAAAAAAAAAAAGGTTCATTTAATTTCCAATACGCATTCCAGGTCCTCAAAATGATATCTTGGACATCCCGTTCACTTATCAAGATATGATTAGTGTACTAAGTAATTTGGAAAATGGTACAGCGGTAGGATGGGGTGGTTTACCGGCAGAATTCTGCAAGCATGGTACCAATGAGCTCCACCTCAGATAGGTTAGATTAGGTTAGCATGTGGATATGGTATCCATTGTGTTGCCCGAGCAGGGGAGTGGGAAGGAATGGGTATTGGATTGCGGTTCCTAGTTTTTGGTTCCGCTTCCCGTTTTGCGTTGGTTGTCGTTTGGTCCTTGAGCGGGTCTAAGTCATCTGCTTATATCCGTGAATTTGGAAAGGATGTAAATGAAACAGGTGATAGCTCTGATAGGTCGTAGGATTAGTGACCTTCTAAAGTTCTTTGCCTTAAATTATTGAGGCCAGGACAATTGCACAGAAAGTGGTGGATAACTTCCCGTGAGTCCGCCTCCCCAGAGCCTCTGCAGAAGCCGTCGTTGGTAATGCGCAGCTTTACGAGTATTGCTGGGAGTAATCCAAAAAGCGTAGATAGTTCAGCTCTGCTTTTCAAGAGAATCCTACTTGTTCCGAATTTGCTGAGTTAATTAATTATCTTGGAAGGTTTTTAAACTTTTCATAGACTTCTAATTGTATCGTTCTCTATCGTACTAGTTCCCTATCAAGGGAGAGCACTTTTCGAACTATCTCGTAAATGTGCTAGTAACCTGTCACTTCGTTTTGGTTAGGGACCCATCAGAGCTTAACCTTATGCTGAATGCAAAGGGCCTTAAACTCTTCCCGACAGCGTGAAGGCAGCCTGACCAATAAATATGGTAATACCCTCATAGGATTGTTGGCTGCTTCTTCGACAGCCAATATATTACTCTGGAAGACACTGCTGTATGTTACAGGTGACGTGACCGTCTTGAATTCAATTGATCGGAGAAGATCTCAGCGCCGGTTCCTATTACCCTCTTTTATGATTCCTTGAAGATGGATACCGAGTTGTGTACTATTTGGTTCCTGTCCCATGAGTCTTTGCTTGGAAAAATAAAGGCGTATGGGATTTCTAAGGCATTAAATATATACAGACCGTATTGGAGCATAAACCCAGTTCACTTATAAGGATTGAGACGTTGCCCTTCGGGTTTGGTTTCCACCGCTCAATCTTAGAGTGCAGATTCTTGTATGTATAAATCACTGATCGTGTGGAAGAACTTTCCGCCGGCCGTAAAAAATAAATCATTAGCATACGCAGAGGCTTTTACTCCCTCTTTTTTTAAACTCAGAAGTATTTTGATCCTCCTTGAGGAATGCCTCTCGTGATAGTGACCCTCAATACAGTGCTATCTTCTGCTGCATTAACTTTTCTGTTGCGAAGCACAAAAATCATCAGGTTTCTTAATGCCGTATTAACACCGCGAGTGAACTCTTTCCTCCTACGGATTAAAGAACTCTACACATTTTTTGATGATTCCAAAGAAGCCGTTGACACAGTGGAACATAAAGCGTTGTCCTACAAGTTGAAGGAATTAGGTGCATTGGTTTCAATCGTGTTCAGGAGTAAGACAGGGTGTTCTCTAAGTCCAAGGCTTCTCGAATTTTTATCGAAGACTGATTGAGTTCCTGCTAGGGTGTGAGAGTCCTGATCAAAGTCGTTTTATTCGCTTCATTGCCCATTTCCTTGTGTAGCAAGGTCTCAGCTAACATGCCTTCCCAGCTGGCGCGATCTTTTGCTAGGCGCCTTATTTTCATGCAAGGATGCTGGAGACCTAGCCATCATTAAAACCGGATTATCCGAACTTTTCAGACAAGACCAACATCGTTATACAGCTGAAAAATTCGATGTTGAAACGTCTTCTTCATTCTCCATGTAAACGGGACTGAAAAATATCCGAAGAACTTTTGTTCCGCAAGTACCGAGGATATATTCATCCGCTTTCGTCAATATCCAAGCTTCTTCTTCAAAAGCAGGATTGGGATGATCAGTGTCTTGTCTCCTTATCCCAAGGAAGTAGCGATTAGAAAGAGTGATTTTTCGGATGACTTTCACGCTGGTGATGTTGTAGGAACTCCTGAGTTTTTTCCGAGATCTGCCGGAATGGGAACATTTGATCTATGGTAGACTTTCCTGGCCTAAAACTACTAACGCTTCTTGTTCTCTTTTTTTTTCTTCTGAGGGACATATGTTCTTCCCTTCTTTTCTACTAGTAGAGCCATTCTCTTTGTTTTTACAGAGAATGTAAAATGTCTGCATTCCTCATCGAACCAGACGTTTCTTTCTATGTTCGATGACATCGGACTCCTCGAAAGATTAATGGAAATTCGATCGGAAAAGGCTCTTGCGATTGTAGTAGTTCGACGTTGAACTTCCTTTTGTACTACATCCACATCTTAATACCGCACCAAATATGCGATCAAGAATTTTCTCTCAAAAGCGTTCAATATCTGTTCCGCAGTCCTCCTCATCGCCTAGTACTCAACACCATATGGTAGGATTTGCGAGATCAGTGTCTTTAATCATGTCGTGTTGTTAAGCATGCATTTTATCTTGGAAGAGCTTGGAACCGATGATGCCGATATCGATGGGTATCCCATCTTTTGGACTTGTTGAAGAAAGCGGTCTTTGTGTTGAGACTTCTTCTGCGCCCTTACTCTTTTAGAATGAAGAAGTCTATGATAGGGCGGCTCATTACTAAAATTTGGAACCCTGAAACTATTTCCAAACTGCATATCACTTCATGGGTTTCCCGTACTATGCCACACGGCAGGATTAGATTTGGATGTACCATATTTCGAATTCGGCCACTACCTTGTAGAGCTGAAAGTGACAAATAATATCGTATGCTTAAAGTATGGGTGGTAGGTGGTAGGCATATTTAACTTTCAGTCCAATCATGGGGAGTATTTTCATTCACCCAGTGCCAGTGGTCTTATTATTTTTTAGTCTTTTAAAGCGTGGTTAGCATACGTTACACTGGTGGTCTTCTCGGAACATCATTCTTCTGTTCATTCTTTCTTTTCAGTCGCCTCCGAAAACATTGTTGAATATCTTCGGTTTGCTTCGTATCAATGACAAGGTTTCCTCCACTGTTTCGAAGAGCTGCAACGTTTTGAAGCCAACTTCCAGCTATTTAACGTTTCTTTGAAACTGCCGGACATTGTATCTATCGATAATCTTGCGATGGAAGACTGCGTATGACTTTTTTTTTTCTGTATGCTCCAAGGCTGAAAAAATTTCCGTCCTCTGTCAACCTCGTACTGGTATATCCAGCCATTATCACTCAGCGAGTATTTTTTCGTAGGAGACTGCTTATTTTGATTTGAATTTTCACCCATGGGTAGTGATAGACGCGGCACGACTAGTCACCGCTCTTCTTTTCAGGGTAGGATGACTACTTTCTCAGCTTTTCAGTGAACTTTTCCCATAGTTTAGAAGTTGTTCCAGCAATTTTAATGATACAGGATCAACATACCGGCTGAAGTGTCTAATCAACTCGGATTGTTAGTATAAAATGTAGAGATTGTGTATCCATTGATGAGCCCGGCAAGATACCATATACATTATAGGTATAGGGCGCATAGACTGACACGAGATGAAAACAAATTCATTCCTTCTGGTATATAACCGCTAAACACTTAATTCAGTAAACTGCAACAGCAAAAGCGTTGGCTGGTTAACACAAATTGCACGACACAATGCGACCAAATTATTTGATCTGTACGCAAGACACGGCTTGCACCACTAAAAGCATTAACTGCTATCCGATTACGAGTATCTAAGCATCCAACATTGTGTCGCGCCAACTGACCACCCACCGCCTCCCACACTACCATTTGTTGGAAAATTATTTTCCTCTGCAACGACCACATATTCGTATCTACGAGTACAATCTCGGCTAAATTGGATACCAATCAAGTGGAAGGGGTAGCAACTACGTATCAACAATTAACTACTAACTAACTACTACTTGTCAGTGCGAATTTTCGTGCTCTAAATAGCAGTGCAACAATTTTTGTAATTTTGCTTAGAATTTTGTACAAAATTTATAAAATTAGAGGAAGTGAAGTCAATTAGGCGATTGACAGATAAATATGTACTCGTTGGTAGATAGTAACGCGCGATCGTTTTTCTTTTTTTTGTGATGCGACATAGACCGCGTATCGTTGTGCAACAGGTACCAGCAACTGGCGTCGTGCATTGGTTTCTTAATTATTTTCGCAATTATCGTTGACATTGAGTTGCAAAAGTGGGTGGGTGGAGGTGTGACTGGAGATGACTAGATAGGGCCCCAAAAGCATCGGAGATATATTCACGCGAATCAATTTGAAAATTGCATCAGACTGGTAGGTACGGAATATTTAGCGGCTGGTGTTGTATTTGTTTTAGGCGACTCTGATGTGGAATTTAATTAGGTTGTCCTCTGCATAGAGGACATGGGAGGTTGAATAGGCTCAATTACATCTAAGTGAGATGGGATCTAATAACGCTCTATTGGTGTACACGTGCATTTGGGGTTTGTACTCGTAACATCAATCGAATTAGGAGGCCTAATTTAGACACTTAGTCATACAACAATTTGACATGGATTGCAATTTGGGCTATTTGCGGTTACAAAATACGACTAAACTGAGGTCGGAAGCAATCTCACAATGTCAAAAAAGGATTTAGATGAAGTATTGCGCTGTCATGTGACTTCTTCTACATACTTGAGAGAATTCTGCGAAGTTTTGCCGCCCGCTTACACTGATGACATTGGCATCCTTTTCAGAATCCAATGAACTGACACAATAGATAGTTTTAATATTGAGGTATTTAGGGAATTTATCTGATTCAACTCGAGCTATACTTGTCAATGGATTATTCCCTTTTTCATTAGGAAACCTTAAAGAGACTTTATGTAAGAGGCTGACCATCACAATCCTGTTCTATGGTGCAGAAGTATAGACTTTTCCGGAGGAGAAAAAAGGTACCAGTGGTTTCCTGGTACAGTTCGTACAGCGTTCTTCATAGATGCCATTCCAAGGACATTCATGATGCCCGAAATTACGCCACGCTTAGTGGATGATCTATTGAATATGCCTAGAAGAAAGGACACGATGGCTGCTTCGAAACCTGGCTGTAATGGAAAATATCTCGCCTGCAACTCCCGATGCAGCCTTAAAGATCTCAAAAATACTGAATTCCAGCTCGCTTAATCCATGTTTGCAGCAGTTTTGGCAAATCTTTTAGATGTAGCCTATGTCTTTCAACAGATAGACAAGGTGCCTGAAAAATCGCACAGCACATAATATAACCTCGTTTTAGGCTTCGTTAAGATCAATGACAAGTCTCAGCGGTATCAGTATACATGAAAGGTTTGGCGTAAGGACATGATAAACTTGCTCGATAATTTCTGCTTTCAAATGGACATTTTATATCTGCCGATGTGGAATGAAATTATGGATAGCCTATTTACCTACGATAATACGACTCTCCGCGGATCGATGACTCGTGTTGCACCTATACAAACTGGAACTTTAAATAAAAGGTGTTTTTTTTCAGAGCTATACAAATTCAATATAAAATAAAGTACATCAAGCTAATGTTAATGCCTGCAATATTAGCTTTATTTAATAGATAATTTCATGCCATTAGTGATTAAATATAATACTGGGCATATACGCACCAGGGCTAGCTCGAATAAAGAGCAATCATGAAGTCCCATTCTCGACAACTTTATCGAGCATCTGGGGTCGTATTTCAGCAATAACACGCGAATGTTGACTTCCAAATCGTCCAACGTCTCTGGTTTATCGGCATAGACTAGTGACTACACATACCCCAAAGAAAGTAGTCTAAAGGTGTGAGATCACAGGATCGTGGAGGCCAGTTCACATGTTCATTACGCGAAAATATGCGCTCAGCAAATGTTTCCCGCAGTAAATTGATGGTGTCGCGCGCCGTGTGGTATGTTCCGCTATCTTGTTGAAAAAAAAGCTCTGTAACATTAAAGCCATTCAACTGACGAACGAAGAAGTCAAAAATCATGTTTCTATAGCGCTCTCCATTGACGGTAACATTCTGGCCGGCATCGTCTTAAAGAAATATGGGCCGATGATTCCACCAGCCCATAAAGCTCACCAAATAGTGAGTTTTAATGTTTGTAAGGGCGTCTCGACAAAGGCGTCTGGGTTTTCTCCACTCCAAATTCGGCAATTTAGTTTGTTTACATATCCATTCAACCAAAAATGGGCCTCATCAGAGAACAAAATTTTGCCTTGAAAATGATGATCAAGCTGAATGATGTTTTCAGCCCATTCACCGAACCTACGACGCGTATAATCGTCACGTGGGTTCAATTCTTACACAAGCCGGATCTTATAAGCTCTTAAGCGAAGATCGTTCCTTAAAATCTTCCACAAAGTGGATTGGCATAGCTCCAATTGCTGTGCACGATGGCGTATTGACTCATTCGGATTCTCCTCAACACATCGCTCCACAATGGCAATAACTTCTTCTGTTCGTATTGTTTGCCCTCTTTGGGGATACGTATTATCCACTAGAGTGTACGTGGTGCGAAAAAGGATTCATCATGTTCCGAATAACACGATAAGTTTGTCGAACCAAATCATTGTTCTTAAAATAAGTTTGCACAATTTGCACGCCTTGTTCTGGCGTTAATCTATTCATCGTAAAATGGCAAAATGTTTTTACCGCAAATCAACACTCAACTGCCACATTTACAATCTTTAGAAACAGTGTTGCCAGTTTAGAAATGAATCCTCTAACAACACGCGTCAGGTAAACAAGAGTACGACCAGCAAGCAATGTTCCTCAACCGTTTGGCTTTCTTCTGCAGTGAGTCCCACCAATACCACAACCAAATGCCTGAGATTCAAGATCAAGTGGCAAACAGTTTATGTTTCCTGGCGTTTTCCTATGTTTTCCTGTGCTTTTACTGACTGCTGAAATGGTCCAAGCGTTTCTGACTGGAACTGAAACTGAAGTCCAGTATGGAAAGAGTTGAGTAAGCAAATATCAATGATAGCAATGATGCACTGGCATCTCAACGTCGTCTATATCACAGGCGTGCGGTGTAGCAATATATAGCAAAACTGCTCAAACTATAATGTCACTTTGAAATGTACCGGTGGGAGGTTGTTGGCACTAAATCCAGTTCAACTGCAATTTGGCCGACCTGCGGTATCTGCCACATGTTCGGCGTATTCCCCATCTCATGGACCTGAAATATGCTGTTCATTCACCAAAATCGGAATTTAAGCATAGAATTCTGCGGATTCTTCTCCAGACTAAGTGTGACTTGCCGTACACCAAGAAATTTCGCCGACACTGATTAAGAAGTCACCAGTTGTTTAGCTGAAATTGAAGATGTCCTAGCGACAGATTTCCTCGAAAAAATGCCCACAAGTAGTAAGTTAAAGCTATCCGATAATGTGACAAACACAACCTACACCTTCAACCTGAATGCTGGTGCTTTTCCCAGCAAGTCATTTCAAAACTTCCCTTTCTAACATATGTGTGATTTTCGAAGATGTTTCCAGTGGCTCTCCTTCAGATGCAGTGTATTTTTGTTTTATAATTATGACATCGGATCGGTGCACCTTGTGTACAAAAAAAAATTCGCCACTTTACCCTACTTTTTTGATCCTCCAAAGCTCTAACCGCATTGAATCTGCTCTAGATTCAATGTATCTACTCGTATATCTTCTTCAGTCCGGGCGTCTCTCCTATGCATCGTTTTTGTGGTGTTTCCTTCTTAGTTTTTCTTTTTTGTGCAAGTATTTCGCCGATGGATTTCATTTACTAGTATGAATATTCATCAGATAAAAATCTTGTCTAACTTTACAGCTAGAGTGCAATTTAAATTACAATTTTTTTTTTTATATTTAAGCATACATACACAAGTATAAAACGCGCTCAATCGGAACTAAATGAAATGCCGCAACAGACAAATCTGTTCCAAAGCATTATTAAGAGAAAGTTAACAATATTTTAACATTTATGAATAAAATTATCCTTTTTCCCTCCCTAAAAAAGCCAATTGTGTTAGTTTGAGTAAAATGAAAAAATGCTAATTCCTAATATGCAGTACGAAATTAAATAACAGGATACGGCATGACTCTCTAGGATCCTGGCTGACCAAATAAATGATTCCCGACGTTTCGAAAAGATCAGCAATTTTTCTGCTACCCCTCAGACTATAGACCGATTACTAGCATCATGATGAGGCACCACGCTTTTGATAAGCACCTCAGTATACCAGGTATAACTATTTCTGTGAGTGTCCGGGCCTTAGTGCTCTGTCCGCCAAAGACAAATTGTTTCATGTTGGCCAGTAATAAAGTGAAGAAATGCAGTCAAAGTCAGAATCAATGCCAACAAAGAAGTGGGTGAAGAGGAGGTCAACAACAAGGATAACTAGGATGATATTTTGTACATTAATTGCTGTAGAAAGAACAACCAATTCCTAAAAGATGTCAAATGAAAAAGAATACCTCCCTCGCCTAATGACTTGGGACAACATTAAGAGGAGCCCATTCCGAACGCATTGACGAGAATGACGACTTCTTCAACAATTGTCTCTATGAAAGCCTCGACAATGTGAATTCTTCGGACGTAGAAATAGCGAAAGACTGATGACATTGCAATTTTGCAATTGAAGGTACGACACCCAAGAACAAAGGCTTAGAGACAACATCAGTGCCAACATGAGAAGCAATATTAATAACTTTACGGCTATCCAGCAGCATTAGCCTTGCCCAATTGTTTCAAGTTTTGATGGCTGGAATATGCTGAGTTCAATGTTCCGGTCCGCAAAGTCGAAAGGGAAACATTTCGGTTAAGGAACCTCATTTAATTGAAGGAGAACTTCAACCAACTCAATTCGCACAAGATCTTGCTACACGGAAAATGCTCTTGTCCAGATCAATCTTTGCTATTCCTAATCATTGTCGGTCGCAATTTGACTCTGACTTCCTTTTTCGTTTTGTCAAAAAAATCTGGCTCGTGAGCAGTTGAGTATGCGTATTACAGTTGTTGCATGTTCATAAGTATATTTTTATATTATCACTATCACGGAAAGTTAGATAGACAATACAGAACGACGGTATTATTATTTGGTGATGTTGGCGCCATACAATCTAAAGAAAGCTTAATAAATCAAAGGATTAACGGAGATCCATCATCGTTCACAAATTAAGGTCATACAAGGCTTAGATCTGATATATATGGACCACAAAGTGCATCAGTTATTCTTTGCTAACGATGGAGATACCGTAAGTGATGACCAAACGTCCCTGGAATGAGAACTTGATGTATTAGTTCAAAAATACAGAGTACCTGTGCTGGCCGTTTTCTGATACACACTAGCCAGACATTTACTTGAATGGAAAGAGCTTCCTATCTGGGAACTGTGGTCAGCAGTGAAGCAACTTGTGAAATATCGGGAAAACTCAGCTATCTTCTGCGACCAAAGTATGCCCCTTGAGCTGAAAGAAAGGCTCTACACTGCAGTTGTACGTCTGACGCTCACATACGGTTCACAATGCTAGACTGTGTACACAAAGTATGAGGGCAAATTAACGGCAGCTGAGATGAAGATGCTTCGCATAATAGCAGGAGTAACAAGAATAAGAAGATTCGAAGAACATAGATTGTGCACGACCGTCTCAGTTGGTATTGCCATATTCAAAGGAGAGGTAAAGATCTCTCAAAATCTCAATATCAATCAACGTTCCTTTACAATAGCGCAAAAAAAGCAGACCAAAACAACAACTGGATCACAAGAATGCAAAAATACCAGGATTTGATTGGTCTGAGTGACGAAGTGATCCGAAACCGGGAAGTCTGCCGGTACTTCCTGAGATCAAACCGACAAACCCAACACTCGGACTAGTAGGGATGCTGTAATGTAGATTCGTTGTGATCCTTCTACTCCGGATCATAACCTCGCCTTAAGGAAAAAAGAGGAGGAAGAGGAATTTCTGCCTTCGAAATGAAATATCCATCTGGCCATTGGTGAACTCAGACTTCACCAAATTCATTGATGAAATTATGGCAAATAATGTCATCACCGGCGAGGCGGAGTTGCCCTTGTAAGTTTCGAAAGACGGGGCTCCAAACGATGTTCGAATTACTTAAGTAAAAAATCAGTGGCAACCGATTGGATACCGAGAATTGTGCTTTGACATCTCCCACCAGAAGCAGTGGACATTTATACCACCCTGCTTAATAATGCAATGAATAATGCCCATTATCCAGAGCATTGGAAAGCAACGGTGGTGCATCATATTCCCAAAAGGGATAAAGACATTCCCAATCCGGCGAATCTCCGGTCGATCAGTCTTTGGGGCTTAAAACCTACTATAATACATATATACGGCGCATTAGTGTGGTGGAAAGCAACAGCAGCATTTGACACTTTTTGCACCTAACACCACTTGATTTACAGATTAAAAGTCTTGCTGGCAGCAATGCGATACGACTCACTAATCTAGGTTACCTCAAGAGCAGTAGTTTCGGACATGGCACGGTCTTAGCGGAGCAACTGGAGTGAGGAGCACGAGGAAAAAATTACAAACACTGACCTAAGGTGGTTAAGTCGTAAAGCACACAGGGTATTCCAGATTTCCTGGCTACTTTTTGGCGGCAAAAGATCTAAGGAGTTAAAAAAGTTTAACAGAGATAAGCTTAGGACAATAATAGCAATCCTAACAGGACACTGTCTCTTGCGGCAACTCGCAAAGAGACTCAAATTGTCAGATGCGGATATTTGCAGATTCTGCGGTGATCTGCAAGCTGTTGAGGACATAACACATATATAGTACTGTGTGAATGCGAGGCAATTTTGCGTAGTCGAGGAAAATTTTTAGGGAAATCCTTTTTTCGAAAACCTGGAGGAAATAAACGGCACGAACTTTAAAGGCCTTTTTGGCTTTTGCAGGGAAACTGGGTGTATCACCAGGGCGATTGTTTAGGTTTTTGACATTCGAAGACAAATTCAAATAGTTCCACATTGATCGCGATAGGCGCGTTTTGGTGCCTGGTGTCTGTGTTATGGCATATCCATCATACCCCTGTTTAACCTAACCCTAACCTAAGACAATGCACCAGTATACACATTCGTTATAGCGATGGCCAAAATCAATAAGTTGAAGTTCGAATTGTTTCCTCACGCACCCTATTCACAAGATTTAGCTCCCTCGAATTATTTTCTATTTCCGAACTTGGAAAGATGGCTTCATGATAAAAGATTTGCCAACAGTAAAGAGGCAGAATCTGTGGTTGATGGCTGTTTTAAGGAGCTCGACGATTCTCATTATAAACAGGGTACCGAAGCTATTGAACCTGGCAGGAAAAAGTGTATTGAACTAGAACAAGACTACGTAGAGAAATAAAGATATTTTTTCCTAAATTTTTTGTGCTTTCTTTCTTAATTCGGATACATCTGGGACTAGATTCTTACACAAGTGATATCGTTAGTTCACTTTACCATACCATAGCGTACGCAGACGACTTTTTAAAAAAAAAAATACTTGCTCACAGCGCCGTCGAAGAAAAATCAGGGAAGAAAGAGAGAAGTATTGATGAACGTCGGTTTTGAATGTTTGAAGGTTATAATGACTAGAAAACAAAGAGTAAGGCAGGTATTCCATAAGGGAAATTCAGTGCTTAGGAACAAATCACGATATTTTGAAGTACGTCCGAAAATTGGCTTAAGAGTATACTGATGAGCATTCATACCGAGACGGGTTTTAAGGCTAAAAGTTTGAAGGAACGGAATGGTACTGGCGAATTCTGTAGAGCACTGGTGATGGAAATATCGAGAAAACTACAGTGAATGAGGCACGATACCGACATTACGTCAGTGTTCAAGGGTGTCCATTTTCTGAGTGATATTAGTATCGCCTATAAGTTTTATCGCACTGTTGATCGCGTGCAGATCAGGTCCGAAAATCGAGGTCATAAATATACTCTCTCAAAGTGACTTCAATAATATTGGACGATATTGCGATAAGAGTGGACAATTTAGTCATTAAGTGGATTTCAAGGTACATTGCTACGAGCAATGACCTCGACGAACAACCTTATCTCCGGGGCTTACTACCCTAATTATCTTTATCACGAGAGTGTGCGCTTTAACGGATTCGTTCCCCCAGCGGCGTTCCTCTATTTTGATAAAAGAAAGCTGATCCATGACAAATTAGCAGTGCTACTAATCTTCCACGTTGCTCGAACAGCTGAGGGAAGTCGACTCAACTACCACAGAGGCGTCACACAGGGTAGTGCGGAGCGTCTTCGTTTCAGTAGTGCACTAGCAAGTCGCGATAAGAGCGATGTTGCTCAGCGGTACAAACAATTTTGGTTGCTAAGTGAAATGGAAGAACTTCATTAATCGTTTCCTTCAATTCCGGTGTCGCCCCATTCAGGAGTAAAGTTTAAGTTGGATTAATGTAGTTTTAAGATTACAAAAAACAAAAATGCAACTTAAAAATAATAAACTAGAACTTAGGGCGTGGGTAACAATTTCTAAAAGAAAATTCTTAAGATTTAAGAAAGTTCAAATAGGCTAACACTTTTGCATCGGGCAATTTTTGTATTATTACATTTGTTAATTAAAGCTGATTTTCAAAGGATCGCATAATAGGAAAGGTATTGATCTACACGATCAACACTTTTCGTAAACTTATTATAGTCTGTGATGCAAGATGGTTTCACAATATTCCCTTTTGATTTTCTAGTTCGTTTCCCGATAGGTACCATTTCAGTACAATGAACTGTGCTTATCATTTTTATCTCCCTTTTGTCCTTATATACCAATAATAGACAGTCCCTTTTTAGGCAAAATACAATACAATGTAAGCTTTTTTAATTTTCTTTCATATGTTTTGAGACCTATTGGTAGTCTTCTATTTTATCTTATAGTACCGCACACTCACTTTGCAGTATTATACGTTCTAAATGATAGCTATTCCCTCAAAGGAGTTATGCTTTCATCGAAAGAAACCCTGCGAGCTGGCGAATAAAGTTTTTGAAATTTTGGAGCAAAGTGGTCCAAAATAGGTTGCATTTTTATTAATCTGTCAAAACAGGTAAATAAAACAAAAACCTTGTAAGATATAACACTGATTCTGGCTTTATTTTTAAGCTACGTAAATGCCATTATGTATGGAATAGCTCATCATTTAAGTGGGCGCCAGTCATCGCTCAAATTTTTGATGATTCAGTCCAATATGCTCTGCGATATTCCAGCAATAGCGCGTCGAATGTTGGCCTCGTACTCGTCCAAAGTAGTTGGCTTGTTAGCTTAGACTAAGGACTTGACATAGCCCCAGAGAAAATAGTCGAGTGGTGTCAAATCTCATGATCGCGACGGTCAATTGATGAACGCTCGCCGTGAGATGACTCAGTCGCCAAAATTTACGTCACAACTTCGAGCGTTGCGTCGCTTGTATGGCATCTAGCGCCATCTTGTTGGAACCACAGATCGGATATATCGATGTTCTCGAGCATTGACCACAGAAAGCCGGTTAATATCGCTCTGAGACCATTGACGGTAATGGTGTCTCCTTCCTCATTTCGAAGAAATAAGGCCCGATGATGCCGCCATGCCATAAAGCGCACCAAACAGTTAATCCTTGGTGCATTGATGCTTGGCCGAACAATTAAATTGTGCTCGCTCGTAATGACAATTTTAATTGTTGACATAGCCGCTAAGCCAAAAGTGGGGCTTGTCGAGAAGACGATCCAGCGCCCAATTATCGAACATCCGATGTTGTCTATGGTCGTTCGACTTCAATTCTTGCGTCAGCACAATAATGTATGGATGTGGGCCCAAATCCAACCGCAAAATAAGCCGGGCAGACTATCTGGCGATGCCCAATTCAACTAATCGTTGCTTAATAGACATTTCTGGGTCTTCTTCGATACCGGCTGTTCCGGCAGCTATGTTTTCTTCATTTCGCACCAATCTCTATCTGGTTGGTGGCTTAAGATTCCAAAGAGTGTACTCACGTTCAGTGCGACGAATTGCCTGCACACTCAGGCCAGGATGACAACCGACCTCACGACGAAATTCACGTTGCGTATTGTATTTAACATACAACTGAGTCGATAATATTTTTCAATAATTTCCGCTTGTTCGGCAAGCGTAAAACAATGCATGATCAAATGGCAAACCGTACTGAATATTTTAACAGCTGGATGTCATTGGTAATTTGACAGCTGCTGAAACATAACAATTGGAAAAACTATCCTTGCTATCTGATCACCCTTCATTTAACTTCCGATCATAGAAGATTAATTGTCCGCAAAATACTTATACAAGGTGGCTCAAAAGTCATCGCCCTATCGAAATAGGCTTTAGTTTTTGTAGATGGCTGAAAATGTCAATTCTATTTTGACATTTGCGAAGACAACAGATACAAAATAGATGCCAACCAGAAATAAATCTGTATACCACCTTGATCAAAAAAGTTCCCGGGGGACACCACCGTGTGGCGCTCCCATTGTTTCGATATGAGTTCAGTTTTTTTTTTGTTAAGTTGATAAATCTGTTGTTGACATTCCTTCTAAATCTTAGCGTCATAGCTTAACATTTGCCAAGAGTACATCTATTTTTGTGTGTGTTGGTGATTTTTTACAATTTTAGAGATGGATTTCAATTTGCAACAACGAACTTGTATTAAATTTTGCGTAAAAAACGAATTTAATTGTGCGCGAACGTTGGAAATATTGGAAAAGTGTTTCGGCAACAATTCTCTAAAGAAAACGGTCGTTTACCAGTGGCATGAGCGGTTCAAAAGTGGTCGTGAGTCAATCGAAGATGATGAACGCAGTGACAGACTAAGTATCGACATCGAAAACCGACGAAAACATTGATGAAGTAAAAGAAATGTTGGTTAATAACCGCAAATTAACCGTCAGAGAGATAGCGGAGGACTTTGCCATTGAACATTGCCTATGGATCCGTCCAAGACATTTTGGTTAATGATTTGGGTTTCCGTCGTGTAGCAGCAAAGTTGGTGCCAAAAGACCTTAATTTCATTGGAAAAAAAGACCGTGTTGAATTTGCAAATGAGATGATCCCACATTCATCAAAAGGATCATTACTGGAGACGAGATGTGGGTTTATGAGTACGACACGTAATCCAGACATCAGGCAAGTGAATGGCGTTCACCAAATGAGCCGAGACCAAAAAAACCACGTCGTTTTCAGTCAAAAAAGAAGGCAATGCTCACGGTTTTCATGGATTACAATGTTGCTGCCAGGTCTGACCGGCCCCGGAGCAGCCGTTCTGCTGAGAATATCGCAGCTGTGGTTGAAGATGAAAACGCCGCTGTCCAAATGACTACTGTGCATGGTGAGCGCTAAAGAGCCATGCTCAACGATTTTCTCAATGGAGCAACAGCGCATACTGCACGAGCCACAACCGAAATTTTCTCTCGTTTTGGCGATTTCCACTGGCCAGCAACATCGCCTGATTTAACCGTACCAGACTTCTTTTTGTGGGGTTTTTTGAAGTCACGAGTCTATGACAACAAGACTGAGACTCTTGAAGGCCTCAAAGAGAATATCCGTCAAGAATACGAGGAGCTATCGCCGGAGGTGCTGGCAAGAGTGATGGAAAATGCAACAAATCGGGCCCGAATGGTCATCAATTCTGACGGCCGCCATATAGCCAAAATAATTTTCTGGACTCAATAAAAAAAAAGTAAGACATCAAGTAAACATAATCCAAAAGCAAAACTAACATTTTTCATTCATAAAGAGATTGCAACCAAAGCACTTCGGGTGACAACTTTTGCCCCAACTTGTATATGTATAATGTAAATTTTAAAAAATTAAAAAAATTAATCTAAAGCTAATGTACTCAAATAACACATATAGGTAATAATGTACTACTGCCATAAATAATAAAACGTCTTCCCCTTTATATTTGCCACTCAGAATCATAGCTTCAATCAGATTGTTCACTAACTTTTTTACAGCAAGTTTCGTACCATTGCAAAGTTTTGGTTGATTAATGTTACACAGCATTATAATCGGGGCTATAGCGTATAGCGCTAAATATTGAGGTGGCAGTCCCGGTAAATCAAGCGAATTCAAAAATTCCGTCGGGTAATTCACTACGTCGTCCTCATTTATTATAGTGTCAACTGATTTGTAGGCAAAATATTGTCCATCTATTTCCTCCAAAATAGATGCATGAATTTCAGCTACATCTTTATTTTTGCCAGCTAATATAGCTCTTTCACTTAACCAAGTATGATTTGTATAGTTCTCCACTATACTTGGGAATACACTTTGAACCAATTCTTTCTTTGAATTTCTTATACAATATTAATTGGTTGGTAGTGTTATTAGACCATTTTAACTATCAACGGACATTTTTCCATTGCCAATATCCAACAGCTGCTTTGAAAATTCTGCCGCAGATGGATCGTTTCGTAACTGTATATGGACATTTGTTGGGAGTGTAAGTGTTTTAACATATCTCCACAAAGGAGAACATTTGAGGCAGGCATTGAGTTCATCTCCAGCAGTGGAAAGTTTTTCTGAAGTGACCCGCCAAAAATATCATGGCGTCACCAAATATTTCTTGGCTACTTCGCAAATCTTTCAAGGTTCGATCTAAAGCTTCAAGTGGCACTTTGGCCATTGCCGGCGTTTTAGAAATATTACATGTAGGCGCTTCGTTAACCTGCATATTTAAAGGCAATTAAAGTGCAGAGTGCGCTGTACGACCGTCATCTAATAACGTGGCAGCAATTCCAGAAGAGACCAGTGCCAACGCTATTTTACTCTCAAATCGTATGGATGCCAACATCAATGAGAGCAAAAATGATTTTCCCGCACCTCCTGATGCGTTCAAAAAATATAAACCGCCACTCTCATTGATCACAACATGCGTAACAGTATCGTAGACATGTTTCGGTTAATTATGTTTGTGATATAATTAAACAGATGTCCTCGATGCATTTCAGGTATGATGTAGAATGTCCTCTGACATGTGATCCCGATAATTTTGCCAAAGTTCAAGTGGACTTGAAGGGTTACATGTGGATACAATTATTGCAAACAGTGTTCGTAATTGATAAAATACTGTGGAACTTCCGAATACAATAATGTTTTAGGAAATGCATCGTTTCGACACAACGTAAAAAAGGAAGTCAATGTTGTTTCAGGTGGTTTCGCTGCTCTTTGAGTAGCATTATCAGGCGTAAAATACACGCGTTGGCCGTTTTCAAGATGAATCGACAAATGAACCACTGCAGGATATCCCCCATTTGATGTTGAGTGATTTCGCCGTTCCTATTGTAAGAAAGTACTACAATATAGGCCTTGACAATATCGACGAATATGACTTTCAAAATCGTTGATTTGCCATTATCTTCGGTAGACCGCCGACGATATAATCGGTATCCATGGTTGCCGGCAATTGTCTCCGATATCAATGCTCTTGGGAAACGTTTCGAGCACTTCCCATCAACCATACATGGTGAACTGGCATTTACTGCGCCACACGGGCCATGAATCATATTTCTTACGACAACTTCGTACAATTCTTGATCAATGGTTCGAAAAGGGATCTCAGCTGATATAACGTCATCAATCTGATTTGTTGTAATTTTAGTCACCAACCAAATTAAGATGTACGCATGAGGTAGACCTCTTTTCTGCCATTTGACAGAATTTATTCAACACTGGACCTCACCAAATACTTTTTGTTTAACGATAAAGTCCATAAGACTTTTTAATTTCAATTTGAACGCTCGTCCTGTGATATCATGCCGATCAGCTGCCAATTGGCCAGGTGACAAAAGTTCTTTAATTTCGTTCCCTTGCGGATTGCAAGTAAAAGTAATAAACAAATCAGGACTATGATAAAGACGGACATGTGACATGGCATTTTGTGCGTATTCGTGCATGTGTCGAGGACTGCCAGGAAAAATAGTCAATAGACCAATATTATTAACATTGCCATCCGAGTTAATAGCAGCTCGAAAGTGAATGCACTCTGCCGACCTAAGCTTATTTTGATTAACTCTAATGTAGTTGAATCGTTCAGTATCTATTTTTGCATACATATCCACTGTGTATTGATGAAACAATCTTCGATACAATAAAATGTATTTGACCTCATTTTGACGAATCATTAATCTGTATGCATAATAAATAGTTCATCGCACTGACTTTTTTATTCATTTCCGCACCTGCAATTAATAAAAATTAAAAATTGAATAGTTAAAAACCAATTCTCATTCAAAATATGGCTAAAATTAGCATACCAGTCGTAGGATTCACCATTTTCAAATTAAATTCATATCCGTCTTCACCTTCCCAAAAAATAATTGGCTATTGTAAGGCATCGTAACAACGATTGTATTTCAGATACGTTTTGCAGTTCCTGATGTCTACGAAGAAGCACAATATCACTCCTACTGAATTCTTGTCCAACGATTACTACTGCTGCCACTTCATCTACAGTCGGAGCATTAAATCTTCTTCGATGCATTCCATTGAGTATTTTATCGGCTCGAATAATAACTTTATGACTGTCCGACGGGATTTCTTCGAGAAATAATCGAACTAATTCGTTTCTTTCATGGAAAAACCTTTGCAACCGTACAATGACCTCACTTCTAACATTATTGGTGTCACTTGAACCACACCCAATTTGATACCGTTTATCTACCTCGGCATTCGAATTGCCCATAAAATACATTTGCAAAAACGGTGACAATGATCCAATTTTGTGATAAACCTGACCTTGAATCTGATCAGATGGAAAACATTCAAATTGTATCAAATTGCTTCACAGAAATGCGCACAAATTACCTTAAACAAATGAAGTCATTTGGAAACATGAATTATTCTGCTGAATCTTCGACAAAAAATGTTTCGATTCCGATGATTCTCCAGAAACTAAAGACTTCAAAGGTTCGGGCGGCGTATGCAATGTAGACAATTTCACTTTCCCATTTGCAGAGCACATTCCCAGTGTTTCTGCCGAGAATTAATATTGTCTAACGCATATGCTCAAATTTTTTTCATTTGACCATAAAACACTTGAAAATAAAATTTTATCTTATTTGAATCGCAGCAACCCGTGCCGAGTTGCGCGCGAATTATATGTTCATGCAATTTATGAGGATGACCCCCAATTTCGTCCTATTTGTGATTTATTTGCATTTTATCGAATAGTTAACGTGTATAATAGTAAAGTTTCAACATGTCAATGGAACTAAGTAAGACATTGGTTGAAAAGTCCGTGCCGTTTCTGAAAGAGGGCCCCATCATACCATTTTCAGTTAGTACCAACCTTCAGAAAATACGTGTATAAATTTGACAGCTGTCGGACGATTAGTTCCCGAGATATACCGTTGTGAGTGAAGCAACAAAAATGCAGCCGATGCAAAGAAATGGCTTGATAAGTGCTACCCGGACTCTGCACCTTGCGAACGAACTATTCGCAAGTGGATTGAACAATTTAAAAGTGGTCATACAAGCACCGAAGATGATGCACGCAGTGGGCGTCCAAAAGAGGCTGCTTCAGATGAAAACATCAAAAAAGTCCGCAAAATGATTACGAATGACCGTGAAGTGAAGTTGGTCGAGATAGCTGAGGCTCTGAAGATATCAAAAGAGCGTGTTGGATGTACTCGTATCATACACGAATATTTGGACATGCGAAAGCTGTGTTCAAGGTGGGTGCCTCGTTTGCTCACAGTCGATCAAAACAACAACGTGTTGATGATTCAGAGGAGTGTTTAAAGCTGTTCAACTGCAATAAAGCCGAATTTTTGCGACTGTATGTGACAATGGATGAAACTTGGCTCCATCACTTCACACCAGAGTGAAGTCGGCAGTCAGCCTCGTCCAACACGACCAAAAACTCAACAGTCGGCTGGCAAGCTGGATGGTTATGGCATCCGTATTTTGGGATGCACATGGAATAATTTTCATCGACTATCTCCAAAAGGGGCAGACTATCAACAGCGACAATTATACTGCGTTGTTGGAGCGTTTGAAGGACGAAATCGCAGAAAAACGGCTACATTTGAAGAAAAAGAAAGTGCTGTTTCATCAAGACAATGCACCGTGTCACAAGTCGATGAAAACGATGGCAAAATTGAAAGAATTCGGCTACGAATTGCTTCCCCGCCCACCGTATTCTCCAGATTTGGTCCCCAGCGACTATTTTCTGTTCGCAGACCTCAAAAGAATGCTCGCCTGAAAGAGATTTAAGACCGAATCGCCAAAACAGAGGCCTATTTTGAGGCTAAGCCGAAATCGTTCTACAAAACTGGTATCGAAAGATTGAAAAATCGTTTCAATCAGTGTATCGCCCTCGAAGGCAACTATATTGATAAATAAAGTTGAATTTTGCAAAAATGTTGTGTTTTACTATAAAACGGCACTGACTTTTCAGCCAATGGTTATTAATGGAAGTATTAAAAAAAGTATTTTTCTTGGTTGGTGAGATAAATCACCAAATAACTGGTGCAAAGTTACCGTCTAATCGCCAAGTTCTCTCAGTTCTTTTCTTGACTGTAAATGAAAGTGCAAATCTTGTGATTCGGGAGTGCATTATATTTTGGCAAAAGGCAAGAATACCCGCCAGAGCTCTACCTAATTGTGTGAAAAATCTTGTGGATCTTTACCAAATTGGGAAAGAGCTGCAAAAAAAAAACTGTAAAAAACCACAGGGTGTTTATAAACACCGCGAGGAGAAATTTCAAAAAGATTTAGATAATTTGTTTGATATCGCACACGCTGATGCTCTAGAAATGATCAAAAAAGAGGCAGACAAAATTGTTCTATAAAAACAAGGAGAGCCAGGGCATTCGGGTTGTTTATCGGATGTTGACAAAAAGTTAGCTGAGAAGGAAGAACGAGTAAGGCAGAGAAAACTAAAAGAAGAGGGAAAAAGACTAAAGAATTTGACTGCCAAGAGCACAACAATGGCTCACCTCAAGATATTCACGAACAGTCTATCAGTTCTGACGAAACCTGAAGTAGAAGCACTTGATCTCAGTTGTGAAGATTTTACAATCAACCAGTCTTCTATTCAACGAATTCGAACCCAAATAAGAGAAGAAAGAGCAAAATCGATCATATCTGATTTTCAGAACAACGTGCCTAAAATTGTGACCCTTCATTGGGATGGAAAACTGTTGCTAAGTTTAAATGTGACAGGTTCATAAGAAGAACGCCTGCTAATTCTGATTTCATTCGGATAAAAAGAACATATTTTAGCAGTGCCCAAACTCGAAAGTTCTACTGGCAAAGACCAAGCTCAAGCTATTTTGAAAGCGTTTTCTGATTGGGACCTCAAAGATAAGGTACTGATTATGTGTTGCGATACAACGGCCTATAAACAAGTCGCTTAAATCGGGCTTGTGTAGAGCACACGTAGAAAAAAATAGAAAGTGAATTGTTACTTTTTGCTTGCCGTCATCATATATCTATATGAACTGGTTTTGAGATGTGTATTTGAATCATAGATCCGCCAAGTTACGAGCAGTCTGGATATCCCGTTATTTAGAAAAATCAGAGATAATTGGAAGAACGTTGATCCAACTGCTATCGAAACATAGTCTGATTTTGGAATGAAATATTTCTGTCAGACGGTCATTAACGAATTAATTAACTATTATAAAAAAAAGAATTACTGAAACTAATTATACGTGACGATTATCGGGAATTGATTGAGCTTTCTATTGTTTTTTTGGGAGGAGACAATACAAACAAATTTAAAATCAGACCTCCTGGCTCAATTCATCAGACACGATGGATGGCAAGAGCTATTTACGCTTTAAAGATATGTTTGCGACAATCCCAGTTTAAAATGTGTGCTAAAGACAAGCTACCACTAAGAGATGTTTGCTTATTTATTGTAACGGCTTATTTAAAGCCCTGGCTTGGGTGTACTTTGGCAGTAAACATTGAAGAACTGTGAAACAATCAACAAGGTGATTTCTAAATCAGCAATCAACATTTATGGTATTTATCAGAAGAAATAGCTTTATTTTCACTATTTGATGATGAAGTTGATACATAATCCAAAGCTAATATTGTATCGAAGTTATGCACTTGAAAGCAGTCAATGACACAACAGAGAGAGGTGTGAAGCTCATGGAAGATTTTCATGGTCTAATTACTGCTGACGAAAAACAAATACAGTTCTTGTTACGCTGTGTCCAAGAACATAGAAAGCTGTACCAAGATTATAAAAAGGAAACTTTGAAAAGAAAGTATCCTGTACAGTTATTTAATTTTTATAAATAAACGCATAACCAAATTAATCTTCCACTGTGTTTTTATTTTAAAATAGGAATTTTGTTCTTATATAGCTTATATGCCACTAGATGTTTTAGAGCCGTTTATATAGGAATACATTGAGGCTTTGTCGGCACGGGTTATCGTTGTTATATAACCATGAAATTTTGCACGTGGTTAGCGTTTAGTATTATTAAAAGAATTAGGGGGTATGTGTTACGAAATTTATAAAGGACACCCTAACGTTCACGTTCACTATTGAGTCGAACAGCACGCTCCTTTTCACTTTCTGTCGCTCTTACAGCCGCTTTGCGTCTACTATCGCGTGAATTTCTACCAATATTTGTACATCGTGGTCGAGTCATGATTTCTTTCAAAATTCAATAAGCGATCAAAAAATTCAATATTTACGCTTTAATTTATTGAAATGTACTATAGACCGATTGGCTTGATTTCCGATTTCGATGAATTTTTTCGTTGGAAAGGTATTTTTTTTTGACATACAACCCTGCTACAAAAAAATACCTTTCCAGCAAGAAAAGATTCATAAAATTTGGTGTTGCCAAACTCGAGATTTAAAAGGACAAACATATATCAAACTCATTTTTATTTATATATGTAGATATGTTTCATTATTGTAAAGTACCCTGTTTAAAATAAAACAAACAATAAGAATTACAAGCATTTTAACGAAAACATTTTTTAAAAAAAAAAACACTTACACATTCTTTTGCGAGTAAGGATTCACCGTGCTGTTTAAATCTTTTACAATTTGGGGGAACAAACGGAAGTAGGTTTATAGTTTCTAGTTCAAAAAACCTTGGCCGTAAAACATTGGCACATGCATTTAATCATGTAGCCAACCTAATCGTATTGATAAATCGAAGATACTTAAAGAGGTCCTCGAGTTCGTTGCATTTATAAAAATAAGTGTAATGAGGAGCAACATTTTATGGTATAAAAATGAAGGGAAGAGGCTGAGCAAATCTTTCACTGTCTGACTGTAACCGTAACAGGTGTATAGGAATACCTTTAAATTGAGCCTCATTTTAAATGAATATCCCACTACGAAGTCATCCTTATATGTACGAATATACGAAGGCCATTTTCTTAAACACCATCGCATAAGTAATTGCTTCAATTTAATCTACCCCACGTGAGGTAGTGCATGTTATCACTTCTTCATCAAGCTACAGTAGAGGAGGCATGGAACTTTCCTGCTGGCAAATAGCCAAACAAGTCTAACACATGTACAACAGGCCATTACAACCTGAATTATCCAAATCAATCATTTTAATGCCTCGTTCATCGGAATACCAAGTTCGTACACCATGCTTACGCATGCAAGGATAAATAAATGAAAAAAATATAAGACAATTATTTCGAGTCATAGGTGGAAACGTGGTTGCTTTTACATTCACATTGCAAAATGAAACGTGCCAATTTATAAAAGTACTGAACGAAGAATCCTTCGAAAATTGAAAGACATATCTCAGAATTTACCTAGTGTCACCCAGTAAAGAGTACAGCGCTAGACAACATTTAATGGTTTGCGTAATTGATTTTTGTGTTTTTGTAAAAAAAAAAAAACAACATTTGCAGACTGAGATTTAAATCTTAATTTTCTGTTTCCCGAGATACCAAGTTAGTTCAAGTCCTGGCACCTGCCCAAACATCACGCATCTATTGGACAAGCATTGAATAGTTCTTCCAATCGGATGGGTTTAATTGTTCTGTCTGCCCTTTGAGTCTAGATTCTCTTCTTTTTTTTTGTGTGTGGGCTTGATGACATTTCTATCGGCTCTTGGTGACATTAGGTTTGCTTGTGTTAACGTTCCTCTTGATACATTGTTCTCAGTGTGGCCAGAGTGAAATGTTTTCGATGAGGCGATTTGTCAGAAACATGTTGCTTTTTTTTTTTAAGACGGTGCTCAGTGTAATTCAATGGTTTTATCTGACCATTGTTCTACAGTTGACGCAGTTTTAGAGAGTCTAATTTCTCGAGCATCGTTTGGCCATGCTGCGACTCCATTCACTGAGCATCCTACCATATTTAACAGATGGATCGCCATATGCTCCCTACCACATCACCCCACTGCTTTAAATAAATCGGCAGATACCTAGATTGTCTGTTTCTGCAGCCTTATTGGTCTTCACTTGGAAATTTAGATATAACTGTGCCGGCCTCTTCTTGGTCACTTAAATGAAGTTGTTGTCAATATTCACCCTTGTTTAAGGTTCATTCTGCCGGACAGGGAAATGATGCTTGTCTTCGTCGTTAGTAAGTATGCAGAAGTAATCCTTCCACTTTTTCAACCTCGACTGTGATTTAGCTATTGCGATTAAATACTTATCTTTGCATGTAGCCGTTTGGTATTGATGTCTTCGGCAAGGCCTTTTGAATTAGGTGTGGAGTCTTCAAAGGTAATTTCTGCAGGAGCACTTCTCTATGGCCTCTATCGAAGGCCTTTCAGGTTCTTCTTATTTTTTTCTGTGAAGCTGATGTTCCTCCCAACGTCCATCAGAAGTTCTGTCCTTCTTTGTAGCGCTGTTTTGTGCATCTCTTATTTCGCTGCACGCATATGCTGATACTTTCCGTCGCACCAGTGATTTCGCTGAGGTCATAGGATGAAAGGGGCATGTTTTAAGCGGAGTATCTAAGCTTTAGTAAGAATTTCGTCAAAGGTATTTTGTTCATGACCCTTTGATAGATTTTCAGAGACTCAATTAGAAGTTTCTTGCAATTGAAGCTATTCAAAGTTATATTTCCCTCGGAGAACTCTTCGACGTCCGGGATATTCACACTGACACCTAAGCTGATAGTGGCCCCTCGAAACTTTCATATATCCTGAATATTGGAACCATGCCACGGTCATAATGTCGTGTCAATTTGGTTGAGAGCCTTTTGATTATGTGATAACCAGATCCCTTTGTGGATGTTGAGATACTGGAAACACGTATACTCGCACTAGCTATGATGACATTTCGTCTCGTAAAGTCGATTGCCACAAGTTCATTCTCAGATCTGGTATCGTGTAGGCTATGCTTTTCCGCTGTGCCGTCAAAGGTGGTCTACATCATCAGAAACATTGCTCAAAGGTTGAGGAGCTTGTAGAAGCAATCTTTTGCATTCGCATTCAACTTTGATATGGATTGTAAAGTTTCTTTCATTAAGCGCTTCCTATCTTTAAATTTAAATAAAACAAAGTGTGTGTGAGACATGATCGAAATTTTTAATTCGTTTGAAAGGCCTATGGATGCCATTATGAATTGAATATAACTTCGTTCAAATGTCCGCCGGGGCTTCTCTGGGTGGCTCGCACCCTAAGTGTCCAATTTTCCATAACTCTGGCGCATAAATCAGGCTGAATTTGACCGATGACATGGGTTATGTTGGCTTTGAGGGTCGCTGTGGTTCGTTGCTTATCCGAATAGACCTGCGACTTCAGAAAACCCCACAAGAAACAGTCTAACTGGGTCAAATCGCACGATCTCAGTGGCCACTTCACATCACCACCACGTGAGATGACCATGCCCTCGAATCGTTCGTAAAGAATTTCCAATGTGGCGTGAGCTGTGTGGCACGTAGCGCCGTCCTGTGGAAACCACATCTCATTGGAGTTCATATCATCGAATTCTTGCTTGGCCAACGCCGTTCTCAAAGAAAATATGGACTTGACGCCCCCAGTCCAAAATCCACAACAAACACTGACTTTTGCGAGATGCCCTGGACGCTCTTGGATCTCATGTGGATTGGTATAGTCCCAAATTCTACCATTTTGTTTGTTGACGTACCTGTTCATCCAGAAATGGGCCTCATCTCTGAAGATGATTTTTCGATGAAAATTATGGTCAGTTTCCAACTGCTCCAGAGCCCTTTCACCGAACACACGTCGTTGTCTATCATCGTTTACCTTTAGCTCCTGGGTCAGTTGAATTTTGTACGGCTACAGGCCCAAGTCATGACGCATAATTCACCAAGTTGTGGTCTGCGAAAGGCCGAGTTCTTGTGAGCGATGCGACAACGACTTCCTCGGATTCTGCTGCAAACTCTCACAGATCTTGTGTTTCGTCGACGTATGGGTATTGGTTTATCGTTTACTGAACCAGTGGACTCAAATTTAACCACCACATTGCGGATAGTCCTCTCGGAAGGGCGGTTATGCCGACCGTAAAATGAGTGTTCTTCGCCTAAGGATCTAAATCTGAATCTGCTCTTAACGTAGCAGTTGTCACAGCTTTGAATCCATCTCTTGCCCATCCCATCACACTGCTTGGCTTTTTGACGTACTACAAAAACTAGTATGACTGTAAGTTCTAGCCCGGACCCTCGCCCAATTATAAACGCTTCTTCCACCACTGAAATTGTCTAATAAAAAGCGAGGGTAGAGTAAATGGTCTTATCGTAACGATTTACAGGTGACACCAGCGTATGGTGCCACGATTTGACCAGTTAAAATCTGCCTGTTATGGGATCTGCTGAGTGACAGGACCGCTGGTAGTCCATACCCGGATCTTAAACACGGTACCATGGGAGTCAGGAGCCCTCCGGACTTCGGTCCGGTAGGAACTCTTGTGGGAGTGTCATGGTGGCTGTGATTTAAAACCTAAACGCAGGAAGGGTCTTCTAATTGGTTTCGGCCTGATGTAGAGTTGCAATAAGTACTGGGAGCTGGGACGCTAAGAACAGCAAGATGTTATTGGGTAGGCCTCGACTCATACCAAGAGTGGAACTGTGCCCTCAACACAGTTCAAGACGTATCCTTGCCCCCGTAAATATATGGACATATAATGGACACATGACACATGTAAGTTTTAGCCCATCAAAATAGGTTAGTAGGCTAGTAGAGCAACATAAATGAGGTATTCGTTATGTGAATGCGGGGGATAGCCTTACACAATACAAGTGTAAGTGGCGTAATAAGTCGGCCAGATTTGGTTAGCGTATTCAAAAACATATAGCACGAACCATATATAAAGAGACTTTGTAACAATTGGATTAGAAATTTCCTTTAGTTGACCGTTCTTATCTTTGTAAGAACTGATATCCTCAATTCCAGTTACAATAGCCAGAGTTTTATGATAAACAAACTATAGTGGTACAAGATATGGTTGTATGAGTGTAACTTCTAATCATTTGCTCACTCAACATCGTTAATTTTCACTCCGAATAATAGAGAACCGAGATGGGTACCTTGAGGAACCCCGAATTAGACTTTTACGGGTTCTGATATAATTAACGCTTCTTCTTCTTTAAGTGTCTATATTACCAAATTACACTGAGATCTTAGCGCGTTAAATTTGTAGAAGATGACCCTATATGCGAAATTTTGTCAAAGGCCTTGCCGAAATCGATGCTAATCCGATCAATGTCCTAGTCTCCTAGTGCCCAAAGAGTACTGAACTCGAATTGTTAGTTTAGTAGTTGTTGATCTACTCATTGGAAATCTACATTGGACGTGATTTACGTAAAGTGCTCTTGAAGAGAAGGTGAGTTCCGTGATGTGCCTATAATTCGGGGATTTACCTGTTCAACCTGTTCATGGAGAGGTATCTGTGAAATTGAAAGCTAATTAAATTATTTTGTAAATTGGGCTTGATCGTATCTATGGTAATATGTGTTCGAAAATATGTGCCTCAAAAAAATATATGGACATATTTAGGAAAAATAATAGAAAACAGTCAGGTTTCGTTCTCTGTTCGCTGCTTTTGACCGTTGAACTTGGCATGGTGCCAGAAGTTTAAGATGCCCAAGAAGTTCTAATGTGTGTTTGGGATAGTTGGCTAGAAGACCACCCCAATTAACCGAAGACCACTTGAAACGTCATTCCCATCTAGATTACGAATGAATACTAGTTGGCAGCAGGCAAAATTAGCCCACCTTCAGGACTTATGGTATGAACAAAACATTACTGCAAGGCGTCTTGCTGTGCCGAAAGTCAAACTCCAATATCTTTCTTTTCACAAAACAGGTCGAACTTGAAATAGTCAATACAATTGAGGTCTGTAAAGACCTGAATGTCCGAATTTCGATGAGCTCTACCACACTTACTTGCAATGGGTACAATTTTCGTACAATGTCGTGCCAAGTTGAGGCTGAAAAAGGAGGAGGGGAGTCTCTAGAAATAACCACAAACATGAGTCAGATAGCGAAAATACAATCAAATACTTCGACCTAGTTAAGTACACTTGGTGCCTCTTAATGTTGGGGATTGTACAATCAGATTAACTGGACGCCCACCTGAAACTCTAGGTTGATCGACCGCTGCCTCCTAAGAAAGGAAAAGGAAGGGGCTGGGCAACCTGTGACGTTTATTATCTTGACTGCTTTAGAGAGCAAAAACAGCGTCTATCATAGGAAGATTTATATAAGAAGTCATGGGCTTCAGGCATTTAGGTGAAGCCTTATCATAATCCGCATCAAGGCTAGGTACGATAACATAAGCTTTATATGCTTGGGGGCATATGAGGTCTTGGGGGACCTCAGGGAGAAGCAATATTTTGTCTGATATTGCTTTTACGAACTTCATGGCCAGATATATAACCAATACGATTTAACGATTTAACAGTCAAGTTGAGAAAGGAAGGCATTTCCGTTTCGAGCCGGAATGTCTTCGAATCTATATATACCGGGGGCATAGCACTCGATCACGAAAGCACAGGTTTATCCTCAGGCTTGCCAAATCCGTGACCCAAAATATAATACTGTAGTTCATTGCAAATTAAAACTACCAAATCATAAACAATATGCTACACATCCTTTTCGTACGACACAGATGCAATATTTTTGCATTTGGTCACACTGCCACTGGTGCTCGAAATGCCAACTCGTGTATTGTCTACACCGATAAGTGTGTACAACTTGTTCAATGTCCTTTTGCCAAACCGTGGTCAAGTGTTTGCCATATGATGGTAGTGCAGTCTGAATTTAATGATGCGATTAATAAGGATTCCGTCAAGGAAGAGGATAAATACCATCCCGAGGAGGACTACATCAGAGTTATGCATCTGCAAATGCGTAAACATAATCCAACAACGTGATTATGGTCATTGTTGACCTCTCACAGTTGGCTATCCCCGAAGAATAGCGATGATATCCTTATCCGGTATTCCTTGGCTAGCTATTATCCCACAAGGGATACACTTAATCAAGCTTTCGCATTCAAAGTCACTTGCAATGTTTGTGCTGCGTTTGTGTTTTGTTTGTGTTGTATTTGGTTCATGTGTGCTAAATCGAATTTGTATCTACTCGGCGTTGTTGTCGTCGTCCTTATGCTCGTGCATATATCTCCACAACCATACCCTACGTCCTGAGAAAGCGTAACCCTGCTTACATTAGCCATGCACCAACTAATTAACATTGATTAAATGGATTTTGTTATGGAAGGCTGCCACTACGGTCGATGATCTGTGATGGATGGCTCTGATATGATACAAGTACTCTGGAAACTGACTGTTGCAGCTCTCCAAGGGCAATTCCAATATTTTATGCAAGAGTTTTCCCAAGTCAGCTGGTGCAACTGAAATTGTTATGGTTAGTGGTATCATGCGTCGCAGTCTCTGGTTGCCATATACTCGTAAGTGTATAACATACGCATGTGAGTGGAGGAGCCAACCCACTTGTTTTGCATATTTGAGTAACAATTGCGGAATAGTTGTATCCTATTTGGGATGCCAGGCTTAAATATTTTATGACATACGCGATGTGAAAAGTGAATTCGGACTTTATATCATTGTGGCATGGATGGGTACATATATGCAAACACTATAACGTATATATTCAGGTAATTTCGACGCCAATTTGTGTCAATTTGGTGAAAATATTTACTTAGCAGCAGAAGGTTGCTTAGTAGAATTTTCAAATTTGCGTTGTCAGACGTTCGAATTAGGCAAATAGTACTTGATAAAAGCTCTGACAGCATGCTATTTGAGTTGCACATTAGAAACCACAAAGTATGCCATAACAAGGTGGGAGATTTTAGCAAAGTTATGTTAAAATTCAACGAAATCATTATTTTATGGTGTTTCACTCAACCGAAGGGGATGTTTAGCGATATAATCGTGTGAAATAAACCAACTTACACAGATGTGAATGTTGTAGAAGCAGAAAGTTATTTGGAACTGCTTAGACCATCAACCAAGCTGATCGAGTGTTTTCCCTGATTACTAATTTTTGTTGAAGAAAAGGCGGAGTGGACGGACTAGATACAAGGCACTGACCAACAGAAAAAAATTAGAACCTTGCACATTTCTTCACTCAGTTCGATTTCAACTCACATCCCTGGCACGTGTCCATGCCGGAACTCATGCTCCAACCATTAGTGTATCAGGTGTCCTGTCTGCGGCATATTCAGTACGTGTTCGTAACTAGTAAAGGAACTGAGATGACAGAACTGTGAATCTTTTTCTCAACCAATTAGAAAGGTCTTTCTTCAGTGACGATATAATTCTTCTAATGATTTCATCTTTCTTTACTCTTCGCTGGCGGATGAAATCGCACCAGCATCAATAGTGAGCCAACGATGACTCTGCACATGAAGTTGAATACCCGCACCAACGCCAGCATATTCATGTAAGTTTTAGTCTGCATTTGTACATGATGCCGAAGATTGTCGTTTGGCGGGAGGATTTGCTCGAAAGATTCAACTATGACGCTTTTGGCTAGGACACGGTGCTAACATAACAAGAAATTCGTTAATGAAACTTCTATATTTTGGTCCTCAGAGCTGGTGATGGATGAGCTTTCTATGGAAGCTAAAGCAACGAGGGGTGATTTAGCGAGTTCGAAGAGTCCCAAATATGTATCACATATCACATTCCACTTAAATTCACACAAATCGTCCTTAGTTTCCTAGATTTTCCGACATGTGACACGCGTTGGGAGTTGTTTGAAGAATACACTAGTCCCAGCCCTTGACTCGTTTTTGAGCCATAGTACGTAGTATGCACATTCTGTACATAAACAGGTGTGTGTGTATAGATTCTGCCTTCCCATTAAGATTGCTGGATGGGTCTCGCTGCTCGGGACTGGACCACTGCAGAGGGTTTTCACAAAGAAAGGAATACCAATATACTCGTACAGTCAATATTTTTGCCAATCTCCTTTTTTTGGACTGAATGATGGACAAATGACATATCCAGAGATTGCTTTACTGCGAATAAACGTTCAGACGAATGGCAGTATCCAACTGCTTACCAAGGACAACCATGAGGAAAATATGGATTAGTATGACTACTGTAATTGATTCCAGATCTCATATGTTCCCTACTACACGAGTATGTTGACATTTGCACCTTCGTATAGATACACTGTTTGCATGTTTGTCTTAAACCATCAAGCCCCCACCATACTTTAGCATAGGTCGTGTGACAGAAATCCGAAGTCAATAAGTGGTTTGAGGTTGTAGTTTACAATTATTTTTTTCAATAGATTCCCATGTGAATCGAGCCTTCAAGGCCTCGTACACGGTCTTTTGCTGAGGATTCCATTTTGCATTACGCAAGACTAATAAGATGTTACTTATCAGCTACTTTGCCCAATGTTTGTGATCAGAGACACCCCGGATTAAGGACACTCCAGATAGTGATGTTTTTTTAGAAAAAAAGACGGGTCTTCAGCTCATTGAGGAAGTAACTTAGAAGAGTTTGCACTCTTCTGTAAGAATAGGGAGGACAATCACATAACCAGTGAGGAAGGATTCAATTTCTTCTTCGTCACTTAAACTCCTGTTTACTTATATACTTAGGTAGCGTTACAGTTCGCGGTGAATCTGGGGTCCAACTAACAACCCTCTCTAGTTAGCCAGATCTTCAGCTAACTAGTTCCAATTGCGCAATTCATGTTGGTCGAAGTGCTCTTCGGGCGCCACCTGAGATGAGCTCATCTTCTAGTGCGTTGTCCCTTCGAGTTAGATTCTGGGGGCCAGAGCAATGTTGTTCATTCAATCTATGTATATGTCGTAAGCATTTCAGGCACTTGATGCGCACCTCTTTGACTAGGTCAATGTCGCTCTACAACTCGTATAGTTTGTGGTTGAATCTACTCCACCAAAGCCCAACAACGCTTTCACTAGACTTCATGCCTTTAAGTAGGCCTTAAAGAAGGCCTTAAATAGAGGTTTTCGTGATAGGGTCCTACTATTCAATTGCCTTCGTAGTCCAAAGAAACTAACTAACAAAACAAAGAGAGTGATTTTTCATGTTATTTCTGCTATTGGCAGAACTCATAGCAGATCCAAAGTTAGCAAAGTCCTTTACTACCTCGAAATTATAGCTGTCAGTTGTGACAACTTGTCCAATTCGTCGATGTCATGCATCCTTTCTTGTTGGCAGCATAAGGGAATACTTGGTTTTTCCCTCATTACCACTAAACCTATTTTACGCATCGGTGACAGTCCGCTGTGTTCTCCCAATTATGTCGGTATCAACAGCGTACACTAGTAGTTGCACAGACTTTTGAAGACATTGTGCCTCCAGTGTTCGCTTGTGAGTTCCGCACAATTCTTTCGAGTACGTTGTTCAGGAACTCATATGACAGCGAGTCACCTTTTCTGAAACCTTTTTTGACATCAATGGTCTCGGTTAAGTAGCTACAGGCCCTGACTTAGCAGCGAGCTTTCTCCATCGTGATTCTGCACAAATGGACGAGTTTGGGAGTGATAGATATGGCGCTATTAAAGCTGTCATATGCGGCCTTAAAATCGATGAAAAGTCGGTGAGTATCGATTTGGACTTCTTCAGTTTTTTTCCCAGGATCTGCCGGAGTGTGAAGATTTGATCGATTGTGAACTTTCCTGATGTGGAACCACAATGATAATTGCTAATGAGGTTGTCGATGAAGGGTTTTAGACGTTCATACAATATGGCAGATAAGACCTTGTATTCGATGTTGAGGAAACTTATGCCTCTATAGTTGGCGCAGAGATGCCGAGATTCTATTCATCAGGCATATACTCTTGAGACCAGATCTAAGAAATGCGTTGGTGTATGCTCTCCACAAAGTCAATTCCAGTATCTTTGAATGCCACGGCAGTTGCTTTGTTGGGTTTCAGCTTAGATATTGCTTTCGTTACTTCGTCTTTTTCAGCTGGACGGGAGTCTTAATTATCTTTGTCTAAGTCAACGGTCTATTCGGGATGTTGGGCTTCGTCCCCGTTATATAGTCTGGAGAAAAAGTTTTTCCATATTCTCAGCACCGACCGTGACTCTACTTCAAGGTGTGCTTCCTCATCTGGGCCCCCGCCCAATTATCAAGGCTTCGCCCATCAATAACGTTGTCTAATAAAAAGCAGGGCAGAGCAAAATACTGGTCTTATTGTAAACATCTTCAGATGACGCCACCGAAGGTTGCTACGATTTGACCACTTACAAGTTGCCGGTCATAGGTCTTGTTGGCGGTAGTCCCTACAAGGACTTAAATCACTGTACCATTGGAGTAGGAACTCCCCGGATCTTTATCCGGGCCTGACTGGTTGAAGTAGGCAATCTTGTGGGAGGGTCATGGTAGCTGTGGTTTAAACCCAAAGTTGCGGGAACCTGTTGGCTTGACCCAATGTCGTTGCAATAAGTACTGGATGCTGTGACTCTAATAACAGTAAGAAGTTTTAGATCGTCCTCGACCCATACCAAGGGTGGAACTTGTGCCTCCAACACTAGTTCTGCTTTGATATCTAAGAAAGGCCGCAGAGCGATGGCAAGGCGTATCCTTGCTCCCATGGATGTATGGGCATCCCGTAAATTTAAATGTACACGTCAGGTGTTTACGTTAATAACTAGAGACTATGTCCTTCCTCTTCTCCGCAGCTTCCTGTACAGGGCTTGTTGCATTGACCCATTCTTCTTAACTGTTGGTGAAACTTCCGAATGTTATTCCTGGAGTACAATCTTTCAATATCCGCAAACGCGTGCTCCTCGTGCTCCTTAATCTGAAGTTGATGTTCTCTCGTCTCTTCTGCTCGTAGAGCTCACGAGCGGTTGTTTAGCTGCACCTGCTTGCCGGCATTTTTCATCAAACCAGAGATCTCTTGCTTGTGGTCGGGGGAAACTCAGCATATCAGTTGGGTGGTCTCTGATAGCACGTACTTAATGCTGGCGGCATAGGCGTTTTCGAGAGATTTGGGGATACGCGTTCGGTGATGATACTGGCGATCTCTTGCTATTGCAGCTTTACTAAGTTACATATTGTTACAGTCAAGGGCCTCTGCCAGTTGTTCGATTGCACAGGCTCCGAACATGCTACGTGCAGATCCAAACGTCCTTTAAACGTTAGCTAGGGTCGTCAGCAGTGGTCTGAGGCCATTATCGTCACATCGTTTTATTCTCTTCCGTAAACACCCTATGATGGCGTAGGCCAGTATAATGCTTTTTCCGGGCGTGCCCTTGCCATTTTAGCCTGTATGAGTAAGAGTTTACGCTTGCTGTTATCGGGGACCACCACTGGAAGGTAAAGCAAGCACTTTGCTATGAACTTGATTGTTGCGCTCCTGACGAATTTACGAATATACGAATTTTTACATAGAGCCTAACAGAAGACTCACAAAGAAGAGGGCGTAGGAGAGGCAGTATCGATACCTTCTTTCAATCTCTGTGTTATCCATATGATGTGGGTTACCATAATATACATATGTCGATATTCCATTGGATATCTTCTCTATTGTTCGCTTTAGAGCCGAGTCTAGAAACGGCTGCATGAATATCCAAATGCACAGGAACAACATTACCGACAAACTTTTCACCCTGAGTAACCCTTGTGATCTCCGTTCGGAACGCATTACAGTAGTATTTTGTTCTAAAGGAACGATTAGCTTGTAGTGTTTCACAGTAAACACCGGCTCCCGTGCCAATCTTTGTCTTGGATCCGTTGGTATAGAAACCTGGTGTCCAAGGGGTAATCGGAATTGTGTTAGCCAAATTGATTATTTTGTGTGCACTCCATCTGGAGAAAATCGAGTTAAGCATGGCACTCTATTGCAGTAGAGATCTAGCAGGATGAGACCTAGCATGGTCTCTGTCACTGCTATGTATGTGCGTTCCTCCTTATGATCTCAAGTTCCTGCTTTGACTATCACCAGTCGGATATTCATTTACAGCCTGTGCACCAGCACTTGTTTAGCAATCTTGTGACCTGTGTGTTGAGTAGGATATACACCCCTTTTTGATAAGCAATATTCTAGTTCCAATTCAATTCGGATTCAGTTGGAGAGTTGAGCTATAGTGAAATAAGTAGTGTGGCTCTGTTTCTCCAACTCACATCTTCAAACCTTGCGCTCACTAACACGACCTCTACTCAGACAAATTTGAGCTGGGCGTCTCTTGAACGTCTCTGTGTCATATAGTCTTGCCTGCAAAACCGTACAAAACCATCGTGTACGTGGAACTTACGCTAATTGGGGTCTGCTGAAGATGGAAGAAGATCCCGATTGTCACCGAAAAAGTCATCCTCCGTGGCACATTTTGGGTTATATGGCAAGCAAATTTAACACATTTGATCAACCGCAGAAGCCATTGTATAGGAAAGAATTGACTGCTTGTTGTGGTTTCCATGCCAGGGGAGTCATTTGACCATACTTCTTCCGAGATATACTGGCAAGTTAATTACAGGCAATCGGGACCGCTTTCTCTCCATGTCATACAATTTTATTTTTGATAAATTGGAACTGAAAGGGTTCAAGGGTAAGTCATTTAAGTAGGAGCATAGAGTCACATAGCAACTGCCACAATCGACTAATTGAGGGTAAAGTTCGGTGATCGGCTCATTGCCAGAAATGGCCCTGTCAATTGCCCGCACTGCTCACGGGATCTAACACTTTCAGACTCTCTTCTTTTAGGCAACATTAAATCTCTGGCACATGCAAACAGGCAGATTCGGAGCTATGCCGATCCACTTGGTGGAAGATTTTACGGAAAGATCTTGGCTTAAAAGATCATAAGATCCAGCTTGTTGAAGCCGTGTGACCATTATACGCGTTTCGGTGGGCCGAAAACATGATTCAGCTTGATCATCATTTTCAAGGCAAAATTTTGTTCTCCGATGCTGCCCATTTTTGGTTGAATGGATATGTAAAAGAGCTAAATTGCCGAATTTGGAATAAGAAAACCCAGAAGCCTTTGTCGAGACGCCCTTACAACCATTAAAACTCACTGTTTGGTGTGCTCTATGGGCTGTTGGAATCATCGGCGCATATTTCTTTAAGGACGGTGCCGGTCAAAATGTTACCGTCAATTGAGAGCGCTATATAAACATGATTTCTGACTTCTTCGTTCCGTAGTTGAATGGCATTGACGTGACAGAGCTTTGGTTTCAACAAAATAGCTCAACATGCCAAACGGTGCGCGACACCGTCAATTTATTGCCTGAAACATTTGCTAAGCGCATATTTTCGCGTGATGGACCTGTGAACTGGCCTCTACGACCCTGTGATCTCACACCTTTAGATTACCTTCTTTGGGGGTATGTGAAGTGACTAGTTTATGTCGATAAATCAGAGACGTTGGACGGTTTGGAGGTCAACATTCGCCATGTTATTGCTGATATACGGCTCCAGCTGCTCGATAAAGTTGTTGAAAATTGGAATTCACAATTGCACTTCATTCGAGCCAGCCGTGGCGCGCAGATACCCGATATTATATTTAATCGCGAATGGCATCAAATTATCTATTGAATAAAGCTAATATCATAGACATGAATATTAGCTTCAAGTGTTTTATTTCATATTGAATTTGTATACCTTTAAAAAAAAACACAATTTTTTTATTTAAAAAAAAAAACAACTTGGGGTGTAATTAAATTGTATCTAGCATGTACTCTGTACATTTTTAATATGATGCAATGGGTTTGAACTCCTCTGAGAAGGTGTGACTAATTCTTCCAGATAGGGGAAAAGAATGACACGTAACACCCGGCAAACTTTTGGAGAGACTACGAAAATCAGCTTCCGAACTTTGTCGACTTTTGCGGCAGCATGGAGTCATCCATTTCTGCTATCGTATCCATTTTAACTTATCAGTACTATCCATCGTTTCTACAAATATTGCCGGTTTGACATAATTTCGTTGGATAGAGTAAGCAAAATGTAGATAGGATTTTATATTTCCTAAGGAAGAGTACCGATACCGGTTTTATTTGGGTTGGTGTCCAGGCCAAAGGCTGGACAGAGGTCTATGGCTTATTCATCTGTTTGTCAGTAATATCATCTAAATAAAATAAACAGGCTTCATCTTTCATACTTGACTACTGGGTTCCATGGAAAGGAGAAGAAGCAATAGCTTGAGTTGCGCCTCGGGTATGAGGCAAGCTAAGGATAGTAAGGGTGAATGAAACTGAAATCGAAGCATAAGATTATCTATTGTCCATTCACGCTAAGCACTATAGCACACAATAACCTATCGGACACAGCGTCAGCAACTGAAAGTATCTATATTAACGACATGTTATCGTTCAATATAGATAACATGTCGTTAGGTATGAGCACCAGTTGTACCACCACTCGTTCAATAGGTTACAACTCATCAGTAATTTCTATGGGTCCGCTTCTAATTACATGAATAAGTCCAAATCCACTCTAGTCACAGCAAATCGTATTTGGCTAAATGCCATAGCACATGAAGTAAGTTTCTTTCCAAGTCATAGCCACGTGACACTCCCCCTTCTCTTGACCACTTCAACGAGACTATTTGTTTGACCCAGAAGCCGATATTTTATACCTCTTTTACTAATATTTTCTCGGTTTGCTCTGGCTATTTATCTACTTTTTCCTTCCTTCTTCTTTCAATCTACCTCTAGATTCGCTAGCCTAATTGCTGGAAATGCCCGCATAATTCCAACGAATCCACTTGAATTAACCAACATTCAGTCAATTTATCAAAAAAAATTGCCAGCCTAGCCTTACAAAGTGTTTCTTGTTACGCACTTTTTTTTTTCTAAAGATTTCTGGAAAATAATTTGTGATTGAAATTTAATTCGATATTGCCAAGGGAGTTAATGATTTATTAGCTTTGAATGTTTGCCCGCGAATTTGTAAATAATTACTTTGAGTGAAGTTGATAGGGTATAATCGCACCGTGTTGTATGCTTTAAATAGTCGCATATACCATACATATTCGTACATACACTTGCGGTCATAAAAACCGCACCATATCAAAATGATTGAAAAATTGTTAATAACTACTATAACAATTTTTATAATGAAATGAAATTTTTGTTGAGTACTCCGCAGTAGTTTATAAGTATTTTTATCTAATTTCCATCTGTTTATTTAATGTTTGAAAAAAGATATTAACAAAGAAAGAAAACCAGTTAATTTTCTTATTTTTTTAAAATATTTTAATACAGTCATTGGTTAACAAAATCAAACGATACATTTTTAATGTATGTGTACATAAGATGTTTAGATATGCCACTTTTATCAAAAAATTATCAATACCGAGTTGCTCCTCCCTTGAAATTTCAGTATTCTATACATGTTCCAGAACTTCATTTAGCTCTTTTTTACTCTCTGGTTTATGTTCAGCCACCTTACGTTTCATTGTATGCCACAAGCGTTCAATTGGGTTTAAATCGGGCGAATTAGCTGGCCAGTCTAGTCTGGTAATTCCGAGGTCATCAAACGTTGTCTTGAGCTGAAAATTATTGAAAGACTCTAGTTACTTGTCTGTTTATTATTTATAAAGTAGACATCTAGAAGTTGATTTATAACACTTTACTTACGGATTTGGAGCTTTGGCAAGGTGCAGAATCATCTTGAAAAATGCACTTGTCAGTATACGAATGATGCTGTTCAATTGCTGGTACCAAAAACTCCCTTACTACTTCTCCATACTTTTGAGCGTTCATAGTTCCATTAACAAAGTGCAAAGGGCCCAAAACGTAAAAAGAAAAACATCCCCAAACCATCTGGCTTTGACGAAACTTCACTGTTTTGCCTATTCACTCGTCCTTGAACCTTTCACCTGCTGATCGTCGTACGTATGGCAAATTGTCGGCACACAACAAATTAAATTTACTTTCATCGGACCATATCATACATCGCCAATCATCCTGTGTCCAATCTTCGTACTTTTTTGCCCACGTCAAGCGAGCTTTTTTCATTTTTGTGGTTGGGAGAGGTTTTTTCGCTGGTCGTCTTCCATATAAACCTATCTTCCGTAGCCGTCGGCGTATGGTTTCGGCGCTTAGATCAACTTGATGAAATTCACTCAGCTCCGCTCTTTTACGGACAGCACTTTTAAAGCGATCTTTCATGCTAATTCGTTGTAATACATTGTCCGTCTTCTGGGTTGTTTTACGTTTTCGTCCTAAGCCTTTTTTTCCTTTCCAGTGGATCCAAATTTTCTTTTTTCTTCATCAGTCGTACGATAGTTGAATGACAGCATTCTATTTTAACCGCAATCTCACGATAGCCAAGCCCTTCTTCAACTAAAGTCAATATTTGAACTTTTTCGTCCCGAGTCAGTTGATGATATTTACCAGACATTCCACTTTTTTTTACTTGTCACCGTCACAACTCAATTCAAACTAATTTTTTTTTGCACTGAATGCGAGGCCGAACTCCGCTATGGGGAATACCCTTACGATCTGATGTAATTAGGCATTTTTTGAGAACTCATTAGGTGGTGCGGTTTTTATGACCGCAAGTGTAGCATCTACAATCAAGGGAATGAATTTGATTAAGATAAGATATTTCGTATTTGACTAAGATCTTGTAGATATTGATCTTTGTTAGCACGGCAAATATATGGGAAAGTGGAATTTGTAGTTCAAAAAACTTGTAGTTACCACATTGTATTCGTAATTTTGGTGGAGTATATGTAAATCCGTGAGGGTGCATCCAGTATTGTGTTTGTCTGGTACTTGAAATCCGGATATCCACAATAAAAAAACATACACTATATTCGGTGTATTAGGGGAATGTTTGTTGAGAATGTCGCTTTCCAAGAGATTCTCCCTTTCGGTTCTGATTATCATAATTCTTCGGAAAATATTGCTAAACGTATCTGATAGCCTTATTGGATTAGCCTCTCGTGTTCACAGTCAAACCAATTATTACTATTATTATTATTTGGATAGGTGGTGCAATCTGCAGACCCAGATACTTAATTCTTCCACTGTGATTATAGTAGATAGCGAGCTTTAGACACATCCCTTTTTTTTGACAAAGCGCATTCTATCGGTCTTACTTTGGGCCACTTTATTGAATATTTTGGGGTGTATCTCAACAATTCACGAGTTGCATACTGGCTTCCACGACCCGAATAGTTTGAGGCTTGTCAGCATATAACAAATACTCTATATAGACCCACAAGGAGTAATGGAGTGGCGTCGATGTCAGTGGCAAATGCACTGCTTCATTTCGTTTTATAATGTTGTTGTTGAATCGAGTCCTCAGTAAGTCAATGGTTTCATCGGCAATACTCGTATGGTACGTAGAGTCAGTCTGCTGGAACCATATCTTCGTAGAAGTAATCACTGACCATTGTCCGGTAACAGTAGTCCTTTCTGTAACGCCAGTTCCAGTTTTAAAAAACTAGCAAGCGTGAAGAGCACAGTGTACTTTTGCTGGTATGAATGAGTTTCATGAGCCTCTTCAGGAGTTACGGAGAAATTTTGCTCCCTCACCAACTCGTGACATAAGAACCACGGTTTCGTGCCTTAAATTCCTGTGCCACCTGGAACTTATACGGGTGTAGGCCGAGATCTTTTCTCAAAATGTTTCACAGAATGAATGGACAAAGTCGAAAAAAATTCCGATCGACGGACAATTAACAATTAGCGATCTTCCGCCACACTTTCACTCACGATGACTACAATTTTTTCTGTAAGCACATAATGCTCGAAATAATATAAATTGAAAGGGTATGAGTGCGTTCTTCTGTTGTAAGTTAATTCATAAGGATTTGTCAAACATGAATCCCGAGCAATTGTCAAAGCTGATACCACGATACTTGCAACGTTAATCACTACCTTTCTCACTGTATCGATACATCCAATTGAATAAACACGCTACGCATTTACCTTAGTCCTGTGACCCCTCTCGGTATATAAAATATCCACAACTCCTGACCTAGATATATCTTGTTTAATTTTCTACAAAGCTCTTTAACTCGTCTACTCCACGTCTATTTAGCATGTCCTGCCCTTTCCTTTCCTGGAGGAGCGCAGTTTGGTGATCGATCTACTAACATATTCTTCGCAGTATTCTGTGATTTTTTTTGTGTTTTCTGTCAGTTTTCTGTCTGGTCCATTATATTGCTCGAAGTTTGCTGTAACGGAAATTTCTCAGCCTTCCGTAGAATGATGAACAAATGTTTCAGAGATTAAATATCTAGAGTTCCAGCGCACACTACATCAGCATCGAGTACCTGCAGCCTCATTCGAACTGAGGCCGGAGACTAATGGAAATAGTGCTCCGTGGCTTTGTCATCAACCTCGCATCAAGCGCTGCAGGTTGCTGTGTCATTACAGCAGGAAAATAATTGGTCTCTTAGAGAATCGAGCCTTCTGCAGGTACGCTCATATGATACCCAAGTGTCAGCCGAAGACTGAGGTTTGGGTTCTGAAAACTCTCCTCTGAAGGTAATCTAGCAAATTCATCGGCAATTTTATTTCCATGATGCCATTGCGACCTGTAACCCAACCATGACTCTGTGAATTCAGCATTTCGAGTGCGTTCAGTGAAGACTTGCATTCTCGAACTTGCTTGAAAATGGTAAGAGAGTTCAGCAACGTTTAAGTGGACAGTTTGATTACCGCTACAGATGCCGATACTTCAACACTTCAATCGATTCTTCAAAATATAGTTCTTTGCTATCAGGATTGCATACAAAATATATCTCCTCTTAGAAGACAGACGCCAGTCTAGCTGATGGGTGGTGAGATATTAGTACAATGTTGTCGTACTAAGAAAGACACCAGCGCGTTGGATTCTAACTAAAACCATCGCTGGGAACGTGGAAATTTGAAATTTTTTCCACAGCAGGAGTTCTGGTCGTGTTGCAATGGATGGTATATCCATAAGAGCAAAGCAAAAGAGAGTCAGTCAACATGGTTATCAAAACTCTGGTGAGCACTACTTTTAAAACGGATGGGAGCTTTGAGGGTGCAGCCCCTGATATAGACACCAAGAGGAGGGAAATTCATTAGTACAGAACCGGGCGTAAATAAGTGATGTTTCTGGTCTCTATAGCTATCACCATAAAAGATGTCACGGTTTCTCATCCTCTTTTGGTCAGGCCAGTCCATATTTGCATGAAGGCACTCAAGGGTGTCTGCTAATTATTTATTTTTTTTTTTTTCTGCCGAAACAGAGCACCTAGACTAAGAACTAGTCTATTGTGTTTCTTGTAAGTTCCCTTTAATGGAACCTCTCTGATTTTTCCTACAGTACTAGCACCCTTCACGTCAATGCCGAGTATGTGCAGTCTGATGCGAGCGTAAGCCGGACATTCACAGAGGTAGTGCTCCGCTGGGTCGTCACAGCAAGCATCGCAGGATAATGTATTACTTATCCACAGCACATTCAAGTTCTTAGCAGAAGTGTAGTGGTTAATCACGAGGATAGTAAGCAACCTGCAGCTTTTCCTGCTGAGGGACAACAGAAAGGCCGTAGGGGGACGACGTTAATCTGCGCCAGAATGCGCTGCTACTGCAAAAAAGGTTATGGTGCCTTGAAGTCCGTTCATATTTAGGCAGACATGCCAAATTTCAGTGCGATACTGTCTTCAGTTTTGTTTTGACAGCTGATTGTTGTTGACGTGTTTGGCATGATGTTGAGTATGGGCAAAAACGATTTTCGTTCTCTCATAAAACATTCTTTTTTGAGTGGCAAAACGGCGAAGGAAACAAAGGAAAAGTTGGATAAATATTATGGGGCTAGTGCTCCGTCAGATTACACCGTCAAGTATTGGTTTCGAGAGTTTCGTGGTGGCCGCAACTCCACTACCGATCAAGTCCGCAGCGGCAGGCCCTCCGATGCGGTTACAGAGGATAATGTCAAAAAAATACATGAAATGGTGTTGGCTGATCGGAAAGTGAACGTGCGCGAGCTAGCTGATACCACAAAGATTAATACTGAGCGCACATGCCATATTTTGGGCAATATTCTGCATATGAAAAAGTTATACTGCCGCTGGGTGCCGCGAACACTAACTTTCGACCAAAAACACGAACGCGAGAGCACTTCGAAAGAGTGTTTGGACTTGCTGAGGCGGAATCGGGCGGACTTTTGGCGTCGATTGGTAACTGGATTTGAATCGCTCGGACTATTATCTCTTCCCAAACCTCAAAAGATGGCTCATCAATAAAAAATTCAGGTCACGCGAGGAAATCATCGACACCACGGAGGAGTATTTTGCAGACCTTCCGGAAAATTACTTTTCGGACGGGATCAAGAAGTTGGAAAATCGCTGGAATAAGTGTATCAAACTAAAAGAGGACTATATTGAATAATATAGAAAAACATTTAAAATTTTTTTTCTTTTTAATTCCCAAGGAGGTCACTTTTCACTCCATCTAGTATATTGAAGCCTATATTTTTGAGCTATCCGTGAAAACCCGATTGGATTCCCTTCCTGGCTCAGATTCTGACTAAAACCAGTCTTGGGCAGATGGAGTTCTGGAGTCATTGCGTCAGATTGGATGTCCATAAGACAAGAGTGAAAACACAGCGCAAGATCAGCAAAGCGTGTTGTACCAAAGACCACTTTTTTCGAGTCTGGTAAAGCAACACTGAGATTTTTTCGTGAAGGCTTAATCCACCAGATATCCGACGCATATTCTATAACTTCCCTTATCATAGCCTTCTTGGTGACAGTCCCCATGTTTTGTGGATATCTCTTTTTTCTGTTAGAAGGCCGTCAGCGCCTTACAGGCTTTCAACGTAACATGTTTAGTCCATAGAAGTTTCATATCTAGGATGACAGCCACATCCTAGCTTCTTTGGAGAATTTAAGTACGAGAATAGTCAGATCAGACAGCTTCCTCCTTGTCGTGAAGAGAACAACCACAGGATTGAAACCCAATTTTTAGCGCACCAATCGTTGATCACGTCCAGGGCTGCCTGCGCTTTAGACCAGATGTGAAGGCTGATAATGTCTTGCAGCACTAAATGAGGCAGATTAGTCTGCTTCGTCCTTCAACACATTTAGGGCTGCCTGCACTCTAGAGATGATAGCCACTAGGCATAATCCAATATACAGTGCAGAGAGAAACGCTGAAAGTTTTAAGCAGTGCGTTGCACTATCGCAGTAGAGGCAGGATAGGCGGCCGGACCTCTGTTTACCCCACCAGCAGATATTGCCTGCAGTTGTTCGGTTCACCAAAATCTATCTTATACACAAAACAAGTGACTCATCTAACCACACATCTGGCCAAATTACATATGATCCCAACAAAAGCCGCGTGGCTTAAAGCAATCACAACAACGGCGAAAATGTACACATCCTCCAGTGCTGGGAAGAAATTAGAAGATAAAAACTTGTCCTCCGCTCTTCAAAGTACTTGAGTACTTCAGGTATTGCAATAGTGAGAATCATCTGCGGATCTGAGGATCAATCTGCTCCTTAGGAGTTTCGAAATCTAAAAGCTTGAGTACTCCTTGGCTTTCAGATCTGTGGTTATGGTTTTGCTCTAAACATGACTATACGAGCTTCCTATATCCAGAAATTCTACCATTTACCTTAACAATATGAGCTGTGTGCTGTCGGTCGGTTGGGTTATCATTAGGATGCATTCGATTAATTCTACCTTATCTTCTGGATCGAGCTATTTCTGCTTTACCACTGTCTACGCAAACCTTGAGTAACTACAAATTTCTGTCATCTTTTTCGTTTTTCTCCACCAAGCTCGTTCGGGAAACTTATACACTATTATACTGCGAAATACTTACCTTTGCTAAGGTTCAGATGTATGAGTAATGTTAAGTAGTGATGAACTGACAAGAGCATGGCAAATCTTCCTGCCTGTCTTCAGTAAAATGTACTCACTGTAATAAGAGATACTTGCCAAGATATCTACCATCTATTGCAATTCAAGCGTAAATTTTACAAACGCCACCCACATGCATCTCAAAGTGAGCCCTATAAATTCAACTACCGGAGGAAAGCATTTCATGACATGTTTGTGCCCTATTTAGTATATTGATTTACAGCTTTACAAATTAATGAGTAATATAAGCTTGAAATGACAACTGAGTCGTCCTCTCTGTGACAGCCGTCACTTATTTTCTCCTACGACTCAAAACCTCACAACCACATTCCATTTCCCTAAGAGAATGCAACCGCATATTCACTGAACTGCATCAAAAAAAAAATAAATAAGTAAATAAATGGAAAATCTAAATATTTTCATCTTATCCACAGAAGGAGAGCTGTAGGAAATACAAATCTCAATGAACCGACACAAGCACTGATTATGGGAGCATCCAATTCGTAACGCCACTCGAAACACGATTTCCTATTTTTTTTTTTCTTGAATTTTTTCTATACATCGCAAATAATTACAAATTATCATTTCACTCATCTGTTAATTAGCAGCACAGTAACCAGAAATTATCTCATGATTGGATGTGCACATTCGTATCTACTTGCTACTTTGGATTTCCACTCTTGCAGAGAAGCAGTTCAAATAAAAGTTCTACGCCACACAGAACTCCAAACAAAAGTATTATACAATGTGTAATTGCAACAAGAGGAATAATAAACGCAAAGATGTGGAGAACAAGAAAAATATTTAACAAACGCCTCATCCTACTTGCGATTTATAATTCCCAAAGCAACAAGTACTATTGGTACAGCGGAACTAATAATTATACCAAGCAAAGCCACCGGCATTTATCCGTCAACCAGTTGACCAGCTTCACTTAACCTCAGCTTTTCGACGAACAGACGTCTTGGTGTGATGGATACGAGATACTCGTACTATTCGGTGGAGCATTACTCGTACTTGACTCTAGCGAACAGCACTCGACTATGAAATTGAAAACAAATGTTCATTCTGCGCATAGATACGAATACGAGTGTACGAGTGTACGAGTATCTACGGATACCAGCATGAGCGGATTGTTAAGTGCAATAGAAAAAATCCCAACCTAAGCATTGCATGTGTTCCGCTTGGCTGATGGATTAATCCGCGGTTAAACCATAGTCACTACAGATATAATCTCTTCCAACCCCTCTACACCCCTATTGGCTTCAATGATCGCGGCATCGTTAGAATTTGAAAAACTGTTTCCCAAAAATGACTCTACTCCCGCGCATTTGCGAGTTGCAACCGCCTACGGTGCGATGGTTATGTAAGGGCACTGAGTTGGTTGCATAACCATGATTGCATGACTAGATTCAGTCAGTGTTTTGTTATTGTGCTATAATAGCACGGTGTCCTCACTGGTGTAATTCGCAACGCATTTCGAGATAGGTACACACATACGGACATATTGTGTGCTAAGGGCATATTCAGATCTCACGATTGTCTTAGTCCCACTGGTGCCAATCGCCGAATCTCTTTTCTACCAAATTGATTAACTTGATAGAATAGCTCCCAATAGGTTCCAATTAACGAGGTACCAAATAATCCAGGGTACACTCTCAGTTGGCGCAAAGGCACTTAAACACCTCGTAACTCTTTCGAAGCATGTGAGAAGGGTATGCTAAATGTTTGCTGTTCACGAAGCAACAAAGCTACAACCAAACAATGTCTATGTCAGTTTAACATGCCTGCACGCACCATCCCACCACCGGTGGTAACTGGGCGGGGGCGCCGCCGTTAAATTGGCTGACAAGATTAACTCATGTGGTATCTATGTAAACAACTTAATTCCGAAACCAGGTATCCAAGTCGAGCGAGAATTGAATACCAAAAGCAGCCCCTAATCCGAAAGAACTACTCCGGCTGACTCTTCAAATGAATAATTGATGCCTCGTTTAGTTGCGTTAAATTATTCCCAGGATTACACGGAAATTAACTGCACGCACGCAATGTGCGCCACTGGAATTGTACGAGCAAATGCAAAGCTTTGAGTGAATTTTATTTTGCACTTGAGTATTTGAGTTGCCAAATCAATGCGTGATGTACGTGAATGTTGTGTTTTGGATGACCTTTGTCGTAACTCTGCTATTGCGTGCAGGGCTGAGGTAACTCCGTTTAGAAATTCATTGAAAAATCAATGTTGCTACACTTCTTTTGAGGTCTTCTTTCAGGTCTTGAACTGAACTTCAATGAAGACATGTGAACTGAACCGGAAACAACCAGATTTGAGTTTCATTTTGTAGAAGGGAGTCTAGGATAGTTATCACGATCATGAATATGCTGAAAACACAAAAGACATCAGACGGTTACAATGTCTTTACTCCAATACTAAGAAAGCTTTTGTCTAATTACGTCAAACCAAAAAACCTTTTCGGTCATGGGTATGCGGTGACTGTTGCTTCTTTCCATGCCAAACAATGAAGGCCCCATCCTTTGAAAATGCAGGTGCAATCCTGCATTAACTCGCTCTTCGGCTTTTAAGGTAAGGCATTAATGCCAATAAGTCTTACCAGAGAAAATACCAACTTTAAGCACTTGGGGTGGGAAAAACCGCATCATCACCGCCCTCAGATGTCTCACGAGAGGTCCTCAGAAGGAGAACATGTAGCGGAGGGATTGCCCTCGTCAGAATCAGTGGTGACGTCTACAGGGAGACTACCGGAAGCTTTGTATTATCTACTTCGACATAGTTAGAACTCAGGTCAGTAAGGAAGTTTCAGGGCTGAGTCAGATTTTTGGGAAAAAAGGTGGTGGCGGTGGACCCCTTGGGGTTTACCATCGGTAACTGCCGTCAGAACATCCAGCCCCTTGTTTGGAGGTTCTGCATCGGGGCAACTTTCCTACATCAGAAAAACCAAAAAGTTCCGAAACAACAACAAGCCTCGAATATGGATGACCATGCTGTTGACTACTCCAGAAAACGAAATAAGGACAACGGCTTTCGAATTTTCACGTGGAACGTTCGGACCCTTAACAGGTCACGTGCAGCCGAACAATAAGCAGAGGCACTTGAGTGCTGTCATACCACCATCCAGTTAGTACGACCGAACGGATCGGGCATAAGGAGGATAAATAACTGTGACCTCGTGATTAATATAGAGAACAGAAACAGTGGCTATTCGGGTTCGGGAATTTGTCATACGCCACAGAGTTAGCCAAGAATATTTGAGCTTCCGACACATGAGCGTACATAAACCTAATATTCACTCATGTCCCAAAGGAAGACAACGATGACGCTACTAAAGAATTTTTCTACGAGCTCCTCGACAAGACATATGAGAAATGTCCGAAGTGTGAATAAGTTGGTCGATAAGCACAGTCTACACGACACCACGTCAGCGAACCGTTTTTGGCATATTGACTTTGTGGTGGGACGAAGTATAACTAGAGCAAGCGCACGGTTTTCTCATCTCAATATACACAAGGGGACATGGCAGTCTCCGGATTATGAAACGCCAAATCAAATTGACCACATTGCGATAGACGTAGTATCAGTATTTTGAACGCCCGAACATTATAGTTGCATTGCATTGCAGTCAACATTGACTCGGATCACCATCTTGTAGCAGGTAGGGTACGAATGCAGATTTCTCAAGCCGTAACGAAGAAGAACTACAGTGAACGTAGAAAAAGTGCAGTTTGAGACCACCAGAATCTTCCCTTAGCCCCTAGCCCGAAATCTTTCAACAACTCCTATGCCGCCAGTATCGAGTACTGAAGACCAGTAGCAACGCTGCAAACGTGTCATCAGCGGCGCCACAACTGTTGAGCTGGGTTTCACACGACCACCACCAAGAAATCCCAGCGTTTGATGAAGAATCCCCCCTAACCGAGAATGCAGGCAGTTCTAATACAATGCTCGTGTCCTAAAAAACTTTCCTCTGCGCCTGACTGTTTCATCGGCGGTTTCATTTCTCGTGATTTCTTGTAACCTGTGACCTAAACAAGGCCCAGTAAATTCAGCTTTTTGAATGCGTTCAGGGAAATTTTGCAATCTAAAAATAACTTGGGCGTGCTGTGGAGGTTCAGAATGGTGATTAGCAAGAGTGATTCTTCGTTTTATTTCTGCAGAGGTGTTGTCCGCAGAATTTATAGCAGAGCCAAGGTTGACAAACTCCTTTACTATCTCGAAATTATAGCTGTCGACTGTAACTTTATGTCACATTCGTCGATGTTTTTGTGCACCACATATACTGGACTTTGTCCTCCGTTGCAATATTAGCGAACGAACTGGTGACTGCCCGTTGAGCCTATGCCAGTAGTTCTAGTAGCAAAGGGACTCACTTTCAGAGCTCTGGCAGCCTCTTTATGCAACCACCCAATCACACCAGTCGATGTTTTGTCGTTCGTCCAGTTCGTTTAGTCTGTCGAGTGACTGCTTGGGTCCATATTACATCCTCGGACCCCTGGACACTTTTGGGGACAATTTGAAGGAGCTCAATTAGTGACAGCCAAGTAGGAAGAAAACTATATTAAGGGGCCTGTAAGTCTCCTTGCAGACACGAATGAAGGCGGACGGATCGTGGGGAATCGTGAGCTTTCTTACACAATTATTATTTTTGACTTTGGGGTTTTGTGGTTTATACAAAGTTATGTCGCTGGAAGGAAACAATATAGAAGTTAGGGTCGGCTCTCGGCCATTGCTGGGATGTAGACATCTTAGGGCATCAAGGTGGGTAGACCGGCCACCTTTTACAGTCATTTTTGGAGCGGTAGGCAAAGACAGGAGACTTGATCCAAAGAATCCAGTATATCCCACGTATACCGTTGCATCCAGAGCATGACGGGAAGAAAAGAACGGAGACGAAACAAGAAAAGGCAGGAGGGCAGAGGGGTGAAACAGACAACAACAGGACCAAAGGGAATGGAGGATTTTTGGGGCGTGATTTGTACGTAACATGATGTTAAATAAGTCATATGACAGAGTCTCATCACGTCTAAAACCTTTTTTGACATCCAAGGTCTCGGGTAATTTGTTACCACCGACCTTGACGAAGCAGCGAGCTTTCTCTGTCGTAATTCCGCACAAATAGAAGGACTTGCGGCCCTAAAATCGATGAAAAGGCTGTGAGTATCGATGTGGACTTCTTGAATTTTTTTCCATATCTGAAACCGCATTGATAGTGACCAATCAGATTGCTGACGAATGGTTTCAGGCTTATACGGGTACTTCCGTAGTTGGCGCAGTTGAGGGGGTCTCATTTTTTGTGAATCGGGCAAACTATGATGAGATTTCATTCTCCAGGCATACTATATACTCTTCTGACCAGATCTGAGAAATGACTTGGTGTATGCTCTCCACAAAGTCATTTCCCGCAGCTTTAAATACCTCGGCCGGTAAGCCGTCAGGTCCAGCTGTATTGTTGGATTTTAGCTTATATGTTGCTTACCTTACTTCGGTGTGATCAGCTGGACGGAAGTTTTAGCTATCAGCGTCTAAATTTAATGGTCTATTCTGTCTGGTGGCGGCATGCTGGCCTTCTTCGCTGTTATACAGTCTGCCGAAGAAGTTTTTCCCTATTCTTAGCACCGACTGTGACTCTAGTACAAGGTTTCCTTGTTCATCTCTACTGTTTTATGTACGGGTCTACTTGCCTTGACACGTACTTTTTACCTATTGGTAAAACTTCCAGACGTTAGTCCTGGAATTCTACCTGCTTCTCCTCACAAGCAGCTCACGTCCTTCATTGCGGTGCCGCTTTGTACGCTTCTTGTTTAGCATGCAAGCTAAACATGTGTTTGCCAGCATTTTCCATCAAACTTGGGATTTCTTGGTGTCACCTTGGCAGCGGTGTCCCTGGTCTTCGGTACTGGATGCTGGCGGCATAGGAGTTGTTGAAATATTTCAGCGAAGATTCTGGTTGTCTCTTGCAACAGCAGTTTTCTACGTAGTATCTTCTCCCAGTTGTTCTTCTTCGTTTTGGCTTGAGAAATCTGCATTCGTACCTTGATTGTAACAAGCTGGATATCCGAGTCAATTTGGCTGTCCGGAAGGTTCTGACATCCAGAATACTGTAGACATGCCCTACGTCAATTGCAATGTCCTTCCGTTGTAACTTCAGGTCTTGTTGAGGAACTCTTTGAGGAAATATTCTTTGGTAGCATTGTCATTGATTGTCTTCCGTGGGGTTATGGGCGCATATAAGGCGAATTTAGCCTTGATGTGGATTGTCATAAGATGCTAGTTCACATGTCGGAGGATTAATTCTTCTTGCCTTACCCTAGCGTGAATGAAAAATCCGCATCCGAATAAGCGCTGTTTCCGTTCCCTATAGTAATCATTATAGTAGATATCACATCTACCTTTCTTTTGCTCGGCATATCCCATCGCATTTCTTGGATGGCTGTGATATCTTTGTAATAACAGTCAAGGACCTCTACTAATTACTCGGCTACATGTAGCCTGTTACTAGTCCGAATATTCCACTCGCAGATCCGAAGCTCCTTTAAACGTTAGCAAGGGTCTTCAACAGTGAATCTGTTTTTTTTTAGTTGATTCGTTAGATCTTTTCTATCTCTTTCGTATGGTTTTGGGAGCACTTTAACGTGGTAGGCCAGTGTTGTGTTACTGGCCAAGCATGCCAATGCTATTTTTGCTTGCGTGAGTATAGGTTCTCTCATGCACTTACTAGGGACTCGCACTTCGCTACGAACTTGATTGTTGCGCTGTTGGCCCAATCTCTGTTGGTTCAATCCCTGCAAAGGCCTCCTCTTAGTCCGATTAGGAAGAATAAAATCTAGTGACGACGACTTACAAAATTCACCCAACCTAACTTCTTTTTGTACCAGTCTTTGACTTTGGTAGTTTATGCAGGGTTAACCGTAGCCGTCCTATTACTGGGCTGTGGACTGTCAGAAGAAACAATCACTTCATAAATGACTATGTCGCATAATGGCTGCTCCTGGAGAATGATATCCGTTGATAGTTATCGGCAATCATACACACAGTTACTAGATGCTCTTGCATTGAGCAGTAGTTTCCAGGTCATTTACAAAAATTTTGCAGTATGCGGAGATCCATAGCATTGCACCGTGCATTCATATGGCTGACTAACAAAAATGATTTTGATCAGAAGTATCTTCAAACCGATTAGTTTCACGTGTATGAGTAGCCAAACAAACTGTTATATCCATTCTAAGCTTCCAAACTATGACGCATTATCCTCCATTGGCTCGTTTCATATATAGACATTTTATTCTTCTCCATTGTGCAATGCTTTTGAAAGGAATATAAGAATGAATGCTCAGCATGGTATACGTAGATTTAAAGTGCACTCTACTGCTCAATGAAACTAGAAAAAAAAAAAGGAAAAAGAATTAAATTGAATAGGTAACATAATCGTTGTGCATCTTTTCTTCTGCACAATTGCTTACATTGAAGAATAGATTCTTTTATCTCAAAACATGCAAGCAATACATGGTTACATGCTCTGAAACGCACTCAAGTGAAAAATTGCCAGCAATTTTCACGTTTACCCTCAATTACATCATGTGAGTGGAGGTGGAACAGTTTTGTTTAGATTTCTCAGTTTACAGATGAAGAAGGCAGTTAAAAATGATTTCTGATAGACACCGCTACACTCACAAGTCTTTTGTATTCGAATCACAAGTCGATATCTATTAAAATATTTCCACATCTTCAAATCGGGATTTTATTTTAATTGAAAATTGTGAAACCCAACAATTTTCGTAAAATCCTCTAAAACTCATCTTGTCAATCCCCCCTCAAAAAAATACAAAAATACAGTGCACCTCTCAATTTCATGTTATTTTCCGTTTTAATACCTAAGCCAGATATATCCAGGACGATATACGAAATGCTGTAGAAAATGTTCACGAACAAATTGGAAACGTCATTAAAAAAGGATTCACGAACTCGGTTTATCGATTGTGGGAGAGCCGGGCCGCCGGTCGGTATTTTGCTTTTGTCCGCGATCAGCTACGATGACCATGCATCGACCTAACTACTTTTCGGTGAGGAAAACCACTTTTAATTTTGCCCATGCAAAGCCGCTGGAATTGGTGAAAATACAACGTCAACGTTTACTATCGAGGGCAGCCTCAAATAGTCGGAAAGTTTGCCATCAATGGAAATCCACAATTGGTCGATTCGTGTGCTCGAATCGAAGTGCACCTAGGAACCAGCAGCCAAACACATCTAGCTAGATACATTCGTACGAATTCGAATACGAATACAAATACTGCTGCTAATGAAATATTGAATATTATATGTGACCATTGTTTGATATTGGACCTGGAGTGTTGGTTCGATTCTATTCCGATTTTAGTGGTGCTGCTCTTGTTGATTATATTACAGAGTTTTGCATCGTAAATGGCTTGGTAATCCGAAAGCAAATCCACGCCCCATGACTCCGTCATTGCCATTGGGTTTTGATGTGGAGTGCTGTTGTTGATCAGATTCGGTGGGAGAATGATGATGATTTCAGAATCAATGTGGTTTATATATGTATGCTTGTACTTCCGCAAATGCAAGGATAATTCAGGAGTGTACCACATACTTATGATTAGTTCATGGATGAATGTATAATGGTCAAGTTATAAACCAATGATTGGTTTTGTAAATCATCACGGATTTATGCAATGTGCTGTTGTCCTAATCAAGGGGCTGGCATTCTAACTAATCTACCAGAGCACATTCCTACTCATGTTGATAGACGTATACACAATAACCTACTTTGAATAGTAATAAGACTTTTGATATCGTAATTACCGCAACAGGACAATTCAAATTGATTTAAACTTCTCCATATGTGGCATAAGCTCTAATGAAATTAGCACCAAGTGAAGGTATATGAGAACGTGAGAATCACAAAGAAGGAACTTGACATTTTATCGTTGAAAGCAGTCATACTTAGTTGAGAGGGACAGCGAGTATTCCACCGTTGGATTATTGTGATGAGCGTAGGTCAAATAGGTGGTGAATGCGATTATGTGAGAACACAAGCGTTCTAAGTTTAGCGTTACGCCATCAACTCCTACTATTCACCTCCACATGGTGACTGATGGGTGCCTAGTGCGTCGACTGGAGATGATATAACCATTCCCTGTGGAAGGTCGTTGGTGGCTGATGACGGGAGATGTGTGGGGGGAGTGCCATCTCACTAAGGCCCTTTCTCCTCTTTCCGAGCGACAGCGGACGAATTCTAAAGATGGAATCAACGGTGGCGTCCATTCCAGTTAGGTCGGACTAGTGTCGTCTCTATATGAGCTGCTTCAACGTACTTGAGTATCAGGTCTATAGCTATCTACAATACTAAGTCAGGGCGTTGGAAAAGAGTTGGTGGCGGATGAGCCCTTAATAGGGGCTAACGGCGCCACTCACATCCCGGAACCGGGTTACTGGCTCCGGAATTTGGTCCGGCTCCTTTTGTCCTAGGGGTCCCAAAAAGAGCCTGGCTTTCCAGGTTGGGGATTGTGCGTGGAGTTAACTGCCCAACCACGTAAAAAAGTAATTGTTACAAAACTAAAAATAGCCTCGGATAAGGATGGATTCACTGTTGACGACCCTGCAAATCGGACAAAGGGCAACGACTTTCGGATCTGCACATGGAATGTTCGGACCTGGAATAGGCCTCGTGCAGCTGAACGGAGGTTCCGGACTGCAATAAAGCAGATATCACCGCCATCTAGGAAGTACGGTCTGATGGGTCGGGCAAAAGAAAGATGAAAAACTGTGATGTTTACTACGGTAATTGCTATAAGGATGCGGATTTGTTGTAAGCAGCAGATTTAGGCAAGAAGACTTGAGCTTTCGACACGTGAATGCACGCCTTATAACAACCCGCATCAAAGGAAAATTCGATAACATCAGCCTTATATGCGCTCACGCACCAACAGAGGAAGAGGACGGTGCTACCAAAGAAAGTTTCTACGAGCTACTCGACAAAACCTATGACCAATGTCCGATAGGCGACTTACATGCCAAAATTGGAAAGGAGGACATCTTTAGTAGCACAATCGGGAGACATAGCCTACACGACACAATGGCTGGACTATAGCAAGCACACGATTTTTCCACCTCAATATTCACAAGGGAACATGACAGACAACAGATCAGCAAACTGTCAACCAGATTGATCATGTTGCGATCGACATAAGGCATTCCTCAAGTATTTTAGATGTCCGAGCATTCCGAGCTGCCAACATAGACTCGGACAACTACCTAGTTGTAGCCAAGGTACGTCTACGGATATCTCAGATGCCAGAATAACGGAAAAATACTATGAGGAGATTGAACATTGAACGGTTGCAATCGCAACAAGCCGCCTATACCTTCGCCGATCGCTAAGTCCTTTGCAGCCAGAACCAAGTGCTGGACCAGTGGCTGAGATGCCTGTAAGCCATCAGAAATGGCGCAATGATGTGCTGGGTTTCACCCGCCCACCACCACGAAACCCCACGTTTGATGAAAAGTGCGGGCAAGCACATGCAGCAAAACAACGTGCCTACAAAGCGGCGCTGCACAAAAGGACGAGAGCGGCTCGTGAGCTCTACGAGCAAAAGACAAGGAAACAGCATTGGGTTCTTCGGAGAAAAAAGAAAGAGCATGAAAGCGCGCGATCGAGGAAATAGAGAAGTGCTACTCCAGAAATAATATTCGGACCCCAACGACCCGAACGGAAACCTTGTAGTAGAGTCACAGTCGGTGCTGACGATATGGAAAAACCATTTCTGCAGACTGCCAATCGGTGAAGATGCCAGAAATCCAGCTGTCAAGCAAAACGAGCCATTCAATATTGACGATGAAAGTCAAGAACTCTCGACCAAAATGAAATGAGGATAGCAATATCTAAACTGAAATCGAACAAAGTTGTCGGGCCGGATGGCTTACCCGCCGAACTATTTAAGGCAGCAGGAGATGACTTGGTAGAGAGCGTACACCAATTTGAAATACAAGTATTCCGAGATTTGGTTGGATGATGAATGGAACCTCAGCGTCGTTTGCCCGGTTGACAAGAAAGGGTACCCTCTAAATTGCGCCAACTGTAGAGGTATTAGCCTCCTAAACATCGCATATAAGATCTTGTCTGCCGTATTGTACGAGCGCCTGAAACCATATGCCAATGATCTGATTGGACCCTATCAGTGCGGTGTTAGACCCAGTAAGTCCACAGTTAACGAAGTAATCACACTACGGCAGATCCTAGAGAAAACCCAAGAAGCTCAGATCGATACTCACCACCTTTTTATCGATTTTAAAGCCGCATATGACAGCATCTACACAGACGAGCTATACAGAGTCATGTCTGAGCTTGGTATCCCTGCCAAACCCGTCCACTTGTGCAGGATGATGATGAGAAAGCTCGCTGCTTCATCAAGGTCGACAACGCCCTAACCGAGGCCTTTGACGTCAAAAACGGATTTAGGCAAAGCGAAGCGCTGTCATGTGACTTCTGCAGTATCATACTTAACAAAATTGTGCAAAGCTCACAAGCCAACACACGAGATGCGATCTTTCAAAAGTCTGTTCAATTGATATTATTGGTAGAACACAGCGAGCTGTCACTGGTACGTTTGCGGGAACAGAAGCGCCAAAAATGGGTCTAGTGGTGAACGATCGCAAAACAAAGTATATGCAGTCAACAAGAAGAGACACGCAACATCGGCGAATCGGCTCGGTCACAATCGACAGCTATAACCTTGACTTTGTTTACCTCGCCTCTGCTATCACATCTGAAAACGACATCTCTTCAGAAATTAAACGAAGAATATCGCCTGCCAATCGCTGAGAAGGCAACTGTGTAGTAAGGCCCTCTCCCGAACAACCAAGAAAAGTCTGTATAAAACCCTTGCAATCTCAGTCCTGCTCTTTGGTATGGACTCTTTCTAAAGCGGATGAAGATATCCTTAGTCGTTTTGAGAGAAAAATTCTTCGTAAGTTATTTGGGTTCTGGAGGAGATGATTCAAAGATCAACTCTACGAACGGAATAGCGACATCGACCTGATCAAAAAACTCCGCATTGGGGGCTTGAGATGGCTGGGACATGTAGAGCGAATGAACACCAACGCTCCAGCCTGCAGAATCTTCTACTCTAATCCGGAAGGACAATGCAGTTAGAGAACGGTCTTGCCTTAGGTGGCGTGCGTAAGGGCACAACTGGAGGCAGTTAGCCAAAGACTGCGCTAATTGGAGAGGTTTATTGGCTGAGGGCCAAATTCACCCCACACTGTGGCGCCGCCTAAGTAATTAAGTAAGGGAGTAAAATCACGTAGGAATGCTGGCAGATAAAAAAACTGGATTGAAATGCACAACTGGATGAGAAACTTAGTTTTAGTTTTCCTGCAATGTTTTGGTTCAAGAAACTCTCAGAAATGGGCGGAAGAATTCTTGAACTCTTTCGCAAATATAAGCCACGGAATTAAACACTTGGGAACGCCGCAACGTTATAGGTATGATTGATAGTTTCTTGATTGCACAGTCAAATCGGTACTTTTCACTTTTTTAACTTTCTCAGGAGTCTACTCTATCAATTTCTATTTTCATGTGATTAATTAGCAGAAAATATTTACCCGCAAAATCTCACCATGACCACCTCGCGGTGCTCCGTGGTTAGTTAGATATTGTAAATTGATGATATGTGTATGCGAAATCTGATTACATATACTCAGTCGACCACTTAGAGATACATCTCAATGAATTTCAACGTTTATGTCATAAATCAGACGAGGTGAGGTATCATCTTAACAAATTAGAGTACGACCTATGGATGTGGCATTAAATGATTACTTGTGAAATTCGTAATAAGGAAATATGGCACTTGATTCTCGACACACCTCATCTTCTTCTTATTTTCTTATCGGCCGCTGAAATATGGAACGCGATACGTGAATAGCTACTGCGCCGCTTGTAAAGTTATAGACCTCAAGTTCAATCTACGGGCCGCTCTGTTTTTGATCACCTCGTTCCTGAAGCCAATAGTTTGTGGATGTTATTTTCTTTTTCATTTGAGTGGTCCAATTATTCCTCTTCGAACCTCAATGGGTACTTGAGCCTCTAATGCGTTTTAAACCGATTTGCTCAGCCTAAAATTTCTGAATGTGGCACACAGGCGAATGCAAAATTTCGTTTTGTTATACCAGCTGACATTCGGAACATTTTCACTTCTGTCGGTGTAATTTTTCCTTAATACTTCTTGTACAGAGATGGGATGCGTATGTAAAAGTGTTAAAGCTGGGCCAACGACTGTCGTATATAACAAACCTTTAACCTTAAGCGTCATTTATCTGCCACACCATTAAAGACACCCCACTCTGACTATGTGCAATATTGTCATGTCAGGAGTTGAGTTTGCGGTGTCGGACAAAGGACGTTGATATTCGGCATAAGGCTAGTAACTCGTTACCTTGCATCGCCTTCATCCACTTATTTAGAGTTGCCTTGAGGGCGATTAAGTCGTTGCTTAATGAAAAGAGGGAACTACTCGTAGATCCGGCTTCAATAGAAACTATTTATGTCTTGCATAACATAAAATATCAACGGACATCATACGACTTGGTGTATTCATAGTTCATTTTGAAATTTCAGTATCGTCCAGATATGAATTTTGGATACTCTATCGAAGTGATATCATATTTACTTATTTAATTAGCTCCGGTGACCCCCATAGGGCATAGGGCATCAACAACGCCTGCGTGCACCTTGTTCGAATTTCTGCAATGTTCTTCAGCTTTCTCAAAGTCTTTCCAAGTGTCCTCGACTGCGTTATGCCTGCCTTGGGTGGCCAGCTCTTCCTCCTGACTGGGTAAGCGGATTATATTGCGTGCTTCTTGCCATAAGGTATGACCACCTTCATAACCATTTCCTTCTTCTTATAGTGACGTCAATTGGCTCCTGGTCTATACTAATTTGGAGCTCTGCGTTGGGCCAATGTACTCTCAAAATGATGCGCAGACATCTATTGGAGAACTGAAGCTTCCGATTGATTACTGCACTATTTCCAAGTACTGCGGCCATACAGCGGGACTGACTCGAAATTGGAGCGAAATAGTCGCAGCTTGGTCTTAGTAAACCTTACTTTTCCACACCTTCAACAACATTCGGAAGGGAGCTTTTCCCTTCTCAAGTCTGCTACTAATATCGAGTTCGGTGCCGCCGCCAGTCGATGTGTGGTACCTCCCAAATAAGGAAAGTCCTGCAGTTTCTCGACGCAATATTATGTTGGTCTTGAAAGACAAAGAAACTTTGATTTGAGCTACATTTATATTAAGCCCCACTCTGCAACTCATCTGGTGCAGTGCCAAAACCCTCTGCGCAAGCAAGCAGATCTCATCAGCGTAATTTGACAGTTCTGTGAGGATGACAACGCTTACTATCACCAGGAAAAGAAGCGGTGATAAAATACAACCCTGCCGAACTCCGCTCTTACGTCAAAGGAATCTAATAACTTACCATTGTGTAGAAGACGACAGTTGGCACTTTCGTACGTAGCGTTTATAATAGCAACGGTTTTAGCAGGAAAACTTCTCCTCCACAAGGCTTTCCATATAATCTTCCGTTCCACACTATCAAATGCCTTCTAGAAATCTATAGAGTGGAGATCTTTACTCGACACAAGAGGTGTTCATATGATCGGTCCAGGGGGATGTAGAGCGAAAAGCTGCTTGTTCGGCATCGAGAGTTGAGTCTGAATGTACTTTGATCCTGTGCAGATTTACCTCCGATACTATTTTGGAAACGCAAAAATCTACTAATTTTTGGCGCTGCAAGAATCGACTAACCGCTCACCATTGTCACTTCTATCTCCAATGCTATGAGCACTTCCTACCTTTGCATTGAGGTCTTCCATCACTATTCCGTTGTCACTGTTAGGCGTTAAATTGTAGGCGGCACCTAATTAATCGTAGAAGCTGTCCCTTTCGTCTTTAGTCGAGCATTCGGTCGGTGAGCTGCACTGAGTATTCTGGACTCTAGCTGCTAATATCAGGTCATTATAAGAGGCTCTGCCGTGCTGCTGACGTTAACATACGCCCTACAGTTATTCTCCTGCGTCCCACCATCTTATTTCACTTTATCCCATAATGTCCAACTTGTGCAGCATGAACTCCCTCCAGTTAGGGGAATCTGGCGTTCTGAGGTTCTACTTCTCGAGAGTCGCGGAGGACCTCTACGTTCGAGAATCTGTTTGTTGTTCGTAATCGTTACCCAAAAGTCGTCAACAAAGTACCCGTCCGTATCCGAGACGTTTGTTTTCGTAAAGGACCAAGACAATTTTTTATGGTTGCGGATGGCTGCGCCACAGATCACATAGTACTTGTCCTGTCTTGTGGTACCATTTGTGCTCTTCGCTTCGCAATCTCCGAAGAGACTCCTGGATGGCGCAACAAGGAAGCGTGAAGTAGCGCTTATTATCAGAGCTGCAAGGTGTTCAACTGTAGAGGCTTTTTCTCATTTTTTAAATGAACCATCACCCGCCTTTTACGAGGCCAATACTAGTTCTTTGAGAAAATTCACCCTTCTCTGGTTAAGCATTCGATCGTCTCTCATCATTTTATTGAACATAAGTCATTTAAACTTTCCGATTGCCATCCTTATGTCAGAGCGTATGTGATCCTATCTGATTGCACGGACTATGTTCAATATTTTTTCTGCTTCCTCTTTATGTCCCACAACCTAGGGAATGATACACCGCGAGAATTTATTGCGAATTTCGCTGTTCCCCATTAGCAAGTGTCTCTGTTCGTCTTAAATATATTTCCGTGATTGAATTTGTTTGCGAAGTCCTTCTTCGATGTGCTGCAATCATTGCAATCGAAATACTAGCTCATTTTCACAGCCGATACATTACCTCTACCTATACTGCTTCTATTGTAGCTACATCTAGCTACTAATTTGCCACGTTCGGAGCCAAATTCATGACGAATGGACTCCATTGTACACATACGCTTGAAAGGATTGTCTTTCGTTCCTTACCCCTATTTTCGTCTCATCATTCTACCATTACATACCGAGCAGAGTTTTAACACTACTTTCACTCTTTGAAGATGTTTGACGTAAATTCTGCGCTTGGCCCTTCTTTGTGGTTAAGCGATCTAGGAGCCATTCTCGCCATGTCAACATACCTACTCGTACATATCTTGTAGGTACATATGTAAAATGAGGAACAATAGTTTTAGTCGATGAGCCCCCGTAAAAAAACATCTACGGCTTAATGGATGATGAAAATAGTGTGCCTTCCAAACGCGGATACATCCGGGAATATAACCATAGCTACGAGCAGCATATGTTATTTGAATCCAGTTCTTTTACTGTATTAGGCAAGAAGGATAGAACACGGTTCTTGTGCCATGTGTATCAGTGGTATTGCTAGTTCATTGACTAGAACACTAAAAATTCAACAGCTTCCAAGCAGACTAACTTGGAATAGAATAGAAGACTTGATTAGCTGCCTCGTAACAATTAGTGACGATAAATATTTATTTCACGGTATTTACACATATAAATAGCTAACTTAGCATTAATTAACAATATTGAGAATAACAAGACAGAAGTAAACAGCTTAATATCAGTATAACAATGTTGATGACATTGTAAAAAGTATTCTTGACAAGAGGTGAATGACTCAACATGAGGTGCTGATGCCGGGTAAAATAATAAGCTAAAATCAGGGTACAAAAAAATGTAGAGAATGAAAGACAAGTTTAAAAATAGGTATCCTGTTTCAATGCGAGGCCGTTGGCTTAATGATATTGTCACTCGCTGCTCCTGTTTGGAACTGACCTATCTTAACAATATTGATGCCTCAAAATTCACTTGACAGTTTTGAATATCAGACCGGTAATTAGATTTACGAGTATAAAATAGTTCGATGGTGTATCTGGTGTATTTCAGTCTTTGCTTGGCTAGAATGCAGGACGTCCGCATGTTTTAAGAAAAAAGTATCTCGTTGCCAAAGCTCGAAGTCATGATGTATGTATTGGGTTTATAACTCCATTGTTATTATTCCATTGGAACATGGGTTGGAAAGCTACTGTCATTGTATGTCAATTCAGTATATGTCATTCATTTGAAGCGTAAACAACAATAATTGTTTTTCACTCAAATATGTCGAACTTTGTGCCTGAAAAAGTGTTTTTGCGGGAAGTTCTTCTTCATTACTTTAATATGAAGAAAACTGCTGCCGAAAGTCATCGTATTTTGGTGGAAGTTTATGGTGAACATGCGCTAGCTGAGCGAACGTGCCAAAAGTGGTTTGCACGATTTAAAAGTGGTGATTTTGGCTTGGAAGACGATGAACGTCCTGGGCAGCCAAAAAAGTTTGAAGATGAAGAACTGGAAGCATTACTCTATGAAGGTTGTTGCCAAACACAAAAAGAGCTCGCAGAATCTTTGAGTGTCACTCAAGCAGCCATTTCAAAACGTTTAAAAGCAGCTGGATATATTCAAAAGCAAGGAAATTAGGTTCCACATGAACTCAAACCGAGAGACGTCGAAAGGCGGTTTTGCATGTCCGAAATGCTGCTGGAACGCCACAAAAGGAAGTCATTTTTGCATCGGATTGTTACTGGTGATGAAAAAGGGATCCATTACGACAACCCCAAGCGCAAAAAATCATATGTGAAACTCGGCCAACCAGCCAAATCAACGGCAAAGCCGAATATCTATGGCGCGAAGGTAATGCTCTGTATTTGGTGGGATCAGATGGGTGTGCTGTATTATGAGCTGCTAAAACCGGGTTAAACCATCAATGAACAACGCTACCGAACACAATTAATCCGTTTGAAGAGAGCAGTGGCCGAAAAACGTCCGGAATATGCGACCAGACACGAGGCAATAATTTTCCATCATGACGCCGCTCGGCCCCACGTTGTGATTCCGGTTAAGAACTATTTCGAAAACAGTGGATGGGAAGTCTTACCCCACCCGCCTTATAGCTCAGACTTTGCCCCTTCTGACTACCATTTGTTCCGGTCGATGCAGAACGCTCTCACTGAAATACGGTTCACATCAGAGCAGAATATCAAAAATTGGCTTGATTCATTCTTGGCTGCCAAGCCGGCGCAGATGGGAAAAAGTCATAGCTTCAGATGAGCAATACTTTGAATAATACTATTGTACATATTTTTCTTAAATAAACGTCCAAATTTTGAAAAAAAAACCGCACGAATATATTTATATACCCAATAGAAAGACTAAAATCAGGAACTTTGCTGACTTTGTCTTCTTCATCTTTTCGTCATTTCCAGTACCTGCAGGGTCTTCCAAAAGCGACTTCCGAAGTTTGACAGTTGATAACGGCCATATTGTTGAAGTTACATCTGCCAAATTGTCTGTTTCGTCAAATCAAAATGGACGGACATAGCGTTCAATAACACGTGCAAATGATACAATTTTTTTATCAAATGGGTGTTCAGTTCGGGCAACGTTCCTCTCACTTCGTCCATTTTACGGTCGCCATAATCGTCCTACCGAGAGTACTTTTCGCAGTGTGGTGGATAAATTTGAGTCCACTGGTTCAGTAAACGATAAACCAACACTCGTACGTCGACGAAACGCACGATCTGCCGAAAACGTCGACGCTGTCAGTAAGAGTGTGCAGGAGAATCGGAACCAGTCGATTTCGCGTCGCTCACAAGAATTTGTCATTTCGCAGACCAGAACTTTGCGAATTTTGCGTCGTGACTTGAGCCTGCAGCTGTACAAAATTCAACTGACCCATCAGTTGAAGGTAAACGACCATAGACAACGATGCTCTCCAGAATACTTTTGGGAAGCAGGGTTTGACTAGGATCCAGGTGCGGGTTCTAGGTCTGCTAGGGATATCCTCCGTAGGCATGACTTCGAGTTTTGCACCTGGCCAAATCTCTCCTAATCTACCTATGGTTTTGGTGAAAAGATCATGATGAAGAATTTTTCGGTGAACATGATCGTCCTAGTGGGTCCGGAATTCGTGCAATAATGAAGCGTTTTGAAGAAACTTGTTCTGTATCGGGTTACACTTCATATCAACATGCTCCATAAGAAGATTGCCGCAACATGTTGACTGGTTATTCGGTCTGGACGATCTAGTTTCAACAGGATGGTGCTACCGACGACAGAAGCCATCAATCAATCAATTTATTGCGTACAAAATTTGGAGATCGCATTATTTCGGTTAAAGAAGAAGTTGATTGGCCTCCAACGTCATGCTATTTGACACCTTTAGACTTCCTCCTGTGGGGTTATTTGAAGAGTAAGGTCTATGGCAGTAACGCAGCGACAATTTAGGATCTCAGGCATAATATCCAAACTGAAATTGCGGCCATTGACCCACTTATTCTTCACCAAGATATCGATAAATTTGACTTTCGGATGGTCGCTTTCATCAGATCTCGAAGTTTAAAACATTACGATTATTTCAGTGAATCTGACAAGTGGAAATTTCTTTCAATATAAAAAAAATTAATTCTCCCTCCATTAAACTAGTTTTAAACGATATCACAGAAGTTTTTGTTATTTGCCGTACTGAACATTGGTATTTTTCTTTTTCAGAAAATCCTTTAATCTGAGGGACTGGAGAGGTATGTTTCTAACAAAGTATTGCATTTTTTTATATTATTTATAAACTACATACTATCTGAGATGCTCAATAATAAATAAAAAAAATATACACAGGCGTTATAGCCTAGAAAAGGGTTGTAAATAGACTAACTTAAACAGAAATATTGTTTCATGGTTGTGCTTTGTCCTTGTAGCAGTATTAGAGCCTGAAATTTTACTTGTTTATTGATATCCTTGGAAATTTTAAATCCTTTCCATAAAGCTCATGGCCTGCCATCTTCTCTGAATCAATTTAATTTTAATTTTGGTGGGGCGAATGCCTCCATCTATTCGCCTTAAGACAAGCTATAATTTAAAATTAAACTTAAACTTAAAACTAAGGCTAGTTGGAGTGGCGAAGGAGAAGGGATTTATGGTAGGGGGTGATTCGGTGGACGTCAAAGACGGTAGGGTTTGAATTGATTTTTCGTAGCATTTGGGCCATAGGAAGTGTGGTGGGTTGGTTGTTACAAGGGACGAGGGGTACGTAGATTTCAAGGGTTAGCGTTGACGAAAATAGAGTTGTGAAGGCATTCGCATTCAACGTGACCTAAAATGAGTCGATGAATGAAAAGAAAGTCAGCCGCATCCCTGCGTTCCTTAAGGGTGTTTAAGTTGATAAGGTTGAGAAGGTTTTGATAGGGCGGCAGAATAAAAGAATCGTTCCAGGGCATACATCGAAGAGCAAATCGAAGAAAACGGCGCTGGATGCTTTCGATTCTGAAGATATGAACACGGTGATATGGAGACCACAGTGGACTGGCGTACTCTGGGAGGGGCGAACAAAGGTAATATAGAGGCACCTGGTCATGTATGGGTTGGTGAATTCTTTGAACCAGTTTTTTATAAAACCTAGCAAGAGTTGGCTTTAAGGATTATCCCATCCATAAGTAAACGGAAGTTGAGCTCCCTATAACACAAAATGCCGATGTAGCGAAGAGATTGAATGGAGCAGATAGGTTAGTTGTCGAGAAAGTCAAGAAGGAGGTTGGTGTCGCTTATATGATTGGCATTTGGGGATATTAAGTTTCAAACAATTTTTGAAGGAAGACTATCAAGGTGAAGGAGGAAGGAATCATATGGTGAGGAAATGGTTTTGAAAAATTTAGTATCGTCGGCGTAAAGGGAGACAGACGAGTGTTTTATGATCCTATCGAGATCATCTATGGTTAATATAAAAAAAAGGGGACCGAGATGGCTACCTTGCGGAATTCCAGAGGTGGCCAAAATTGGAGCCGTGGAGGCTGACCTAAAACGAACACTGTAAAAGCGTTTTTCGAGGTAGCCGATGGCAGACAATTTGAAAAGTATTAATCGATGAGAGATGATCGGAGTATGATGACAGTTTAATAGGGGATAGCCAGGTATCTTTATGAATGTTGAGATGCAGGAACTGCGTACTGGCTTTTGAAAAGATATGCCCCATCACAAATTCTTATTTAAAACCAATATTGGACGTGGTATTATACAGCCTGTGCTCTCAATTGACCCGCTCAAAGACGACTTACTTGCCCAGCCTTGCATTAAGATGTCCTAGCACCATTTTGGTGTCATAACTAATGCATTGAGCATCTGTTTATTCCCTCAATTAGGGCTGATAGACCAGGTATCTTTCATTTAAACTCGTATAAATATACATTTCGTCGCTAATCCACTTTTAAATGGCACAAATGGCTTCTATCTATGTATCGGTTATCAGCAAACTTCTATCAAATTATAAACTACGCCGTAATTATGTTAATACTTTTTGAGTATTTCCAAAATATTCGCAATTTTACAATTAACATTTCATTGAGCTCACTTAACAAGTGTTTAACAAAAATTGAAACGATTAAAATATTTAATTAGCTTAAACAACAATTGCGAGAAATAATTGCAAATAAGTTGCAACAACAATCAAATTAAATTGCAAAACAATTGCAGGAGACAAAAACCCAATGGGACAGCCTTAAAATAAATATTCATTCTTACAACGCGGGCGTAATTAAATCGAAATACATATACAGATTTGTACACAGTTTTATTTATAGTGCCTGTTGCTTACTAGTACAATGCATAACATATGTTACCACAATGATAGTGAAATTATAATTTGATTTTCATATTATTCATGAGGTATATAGGTGACCATCAGATGCAGGGACTGACTGACGAATGGGTACTTTTGCCAGACTATGTATCACAGATGAGCCTAAAGCTGAAGTTCATTTCGTCGGGAAATAATGTAAAAAATAAAATTAAAAATGAAAATAAATAATTTATTTTACATATAAATAATATTGATGTGGAATTTCCAGATTAATTAATTTTCACCATAAAAAATGTCAAGCCAATGAATTTTCTTTCACATTACCATCATGTCGTGATAGTTTCTTTCTTTCACTGCCGGCTGCATGCCGGTTGCCTAAAGGATGAAAGGGTATTTTTGGTGAAAATTATGCTGTTCTTCGAGCTTTACCAGCTGTCGTTGGATTCATATTTCTTTACATTTTTCATCGTTCAGTTATCGTAGTCATGGCTGCAATATGCCTGCATAAGTAATCATCCTTGTGGAACAGATTTTTCTTTCATTGTGAAGTTCTGTCTGAATATTGATTTCGGTATTGACATCGTTCAGTTTGGGGAGATGTTTTTGTTTTAATTAATGAGAGCCCCAACTCATATTTCCGAATTACACAAAGTAATTGGATACCAGATGGTGGTCGAACACATGTCATCTTCGAGTACCCGAAAAGTGGAAAATTGATACGACAGTAGTTCTCTGATTTTATTGTTCGTTTATTGGCATTCTCTGTCAGCGATTTTGGTATTTTTGAATTCATGATATCCCCAACTTGAACAGTAATTTTGTGGTTTTGCAGAGAGACCAGAATATGCGTATTCCATATCACACAAGCGATTTCAATAGAAGATAAATTAAAAAGCAACCACCCCAGGTGGTGATTTAAATTAAATTAGATTTCAGCTACTACTGTGCGTCGGCGTACGAAATGTGTGACATTTTGTCACATCTTCTCCTGATCCCAGTATCTACAGCTTTGCATTTTTATTCAGAAAAATTGCGACTTTTTGCTTCGTGTTTGCGAATTGAATTTTAATTACGACATTAATCGTGTAATCGTATTCACTTCCGCATTCAAGCAGAACAATGAATGCTGATGTGGCCGGGAAAGGTATTTAAATACGTTGGGTTTTAGTAAGAATGCGCCATAAATTTTAATTTTGTTTCGATACACATTGGGATATACGAACGTAAGAACTTGTTCGATTTTGGGTACCTCGTGGAGATATAGCTTCATTAATACCTTTACGCCACTAGTTTTTGAGATCCATAGACTTGAGCCGGGGCGTCCCGAGGTTGAACCATTCACCTGCCAGACCGAGGGATTGGAGTCCACTGTATGTCGTGTCAAATGTTTTCGTCAAAAATATTTTGCTTTCTAAACTAAGGAAGATACTCGTAGGAAACTCGGTTGCTGATACTGTCTAAAATGATTTCTGGCACAGGGAAATTAAATTTCATATTTCCAGAGGAACGTGAGTTGTATCAGACGGCATCTTCATAAGACGAAACTCAAAAGACAGTCGACAAGCCAGGTGAAAGATCACATCTTTTTGAAGGGAAGATGACGTTGAGAGTGCAATATCAAGAGGAGGAAGATTCATCATTCAACAGAACAGTCCATTCTTTGGATTTTTTTATTTAAGATAGCAGTGGCGTATTTTGTGAAAGCTTATTCAATCTATTAATAACCGACGCATAGGATAAAATTTGTTCTACCATGGCCGTGTAGAGCTATGAAATCCTCTTGGATGACGAGTCGCATATCTTGCCGAAATCTGTCAGAAATCCAACTTTTTCGACTTGAGCTGAAAGCCCAACGAAGTTTACTATCCAAGATGATACTTAACTTCGTTGGATGGCCAGGATGGTCAAACCAGCACGTTCAGTTGATTTTTCGCTAATTGCTCCTCTAAAAACTCCGAGATCTCGCATATGATTCTGAATTCTGATTTCACCGTAGGATAGCGTTAAATATTGCAGTTCACTTGCAATTTTGTCTTTGTAACGAATGTTGGTTGAGAGTGGCCATTGTTCATGACCAGGGAACACGGTAGATGATTGTCATGGCAAGAGCAACAGGACCTGAGATGTCTAGAATAGAAATTCCTTAATTTTTTTTATGCATATAAGAATGTCACCATCTGAGCCATTGGTAATGTCCTCAGTGATGCATGTGTTCGCTGGTTTTGTCATACTTCGAACAAAATTGACAATTAGTTCCGGGATTAAGATGTGTCAGTTGGGGTACGCCGCAAGGCGGTTTCCTCTCTCCTCTTCTCTGGAACTTAGTAGTAAATGAACTGTTGATATACGTGGAAGCGGGTGGTAGCAGGGTGATTGCCTACGTTGGGCAGATCGCTGTGGATTGGGAGTAAACCCCCATAAAGCTAATCTTGTCCTCTTTTCCAGGAAATACAAAATTCTAATTATAGACCCTTCCTCAATAAACGGTACCCGTTTAGTCTTTTCCGATACAGCTAGATAACTGGGTCTCATTTTTGACAGGAAACTAAACTGGAAACCTAACATTCCAGAAAGAGTCAAGCAAGCTACAGTAGCTTTATTCTCTTGCAAAATGGCCATTGGGAATAAATGGGGCCTTCAACCTCGTGTAACTCACTGGCTATACATCTTGGTCATAAGACTGGTAATCACCTACTGGGTGGTTATCTGGTGGACGGCCTTAGACAATGCAGTCAAGTGCAGCCAGCTAAGCAGAGTCCAAAGAACTGCATGTCTATGCATAAGCGGAGCCTTACGGACTACTCCCTCTGCGGCATTAGACATTCCGTTTCATTTGACACCCCTCGATATCTTTACCAGGCAAGTAGCTGCGACGCAGCTATTCGCCCTAAAGCGACTAAACAGTGGATAAATAATTCATTTGGCCACGCTAACATTCTTAATACATTAGGAATCCTCACAGAGAACTTCGATTACACCATACGTGAACTTTGGTTTGACAAAGGCACCCATGTAAGCTTGCTAGAGGGCAGGCTTCTTCCAGGATGCTTTCATGGAGGACAAGTTATTCCATTTCTACACAGATGGATCTAAAACCGATAGCGGGGTTGGTGGCGGTGTTTTCTTAGATAAGGTAAATCTAAGCCTCTCTTTCCGTCTTCCAAATCACTCTGTCCTAGCTGAAGAAAATCGTGATATCTGCAAACGATATCAGCATATTTTGGGATAATCAGACAGCTATCAACTCCCTGGAGACAGTCTCACTAAATTCGAAAACCGCCCTTGAATGCCGTTCAACACTTATGGAGTTGACTACCCGCAAAAGGGTAGCATAGGCATACCAATCGCTACGTGCAAAATAATTTTAATGCTGGATGCCAATAAAAAAAAACAAACCTTAGGTGAAGATGTCTAGCGACTTCTGGTCGAAGCTAGATCTGAAGCGCTCTAAGAGTCTGATCCTTCTAAATAGGATGCATCTCAGCGCCATAATAGGTGTAATCACTGGACGCTGCCTCATAAGCAAATGATTTCTATAGAAGCTGCATGGACGAGGAGGAAAAGGAGTCCTTCTCTGTACATGTCCAGCTCTCTCCCAGAAAAGAAAACTGCACTTAGAAGCTGTCTTCTACAATGACTTAAGCGACCTAAAAAATATAGACATAAACAGTCTCCTAAGCTTCATCGTAAGCTCAAACTGGTTTTATTAGTAAGAGGATCAATAGGCCTAAGTGGGTTGGTGTTTCCAACAGCAACTCTTACCTACCTATCTACCTTATTTTGTATCTCTGCTATTTAAAATTGTAATGGAGCCGTGTCTGGACAGTGAAGTTATTTTCAAAAAAAATCACTTGGGTTACTTCGCTTAATAAAGTGCGAAATGAAGGCAAAATTGCTCTAGCTGTGGCGACAGCGGTACGGATGTATCTGTATCAAAATACATTTGTTTTACAATTTTTGTCTGTTTGTCCGAGCATCACAAGAAAACTACTAAACCGCTTTTAACGGGGTTTTCACTGTTAGGTAGTACATGGCTCAATTTAAAAACTGTGATATTACAATTGGTTGAATGGAGACGGAGTTTGACTTAAAAACACCCTTCGCAACATTCGTAGAATGATGGGTGGCATCACATTTTTATTGCCTGGAGACTATTGTTAGGCACTCCCCGTTTTTACTTGCGCGCAATTCTGAAAGATTGTTCACTAAAGAATTCTCCGCCGTTCTGTTGTCGGTCAGCGAAGGTACTATTATCGAAACCAACAGAAAAATTCCACTACCCTCTACATTATGTAACACTCTACCGAGGGTAGATACACAAATCCGTAATATCTATCCAAACAGTGCAATTCATTAACCATCGCATCTCAGATATGTCCGAGGCGGAATCAATGACATACTTCGCCATCAACTCCATGTTAGATACAGAAGAAAATTCCAATTATCCAGCGGAGTTTATAAATTCATTAAACGCCGCACTGCTCTGGAATTGTTCGACCATCTATATTGCCCATAATGCAACTTGAATCCCCCCAATTTGGGACCAGATTCCGCGTCAAAAAAAAAAAAAAAAATACTAAGGGAAGTCACAGTCTTAACCGGATGTGGCCGCGGAAAGGATGTTTTAATCCCACGAATTTCGCTTGTAACTTCCCTTTCCAGTTCAAAGGACTCCAATTCCCCGTCACCATCTACTTCGCATGACCGACAACAAGTCAGAAGGCCAGACGCTAAAGGCGGTCGGCGTAGATCTCCAAACGCCTTGCCCCACCCAAGGTAAACTCAACGTTGCCAAACCGACAACCAAACAAATAATGTATTGTAGTATACAGAGAGGCCTTGATTCAAATTTAACTTCATACCATTCTGTTTGTTCTGATTCCCTCCGGCAAACAGATGAGGAACTCACTTCACTCCCAGCATCTCTATTCACTGAACAATATAACCTTTGTGTCAGTGACGCAAAACCGGGAACTAACGAATTCAAAATACTAATGTAAACTCAATAAAAATTAATTAAACATAGACCTTGGATTTACCTTTGAAAAACTTGGAATTTTTTTTTTTTATATTTATTTATTTATTTAACTTCCAAGAGGAGATGAATACTCTTACAACTAAAACTAAACACTATATGGAGCGTTCTATTGGATGCTGTCAGGCCACCCACTAAAAGTCTCATTCATTAAAAGCCCACGTAATATTCGTCTCCTTGTTGGTCAACCATGAGAGCCCTTTTATCAATTATTCACTGTACCAACATGAACGAAGTCGCGGTTATAAGCTAGTTAGTAATACAACAATGTCCTTAAATGCCCTCTGATATTATTTGTTTACTAAAAAAGTGCTACAATTCAGATGCCTCATCAGCCAAATCTGCAGTTTGTTGAGGTTCCTCGCACTTGAGATAAGGTTTTCCTCTGTCAGGTTTTGCCTCGTACTCGCACTCTTTTGGTTGTTCGACAGAGGGCTCTACCATTAAGTTGTCTTATGAGACTAAAGCAGCAGCGATTGGCTAGAGTTACTCTTCAAATTATCTCTATGGTGGTGCCTACCATAATTGAGGAGCCTAGGTAGAAGTTTTACCTGTCTATTGTGATAATTCGTCCGAGTTGTCGAAGCTGTGTGTCCTTTCTCAACGACAGCAGTACTTTTACTCGTTTGCCGCCAATTCTTGCCAATGCCTCACAACCACCTCGCTATCTTCTATCGATAATGTCTATATCATCCGCATAGCCAAGTAATTCCACGACGTTATGCCTTTGGAGTTGGTTTCGCAAAATACTCTCGAGTACCATGTCAAAGAACTCTCATGATAGTTACATCACCCTTATCCTTGTCGACCTTCACGGGGCAGCGATCATTTTCCATTTTTATCCTGCAGAGCCAGACAAGTTTGACAGAGATGATTGACTCTGTCATAAGCGGTTTTAAAATCACGAAATTGCACTTCTCGTCCTCGGCAGTAGTAACTGTCGATTTAGGATTCGCGAGTCTTCTGCAAAATCTGGCTCTAAGGGAAAATCTGGTCGATGGTAGACTTTCCAAACCTGAGGCCATACTGAAAAGACAGCGAAGATCTTATAGGTTCCGATATACCATAGTTGGCGCAGGCTAGAGGGCCTCCTTTTATACTGAGATTTCATTGGCTTTCGAGGTGATTTGGTGCAAGGTCGCCATAAAGTTATCTCCCGTTTCTTTGAACAGCACGGCAGCGAAGTAGTCAGTACCGGCTTTATTGCCCATAAGTTTGAATATGACTATCATCACGTCGTTGAGGTCGGGTAGAAGAAATTGTCGCCAGGTTGAGACTCGTCTTCGATTTCGCGCTTCTAGTGTTCTATTTTCTCTCTTTGGAGAAGCCGGTGCTCGTCTGTCAGCTTTTGCTCGTAGATCTTACGAACAATTCTTTCTTCTTCGCAGCACTATTCTAAATACTGTGCGCTTATCTGGTTGCGCGAGCCGGTATCCATCGTCAAACCATAGATTTCGCAGTGATGGGCGGGCGAAATCTAGCCATCTCTGATGGCATGTTGGCAGCTCTGCCACTTAGTTTCGAGACGAGATGTCACCAGTGCCTCCATCAATGACGGAGATCAATGGACACTTTATCCGCAAATACCTCAGCGGTTGCTTGTTATTGCAGCCTCCCATCTCAGACTTCCTCTTCCTAGCAGGGTTAGAGACATCCGATTTATTTTAGTCACAACAGGTGATGGTGATCCGAGTCAGTGTTGGCCTCTCGGAATATTCGGATATTCTTATGTCGACCGCAATCTAAGCGATTTAGTTGACTGATCGGGAGACCGCTAGGTGAGGGGAACTATCACCGAAATTTCATACTATGATCTGACTTGATATTCAACAATATAATCAACATATAATATTTACTACGAAAGGAAGACCACAGGTATTCAACGTTTCGCTATTTCGGTAGATAGCCTGATAAGAACCGTATCCAACCAACTGCCATAGAAGCTGCAAGTTCGATGAATGGCACAATACTCTGTATCTAGTATCTGTTATTGTTTGTGGTGGCGGAGGAGGACATTAAATGCACTTTTGCATACCTTGCGACCGTTTGTTCGGTCCAAGTTGTAACATACCTTACAAGGTGGAAAATGCTGTGAGAATGCGCTTTTCAATCCGGAACATCACAACTCCTGCTGACATGTGTTAAAGACACTGGAGTTACGCTAGTTGAATCATTTGTTTTGTGGATCTCATGGCGGATGCCGACAACGGTCATTATGTTATGGCGAGGCTGAACATGTGGCATAGAGACCTTGATTAATGATTAGTGTACCTGAAACAGTCTTTCAGTCAATCCTCGCCTAAATGGGGTTGCTCTTTCCATGGGCAAGCGGAAACTGACTAACTCGACTCACCTGGTGTTAAAAAGCATCACAATCTGGGTATCATCCTAGGTACCCAACTTTTCTGGACTAAGTGTACCACGTCGAAAAACTCAAAGACGCTGTCCGTTTTCTGGCAGTGTAAGGGAGCCTTTGGTGAGGAGCATAGGGCTTGTCACCGAGTATTACTCTTGTGGATCTACATGGCTGTTTTTTTATCCTATAATTGGCGCGGGCACAAGGAATTTTGTGTACCCTTACGATGGTTGCACTTAGCACCGGCGAAAGGAAGCTAGGGAGGGAAAAAAGAGAGATACCGATGTGAGTTGGATTTAAATGTTTGCAAGTTATAGTGACTAGGAAATAAAGAGCTCGGCAGGCCATTCCATAGGCGAGTTGTACGGCTTAGGAAGGAATCACGATACTTCAGAGCTCGTTCGAAAGTGGGCTTCAGCATATACTGGTGAGCATTCATAGCGATACGGATGTTATAGTTAAAAGTTAGAAGGGGTGGAATGCTACTGGCAATTTCGATGGACCACTGGTGGTGAAAATAGCAATACAACAAGGTGAGACCGGAGACCTTACGCCGGTGTTCGAGGGTGTCGAATCACTATGTCGTATTGGCATCACCTACGAGTATTATCGCACGATTTTGGATCCTATTTAGCAAGTGCAAAGAGGTCTTAGGGGCACCTGACCAGATATGGGCATTATACTCCAATTTTGGGAAGATAAACGCGTTACATATTGTGGCCAAGTCAGAGGGTGTGAAATATTCCATACATTGCTAGAGGAAACATAGATATTTCGCAGCATTTTTGGCGACAGCGAATGTGTGGTCATTCCAACGTAACATAAGTTGTCACTGACAATGGAAAGTTTATCGGTTTCAACGATATAAGTGCCATTCATCGACATTCGCTGGGTGTTTAAATTTCGCTTTAACGACAGCAGACACCATTGTGTTTTGGAAGCATTAAATTGTACAATTTAATGACCTCAACATACGCTGCCGTTCCCGTTCTACAGCCGAAGAGCAGGGACGTGTTCGGAAGTGAATATGAAAAGCAGAGAACTGTGTCGGTAGCAAAGGAATATATTGGATTAGACAAGTAGCAGACAAGAGATCGTTGATAACTTGTTGCTACGAAAACCGTACTGCTGGTCATTGAGAAGTTTTCGTGTTTCGAGATATTTCATGGGCTGACGATTATTCAGCATTTGAATGACCTTGGAAAGAAGGGACGTAAGTGCAATGGGTCTGTAGGGGGAGAGAGAAGAAGATTCGCCTTTTTTAGGGACGGGCTGTTTTCTGTTGATTTCCACCTGCCCAAAAAGGGTCCTAAAGAGTAGGATTGATGAAAAAGCTTACGCATTCAGAAGAAGGGGAAATATACCATCTGGACCAGCGGGTTTGTGAATGTTAAGATCTTTAAGCACTCTTGCTACTACACGAGTGCGAAAGTGGATTCGTACCATTGAAGATTCGAAACACTCAAGTGTAGGCGGAGACAAAGCGCAATCTGAAAGTGTTGAACTGGCCGCAAAGTGTGCATTAGCTGATTGGCTTTGTCCAAAGAAATGACACCTTGAATGCCATTGTAGGTGAGCGTTGGGATGGAGTATGAGGCATTGTAGTATTTTATGTCTCAGCTTTTGGTCGTATTGAAATTTCACGCCCTTGAGAAAGAAGTTGCGGTCATTCCTGGCTCGTTTGAACTTTTTGCCGTCTTTCTATGTCGACGTGGTCTTATAGGACCGGAAAAACATTTCTCTAACCCTGGCGGCCTCTTTACAGTTTGATTCGTACCATGCTTTTTCTTTTGGTCTGATACCCTTAATCCGGTTGAGATTAAGGATCTCATTCCAAGGAGAATAACATCAGTGATCATATCAGCAGCGGCATCCACGTCGTTATCGAGGAAAAATAACGACGGGTTAAAGTCAAGAAAGAAAGTATAATGTCTGCTATCTTGTATTGCCATTCGATTCTTTTAGGAATCTTTTCTCCAACTGTGTGGCCAATATACGAGAAACTAGCTGATATGACACAATAGTCCGACGAGACTAGAGGGGAGAGTACATCAAAGGTGTACTATCGGGGTGAGGAGTTAAAAACAAATTCAGTGTAGCGGCATGACTATCAACGTCTGGTATTCGTGTGGGCTCATTTAGAAGCTGCGTTAAATTGTTTTCCGCAGCGAAGATCCACGCAGCCTCCTTCGGGTGTTGTCTGTCCAGAATTTCGAAGCCACCCAGAATTGTGTATACTGATATCGCCCGTAATAACGATTTCAGTGTAAGGATACAGGGATACAATTCTTTGAATTGAGTCAGACAGCGCATTAAACTCGTTAAAGGTCGAATTGCTGTCCAGTTATGCGCTAGCTGATTGGTGGAAAAGGATTCAAACACACGGGTAATTGTTGCTTTATCTACTTTTCCTAATACGCTGTGCTCTGATTTAAATGCAGTGGCATTTCAAGGGCTGCACTATTAAAGCAGCTCTTGATTTGGCTTTCCTTTAAACGACATGCCAGAGCACGGCTTATGTGAATGTCCGGCTTACGTAGTCGTAACTTATTACTGGAGGATTTACTTTTTGCGAAAAGGTGGAAAATTGCATTTCTATGCATTACACTGGACTAGTTCTCTATTCCTATAGGAAAAAGGATATATTCGAAGTTTCCACTTAGCTTCAATTCAATATGTTAGGTTTTGCCATGCTTGTACTTTTTTTTTGGAGATTGTAGACCTTATGGTAGGGGTTAACGCACCGTTGATTTGTCAGTCACTTTGTTACCATCAATACTTCTGCGACCTTGTAGTCACCAGAGTCTCAGCTTATTATACTGGGTTGGGTTTTTGAGGTCATTTAAGTGGTCTGTTTCGGTTTTTGGTTTGCATAATAAGAGCTGATTCTAAGTTAAATGCAGCTCACATATTAGTGAATAAATTGGTGGTGTGACCCGTATGCCTGCCTTCAGTTGATAATGTCAGAAGGTATTTAGATGCATTCAACATCCTTTGTGCCTTCAAGTCCTTGTGATTTGATTGAATCTATCAGCAGCAATACCAGATTAATTTGTTGATCCGTAAATATACCCTATTATGTCGTTAGTTTCACCGTCAGGATCTAAAATCTCCTCTCAATGTAGAGTGCATTGGGTTTGATAACGTATTGATCTATTCCAGTACAAGAAAGTTCGAGGAAGTTGCTAAGTCTCCTGTGATAGATTCTCCGCTCAGTAAAGCAGTTTAGCCATATAAATCTCAGGCGAAGCAAATGACTTACACTAGAATAGCGTATATCTTGAATAAGTTATAAGAAATTGCAATCTATCTGCTTCTCGGATCTTGGCTGAAAAGCATTCTCGTTTCGACTTACTTTTTCCTTCAACCTTCCAAGTAGCAGGTTGGTAGCAACAGTGTTCTCTTTTTCACCCGAAGTGATAGGTATCTTTAATCAAGCGCTGTCATATTGCCGTCATTTCAAAAGGCAATAATTCAAAATTTTGCTAATTATGTTATGTATTGCCCACTGCCTCATTAACGAAATCTGATAATGAATGCCGACTTTGAGTGTGTGATCCGAATGTACAATTGACTCTTCCCTACCCCAACCTTCAGATACATCCAATTAGTCAAAATAAAGTATTCACAGCGTATCTTTGTAATCGATTGGCGCGCATTAAAACTCTTTTCAGTGCCACTCCAACAACTTTCCATCGCACAAAAGCGCTTAATCACCACTACATACATGAGTAACATTACCACTCGATAAATAGTGAGCTGCCTACCCTTTATATCGACGAAAAAAAAAACTGAAGATTTCGAAAACGAGTACCGATCATTAGCATGCAAACGGCGGTCTATCCATTGTTAACCCTTTTCATCAATTTTTTTGGATTTATACCTTTTTTTTGTGGGAAAATCCCTTAGAGTATCTTTTCGTTTTATTCTTCTCTGGAATTTGAATTGCAATGTTTATTTGTATTAGCACACCACGCAATTATACCATAATTCATGCACTCAATACGGAGTTAGCCCACGGATCGCATTTATATCAATTTGGGCTGGCAACTCCAACGTATTCCAAAGCTGATTTGCATCCTAATTGCTAATTTATTCCTCACAAGCACTTATCCTGATTATTAATAATTCAGTTACAATATTTGCTCTTCCAGAAAGTATCCGTCCCCTATAGTCAACGTTAACATTGTCCCACGATCCAACCTTTCCACGGTATACCATTTGGGACACCTACTCCTACCATCGATGCGGCGGCTTCGGTGGCATCGTTAGAAATAATGAGCTCCTTGATGAAAAAGAGGGGAAGAGGGAGAGAAAAAAAAAATTGGCAATTGTTGGATAGGGTCAGGGAAGAGGCTACAGCTGATTATCACCAAATTGGCAGCTTCTTAAATTTGTGGTTAAATTCGGTACGCGGATATCATGCTATCGGGTATCAATTATTGATGAGGATACCAGGCTCCCGAAAGGGCTAACCTCTTCCAATTGTAATTAGTGGGAAGATTATTAGATTCCAGGGTGAATCACTTTATGGAATCGTACGTGGGTACGAGTTGAGTTAAATTTAATCATCGGCTCGTTAAGCGATTTAGATTGCAGTAGTGAATTGGAGTGAAATTAATACTTTAGCTAGAGGTGTCACAGGGGTCAGATTACATGATGTGAATTGGGAGTTAAGTGAGGCGTCACGTTTGATGAGCGGTTTCGAAAGCCCCGATCTGTAAGTCGTTACGTTTTATCGTTACTAATGATTCAAGTCATAAGGGAAAGGCAAAAATTTGCGCAGAGATAATTTCTTCATTTAGAGTGAAACTGTATCTACTCGTAAGAGTATTTCTTTTCGAAATTTATGAACAAATCGTCTTCCGGGCTTGAGAGAATGATGGTAATATCCCCGGATTGATGACTTGATTAACTTTTCACAACAATTAACTTTATCATAAAGTGGCTGTAATGCGATGATTTGGGCTATGGAGTTTTTGAATTCCACGCAGTTAGAGCAGGCGAATATTTTGTTAGAACTTTAATTCCGTATGCTGACGCGGCTAATATGTAATGGCAAGTGAAAACTGGAGCTGCTTGCAGGGCGAATTCCGGTATCTGGTTGTAACATCTAGGCTCAGGCCTATGCAGATTTTAACCCTAACAGGCTGAGCCTCTCTAGTATTTTCACAATCTTTGCGACTCAATCTACCGAACATGACCTAAAAAGAGCTGCAGGAGCCATCAAAGTCGAAGGTCTAACAACTATGGGCAAGGGATTTATTTAACACGTTGTTTGGGACTGCAATCGGTTTTCAAATCTTAGCATGAGGCACCAATGGACCGACGCCTATTGGGAGTACCGGATTTTTACCAGCTAAACCCACCTCGATCTGAATAGACCGATTTGTGCCTCTTGTGGTACTGCCGTAAGGCGGAGATCGAATTGAGGACTTGAGGCTTACTCGTATATGTATGATTCGATTATTTTACTTTTTCCCTTTACGAGTCTAAGGTCACTGCACTGCTATATTACCAACAAAAGTTAGGTTTTCTTCGTTTTGAAGCAGAAATATAAGAACTGAAGTAAGCGGGAGTGGGCCACTCTCCGAATTGTTCCCGTAAGGCTATGGCTTCAGTAAATTTCGCGATTCTAGAGACAGTTTCACCATATGGAGAGTTTGCGATGTTTTAATTTTTGCGTTTAAACTCTCTGAAACAGCCGTGCCCTCAAAACAGAGTCGATCCATACTTTGATTACTAGAATAAGGCGATGCGTTCATCTTCCTTTTAAGGATACGTTCCATTATTTTTTCCAGGTTACGATATTACGGGTTCTTTCATATTTCCTTTTTTCCTTGCCTACCCCCCTATTTTGGACTCGGTCACTCAGTCACTGGCTGCGTTAAGAAAGGACAGATTTGATTCGTCGCATATAAGACTTAACATTTGGTGCACTGGACCATATGTCCGCTGCGTATATGATTATAGAACTTACTAATCCAGGAAGATGCAGTCTTGTATTATGTTTCCCGCCTCAGATATTACTCATCAGTCTTGTAAGTGGGCTTAAAATTTTCAATGAGTTCTCGTATATCTGATCTAGGTCATGTTTAAAACTTTTGTGATTAATTCTTGAGAAACAGTTCAAGCCCTCCAACTCTAACCATTTCGGGAAATTTTCTACTCGTAATGACCACAGCTTCAGATTTATGATCGGGGAGTTACAAACCAGTGCTACTTACACGGCGGCGTATAGTTGCAACTTTTACGCAGCTGTAGAGTTAAACTTTTTCTAGCACTTTTGCTACAACCAATCAGATAATTCACACTTCACATATGTAAGTTCCATTAAACATAATATTCCACAGTAGGGCGCCTAGGCCGACCCTTGTGGCACACCGCCAGTGACTTCGTATCCTTTTACTCCACCATCAGAGCCATTTTATTCGAGAAATAGCTCATTTTCATTTTACGGAGATAGTTCGGTATTTCAATTCGTTGAAGGCAGTTCATAATCCATTCCCAGTTTTCCAAGTCAAATACATTCTTCTTGTTCAGAGTTGTGATGGCGCAATATTTGTTGGTGCTTCTTTTCCAGCGTCTGCCCTGATTGCATCTCGAGCTCTAGTTACTAGCGCATTTATTGCGTCAACTGTTGACTGTTAATTACGAAAACCATATTGGAGTTCCAATAGAGGGAAGCTATTTTTCCGACAGAAAAGCGAGTGTGGTCAATACACACGACAGCTTCTCAATGAGTGTTGAGAGAGTTTGCCCCCAGGGGTCCAGCTTCGGTCCTTTTATTTAGAACCTGATGATGGATCCACTCTTGTGGCGAGTAAACGAGCTCTGTGGGTGCTGCGCTTATGCAGATTACCGGCTCCTCATCCTCGAAGGCCAGTCCAGGGCCCAAATGGAGGAACTAGGAGAAAGAAATCTTGCAGTCGTTGCTGGATGGGGAGAAAGCGTTGGGGTAAGTGTGTCATAGGATAAGACGGACACGCTTGAACGGCGTTAGCATTAGATGTGTGACTGAGGTCACATATCTAGGCATAACCTTGGGTGAGCGTATGAACTTCATGCCTAACCTGGTTCGGATGAGACAACGCATGCTGAGTATTGTAGGCCAGGTAAGGCGCATTCTCCGATCTGATTGGGGACTTAACAGACTTTCTGTCCGTGTCATATAAGATGGCCTTTTTGTTGCTTGTGCAACATGTGGAGTATCAATATGACACGACAGGGCTATGATTGTAGAGGACCGTACTCGGATCTTGGCTTGTCAAAGAGTTGTCTTGCTTGGGTGTTTACCTGTGTGCCACACTGTCTCCTCCGAGGCAATGCAGATGCTGTTGGGAGTGCCACCTCGGGATCTGGAAGAGTGGTATTGCTTTCAAGATCAGAAAAGGTCTCTCTCTAAATGAGCGAGATTGGGTTTCCCCGGGAGAACTTGAGGTAGCGTAAAATTTTGCTACACGCATGTGTTCTATCTAGATGGCAATCAAGATGGGATACTTGCGAAAAGGGCAGGGTTACTTACGGCTTCCTATGGGATGTGCTGACCATGAGAGTATTTCCTCAACGGAACTTTACCCTCAGCCTGGGATTTTTGTTGACCGGCATGGCTCTCTTAATGCATTTTTGCAAAAGAAGTGTTTAATAGAAGACGCAGTAGGCAGTTAGCGGGTGGGACTGAAGAAATGTGAATTTGTTAAAGGTTGCCAGTCCTGAGCTGTAAGGTGACTAACTGGAAGTGACCGCAAGCTTACGTAGCTTGACCGGATACTATATTCTGATACCATGGGAGGTCGGAAGCCCTCGGAACTATGGTTCCGGCCTGACCTAGGAGTCGGCCCCCTCGTGGGAGTATCGTGGTGGTTGTAGGTTTGTACCCAAAATCACGAGGAGAGTGGACCAAATGGAGCGTGGATATCACATGGCTTAGCGTATGTTGTAGTGTACTACGACCTGTGTTCAACCATGTTATTGCTATGGAACCGACTGGTCTGCTCGATGTGGAGCTGCATTACAGCCGGGTGCCATGACTCACAAAATGGTGGAGATAAATCTCGACCCTCCACCAAAGGGAAGTTCGTGCCTTATACACGACTTCGAATCTGGTACTGGTTTTAGTACTTGTACTACCGGAGGGCGCTTATCAACGCATTGTTTCGATATCTCGTGCGAAGACGCACCGTGGGCTTGAGCCTTCACGGCAGGTACCTGCATAAAACACAAGTGACATCTGTTCCGATAGACCTCATGCTGTTTCAATTGCTATCAAGAGTCTTTCACAAATGATCCGCTCTAGGATTTTTTTAGACCGTGTCAAGCAAAGAAATAGGACGACAGAGCGAAGGATTGTTTAGGTTCCCTTTTCCCTTTGGTGAAAGCAACGGCTTTTTGCGTTTCCAAGTCTCAGAAAATACACCTTCTTCAAGACAAGCGTTAAGCATTTCAACTATAAGTCCGGTCCTATTTTAATGGCAATCTTCAAGGCTTTATTTGGAATATCATCCTCTCCTGGGCAACTGTTTTTCGCAACATTACCAGATATGTTGGTGATTGCATGTGGGGGACTTTCAGCCTCATTAATACAATTTGATAAACTTTGATCCATCGTGATTAAGTCGTTCGCAAAGATCTCTAAATCCAAGGCGTTTGCTAGAATTAATCGATTTTTTTAGTCGGGATGTGGCTTCTCGATATATGTACATTACGTGTACCTGTTGGTCGCCGAAATCCTGAGTCCGGGAACGCTGGTAAGTTCTTCTTGTTCTGTGGCCTTCCAATCCCTTCCCATCGCTGACTTATTTGTTGCGTCGTTAGGCCAGTTATACATTTCGAGTTAGTTTTCTGTATTGCTCGCAGGAAATCAATATACGAATTCTGAATTCACGAACAGTTTGTGCTAGAAGGTCTTGAGCTGCTTGAGACTTACACGTAGCTGCAGGATATTCATATTTTTTGGATATAGTTTCAAGCGTATATTTATATTCTTGACATCTCCTGCTAGCGGTTTAATGTTCAGATTTTTCATGCAAAGCAAACAATTTGATCTGGGGTGCAGTGCAGATAATGCACAGCCTCGTTCGGTCTTTAGGGGTATTACAAGTTTTTGCAAAGTGTCCGAACTCGAAGCATTTAAAGCAGCGTTTTAAAGCCATCTTTTCTTGTATTGGACAATAAGCACGGGTGGGTTCTCGCTATGGCGAATTCAATTTGTAGTGTCATCCTTCAAACCTCGAGTCTGGACACCTTTGACACTAAAAAAAAGCAGAGGGGCAACTACTTTTCACACTTAGGGATATTTGGCTTCAGAGCCTTTCTTAAGTCTTATGATCCAAGAAGGATTTTTAGTCAAAAACTCTACGGTTTCCAACCCTTAAGATGATATTTTTTGCTTTCAGTGTACATCACATGCACACACGCATTCCTAATAACAAAAGTGTTCCGTACTAATATAGAAAAAATTAACATCAGGTCTTATACAGGGTGCGCCATCCTTTATGTCGTCATTTGAATATTGAATAACTTTAAAAAGAATAATGATTTAGAAAATAAAATGCATTTAAAAAAAAAAAAAAATGAGATAGTTTTACTTAATTTGGTCCTTTGCCATTTATTTGGACTAGTTTTTGAATACAATATTAATAGAGTGGCTGTCTTTATTTACCAAACCAAAATGTACCCTTTTTGCTGCATTGTCCGTCACTTTTTTGAGCATCTCGGGCGGTATAGCGATGTTTTCGGCACGAATGTTTGCCTTATACTCGTCAATGGTTCAAGGCTTGCTGGTCAAATAACTCCACAAAGAGAAGTCCGGAGGGGTCCAATCTGGAGATCTGGGTGTCCAGTTAATGTCGCCATTTTTTGACAGCACATCTCCAAGGAATTTTCGTTCCAGAAACTGCATTGTTTGATTTGCAGTAGCCACCGTGTTGCTGAAACCAGTAACCGTCCAGACTTTTTTCACAAAGTCGTGGGCAAACATAATGAGCTAACATCCACCGATATCGATTCCCATCGACTGTTTAGCCATATCTGAATGCGCAAACAGCGGCCCAAACAGTCACCTTTTGGTCATGCAAGGGTGTTTCACGGATCTCGTGTGGATTCTCCGTTCCCCATATGCAGCAATTTTGCTTGACAACGTCGCCAGAAACTGTGAAATGGACCTCGTCGGTCATCAAAATTTGTCAGCCAAAAATCAGGTTCAATGTCAACCATTTGAGTGGTCGTATTTCCAGCCGTATTCCCAGCGACGTGGACGGTCTGTTGGCAATATTCTTTGAATCGATTGCACTTTATACGGAAACAAATGGAAATCATCTTTAAAAATGCGCCACAAGGTGCTTCCACTGACGCCAAAATGCTGAGAGTGGGACAATACGACACATTCTTTTACCGCTTAAACCAGTTCATTGGGACGTCTTGGTTATTGATGAACGGGACGATCGACGATCTCCCACTGTCCCATGCTCAACAAAATTCGACAGCAAACTACGAATAGTGTTGGCAGACGGTTCTTGTTGGCCACTATATTTTGTTGATGATATGCTCACATCTGAACGACAATTTTCAATGTACCACGTCATTATTTCAGCGCATTGTTTCGGTGTGAAGCGATTTATTGTTAAAATTTTACTAAATTGACGTTTCAAAAACACGTCTACTCAAGTCAATCCGTTCATAAATGTCAAAGTTATTCAATGTTTACATACCGACATAAAAGATGTCGCACCATGTACATGTTGCATCCCCATTTTTGGTATTGACAGTTAAAAATAAATCAAATAGAGACCATAGATTAACTATACCATAGATAAACTAACTAGATATCAAACTCTACTAATACTTTTGCAAACCCTTAACTTTTGCACAGACACACTGTAAGTGAATTCCAACACTTCTGCATCTCTATAACTTTGTCAAAATTTGCTAGAAGGAGAGCAATTTACAAGTAAAATTGCTGGGATGAGAGCGATTTGAACGAATGTGTGTAATGGAGACGACATTTTTTGATTAAAATGGACGTGGTTTGTATAAAAGGAGAGGGAAATTGCCATTGATGACAATTTACACGTATTCACAGACAGGATCACGCGGATAGGGGCGATCAGTAGAAACTTTCCAGATATTGGAAAATCAAAACCGGTTTTCTACTAATCGCCCCTATCGTAGCCTTCGAAAATGGCAAAGATTTCATTAAACAAATTGTCTACTCTCAGCTTTGAACCTCTTTTATTAAAATTGATATCTTCTTACCTGGTAAGTCGATATTGTAGTGATCGGTGTAGATCCGCCCTATCAGTTCCATTCCTGGCCCCATCTGGAATTCCACAAGGCAGTCATCTTGGTCCTCTTCTCTTCACTCTTACTATTAACGATTTTTATAGGATCATTAAACACTCTTCCCTCTCCCTTTACGCTGACTACATACAATTTTTTAAAACTATTTCTTCTCTCCGTAAATCCGCTATCTTTAAGAGGACCTCGATCGGTTTTCAATCTGGTGCCTCGAAAACTGCTTAGAACTTAATATCACCAAATGCCAATCTATACAATCTCATGCAAATGCAACCTGATTCCTCCCCGACTTTATTTTCTCTATGGTCAACCTATTCCTCTGGTTCAATCTTTTCAAGACTTTGGCATATTATTCGAGAGGGACCTTAATTTCCATTCGCATTTCGTTAAGATGGTCCTCAAAGTTAACTCATCACTTGGCTTTATTAAACGGTGGTCCAGGAATTTTTCCAGCAATTACGTAACCAGATCTCTCCATATTACTTTGTTCGCCACCGGCTTGAATATCCCAGTCAAGCTTGGGTCACCCTTCACCGTATTCATGCTTCCTGAGGGCATTTAACGTCAATCATTTCGATTTACTCTCCTCGGACCTACCCTTTAATCCCGCCTCCCTATCAAGACAAGCTCTGACTTATTTCTTTGAATGTCTTAGAAGAACGTAGGAATATAGCTGACATTCTTTTCATTCATCAACTGCGCATGCTTTACAATTCTATTTCCTTCAACACCTACCTACACTCATCTGTACTATCTACTGGTGCACTGCACCTCTTATGGTTCCAACGAACCAACCTCTCGTATACTCCGAAAGGTCAACTCAAACGTCTCCGTTTTTTATTTCAACTTGGGCACCCTTCGTCTCAAACTAGATCTCCTCCACCATTGCCTTGGTTCCTGGCTCCTAAGTCTTTTTGTTAGTTTTAAAGTTGTAGTATAAAGCTTTTATGAAGCCAGATAAATGTGGACCTCTGCCCCCACCTAAATAATAAAAAAAAGAAGGAATGGCTTTTGTTAGAAAGGAATGTGCATGGGTAGCGTTTGTGTCTTTTTAGAGAACGGCAGCAACGTCCGATTGATTCTTTAATCAGACTAGTATGTAGACACAACCCGGCCAGCTTTTGTTGAATCTTCTCTAAAACTCACAAAGCAAACGTAGCATAATATAGACCTACGATATACGAGTACTCGCAGATACAATCATCCAATTTTGTTTTTGAATTACTTTTTTACTAAATAAAAAAAAAAAATGATTTCGAGTGATGGGAATCTTTGTTCGGACCTTTTCAATTGTTTTTGTTAAGTGGAAAAGATGATATCCGTCAAGTGGCTGTCGCCAGTGTTGATACATTTCCATTTTCCATATTCTCCTTAAGGGCTGCGAGGCTGAGGCTTGCCCACTACTTCAAGTAGTTCCAAAGAAAGAAGTCTGGAATGGTTAAATCCGGCGATCTTGCTGGCCATGCCAAATCGCCAAAACGGGAAATTACGGGACCAGGAAAGGCTTCCTTCACAATATCCATTGTGGCTCGTGCTGTATGTGCGGTTGCACCGTCTTGTTGAAACCACATGTTCACCAAGCCCCGCTCATTCAATTCCAGTAGTAAGAAATGGTTTATCATGGCCCTGTAGCGTTCGCCAGTAACAGTGACCGTATTTCCAATGGCGTCCTCAAAAAATACGGCCCAATACGGGCTTTGAGTGGGTGTAATGGCTCTTCGTGAATCACACGCGAATTTTCAGTGCCTCAGAAACGAAGATTTTGCTTATTGACGTAACCGCTTAAATGGAAATGCGCCTCGTCGTTCGTGATGATTTTCGACACAAAATCGTCCTCTTCGTTGTTGAGACTGAGGATGGCTTTACAGTAATTCACACGTTGTAAGATCCGTCTGGTGAGGCCCAATTGGGTGGCCCTTCGTCTGGTTGATGTTTCTTCGTTCTCAGCGACAGCCACAGCCGCGATATTCTCAGCCGAACGACTAGCCCGGTGGCGGCCACGCCCTGCATGGCCTTCTGTGGTTCCACTCTGTTTAAGTCGAGTATCTAAGCGCCGGAATGTTTGCCGAGTTGGGGCGACACGATTCAGAAATCGACGTCGAAATTCACGCTGCATACCACCCAACGATTATTGGTGAAAAACATCGATACAATTATTCCACGCTCTTGCGGAGTATAGCGCTCCATTGCTTGTCTGTTTGTATACTGCAGCTGTCTAGTTCACAAATGTCAAATACGGTTGACGTATAACGCCATTTGATTATTAATTTTGCGCCACCTGTATATCTGTCAGTGATTACCAAAGTAAGTCTTGCTCCACAAAACGCCTGGCTCTTAATGCTGTGACTATCGATTCGTATTCTTTTAATTTTTGAAGGATTTACCTCTGCCTGATCGTTTCGTCTGATTCATGTTGGACTTTACTGTTGGCAAGTCATAACAGTTCTTGGAAGTAATCCGAGTCAATGAAGACTGTTTGGATTTTCAGAACACTGGAGGCTTGATCCCAATTTTGAGTTTTCTTTTGCTGTCAACAATTTTTTCCTCGAAAATGTTTCTTATGTACTCAAAGCTTACACAAAATCCCAAGGTCATGGACCCAAGTAATTTGTTCAAGGGCTTGCACGAAAAGTGTTGTGTTGTAAAAAAACGTTGCCTTGT